>OZ000476.1:13603750-14804166 GCA_963922655.1 Cardamine chenopodiifolia | reverse complement strand
TAATCTATTACTTTGTATAAAAAAATTTCTGCAACAACTACAAACTATCCATAGAATATCCGAGACAGTTAAATCCATAAACTATAGTAATCTACATTTTTCGAAACTTAAAAATAATAGGTTATCTTAAACAAACTCTACAAATGACACTTCTAGAATAGAAATCGTAATTTTTTTGTTCTCTTTAAAATCGGAATAAAACTTTGGCAATGCAAAAAAAGGTTCAAATGACACTTAACTTGTTTTTTGATAACTTCTTAGATAAGGTGGAAAATGGTGATATTTGCTTGTGAAAGTTGGAAATGGAACTGAAAGGCCTACTAATACAGCTGGATTACATGAAGCAAATACATATTGGTACGCAAATAATTAAACTGTTCAACGGAATCATATGTCTAACGTGTTAATTAACACGTTTTCTATATGAATCTGCGGCGTAACTAGTCTTTTTTAGTACATCTAATTCCGAATAATAATAATAATAATAATGACTGCCGATATTTTTCGGGAAAATAAAATAAAATAAGCTGCTGATGATGTTTACTTTATATTATCAAAAAAGGAAATTAAAACTAGCATTTGGGTCAAAGGAGGAGAGCCGGTGCTGTCGTTGCTTTTATCAAGATATATATTATCAAGTTGTGTGTTGTTTTTCCTAAACTTCTTGATAACTTATCTGAAATAATAAAACTTCTTTCACAAGCTAGATTTTATGCGGTGCCAATAATTAAAAGTTTTACAAGATTGATTTAATTACACACGTCAGCACATTTCTAGACATGAGATTGATTTTCTATTTTATATTCAGTTTAGGAAAAGAAATATAATTATTTCGTAAAGATTCACGGTATGAATGTGAGTGAGACGATTAAAAGTTATGGAAAATATGATGATAACAGAAAGCAATAGAAAAACGTGAACGGCAGGATTCGAACCTGCGCGGGCAAAGCCCACATGATTTCTAGTCATGCCCGATAACCACTCCGGCACGTCCACCTTTTGCGTAAGGTGTTGCTTTGTTTATTAATTAACGTCAAACATTTAATCAACATTGATATTTTTGTAATGTTCAAAAGTCTGATCTCAGTATTATTATATTGAAGTTGCAGTATAGTAAACATTAACTAATCTAACAAAAAAATTAGTAAAAAAAAGAGCAAGGCAAGAGGGTTATGTGACATAGTTTCAATTACAATTTCATGAGCCACATCTCAAAATATTACAACATATTCATCTACTTTAATAACCCCCCCCCCCACCCCCCCAAAAAAAAGCATTTTCTTTGCCTATTTCTTCTTATACATACGAAACCAAGTTCCATGAGAAAAAAAGGAATGTACTTATAATTATTAGCTATGCATCATCATCTTCTTCAGTCTTTACTTCTCCTCCCCAAGGACCCCAACCCACATTTCGATATATATATTTTTTCTTTCCCCTCCCCTCTAACAATATTGAGTAAATCATATGTAAAGACTTGTCCAAACTAGACCGTAACGATCTAAAAATATAAGAAAAATCGAAACTTACCCCCCAGAAAAAAAGTAAGTAAGCGTACTATTTGTAATCAAGCTTCAAGATCTGGTCTTGAACTTTCTTTGAGCTTTCAAGTCAACCACAATAATGGAGATGTTGTCTTTACTTCCTTTCTGAAGAGCAACCCCAGAGAGGAACTCAGCTGCAGCTTGGCAAGCTGGGTCTACTCCTTTGCCTCTCTCTGCTAGAGGTGGTGCACCGTGCTTCTTGTGCCACGCCAAGATCCGTCTCCTTGCCAGTTCGCAAGCTTCTTGATTGCTCATTACATCCCAAAGACCGTCACTGGCTAGTATGAGACAGTCGTCTTCTCTTGACCGCGGCATGAATGTCACTTCCGGTTCTGGGATCACATATGGCTTCAGATATCTGTCACCTGCATAAGTCCAGAGAGAAAAAAAGGCCGAGGATCTAATGTTTCTTGGAGGGCAGTAGATTCATTCTCAAGGTATAGTTTTGTGAAACCAATAAGCCAACCCAAGACATTCATAGATGCAGTAATGGTCATCAAGAGAAGCATTGCTTACCAATGGACCTAGACATGGCGAGAACACCAAAAACACGTGCACCCTGCCATTGTATAACTTTTCCTCCAGCATTTTCTATTCTTTCATATTCATCCTCTCTATCTGGCTGCAGAAAAAGGTACGAAAAATCGTCATCTACTCAGTTAGATTGGGTGAAAACTTTAATAGAAAGGGAAAAAGAAGCTCTATATACTTTGTGATCAATTGATAAGGGCATGGCTTCTTTGCCACGGAATAAAACCGCCCTTGAATCACCGCAGTTAGAAACTACTATATGTGATGAGCAAACCAAAGCAACCACAGCAGTTGATCCTACGGTCTCAGAGGCAACAGCCTCAAGAATCCTATCAGAAGAACCAACAACAGCTCTACCCATTTTCCCTCCAATCTCACCATCGACAGTTAGAAAACAACTAGTGAAGACTTTCTCCCACTGGACCTGCCTACCTTCTCCTGTGTTCCTATTGCATAATTCGTCTTTTATGCGTTCGATTTCTTCAGCCAAAGAAAAATGGAGTCTATCTCGGCAATAGTCAGCAACCTACCAGCCATTGTACATTTAAAAGCTATGAATTTTAACTAAACATCTCAAATCAAAAGGTTTTCTGGATTCAGAGAGGTGTAACAAACTACATTGCTAAAAAGAAAGAGAAAAATGCGAATATAGCATACCTGATGACCTCCGTGACCATCATAAACACCAAAAAAATGACCGGTGAGGTGTGTGAGGCTTGGACTCATGCCCTCATGATCCCCCATTAGCATTTTGATAGGTAGTTTCAGAAAATGAGGTAACACGGCAAAAGCATCCTCCATCTCAGATCTATTACCTTGAATGGAAACCATGCCCCAAAGCGGTATACAATCTAGTTCATAGACACTTCTCCCTCTCGTCACCGAATGATTATTACTTTCTTCTGGTAACCGAATGACAACCTCTGAAGCTGTAACACCTGAACCATCTTCCATATTTGTATTCTGATTCACACCCGTGATAACAACTTCCGCAGTGGGA
Source organism: Cardamine chenopodiifolia (assembly GCA_963922655.1). Lineage (NCBI taxonomy): Eukaryota > Viridiplantae > Streptophyta > Magnoliopsida > Brassicales > Brassicaceae > Cardamine > Cardamine chenopodiifolia. Next base: position 14,801,091 of record OZ000476.1, on the reverse strand, counting down.
ACCTGCTCAATGCTTGATTCGCCAACGATAATCGCTGTTGCAAGAACTCGCCCGTTCTCTATTTCCATAGCTGTATCAGACAATCTTAACTCAGAGCCAGCATCAACAACTAATAAGCCCTCACTTATGACTGCACTAGTATCCTCCACAACAAACAATACTTCGTCTTCATCACAAATATTAGTAGAAGACCCGCTTCTCGTTTCGGATAAAGTTTTTAACAAATCCGGTGCTCGCTCTTCCGGTTCCGAGACATCTTCCATGGTGCATTCAGTTCCTCCGTTGCAAAAGCTTTGGTTTTCTTGATCAGATAATAAGTCAGCTGCATCAGTAACGTTCTTGAGCTGAGTGATCTCTACAGGTGATGAGTCACATATGGTGTTAGCTAAGCTCAGAGTCATTGCAACTGCTGGAGTCATCTCTTCCATTAGCTTCGAAAATCAGAGATTTCCCCAATACACAACACCAAAACAATTGAGTACCTTGGCTGAATTGAAAGACTATTTAACTATTTTCATCTTGAAGAATCCTTGCTCCAATAAAGTTTTCTCAGCGACTCCAATGCCGCTTATTTCATACACTAACTTAGCATAGTTCAACACAGAGAACGAACCACGAAGAATTTAGTACCGGAGATGAACAGATCTGGGCGGATCTATACGACGGATCCTCTGTATTTTCAGCAGTATCTTGATCCCCAAAAACTTCGTTGTTCTCAAGCAATCCTTAATCTCAATTTCAACCTAATTAGAGACCATAAGACACTAATTAAAAACTCTCGAATCAGTTTAACTGAAGAAAATTGACAAAAACCAGAAAAGAAATCGAAAAAAGGAGGGAAAATCAGAGATAGCAGTCACAAGAAAACAATAAAAATTCAAACAAGAAGATAGATTTTTCTTGGATCTAAATAAACAAAACATTACCCAGAAATAGAAAGATGAAGAAAAAAATTAAACTTTGCTCTTAAGAAACTAAACACAAAGCTCAAAAAACAACATAAAGAAAAAAAGAAAGAAAAAGATTCATATAGCACAAATCCTCCGATTAAAAAGCTTTACTACAATACACCAATAACCCATACAAACAACATAATATAATCAGAAAATAAAATAAAAACAACATAAAAAAATCAGGAAAGAAAAAAAAAAAGAACTTACCAAAGAAAAAAATGAAATCGTCGAAAAGAGAACAAAGTAAAGAATGGTTTCTTAATTTTTCCTTTCTCTCAGATTTTCTCGGTCGAGCTTTGAGTTATCAGCGAAACAAAGACAAGGAAGAGAGAGAAGGGAATATTTATTGTGTGGTATGCTTTTTCTCTCTGTTTCTTTTTCTTTTTTTTGGTTAATTAATAATAAAAATTAAAAAAAGTATTAATTACAATAGAAAGACACGTATACACAAATCTTGCATCATTTTGCGAACTTTGTCCTTAAATTTTTCCAACTTTTTGTCCTTTTCTTTTTTTTTTCCTTTAAAGGTCGCTTCAGGCAACACCTGTCGATTAACTAACAGCTCATCTTATTTTATTTCTATTTCCAATTAAGTTTACTTACAATGGGTAATAATAATTATTATTACTTTCTCACTTTACCATGCTTAGTGTTTTAGAATAATTGACTATAAGAGACGAGATTATGGACTCTCATAGACGCGAAATGGGTTTCTTTTTGATTGGGGCAGATCAGCTCTGTTCGTTTCTTTTCCACCTTAAATCTTAATTAGTAGTCAAAACGATCATCGAAAGTTTAAAACAAAGTTGCGATACAGAAAGCCAAAAATAGAAAATCTAGAGGATTAATAACTATACAATTCATACCTTGAATTCAATGCTACTTTGAGTTTAAGGAGGACAACGACAGCGATCCCACACAAAACACTCCAGTTTTATTATGTTTTAAGAGATAAATCAGTTTTTTTAGGGTAGACTGTGAGAAGTGGGTTATTACTTTGTTTATATATTAAATTACATCTAGGGTATTGGTGACAGTTAATAATTTTATTGTGATCACAACCAAAATTGTTTTTCGTTTTTACCGGCTAATCTTTTTTCTTTTATTTTTTTCTGAAAACAAAATGAAGAAAGAGTAAGGCGATAAGCAAAAAATGAAAGAAAAAGAAGAAAAATGCGTTGAATTAAAGGATTTTCACATGATCAAATCACACATTACTCCAAAATTCGATTTAAATAAGTTACCTCTTAATGAAAGGGAGATTCAAGAGTTTCAACGAAACAAAGAAATTGAAAGATTTATGATCGTGGATATGTTAAAGATTTATCTATTTTATTATTCTAAATAACAACCAATTATTCTAAAATGTTTAAAAGTTCATTAATATTTTCTATTTTATTTTATGTTTATCATTTGAAGCCGTTATTTCCATTTCTTACACTTGCCTCAACATTATTCATTTATATTTAATTATTGTGTTTGTACATATGTTTTTTAATTTTATATCTGTGTATGATTTTATGGAATTGTCTTAAAAGGTAATAGTGTTTAGAGAAACGTATAAAACATGGTGATATTGCGAAGAAGAAGAAAAGATGCAAGACGACAACTGAGGATAATATATTTGATCGTTACTTTTTCTTTGTTCTTTTTTGGTACGTAAATGAGAAAATGCAACGTGTGTTTGTTTTTCTCATAGTCAAACTTTCTCAATAATTTCGATTCGTACCCGCCCACGTGGCTATATATCTGACTGATCCTGGACGAAAATAAAATTTAGTATTTTATCTAGCGACATTTATATTTCGTAAAACTGAATAAATACGTCCGGAAATTGTAGTTCATAAATTTATATGTCGTATGTTGTGCTTAAATGATATTTCATTTTAATCGAACCAGTACTTCTATTTCAAGCTATATCGCACCAGAAACTTCCCTTTTTGTTTGTTTATTCACAAGAATGTTGAGTTGCAGAGTCAAACAAAAAGAAAACAACACAATCAATAAAGACATGAATTAATTGAGCATAATGGTTGCTCATAAAGCGGGTTATTCAGGTTTCTTGGGAAGCAAGTCTCTAATTCTCTAACATGTCTGCAAGAAGTGTAGATATTGGGCCAATCACGGCCATCGCCATTGATAAGGACAAGAACAGCCAACACGCTTTAAAGTGGGCCGTTGAGAATATCGTTGTCGATTCTCCACAACGTAGGCACCTCTCGTTCTTTAGCTCATCTTCATCATTGAAACAGCAACATCAAAGAACCCTAAGTAGGAATCTGTTTTGCAGTAGGAAACACAGGAGCACATGACAATCAAGACGAGGATCATCAATTATTTCTTCCTTTCAGAGGATTCTGTGCTCGAAAAGGAGTAAGTGATCGATACATTCCTAATTAATCTCATTGCAAAACAAAGCACTTATGAGTCATTACTTATTATACATTTGCTTCTAAGATTATGGCCAATGAGGTTATTCTTCGCGATATTGACATTTCCAATGCTATTGTCAACTACATCACCAACAATTCCATTGCAAATATTGTTGTTGGCGCATCTTCACGCAATTCCTTCCTCAAGTCTCTTTCTTTCTCTCTCTCTCAGTTCTCATTCTTGATATCATCTCAGCTTTGGTTTACATGAATGTTAACACATCTGTCTCTCTTTGTGATCAGGAAGTTTAAGAGTCCATGTGTGCCTACCACTTTGCTTAAGACAAGTCCAGATACTTGTGCAGTCTTTGTTGTCTCCAAAGATAACCTTTCAAAAAGCAAATCCGCGAGCCAGCCTCTGAAGTTTTCAAGACAACAAAATATCTCTTCTTTGTTGTACAGCTCAACGAGCTCCATTTCCAGTGATTCCGAGAGGTAATCTCAACTCTCTTTTAAGTTTTACCCATTGGCCATGGTTCTTGTTTCAACAGGATTTACTGAAGAAAGGTTGCTTTGGTTTTCAGGGCATCATCACCTGTATCTATGCAGCCCCACAACTCCAGATCAGATTTCTCCCAATCAATGTCACCTTGCATCTCACTACCACAAACTCTGAGTGAGATTTCTCAGTCAGAGATTGACAATAGCAGTTGCGGTGTGGTGTCAACTGTGAGTTCTTATACTATATCTGAAAGTTCCACTAACAACGGAAGCTCAATCTCTTTAGTAATTTATCATCACTTTCTAATAGACGCTCAGATTCTTAGTATTCTGACTTAACTGATCCACAGGAAAGTCCACTTGCGGGAAATTTCGCGGAACAACAGGTAAAGAGTTTTAGGAACCTAAATTTGGTTCTTGGATATGCAGAATTTGTCAATATGATACTAACATGGTGTATGTTGTTTGCATGTGGTCTCACCAGCATCAAAATCTTGAATCAGAAGTGAGGAGATTGAGACTTGAACTGTAGCAGTTTAATGCCTCAAAGGGAAACGACACTATGAACCAAAAAGAAAGCGTAAGATGTTCTTACCATGCCTCCATGTTGATGACAGTGTTGTTTCCTTTAGTTTCTTGGTGATGAATATTAATCAGATATTGAATTATGTAGTCACAAGAACATCAACTAGCTAGAGCAAACGAAACGCAAAGGTTAGATGAACTAATAGAGCTGTCTAGAGCTTTGTCCGAGGAGAGGCAGAGAAGGCAGTCTGAAATCCAAGCAGCTGAAATAGCAAAGCGCTTAGAGAAAATGGAGAGCCAAAAGAGAAGATTATTAGAGATGCAAGCCAAGTTGGAGAAACAAAATATGGTCAATAAGGTTTCTTACAGATGTTGGAGAATCAAAGATGTTGTAGGTGCAACTAATGGTTTTTCAGATGCTTTAAAGATTGGGGAAGGAGAGTATGGACCTGTTTACAAAGCTGTCCTCGATTACACTTCTGTCGCCATTAAAATCTTGAAGTCGGGTGGCACACAGGGACTGAAACAATTCCAACAAGAGGTAGTTTGTTAATTATAATATGAAATCCTTCTAATCCTGACTCATACATATGTTTCTTCACTAGATTGAGGTTCTGAGTAGCATGAGACACCCTAATATGGTGATCCTTCTCGGTGCATGTTCAGAGTATGGTTGTCTTGTTTATGAGTACATGGAAAATGGAACACTTGAAGATCGACTCTTCTGCAAAAGCAATACACCCCCACTTTCATGGAGAGCAAGATTCAGAATAACTGCTGAGATTGCCACAGGACTTCTCTTCCTTCACCAGGCAAAACCTGAGCCCCTAGTTCATCGTGACTTGAAGCCAGCAAACATTCTACTTGATAGAGATTTCATTAGCAAAATCAGTGATGTTGGTCTAGCTCGTTTGGTATCTCCCTCTATTTCTGATACCTTCAGTAACTATCACATGACTTCTGCAGCTGGTAAGAGTTTTATCTTCTATCTCATTTAGATGTCTTAACATGGAACCATTGTTGATATTTGTGTCCCCTTTGGCTTATGGGAGCAGGTACATTTTGTTACATTGACCCTGAGTATCAGCAAACCGGAATGCTTGGAGTGAAATCTGATTTGTACTCTTTTGGTGTGGTGCTTCTGCAAATCATAAAAGCCATGCCAGCAATGGGGTTAACCCATAAAGTAGAGATGGCCATTGAAAATAATAAGCTGAAAGAAATTTTGGATCCAACAGTATCAGAATGGCCTGAAGAAGAGACTCTGGAGTCGGCTAAATTGGCTTTGCAATATTGTGAGCTGAGGAAAAAGGACAGACCTGATCTTGCTACAGTTCTGTTACCGGCTCTGATTAGGCTAAGAGAGTTTGCAACAGAGGATCATGAACGTATCCAGAACAGAACATTTCATGTGTCATCTCCTCGCAATTCAGCTCCACTTGCCCCAACTCCTACCTCTCAGGCTAGTTTCTTAGAACTGTTTTTTGTGAGAGATACTAACTGCAAATTGAACTTTAGGAAATTCCACACACAGTGAGAACCTGTAACATAAGATTTCTAATCTTGTTCATCTGTTACATAGACTATATTCGTGATATACTCAATTAAACTTTCAATTCATGGACAACTGAAAATGGATCTAGATCTTAACTGATCAAGAAACATATATACTTTTTTTTGTTCTGCATACATGCAATATAATACACCAAGAAGGTTTTTATTAGATCAGCCAGACTCATATTTGTCAAAAGTAGGTAGAAGTGTCTTCTTCATGAATTTCTCAGTTCTATGTAGACAGAGGATCAAATGAGAAAATCCTATTGAGTATTGACCCTTGGAAATTCGACGTAGATCAACCAGAAGCTAACTGTGGCAGTCCACAAAGAAGTTGATCCATTTAAGCGCAGTAATCATTCAGTACCAAGAAGAAGTCGACCTCCAAGATCACAAACAAGCCAGCACAAAGGCAAGCGTTGGTTTTTTATGAGTTGTGCTCCATCGCAAGCTCAGTGGGATGATCTCCCATAGTGTGGTGGAGTTCCTTAATAACAGTTTTGTTTATGTAAAATTCAACACCTTTAAAGAAGAGTTGTTGATTAATGGAAGACCCTCGTTCGATCAAATCAAAAGTCATCTTATAGGAACATGAAAATCTTTTCTCAGCAACACTGAAAAACTGAAAGTTTAAGACTTAGTATAGAAATATTTGAGGACATAGTTTGTTTCAGAAATAGCAGCTGCCAAGGTCTAGAGACACTAAGAGCTTAGAGGAGGTTTATTATACGATCTGTCTGAGACTTGAGAGACATAAACCACAAAACCAAAAGCGACTAATCCCACATCATAACTTTGGAAACCCCGGCGACCGAGACAAATGAAATGACTAGAGCAGAAGACAGTCTAGTAATATTGTACCCGAGGAAAATAAATTTACGATCTTTGAGAATCAAGCACAGTGAAAAATAGGGAACAAGAAAAAGGAGCAGGCTTAAAAAAGGCACAAATCTGTTAAGACACTGTCAAATTAACAGGTTAGCCTCCAATACTGACCAATGAGAATAATAGAGGAGAACAATTATGTGAAAACTCTAAACCATCGTACTCACAAAATAATAAGAAACACTTTCACTTCGTCTCAAATATGATACAACACATCCGTTTCTTAACGAATCAACATAGATCAAACACCAGCATGAAAACACTCACTGCAATTAAATACCAATCGGTAAAATATTTAGTCGCTAAGAATATAAATGTTTGAAGGTTTATTCTTCAAAGTGAAGTGCATATTATGAGATTACAGACTTGTAAACCAAAAAGTTTTCATTTTTATGATTCCAAGACATACCAAACCTATCAAATTCACCATTTCCCCTATCAAAAATTTCAACAACGACGAACAAATCCTCCAATAGACTCAAATTCGCAGCAAACCATCTTCAAATGGGCACATACCGCTTCACAACTTGCTTCCCTGCTACCACAACTCCAGCCGCGAGTCCACCAAGAGCACCAGCTACAGCCGCAGATCTCACTCCACGCGCCGCCCTAAAGACAGCTCCAGTTCCAAGACCAGCCACCACACTTGTCCAAACATCATCCCTATCCGTCAAAGCCACAACACCACTCTCGATCCCTGCGTAGATCAACCCAATCACACCAATCCTATTACCCCAAGTTCGACCCGTATGACCAGAAGAATTGAGGATCCTGTTGATCTTCAGCTTAGTCGTGTCGCCAGATTCGAAGCTTTTGACTCCGGTTAAGATTCCCACAGAAGCGCCGGCGATAGAGCCACCGAGGTAAGCGGTACCGGTGTAAAACGTGAGATTCTCACCCCAAGATCGACGCTGCCTTAATGACTCCTCCGCGAAGAGAAACTCAGGGGAAGTAGGGAGCTTGTAAAGGTACTGAGATTTGTTGATTGGGACTTGGTAGTTCTGGTAAGGATTGTAAAGACGCGTGTTTTCGTCTGATCCGTGATCGGATCTGTTATTAGCCGCCATGGAATTGATGTTGGCTTAACGGAGGAAGAAAGAGAGAGAAAACGTGTGTTGTCTCTCCGATGAATGGTTGCGGAAATGAGAGATGAAACATAAACTTTAGGGTTTTTAGGGAAAGACCCAGTCCAGTTGTTTCCAGATTCGCACTACCAGATTCGCTTTATACTCGCGTTAATTATTTCGAATTTTACCCCTTTGTTTTTGTCTTCTTTAATTAAACCCAATTAGACATTGATATACAACTGTTTCGATTTTGACCCCAGAAGTTTAATTTTATACAAAATTAACCACTTTAACATTGGACTTTTCCAAATCTCTGACGTATTTTACTTGCAATCCATCGTGCCAACTGACAACGACCAAACATCAATGAAACCAATTTTTTTAGTTCTTTATAATGTTAAAAATATTAAAAGGTGTAGCACAATTTAGAGAGGGCACTACAATATTGAAATATTTGCACCAAATAGCATAAAATGGAAGAGAAATTAAGTAAACAGAAAACGTAAATAACCAAAAGACAAGAAATATTGTAAATTGTAATTCAATTTTATCATTTATTTTATATACCTGTACACTAAGAAAGGCTATGTTCATGAATTATACGTTGATAAAAAAAAATAACATGTTACGGAAAACTTAACTCACTTAAAGTAAAAACTAAAATTGAGTTATTTAAAACATTTATTTTGCTTCTTGCCATTAAACTTTTTTTTTCATTACCATTTATTTAGTTGCCCTCCTAATTTTTGTAATTGAGCAAATTGACTCTAAAATAAAATACTAAGGTTTCGAATCCAATGTTTTAATTTTTTTACTTTCGAGAACGTAAATGAAAAAAAATTCGGACACTATAAATGATCCTTTTTTTTGGGGGGTCAATGTAAAACTTATGCAGACTGGTACCTCCCACAGTTCCCAGCTGCGCATAGCCAGAATAAACTCTCCGGCGAGTGTTACGGAGACGAGAAGACGTCTGACTCCAATTATACACGGACAAGGAGGGAACACGAGGTCAATTACACAAGGGTACACATGGGAAACCAGAAATTAAAGTGGAAAGCGGAGGAAGAGGAGGCTTTACTCGCCGGAATTGCAAAGCACGGTCCTGGTAAATGGAAGAATATTCTCCGAGATCCCGAATTCGCTGATCAGCTCATCCATCGCTCCAATATCGACCTAAAGGTTTCTCTTTTCCTCATTCACCTCTTTAAAATCCATTAAATTTTCCGACTTTTTGGAAAATAGGTTAGTAGTGTCTTTGTTCATCAAGGTTTAAAAAACAAATTATGAACAATCTTTCAATTTACCTTTGTGATTAATCATAGTCATATGATTAGTTGATTCCTGGAATATATATGAACCCTATAAAGCTTTTGAAGGTGGAAAGAGCTCTACTTTGCTTAGTTTTGCAATCGATTTTACTCTTTTACTTGGTAAGCCTTATGAAGAAGAATCTGAAATTATATGTGTTTCGATGCTTTATAGGATAAATGGCGTAACTTGAGTATTGCCCCTAATACTCAAGGTTCAAATAATAAGGCAAGGCCGACAAAAGTTAATGATGAAGGCGTCACTCTGCCTATAGTTGCAGCTACTCCATCTACTATTGCTAACTCTTCGTCTTACCCGGCTTCTTCCATTCCACGTAGTGCATCTTCTGAGTTGATCAATGATGATAGTTGTAACATTGTCGTGGATACAAAGAACGTTCCCAGGTTTGCCTTTCTTTAGCTTTTGTTTCTCAGAACTAATGCTGATTTCCCAGTTTCATAAACGCTAGCCTATCAACTCTAAGCTAAACTTCTGATTGGTCCCTATTTTTAGGTATGATGGAATGATATTTGAAGCTCTCTCTGCTTTAGCAGATGCAAATGGATCCGATGTCAGTTCCATTTTCCATTTCATTGAGGTTAGTCAAATTTCTCTTTGCTCTTTATTATGCATTGATCAGAATCCAGAACCTTTTTGTGGCCGTTTTGTTAAACTACTTAATAGATAATTAGAGACACCAACTATATATGGGGGAGTGTTAGTTATATTATTGGCACATGTAAGCTGTATCTACATCAACTTGTTAGGCATTTCTGAACATCTACAGTATCTTGTCTAGCCTTCTAAGTATCCACAATATCTGTGTTTATGTACCTTTTCCAGTTCTATTATGTAAATTTCTATGCAAATGAGAAGATTTAAATTACTACTATCAGCAATCTTCCTTTGATAATGCTGCGTTCTAAATTTTTAGTTTTATACTATTAATCATCTGTACTTTGACTTTATAGTATGATGATAGTTGTCCTGAAGCTGTCCACTATGTCTATCTGAAAAAACAGTTCTCTTGATTCTTACTTAAATTGGTTTACTGTGGAAAGAGCAGCCAAGACATGAAGTGCCGCCAAATTTTAGAAGAGTTCTTAGTTCAAGACTGAGGAGGCTTGCAGGTCAGAGCAAACTTGTAAAGGTTAGCACCTCCAAATCTGTAAGTCTTGAAACTCACCTTTTTTGGGGGGGGGGGGTCACATTCTTTTGTTAAATTCCGATACAACAAAACTATCTTCGTAAATGGCGTTTAGAACTATCTTGTCCATATCTGTCTGACCCAATGAAGCATGGTTCAAGCTTCTTGATCTATGTTCAACATAAAGAATCCACTCAATCAATGGCATTGTTCTTTAAAAGCCTTCTTGTTTCCTCATGCTATGCCCTTTTTTTCTGTGTTGGTCAATCCAACACATAACAGTTACAGAACTTCTATAAGATACCCGAATCATCAGGAACAAGAACGCCTGCCCCAAAAGCGCCAAAACCAAAGGAAACAACTAAAAAACCCCGGCAATCAAACAACCAGACTCCTGCTATTTCACAAGAGATGATCGAGGAAGCTGCAATAACCGCTGCTTACAAAGTCGTAGAAGCAGAGAATAAAATAGACGTTGCCAAAGTAGCAGTAGAAGAGTCCGAGAAGGTGACTAAACTTGCAGAAGAAACCGAACTTCTCCTGGAGATAGCTAAAGAGATACATGAACAATGTAAAGCCAAGACTTGCCCGTATTCTCATTCTCCAGGTTTCAATGTCTTTAACTTGACTATGATATGTCTGTTTTGCAGGTTCTCGTGGCGAGGTTGTGTTCTTGGCTTGAGTCTATGGGACATTCCTTGTAGCTCACAAGTCTCAGCGCTCAATTGTTGATATATATAAAAAATTAATGTACTAAACATGGCTCTGTTTATGAGTAATCTTAGAGGCTTTTTTTTGTTTGTTTTTAATTCATGAAAACCTAAATGCATTTACATTGACATATTAGTGAAATTACTTTCGGTATTCAATTCCTATTTCGATTAAATGTTATATTTAGGACCAAAAACATTTATTCGAATATAATAAAAATATTTAAGTTTCTTCTTTTGAATGAAAAAGTGGTAATAATATTAAAATTCAGAGGGCAAATCGGGAAGGAAAGATATTTATGTTGTTTTCCTTTTCCTACTTAGAAAAGTAAACCTAAAAAGAAAAGAACACGACCGTATAAATAAATGTTAATAGAAATTAGAACGGTTCAAGTATAAAAGAGCAGACATCAACAGTTTTTATCTTCTTCAACTCCACGGCGCAGATCCGAGGAGTTTGGACCTGTCTCTTTTGAATCTTTCTCTCTATCAATCTCTCTCTATTCAGTTTGCTAACAGCAGGTTTGTTTGAATCTCTCTTTTTTTTTATGATTTGTGTTTGGATTTCTCCTTGTGGTTATAAGATTATATGTTTTGGTGTTGTTTGATTCGTGTTTTGTTCTATCTTACGCAATGCTGATTCGTAAAAGATTGATTTTTGTACAATGTGGAGCTAAGTGTTTATAATATTGAAACAAAAGTTTCATTGATTCATTGGATTTCACAGTTCACGTTTCGAAGATAAATAATAATAAATATTGAAACTTTTATGCTTGATTTGATTGTGTTCTCTCGCTTTGTGCTCGTTTCATGTTTTTTTTTGTCTTTGTACGAATTGTTTTGGGATCTGAGACAACGAGTTTGATTATAAATTGAATGTTTTACGGTGATATTTGCTCTCTTGTAATCTGTTTTTTACGATGTCGTTTTGATTTTGTTATGTTTCTCAAGTCATGGCATCTGATGGAACCCAATATGATCCTCGTCAGTTTGATTCTAGGATGAATGCTATGTAAGTTAATTTACTTATCGAATATTTGAATCACTATATTACAAAATTGCTACTAAGAACTGAGTTCTGTGATACTTTTGCAGACTCGGTGAAGAAGGAGAGGAAACATTCTACACAACCTATGACGAAGTTTGCGATAGCTTTGATGCAATGGAACTCAAGACAGATCTTCTGAGGGGTATTTATGCTTACGGTAAGTGAGATATATTTCCTTTAATAACAACATTCTATACCTTCATTGTATCTGTTAAGTTTTGTATATCTTCTGATTGTTTCAAAAGCTTAATGTCACTCTTAAACAAACTCATAAATTTTGTTTGCTATTTGGCGTTGATCTAATCTTCTTTTCATCACCTTATTCCAGGTTTTGAGAAACCTTCTGCTATTCAGCAGAGAGGAATTGTTCCATTCTGCAAGGGTCTTGATGTGATCCAGCAAGCTCAATCTGGAACTGGAAAGACCGCCACTTTTTGCTCTGGTGTTTTGCAGCAGCTCGATTACAGTCTGCTTCAGTGCCAAGCTCTGGTTCTGGCGCCTACTAGAGAACTCGCCCAGCAAATTGAAAAGGTTATGAGGGCACTCGGTGACTACCTTGGGGTCAAGGTTCATGCCTGTGTTGGTGGAACAAGTGTGCGTGAGGATCAACGCATTCTTCAGTCTGGTGTTCATGTTGTTGTTGGAACCCCTGGTCGTGTCTTTGACATGTTGCGTAGACAATCCCTCCGCGCTGATGCTATGAAAATGTTTGTTCTTGATGAAGCTGATGAAATGCTCTCTCGTGGTTTCAAGGATCAGGTTTAATCTTTGTTTAATCTCCCATTTACAATATCATTTTCTCTCTGATTATTACCAAGTCCTTTCTTCTTACAATTTGATTTCTCTGTCAGATATACGATATCTTCCAGCTTCTTCCTTCCAAGGTTCAGGTCGGTGTTTTCTCTGCTACAATGCCACCTGAAGCCCTTGAGATCACAAGGAAGTTCATGAACAAACCAGTCAGGATTCTGGTCAAGCGAGACGAGCTGACTCTTGAAGGTATCAAGCAGTTCTATGTCAATGTAGACAAGGAAGAGTGGAAACTCGAGACTCTATGTGATCTCTACGAGACACTAGCCATCACGCAAAGTGTCATCTTTGTGAACACAAGGCGTAAGGTCGATTGGCTAACTGAAAAAATGAGAAGCCGTGACCACACTGTCTCAGCCACACATGGAGACATGGACCAGAACACGAGAGACATCATCATGCGCGAATTCCGCTCTGGATCTTCCCGAGTCCTCATAACCACTGACCTCCTTGCGCGTGGTATCGATGTTCAGCAAGTGTCTCTGGTCATAAACTTTGACCTCCCAACTCAACCAGAGAATTACCTTCACCGCATTGGAAGAAGTGGAAGGTTTGGAAGAAAAGGAGTGGCAATCAATTTCATGACAACTGACGATGAGAGAATGTTGTCTGATATTCAGAAGTTTTACAATGTGGTCGTTGAGGAGTTGCCAAACAATGTTGCTGATCTTCTCTGAAGCCTTTTTTTATCTCGGTTACGGCGGCCGGGTAATTTCTTTTTACTGCGAAACTGCTGTTTTTACCCTTTTTGTTGGCAGCTTTTCTATGCTTTGATTTTTGTTTTCAGGCTACTTTAGAGTTATTTATAGTTCTTGGCAAAAAGAGAACAGAACTCATTCCCATTTTTTTGTTTTTTGGCACTCAAAAATTTCGGCATTATTTATAACTTTTTGTTAACGTAACTTACAAGGAAGGATACTCTCTGGCTCTTCTCTGATATACTTTCCAATTTCAATTTTTTTTCAGTTAATTTGTTGATTTCTTAAACAAAACCAAAGAGATCATTCCCTTAAATTTACTATGAATATAATACACAAGTTAGATAATTATTTCGGATTGGGAACGAGTCCCAAGAAACTAATCTCTAAATTCATGAAGCAGCGGCCATGTGTAAATCCAAAGGACATGAGATCTTACGAAATATTCTTAGGAAGAATAAAAATACAAAACTGTACGAGGTACAATGCTAGTAAATCTCTAATAATGCTTTTTCTTTAGCTAGTGTAACAACCTTACAAACATATCTCATCTAAAGATAATTACATGTTGAGGTTGTAATTACTGCACTAAATAATGAAATGAATATACTTGATCTCCATTCTATAAATATGTAAAAAAATCACAAGAGGCAAAAAAGCAGATGAGAAAAAGGTTGGAGATAAAAGCCAAAAAAAGCAACTCTCTCCTTGTCTTCCTAAAAGCAAAGACAATTTTTTGAGGTTGTTGCAAGTGGGGATGTTCAGATCCAAGTCAAGCAGAGAAGAGATCAGAAGCAGCAGCATCACCAACATGTACCATGGAGGAAGATCAGAAACAGAAGCAGCACGAAGCCCAACAAACCAGCGGCCTCCGGTGATGCTGAGATCTTACAGCACATCGACTTATAATCCACACAAGAATCCAACAATGGTGAGAGACGATTCCAACACTAACTCGAAGAGAAGCAAGAGTAAGGTGACAAAGAAAGCGTTTAAGGGTTTGTGTGAGGCAGAGATTCAGAGGAAGAAGAGAGTGGCTGCTTATAATGTGTATGGTGTTGAAGCGAGAGTCGAGGGATCTATGAGGAAAAGCTTCAAGTGGTTGAAGGAGACTTGTTCAAATGCTGTCTATGGTTTGTGGTGATCCAACAAATAATCATCTCAATTTTCTTCTCTTTTTTCCCAATTGATCTTGTCTGTCTTCACTCTACTTCCACGTATGATGATTGTTGTAACAAGAAGATATTCAAGCTGGTTCATTAAGCTATGATAATTACGATTTAGCGCCTTAATGGCAATTACAATATACTTCATTCGTAGCCATCAAGGATGAAGTATGACGTGACCTGCAGCTCTCAGTTCTTCTCAAGGCTCAACTTGACATATGACATAACCTGCAGCTGCAACCCTCAGGTCCTCCCTCTTTAAGGTAAAACAGTACAATTATTGCTTTCGTACGTCAATTATAACTTTCTTTCATTATTTACCAACAAAAATGACCATTTACCCACACAATATAAGTAGAACCTTTGTTTTTTTGGAATTTTTTTTACTTTTTGCAGCCTGAGGAATAACTCGCAACACTTTAAATCCCTCTGAAGCACCAAAGATTTTAACTTTTGCAGTACCAAACGAGACAAACACAACAAAGACAGTAAAAACCAAATAGGGACTAAAAATGTCAAGTCTTATGACTCTTTGATCTTACCCTCTTTTGATTTTGTCTTTCTCTGGAATCAATTCTTCAGAGTCTTTTCTTTATCTTTGTTATTAGAGTGTGCTTACACAGGCGCACAAGTAAAGTCTCCCTCCCTTTGAACACAAATGCACTTAACATGGGGAGGGCCTAGGAGAGGTTTTCTTTTGTCTTTTAATTTACACTTGTCCCGGGGTTTTGAGATCTTTCACCGTCCCAGCGACTAAAAATGCAGACTCTCGATGCCTTTAAGATTAGCCTCATAGTTCTTCATGACTGAAGTAGTTGCTCTTGAAGGTGATGACAGCTTCTTGTTCTCAGATGAGACGATAGGGGAGCTTCGACCACCAGGGATCTTTGAGTTGGAGCCTGATCCAGCTTCAATGATTTGAGGGTTAGATGGCTCAGAATCAGTTCCTAGAACTGCAGCCTCACGACTACTGGGTACAGCAGCGCGTCTTGATGACCCAGTCGCCCGGAGAAAGCTAGAGCTAGATAACTGTCACAAGCAAAACAACTCAGTTACCATTAACATAAAGAAAAAGAATCCAATGGATCATGTCTACACGACAAGATACTACAGAATTGTGATTAAAACAAAATCAGCTGTCAATATTTGAGTATACAACCCATTTTCTCAGCGACTAACAGAATCTTATGTCACATTTAGTCAAAACAGGAGCTACAAACAGAAACCTGTAACATGAGGGAAACTTTATCTACTCACCACTACATCTTTAGATATTGCAGGATCACTTGAAACTGGTGCTTTTTGTTTAGCTAAGCTTCCTGAGTTAAAAATTTGTCCAGAACTTCGTCTAGGGTTTCCTGATGGCCAGCCAGAAGGTCTAGCTTCGTCGCCACCTGCAATGGAACCATATAACACATCAGATGAGCGAAAACCATGTCCCTGTAGAACAGAGTATCATAGCAAATGACTAATGAAATATGGAAAGAAACTACTCAAAATAGATGGAGCAACCTGATGGTCTCTCAGCACTACTAATGCCTGGGGGGAGGCCAGAGCTTGGCCCAACTCCAGGACCCTGGAAGAAAGCTATGTACATCAGCAAAATTTAAGTAGAAAGATGAGATTCAGAAAAGAAAAAAACCATGAGTCTTACATGGTGACGGGGAGGAGGAGTAGAAATCTGTGATTGCTGATACTTCAAAATCGTCCAATCAAATACATAATCAAACTGGAAGCCTAAAATATAAGCAGAGGAGAAGACACATTCAAATAACATGTTGCTTGACTGGTTCAAGTTATATTTTCTTCACCAGAATTAACAAAAGTGATGAGGACACCAGACCTTCGCGAATAAACAGGTCCCGGAAGAGCCGTTTCAGGTAGGCATAGTCTGGCTTGTCATCGAATCTCAGGGAACGGCAATAATGGAAATAAGATGCAAATTCAGATGGATAACCTCGACATAAAGCCTAAAAGAAGAAAACAATATTTAATCATTATTAGACCATACGTGTCAACAATATACATGCCTCGGGAGATTATTTTACCTCAATAGATGTAGATACTTTCTTTTCACTGATTTTCTCATACTTTTGCTTCTTATTGCCAGCTTTCAGTCCTTGCCAAGGAAGACTGCATTTAACTGGGTAAGTAAGCCAAAGACCACCCTTTAAAGAAACAATAGCAACATGCCAACATGGAAGGTAAGAGAGGTACACACCTTCCTTTTAAGAAGTACATGAGAACAAATCCAAGTGACTCCAAATCATCTCTACGACTTTGTTCTGTAATACAATTGACCATTACTACCCAGAAGTACGTTCTTTGTAATTAGAAAGTTAGAAACTAAATGAGCCGGTATACCAATCCCAAGGTGAGTATTCATGCTAGCATATCTAGCAGTTCCAGTCAAGTTTTTGTTTTCCCTGTGATACACAAAATATTAGGATTATGATTGCTCAGCTGCTACATAATATTGTGCAATCATCGAAAATGTTGCTAATTCCTAGCAATACATCAAAATTATTTTCTTATATACTAATGAAGCTTCTAAAAACTGGAAAAATAAGCTAAATATCCTGACTAAGAGGCTATGCAAATACTTAAACGACAGTACTCCTTTTATGACCTTATTCCAAATGAAAGAAAACCTAAAAAACTCGTTTTTAATCTATAAACACTTATACCCACAAAAAAATAGGAGAAGCAATCATTATACTCAAAGCCAAGGAAAATTAAGTCCACTTTCTACAAAGGATAAAATTTAACAAACAGACGCCGAGACAGAAGAAAATAACCACACTACTATGCATATCATAAGCAATGAATGTCCCTAAAACACCCTCTAAATCGAGATCAAAAATAACTCCACCCTTTTGCAGTGATGTGTTAAATAGAAGAATCAAGTTAGACAACACAGTCACACAGGCTAGTAGAAGATAAAAGCAAGGTCTACATAACACTGGATCAAACCCAATATTCTTATAGTTATGTGTGTATACACGTAACAGAGACAAGAAAAATCACAGGGATATGGCCAACCTATAAGGAATATGCTGATGATTTGAGTCTCTATACTTCTTTGCAAGACCAAAGTCGATGACATATACCTGTATTCAGCCAGCAAATCGTTAAGTACATAACTCAGCAGAGTAAACAAATTTTTACAAACAGCCCTTTTCAACAGTTACCTGATTTGCGCGCCTCCCAAGACCCATCAGAAAGTTGTCAGGCTTGATGTCCCGATGTAGAAATGACTTCTGATGGACAAACTCAATGCGATTGATCTGACAAGAAGAAAAAAAATATCCTAAATGTTTTGGCAAATTCTCCTATTCAACATGAGAAATTTTTTTTCAGGCAATAGACAGGATCCTACCATTTGATCAGCAAGCATTAGCACAGTCTTTAGGGAGAGTTTTCTACTACAGAAATTGAATAGATCTTCAAGGCTAGGCCCCAACAAGTCTATCACCAGGACATTATAATCCCCTTCAACACCATACCATTTAACATTTGGAACACCGGCTAAAATCAAGGAAAGGAAAGCAACCCCTCATGGATACGAAAGAAGAAATCATAAACTGCAAATGTAACAAGTACAGAACTAAGTCCTTACTTCCTCCTTGTAATACTTTATACAATTTTGATTCATACAGCAACTGAGGATGCTTAGTTTTCACATTTTCCTATAAGAAGAAAAAATGACGCGTCAGAACACATAGAGCAAACACAGTAGCCAATCTAAGACAAATCTGTCACATCTCAGAACAACAAAGGAAAAATGAAAACAAACATGAACATTTGATTTAACATACTTGACAGTCGGAACCAGAACAACCAGGTAACAGAGAAAGCAACAGCCAACGTTCAATACAGTAATATGTGTAGCTGTTAGCCTCATAATTATCCGTTCGTAGGCCACAACAAACTTCTCAAATTTCTCAACAGGTTGGACCCACCAGTTGCAGGTAATTTTGTCGTGGACTCTTAAGAATTTATTAAGCATTAATAACACCATTTACACTATTTCTCAATAATCAATAATAGCTATCAGCTCTTACAACAAGTCAGGTTGAACCAAAAGCATTGATATAATTGAGTTAAGTACTGAATGGGAACAGTAATAGAAAATCAAGATGAAGGAAAGGAAGAACGAGTTAAAATTGCTAATAACTACATACTCAATCGCATAACCAGAATACAAAAAGCAGTAATTGCTAATAGCTGTGTATAGCCTATTAAGTACCTTATATTCTTTTCCCATCTAAACAGATCATGACAATGTTTGATTTTAGCAACCTCTTAAACAGGTAAAAGGAGAAACTACAAGCTGAGAAAGACCAAGCGATAACATAAGACTTGTACACAATCACAGCTTTCTTTCCACTTTCCAAGATAACTCATTCTTTATTTAATGAGGATAAAATGTCCACACAGATCAAACGTAATAATACATCTCACATTACCAAACTATGTTCTGTGTACTTCAATATACACTGAAAATGGTAAAAATCTTAACTTGTATACAATTACTTACAAGTTTAATAGCCACTTCTTCATTTGTTTGGATATTGGTACCTAAAAAAACACCATCCATTCAAATCCATGTTAAAACAAACCACAAACGAGCCTTGAATCCAAGAAAAAAAAACAATTAGAGAGCATACCAAGATAGATCTCTCCAAATGATCCACCACCGATCTTTCGTCCGAGCCAAAACTTGTTTCCGACTCTCGGCTCCATCAAATCGAAAGCTAATAATCCTAAAAACTACCTCTAAACTATCAAAATCCGAATACTAGCTGCTTCACCTTTCGCCGACGATCAATAATAAACACAAACAGAAGAAACAAAAAACGAGATTGGAGCAGAATTGAGGAGTATGAGATAGTAGAGCTAAGAAATCAAACGGATTGAAGAAAGAAATAGCGACTGATTCCGATTGACTTCCGGCGAAAGAGCATCGACATCTCTCTACACGCGGCGAAAATATCCCAAAAGGGAAGGGATAGGCACAGAGAGGTTAGGCAACATAAAATGTAAAACGCTATTATTCTCTCTCTTTTTTTTAAGGAACAATAATTATTGCGGAGTAGTTGGGCCGTACTGAACCATATTGGGTAAATACCGGCCCAGAATATTGAATTCAGTAAATATTATACGTCAACTACTCACAAGTCACAAGCCACTCGAAAAGGGAGTCACAAACACGCATTAAGTTTGGGGTTTTCATTACCTAAAATAAAATTAAAAAGTGAGTTAAACAACAAATCGTTCATTCGCTACTAGCAAACGAGAAAATAATATCAAACAGGTATGAAATGAAATTGGGCATAAAACTTAACTTGAAATTTAGATTATGACTTCGTGATCTTTCGTTTAATATTTTATATATAACACAGAAGAGGCACAGAGAAAAATACTTTGTTATGTTATGTATTCTGTTCTAAGTATACACAAAACCTAAGTATAATGTACAAAAGTAAGAAAGCATGAATAAATGAGAACCCAACAAGAATGAAAAAAACATCAGCAACTCTTTACATGATCTCACTCTATTAACTCTCAACAAAACAGCATCAAGACCTGTCTCCAAGTCTAATGCATCAGAGCATGGGATCTGCAGAAAACAAATCTATACAGGCTACAATGATCTAGGCGACATTGACCGTAGATGCCTGAATTTTGTATCTGACTCTAGCTGTGAACCCGATCTTTGTCTTCTCTCGGGCTTTTGTACGCTCTCGGGTCCACAATCTCGCATCTTCCACATCTCTTTTGTAGTATTTGATCTCTTGAATGATATGATGATCCAGTGGGTTCAAGAATCTCTGGAAAGCAATGTGAGCAACGTAAGGAAGAACTATAGCCACTGTGACCAACAATGTAGCCATCCAGCAGATAGGTGCTGGAGCAAGAATCTCATCAAGAATCCTGTAAATGTTTCCAGAAAGACTTGGATGCATCATCCCGTAGATCGCCACATAGAGATACCACATACCAATGCTTCCCCAGATCAAAACGTGTTGGATCCAAGTGAAATGAGACATGGTTAATGCGTTTTGAACATTGACTGCCCAGGTTATGCAAATAAACATGGTTGTGCCAACAGCATCCATGTCAGCTGTTTGGCCACCGTCTCTGAAAGCTTGAGAGTAAATGATTCTGATGTTGAAGAAGAATATGACAAGAGATGAGTAGACGCCATTGCACATCCATCCAAGTATTCTTGACCAATCAAAGAAGAGGTTCTTTGTTCTTGTTTGTATAAAACTGGGAAGTACAGAAGCACACGTTGATGAGCAAAGATTCAAAATATCTTTTCAAGATTAAGTTCATTAAGGAAGATATGTAAAAGGCTTACTTGTAAGCAGATCTCGGAGGAAACATCTTGTTCAAATAGCTCTTCTATAAGTAGCCTTCACCTCATCAAAAGTAGAAAACGATTCCATAAGATTCATAAAAATATGTCAAAGTCTACAAATTTTAATACCCAGAAACCAAAATAATCATATCTATGAACCCTAAAAACAAAGCAAGAATTTTCAAAACAAGGAAGGAAAAAAGATAGATTTTTCTTCTTCTCTAAATTCAGTTCCTTTACCTTCAAAACAAGCTCCAGGAAGAGGTAGCAGAGAAGAGGAAATCGAGATAATTTTCTCGGGAAATAAACAAGAATCTTTATTTCTCGAGAAATAATATGACAATTACTGGATGCTGGGAAAGCAATGAAAAAAAAAGAAAGGAATCTACTTGACGTCTGTAGACAAACAGTGTGAGACAGAGAGGTTATAAAATGTTGTTATCTTTTTGAAAAATAAAGATTTTTTTCTGTACTTACTCTGTATCTTTTAATTTGCAGAGATATGGAGGTTAAAGGTATGCCACTGCCAGACATCTGGAGCGGATAAATGTGACCCGACCCGTAATATTTGTTCTGTTCTTTTGTCCGTATAAGCGTGTAAGGAGAATATCTTTAATTATTGTTCTTGTTACTATTTGAAGTGTATTTGAAATTATTATTGAAGTTGGATTCAGATTTGGGTATTTCGGATATTTTTACATATGATTCTAAAAAATTTGGAATTTCTTTTTTTTTTGGTGATAATTTTGAGTAGTTTTAATAACTTTTACATAATTTGAAATTAGTTTGAATAAAAATAAATTTTCAAGGTTAGTTGCATGTTGTACAGATTAGATAAAAGAAAATTGTGTCCCACGTTAGAAGTTGGATACAAAAAGGGTCCAGTACTAAAATCCAAAGGTTTTATCGGATATCTCCGAAGTTACAATTACTAATAGTAACCACCAGTTACAATTATATTTTTTTATTTAATTTTAATTTTTTTTATTTAATATACAATTAAACAGTTAAAGTTAATACAATTACGTTTATACATTTTGTGTATAACAATTATATATACAGTTATTACAACTAAATACTATTTAATTATTTGATGATTATGATAAAAATTAATATCAATAACGTTTTTCTTGAATGTAGTCTCTATTGAAAACTTAGACGATGATTATTAATATTTATTACTATAATTGATTATATATATATTTTGTTTAATTTTAAAACGATTACTGTTATAATTTTATAAACTAACTAACAATTAATTAATGATTAGAGTTAATAATTTAATCAGTTACGGTTAGATTTTAGTCATAGACAAACCTTTTAAGGACGGCACTATGATTTAAAGTAGAGAGAAGTGCTACCGAACAGACTCACACATGGGCTTAGATATATGAGCCTTCGGCCCAATAGTCTATATTTTTGGTCCAAATCCATATTGAAATTTTATTTGATTTAGAATATCAATTTTTTCACCAATATGACGTCGACTTCGACTCGAAGCACCGAATCCTTTGTTTTAACAAATAAAAAAAAATCAAGAGACATCATATTTTATGCTCATTTGTGTTTTGGATCCCAATTCTTGATACTAGAGATTCTAGTGTCTCTAAGTACAAGATAAACCTTAAAAGCTAGTCACTCTCGGCTTGAATCAGGTTGTACACAGTCATTGCCTTCCTTTTTATTTTCTAGATGAAAATATCTTCCTTGTACATCAAGTAAATCGCATCCCTTACTATTCGCTTTGCAGAAATGTGGATTGGAATACAAGTTATCTCAAAGTTTAGGCAGTTTGTTGGGATATTATACATGAGAAAGTAATTTCTCAGGGTTATGAGTTCACCGTTAGTTTCGCGCCAGTTAAATATTCTTGGATCATAAATACTTTTTTGGTAACATATATATAATTTTACTCCGATAAAAATAATTTTACATAGCAATAAAAGTTAGGGAACACCTAAAACAAACGAGATAATCAAAATGTTAAGAGTAGTTAGTGCATCAATGTTCACACCGTGTCCAATTTCCTTCAATATCTCTAAACTCGAGTTCGGCAAATTCGTGCCAATAAATTCGTGCCAATAATAATAATTCACGATTAAAACGGAGAGATTTCTATGACGTAACTTGTTAATAGATCATTATTATTTACTTTTGTTGACGACGTCCATGCTCCAAGGGAAACACATGATCCTTATCTCCCCAAACGATTAACGTTTTCTGAATAAATCATTCAATTTTTAATAGATTAAAATATTTAATAAGAAAAAAATGTATATGACCTGTGATATTGCAGAGAGCTCTGGCTCCTCTTCTCTTTCCAGCAAATTCTTGGCTAGATCAAGAAGTTCTTGCTGATTTGTCTCGTACATCACCTAAAAATTTTGAAACTCAATGGCTTATTTGCAATTTTACAAACTCTGGGTTAATTTTTGAATAAAAAACATTTACAGGACCGAAAACGAAAAAACAGAGCTTACAGCGATGAATTGGGAGAGGATGAAATCTGGAACCCAGTCAAGAAACACTAGACCGGTATTCATGGAAACCCTAACTAACAAACGGAGATCACGTGGATTTCTCGGAATAAGACTCTCCGCCGTGTTTTTTCATCTCCGTCATCTTCTGCTGTTGCGTATATCCAACTCCAGTACTCACGATCACCAATTTCTCAATCATCTCCGGCCAAATCTTCGCAATCCGGTACCGTGTAGCATGACGAGGTTTGGTCGGTTGATTTTACGGTGACCAGAGATCCAGAAATCTACGGTGGTTTCTCCATCGTCTAAATTGACGGTGATCGCAGAAAATCAGGAAATATAAAGATAAGAATGCATCGGCGAGCTTGATTAGATTCGGGTAATCGAAATTATCGTTGATCCACCAAAATGAGACTCTTGAAGAGAGTTATTGCGATGGAGATGTAACGACGGAGAATATGAAGAATGGGTTTCATTGACGCCATTTTACAGTGGTGATGATCTAATTGAAAGATGTTGGTGCATGTGTATGTGTCTGTGGGACAGAATTGGTTCTGGTTAAAGTTAGAAAACAGAACTTCTTCTGTTAGAATTAGAAAACATATAGCAAAAATAAAGGATCTTTATAAGAATCTTTCTTAAGCTTTTTGTTGTTGTCAACATCTTTGTTAAACTTCCTCTGGCTGTCAGATAGTGTCTTTTAATGGTTCATCACATGTGTCTCTGGTCCACACTACATTACAACAGAATATGTAGTCACATCCTCTTGTCGTATTCTCTACGTCAACTTAACTCAACTTGTGACAAACTTTTTGGCCCTAGACTCATAACTCCAACTACCAAATGTATACGAGTGTCTTATCTTATGGGCGTGATTTGCTCTCTTCTACTTAATTGAACAAACAAGTTAAATTCCCAAGAAAATAAAACTTGAGCTTGATGTGTATTAAATTTGTCTGCTCTCTGTTTCTTCTTAAAATCCTTGACGCTGCAGTCCGAATCCACCGGCTTCTTCTACAATAAAACCCGGAAATCTTCTTTAACCAATAGGAAGCATCAGTGTCTACATCATCATTAAGATCAGCAGCGATCTAATGATGCAAAACAGGCAGGCAAAGAAAAGAGCCATTTTGTTTGTTTCTAAGAGTGGTCCTTGTTTGTAGACGTCCATAATGGTTTCCAAAAGCTTATCTCCGTCTTTCCAATCTTCACCACACAGTTTATCCACAAACCTCTCTATATAAATGCAGATGAGAGAAGTGAGAAGAGTAGAGAAAAAAGGAGTGTTAGTTCTTAAACCAACCATTCAAAATGATGCGTATTATCTTCCTTTTATCTCTCTTCTTTGCTCTATCTAATGCTTCTGTTCAAGATTTCTGTGTCGCAAACCTGAAACGCGCTGAAACACCTGCGGGTTACCCTTGCATTCGTCCCATTCATGTCAAACCTAGTGACTTTGTCTTCTCTGGCTTAGGCACTCCTGGAAACACAACTAACATCATCAACGCTGCAGTCACAGCCGGTTTCGTTGCTCAGTACCCAGCTCTGAATGGTCTTGGTCTCTCTACAGCTAGACTTGACCTAGCTCCTAAAGGTGTAATCCCAATGCACACTCACCCTGGTGCCTCTGAGGTTCTATATGTTCTTGACGGTTCCATTACCGCTGGGTTTGTCTCCTCTGCAAACGCTGTCTACGTGCAGACACTAAAACCGGGACAGGTCATGGTTTTCCCCCAAGGCTTGCTTCATTTCCAGATCAATGCGGGAAAATCCTCAGCTGCAGCTGTTGTCACTTTCAACAGCGCTAATCCTGGTCTGCAGATTCTCGATTTCGCACTTTTTGCTAATAATCTTCCCACTGACCTCGTTGTGGGTACTACTTTCCTTGACGCTGCTACAGTCAAGAAGCTTAAGGGTATTCTTGGAGGAACTGGCTAAAAGAGACTTGTACTTCCTTGACTAAAACAACAACACCTGTTCTTCTTCTTTTCTCTTTGGTTGATTCTTGTCTTCTCTGTTGTTGTGTTCCTTGTAATTCTTCAATACCTGTCAACATTATTACATTGTAAGTGAGTTTTTCATTTAAGAACCTGAGTTCATTCATTTGCTAAAATTAAGCATTGAACTCTTTGAACCTTCCAATTTAGAAAAACAAACAAAAGATATGCTAACTTTTAGGACCAAACACTCACATGGGTTTAAGTGGTCCCAACTCCATAAGTTTCAAAATGCAATGCTGTTTGTTTATTAACTCCAACTTCAAGTAATCTACAATGCTGTTTCAAAATGACGTCTTCTGGGACAAGATTCAGATCGGAAGAAGATGCCTAATGAGCTTATAATCTCTTTGTGTAGATTTGATTCAGTGTCTATCATTGATCTTGTGGAGAAACTGTCTTCTTTTGAAAAGCAAGAAAGCAGTAACAATTACTTGCAAAGCTGCAGCTACTCCGGCGAAGAAAAGCCCCACTGGCTTTCCCGTGTTCAGCTTCTGCTTCCGAGGAGGTGGATGATGATTATGGTGCTTCCTTCTTCTCCCTCGCCATTTTTTTCTTTGGTAAATCGCCTTGTTGTTGCAAGGAACTATTATTATACACTTTGGTGGATTTGAACCAAACTTATCCCTCTTCAATGACACAAACCCTTCTGGAACAGAAGCAGCAAAGTTTAATTAAAAAATTCGTACTTAATAACATCCACTGGACTAATTTATAGAAGCAGCAAAGTTTCATAAAAAAACATTCTTAATAACATCCATTAGCCTTAACCATCCTCATTAATAAAATTGAAAACAGGAACAGATGATACAAATCTACGGTGTTTAAAATCCACAACGATAAAAAGCTACTAAGAAGCTGAGAGAGGGATTGGTTTCACAGCGCTTTCATTCCGCTGAAAAGCAAATCTTACTCTTTCCTTAAGACCTTCATGCTCACTCTCTACATCTCCACTCTCTTTATCGAGCTGAACGACATTGCCATCGACCCTAATCACAAGTTTCCCGTTCTCTCCTAGTTTCACATCCCCGAAGAGCGACACAAGAAGCGCGTATATCACTTTCTCCACTTTCTTCCCGTTCTCTTCCTCGGATTTCACAGCGTCTTCTTCTTCCACAACGATCTTGGGGACTTCACGGCTGATGTTGAGAACCAGAGCTACAATGGGAATCTGAAACCATGTCACTTATCGTATCTGATGACCACTGAAGCGAGATGTGCTTCTCTGAATCTTGTTTCACCGTTACTCTTTCGTGTACTTTCAATGCCGGAAGCCCAGTTTCTTCGTTTGTTGAAGATTCAGCGCTCTCGAAAATCATCTTGAGGCGATGTTTTATCACACCGAAAGCTCCAGAGAACGGGATTGTAATCCGCTGAGTTACAGTTGCTGTTGATAGCTGTGAGAAAACATGGAGATGCCATTATCTGACAAGTGAAACCTTTCTTCACCAGAATCCCGCTCACTGTATCGCCAACATCTGGTGTCTTTTCTGCCAATCTCCCAATGGTTTTCGCCATCTTCTCAGAATTAAAATACATTTCAACGGACTCACAGTTCTTCGGGGACATGATCTTTGTGTTTCCATCAGGAAACTCTGTGAAGAGCTTTTGCTTGAGCCTCATCAGGAAACTCTGTGTAGCATGTGTCATGACAACCCGCCCTTTAAACGTTGTCTATCAAAGATTACTAACATAAATTAGTTCCCAGCTAATGTTCAAACGCAACAACAACAAAATCATCGGTAAAGAGAAACAAACCTTTTCCAGAAAATAAGGTAAGGATGCTGCATGATCCAAATGAAAGCTGCAACAGAAAGCATTATCTTAAGCCAAGAAACCTCTCACCAAAAAGAAGAAAAACACACTTGTCAAGTAGACAAACACATTTCTATAATATATTTGTTTTAGGATTAGAAAAGAAATGTGAAAGAATCATAAGAACATTGACCACAATGTACGCACAACATGTCGGTGTTGACGTGGATCCGTGATCAAAAGATATACAGTCAAACATATTCTCATTTCCCTCTCACACGATATTCTTATACTAATCAGTCCATTTCATCACGTGATTAGCTAAACTAATATCATTGCTTATCCTCTGATGCAAATCATGATTTTGCATATAGTGTTTAATATGTCACACCTACTCAGCTAGGAAATCATCTATATACGTCCTAGCTATTGTAATCCATGTCCTGATAAGCTTGACCTAGAACTTGGCAAGGGCTAAGCAAAATTGAAAATAATATTTGCGTATGCTATCAAAATAAGTTTCTATAAATAACTCCATATATAGTTACGTTTCATGGGCTAGACTTGAATAAACCAGCCAACTACATACGTTTAGGTTATGATAGATTCAGGAATAGTTAGATCATGGAAACTCGATATCGAGCGGCTGTTGCAACTAACAAATAATATACAAATATGCTGAAGATATAATGAGTCTTAATAAATCTGGAAAAGCTTCTTTTTCATAATACTTTATAATCAAATAATTGTGTTATTGATGTGTAGAATAGTTTCATTACTCCACCAGATCTAAAATGAATATATTAATTAGTCAAGACTGATTAGCCGAAGATGAATATACGAAAACGTTAATAAATGCATATAGTTTCTGTCTATTACCAAACACTATACAATCTCAACGATGGAAGATAAGAATCTGAAATTAACGGATGAGATGAAATTAACTTGGTTGCTCTCGTCTTTTCATAGAGGAAGATGTCATTGTTCGATTTCCTTCTCCGTCGCGAAGAGAATCCACAAAGAACTGTGGAAGAAATTCCAATTTCCGATATTTAAACCCTAAACCCAAAAACTGGTTGAGTTTTTTTGGTTAGAAATGAAAAAAAAGACGACTACAGTAGGAGTCGAACCCACGATCTTCATATTCGAAGTCAGACGCGCTAATCCACTGCGCTATGCGGTCAATATTCAAACATTTTAATATATTTTATATAATTATACACTAAAGCTTTAACCGGTTAAGAACGAGATTAAATAATACCGGACCCTTATGTTTATTTTCCCAACTTCGAATCTGCGAAAGAAGAGAAATTTTTGAAGCTTTCTCGGCGATGATGGAGCGAACGTACGGCCGTCGTAAACCGGGAATGTTAAGGACTTTCTCCAACTCCTTTAACGACGTCGTTTCACAGGCGGAATATCTTGCTTCGTCTTCGTCTCGGACATTGAAGAGCCAGTTGATTTCTCCACTCAAGAGTCATCTCCATTCTTGAATTTTTCTTCAAGATCCAGTTTTTTTATGATGATTTCTCTCAGAAGAAGGTTAAGAGACCCAAGAACGGCGGTGGAGCCTTCGGTGGTTTGACTTCGACTTTGATGGAGACGCAAGAGTTTGGAGAGTTAATGGAGAACGAGGACGAAGTTAATTTCGCGCTTGATGGGTTCAAGAAAGGTCATCATGTGAGGATCAGAAGAGCTGCATTTTCATCTCTATTTTCGATTTGCGAATCCTAAAATCAGCGACGCTCTTTGAGGGCTTTAGGGTACGTCAGCCTTTCTAGGGTTTGTTCTTTATCGAGTTCTTGGAAATTTCCGGAATTGGGTTTTGGGTATTTTCAAATAGCGTGGATTAGGGCACAATTCCTTGTAGCTAGCGAAGCCACATTTGCTTAGGGTATGAATATGTAGAAATTAATGAAGTGAAATGGTTTGGAAAAGTCATCTCATAAAAGTGTGTTTGATTTTAGTAAATGTTAAATCTGTCAAAGGACTGGAATTTTTGATTTGGCAGTTTTGGTACAGTTGATGAGAAGTCCTAAACAATGAGTGTTGTGAAGTCTCACTTAAATTTTCCCCTTTTTTTCTGGGAGTTTGTTATTGCAGGACCTCACAATCAATAATTGATGCGATTTTGGGTCTCAGCCTTGATGACACACCAAGCAATCTTGCCGCAGCTACCCTTTTTTTTGTGCTAACGGCTGATGTAAGCGACTTGTACACTATTTGCGTTTTGATGATTTTTTCTCTTGATCCTTTGGCATTTTTCGCTTGTTTACCGTTTTACTTTCATTATTCTAGGGTCAAGGTGACCACTTTATGGAGTCACCCAACTCCATCAAGTTTTTGATAAAGCTGTTGAGACCTGTGGTTTCTGCCAGTACTAAAGGGAAGCCGTGAAATATAGGATCTAGGCTCTTATCAGTAATCAAGGATGTTGATGCAGCTCGTGATGCAGCCAATATGCATGATTCAAGCTCTTGTGATATACTGTCCAGAGCCCAGGACATTCTTGTTAATTGCAAGGATCTGAGATGGATTGATAGCTATAAAATTGAAAGGATGAGGCCTGAGCTAAGTATGAAATGGGTAGCTTTGTTGTTGATAGAGAAGGCATGCTTGTCCAAAATCTCTTTTGATGGTACTTCTACTTCTTTTCTGTTTTGTTGGAAACAATGACCAGCTAACTATTTAAAGGCCATCGATTGTTGGTGTATTATATTTGGGTAATAGAAATTGAAAAGCCATGTTAGCTCCAGTGATTTATTTTGCATCCAATGAGTTATTTTAACATGTGTTGGTGGTAGTAGATCTTACGGCCAGATTATAATCTTTTGATTTTGCTAATTATTTATTTTGTTCTCCCTCATTCAGATACCTCTGGTACTGTGAAAAAAGCTGGTGGAATGTTCAAGGAGAAACTGCGAGAACTTGGTGGACTTGATGCAGTTGTTGACATTGTTATGGATTGTCACGCTGTAATGGAGGTGTGAACCTGTATGTTTTGGGATCTTGTTATCCCCGTCTTTATCATCAGCATAAGTACATACATGCATGCATGCACATACATACATACATACGTACATACATACATACAAACATACATACATAACGTACATACATACATACATGCTTGCATACATACATACATGCCTGCATACACATACATACACGTACATACATGCTTGCATACATACATACATGCCTGCATACACATACATGCATCATACATATATTCATGCATATATGCTTCGTTGATTATTTGGTTTGTTCATTGTTTCTTTGCATACTTGCTGTATGTTTACTTGTTCCTTCTTTTACTTATTTCGTTGCTTTCTTCTTTCCTTGATTGCTTCCTTACATGCTTAACTAGTTAACTTTCTTTCTTATTTGCTTCTATGACTTTCTTTTAGGCATTGCTTCTTTGCTTCCTTGATTCATTGTTTACTTTCTTACTTGCTTCCTTGTTTTATACTTGATTCCTTGCTGACTTGTGTGCTTCCTTAATTCATTGTTTACTTTCGTTCTTGCTTTCTTGATTCGTTGTTTACTTTCTTCCTTGTTTCCTTATTTTCGTACTTGATTCTTTGCTGACTTGTGTGCTTCCTTTATCCCTTACTTTTCTTACTTTCTTCCTTGATTACTTGTTTTGATGCTTGCATGCTTAACTTGCTTACTAAACTTCCTTACATACTGGACTTGTTTAACTTCTTTACTCCCTTACTAACTTCTCATAACTAACTCTCTAGCTTGATTTCTCAATTGTATTAGATAGTTCTAGGTTACTGTTTGAAAATCATACAGATCAAGAGTCCTGAACATCTATCAAGAAAAAATCCTCGTTGGCATCAATGCCTTCACTGAATCCAGTTATAGAAGAATCAAGGTCTATGATCATTCTGCTCTCTATACTTCTTCATCAAGTGATTCATTGTAGGGCTTTTATATATAGATATGTACCATGGGTTATACTGATGCAAGGTGACCACGTTTATATCTAAATCTTTTGCTTGTCTGTTTTAATTGTTCAGGATTTGAGATCTAAATCTTTTATTTGTCTGTTTTATCTTTTGATCGGTATTGTGTACAGTGTGATCTGTCTGAAGCTGAATCTAATGACAGGACTCGTTCCTAATCTAAACATTTCATCAGCTCTCCTTGCTTTCGTCTTTCTCAAATCATGGACCAAAGTTTTACAAAAAGCTGGAATCGTCACTACTCCTTTCACTCGTCAAGAGAACATTGTTGCTCAGACTTGTGCCGTTGCTTGTTACAGCATCTCTCTTACAGGTTACCACATAGTTTGAACACAGTGGAATCAAATTCTTAATGTTCACTTAACGAAATCGATTTTTAATTTTGGTTACAGGTGGATTTGCATCGTACTTGCTTGGTTTAAACAGAAGAACTTATGAGCTAACAGGAGTGAATACTGAAGGAAACAGTCCTCGTGGTATAAAAGAGCCTGGTGTTGGATGGATGACGTCATTTTTCTTTCTTACTAGCTTCATTGGACTTGTTGTTTTGGTTCCTCTTCGAAAGGTAATGACTTTAGGAACTATGAAACAGAGTAAAATTTTATTTCTATGGCGTGATTTTTGAGAATAGTATTATGTATAAACAGGTGATGATTATAGATTACAAGCTAACGTATCCTAGTGGAGCAGCAACTGCTGTTCTTATTAATGGATTTCATACTAGCAAAGGAGATAAGACAGCCAAGTATGTTATATTTTATTTTATTTAGTCGTCAGCCAAGTATGTTATATTTATGTTCTTAATATATTTTTTTTCCTTACTTGTTCATAAATTGAATTGGATGTAAATATCAAAAAAATTTTTTTACAGGAAACAGATTCGTGGGTTTATAAATTCGTTTGGGTATTCTTTGGATGGTTCTATTCAGGTGGTGATGAATGTGGATTCTCTCAGTTCCCTACATTTGGATTTATATACTATCTTTTTATTAATCTAGCGTTTTTCAGGTGAAAATTAGCTGAGCAACAAACTGCAGATACCGAACCACTTGTTTTCATCCTCACATTTTGAAGGTTGTTGTACCTCTGGGAGATATAGATGAGCTAGTACTCTTTTCTTGACCAGTCAAATTTCTGTTGATTTAAAACTGATAAGTGACTAATAATAAATCAAGATGCTGTCAGGTACACAATGCCTAGTTTTGGATTTTTACCAAGACTTGCTCCGATGTTATCATCTCTTCTTCTGATGGATGGTTGTACTGATTACAACAGGTCTTCAGTTACATGCTCAGAGGAACAAAAAGCATCCTCACCCTCGTGGTGTAAATGGTGTTAATAAAGCATGTGTTCTCTTGGAACTGGACTGTCTTTCACAGAGCTCATGATTAGTGTCATCAAGATGCTGTCAGGTACACAATGCCTAGTTTTGGATTTTTACCATGACTTGCTCCGAAGTTATCTTCTCTTCTTCTGATGGATGGTTGTACTGATTACACCAGGTCTTCAGTTACATGCTCAGAGGAACAAAAAGCATCCTCACCCTCGTGGTGTAAATGGTGTTAATAATGACTCTATTTTGGGAGCAAAATTGTAAAGGTATTTCATTCTGATAGCCACAAACCCGTCTCCACCTCTTGTTACTTTTTGCTCTCTATCTCTCTGTCGCTTTTTATGTTTCTCTCTGCTCACCCACATCTATCTTCTGCAGTTAACAAGGAGGTTGTGACAATCAGTTCAGATACTTGGTCTATCACTAGATGTAGCTCCATGAGAAATGCGAACATATCCAAGAGAAATCAGTCTGCATTCCAGTTAGATTACTCCGCGACATCAGTTTCGGGGTCTCAATCAAGTATAGTGTCAATAAATGATCCCTGCATGCTAACGACAAGAGCTGGTTCCAACACTCGATCATTTGCAGGCAGATTGGCCTCATTGGGTAGTGGCATTTCGAGAAGCAATGCTAGTAAAGTTAGAGAACCCATTTGTAAAAAAATTGGAAACTCTGGATCTTTGGAGGATAGCCAAGATCCTTATGCATTTAATTTGGAAGATTCAAGACCTTCCAAAGGGGCAGCAGTATCAGGAAAGAAGTCTAAAGATCGAAAAAGGAAGGGACGCTACAGAGATAATAAATATGAACGTTCACATCAGCTCTTCTCAAGCCAGGAGGAATCATACCATGGCTTAAATTCTCAGGAAGAATTGAGTGATAGAGATCACCATTTAACAGAGCAACCATCTTCAACATATGACATTGATAAAGGATGTCTCTGTCTTTTATCTGATTGCCTTTTAACAGCTGTGAAGGTAATGTACGGTCCTCTTAACAAGTATTTTCTGTTCTGTAGCAAATTTCCTCAGCTGGAACGGAACTAATTTTGGAACAGAATTGAATCTCACCTTTTACGCTAATCTATTTAGTTGTGGTGATAATTATCCCTTGCAACTTTCTGATGCTATGAACATATTCTCAGGTTTTAATGAACTTAACGAATGAGAATTCCGTTTGTTGTCGGAAAGTTGCTGCCTGCAGAGGACTGGAGATCATGGGTAAATTAATTGCTGGACACTTTCCTTCCTTCTCCAGATCTCCCCTTTTCAGTCAGATGGAAATACCGGAGACGTGCCACCCGAAAGATAAACATCTCACAGACAAAGAATTAGATTTACTTGTTGCCATCTTGGGTGTACTGGTAAACTTGGTGGAGAAAGACGGAACACAGGTACCAAACTCTCTTCTCTTTTCAATTTACATCTTTATGTTGTGAACATAGGGTGTGTATTGACATCAAAATCCTTGGAAGGGGAAAACATAGTCACTTGTTGTTTTCTATGAGAAACTTTTGATTTCACGATTCTATTTGTGATCTGACTCATACAGTCATACCCAATGACTTCAAAAAATCTTCTCTAATCAGTTATTGCTTTATTGTAGGTCAAGGCTTGCGGCAACTAGTGTTCCGATTACCAATCTAGAAGGGTGGGAAGATAGTGAACAAGACATGATTCCTCTTTTATGTTCAATTTTTCTTACCAATCAAGGATCCGCAGACACCAAAGAAGAAATGAGTACTTTCACTTTGGTTAGTAATCTAGTCACTGTATTCTTATCGATTCTGAAAGGCCCTTAGAATTTTCTTAGCTTCCTCTCTCTGCCTTTTTAGGTACTCTAATTCTCGAAAAGCTGTAACATAATCTCTTATTCTTAGCAGTAGAAGTATATGCAATGCGATCAGAGATTTTTTCCCAAAACGCAACCTGGCAATTCTCATTGTGGTACGTTCCTCTAAACTATTTCTATTTCAGTCTTAGAAATCGATGTTGAAGCAGACTCGAGCCTTCTTCCTACTGTGTAGGCATTTCATACAACGCTGGACATGATTCCTCCGGAAACTCATAAAGCCAAGATCCTTATGCATTTAATTTGGAAGAGCGCATGGGTCTTCTTCTTCTCTCGCTTCATGACCAGTAAGTTTTGAAACCAAATTTGCTTTTGGAGTTTTATTCTTTTAATATTTTTTTAAAGAATATTCATTCTTATGGGTTTCTCTCAAATTCTGTGATTTGTCTCTTTAATTTTGCATTTCGTGCGACTGTTTTCTTATCTATAGTGAGGCCAATGGAAATAAACCAACAAGAGATTATGAGTTGACATGCTTCTTATCATTCATTTTCTGGTATGTCGATAGTCTCATTCTTCTATTTACTGTTCAGTTTTTCTCCTATAGTTATAGTTTGAAGTTATCATCTCTTTTCTCCTTTTTTTTGCAGTATCAGATTTCATAGCCATTGTGGCTAACTCATTAGGCAAAAAAGTTCTACATAGGTACTACGGCCGGATTAAGCTATTTGACAGAAAGGAAGTGATCTCGGTTGATCTCTTAAACCTCTGAACATAATTCATGCATACATGCATACATGCATACATGCATACATGCATACATACATACATACCCGTACATACATACATATATACATACATACATGCTTGCATGCATACATACATACACGTACCTACATGCTTGCATACATACATACATGCCTGCATACACATACATGCATCATACATATATTCATGCATATATGCTTCGTTGATTATTTGGTTTCTTCATTGTTTCTTTGCATACGTGCTGTATGTTTACTTGTTCCTTCTTTACTTATTTCGTTGCTTTCTTCTTTCCTTGATTGCTTCCTTACATGCTTAACTAGTTAACTTTCTTTCTTATTTGCTTCTATGACATCTTATTTTAGGCATTGCTTCTTTGCTTCCTTGATTTCTTAGAACTGTTTATTTGTTTTGCTCTGTTTTGTGGAGCTGGTTATCATATGTACTCTGTTTTGTAGGATTATTGATAGACAAAAAAGTTATCCACTATATTTTGTTTTGCTTTTGTTGGTTAGAATTATTAAAATATTTTAAGAAGCAATTTTGTAGAATAAATTTGTAACATGACTCGATGACATTGTGTACAAACAATTATTTGTTTTATATGTAATAAATGAGATTTAACTGGTTTTAACTTCTTTACAATTCTCGTTTCTTTTGTCAGTTTTTGCCGTTGACATTTATACACTTAGTTTACAGATAAAAAGTAAAAAAAAAAAGTTTATAACAACAAAACAATATTACATATTATTTACGCCAACACAAAGGTCTTGCTTGACTTAAAAGGTTTTTAAGTCTTTCACTCAAAAGACTCTGCATCTCTGAGCTCCCATGAAACTTCTAATCCTAAATTTTTTTAGGGGGCTTCAAAATTATAAACTCAAAAAGTCAAAACAATAGGTTATATCTTACACATATTACCCTTTGATCGTTCGATATCCAACATTTTGGATTATTTTGCCTAAATTGGAATATATAAGGTAGTTGGGAATTTGTGATGTTGATCCGAATGATGGAATCAACATGGGTTCTCGGAATCAGTTTGGATCTCATGAGCCAACTCTCTGGTTAATGAATCAGCTCGATCGTCGTGTCCTCCAGCAAATGTGTAGACTTTGAAAGCAAATTGAAATGCCCTCCACAGCATTTTAGCACATCCAACTGTCTTCTTCAGGCTCGGCTTCGCGTCAGGCGACACAAGCTTTTCATCTCTTTTTTCCTGTGATTTCGATTTTGATGCGATATGATTTCGGTTAACAAAAGACCAACAAATAAAAGGTTTTAATATTTGTAGATGATAGTTACCTTCAATGCAAGTTCCATACAGTTTGAGGAGATATCAACCATTGTCTCCTTAATCTGAATAAGTATATTGAAGTCAAAGTGGATGTTGTGGCTTTGGAATTTCTTAGCTTCTTCATCTTTGGTTCGATCCAGCGTATCAATGTCTCCTTTGATCTGTTTTAATTAATCAATCAATTTTGGATCTTTTAGTTATACAGTGTTGTTAAAATGGTTTGAAATTAGTGTCTAAGGGAAGAAATTAAATAAATTAGTTACCTTTGTGAAGTAACGTTCGACTTTATCAAGAAGCTGATTCAAAGGAGGTTCTATCTTCCAGTTCTGTAGCTCGGTGATCATACCGTGTAGCTTCAAGTACAATGCAGCCGCCATTCTTATAGCTTCGAGCTTCTTCTGTGGGAACCCTTCGCATCGCGCAAGAACCTAAAAGTTTTTAAACAGTTTTCACAATCAAGAATCACAGATACAGAGGACGTGGAAGTGATGGTAAGATGATGTACAAATGTTGCTGACCTGTGTCTCATCTGTTAGGTTTTCAAGAACTGCTTCGACGCGACGGTGGAAGCTAAGAAGCTCAGTCATGTCTTTGGTCTGGAACTTAGTGATCTCAATCTTCAGCTCATTGATTGATTTCATGTACTTTGCAATATCTTCTTGTATTTGTTGGAAATATGCAGACTTCTTTGTGATCTCAGCGAGAGCATCAGCCATTCCTTGCTTTCCACCAGCGGGAGCACTTCCGGCTCCAGCTTTTCTTCCGCTTCCGCCACTAGTTCTCGCTGCAGGATCACGCCCTTCTACTTTCCCTTTAAGGATTCTGTAAAGGTTCCCTAACTGGGTTGACCTTTTCAGCTTTGTAGCTGCTTTCTTGGGACGCAAGCTTCTTGCAGCTCCGGGTGGCGGTGGTGGAGCAGCTGCTCCATTCGCCATACCCATTCGAGGTGGGGGCGGAGGCGTTCCTGCTGCTCCGTTCTCCATAGGAGGTGGTGGCGGTGGCGGTGCGGCTCCATTAGCTAGACGCATAGGAGGTGGTGGAGGCGGTGGTCCACCACTTCCACTATTACCCATAGGCATTGGAGGTGGCGGTGGTGCTCTGTTTTGCATTGGTGGAGGAGGAGGCGGTAGTGGGGCCACCGCAGTACCTGGAGGTGGAGGAGGCGGTGGTGGTGCCACAGCAGTTCTTGGAGGTGGAGGAGGCGGTGGTGGAGCCACTGCAGTTGCTGGAAGTGGAGGTGGCGGCGGTGGTGGTGGAGCAGAGCCTTTAAAAGGCATAACCGCTGGTGGAGGCGGTGGTGGTGGAGGAGGCGGTGGCACTGACATCGCCACATCAGCAGTACGCGATTGTGATGGTGGAGGAGGAGGCGGCGGAGGTGGTGGTTGAGATGGTAAAGATGCAATTTTTGTGATGGATAGTGGAGGAGGAGGAGGCGGGGGTGGCGAAAATTCTGGCGCAATTTCAGTTTTTTCTGATGTTGAATCCAATGAAGAGATCTTCATGATAGTATATTTTTCCTCATCAAGAACAACAGATTCTTCTGTCTCCATCTTCACATCAATGTTTTCTGTTTCTTCCTTCTTCTGTTTGATCTCTTCAACAACATTAATCTCAGCCTCTTCGTTTCTTTGATTTGGTTCCTGAGCTTCTTTCTGTGACAAAATATGGATAGCGAGTCGCTTAACATCGATAGGACTAAGCTTCTCGAGTGCTTGAACTCTCATATTCCACAAAAGATGTGATGCAGAGTTTGCAAAGTCTCCAATTTTTCCCCGTGAACCCATCATCGGTTCTGGTAGAACAGATTTTGGTGTGATTGGTGACCCGCAAAACGAGTTTCTACTATCAGAGAATGATTTGCTATCAGAGAATGAGTCAGATGGTGATAAAACTCGACTGCTCGATGTTTTAGCTGTCCATGGACTAGGGAGCTCTTTCTTTTCTTCTTCTTCATCAATCTCCATCATATCGAATCTCTCTTTCGACATCTTGATCAGTCCATCTAATGCTGCTAACACTTGTTCCACTGCAAAGCAACACAACATTTTAAATAGTTTTACAATCCAAAACATTTTAACGACTTAAAAGATGATTTTCTTGTTACCTAGTCGATCGGACTGATTCTTCCCAACGCTGCTACTCCAATACTTGGATTTAGCTATCCATTCGGGGTCATCGATCCAGGAATCTCCAATAGATTTCAAAGCATTGAAGAAATGGTCAAGAAGCTATGGGAGAAACATTTGATCAGATTCAAGAAATGTGAACTTAGGACAGAGGAAGTCTATATTGGGATCATGTTTTGAATACCTTATCAACATTTGCACGTCTAATTTCAGAAATATGTGAGCTGTGGATGATCTCAGGACACAGTTTTTGAAGATCTTTCATTGTATGCATCACCATCTAGCCAACAATACAAGCAAGTGAGTCAAAATTAACATATACAGCATGAACAAGGAAGACTTTGCAGTGTACGCACATCGGTTATCGAAGGAGAACCGTCAAGAGGAGGAAGATCAATGATGTCTCTAAAGATAAACATCTTTCTACGAAGCTCGACCATAAGAATGAAATTGCCTGTCCATTTAGGTGAGCCGCTTGTCTTGGGACTCTTAGCTTCTCTAATAGAAACATTCTTGATGTTGCCTATATGCGATGAAACACGTCTTGATGATGTTAGGTTGCTCCCGGATAATATTGACTTAGATGATCTAATCGGTATGGGTGAGGAAGTAGTTTTAGGTGAAGAAGAAGACGATTTAACATCCTGTTTGTTACTCTTGCTAACTTTAGGAGATACTTGCCCTTTTAAAGTCTGAAAAAGAGAGAAATATTTGGAATTAAGGTTTTTACATTTTGAAATTATGATTCTAAAAAGTTTGGTAGTGCCTTCTTTGGGCTCTTATCATAGAGTTTATCAAGTCTCAAGAACCACCATAAAAAAAACCAGAGAAAGGAAGGTTAGAGACTTAGAATCTTGACATAATAATAACTAGATTTAGAGTGACTAAATGAACCAAATATGCATATTTTAGGATTATATGAACAAAGAGATGCAGATTTTATGATAGTATATATATACGAATGAATAAAATGAAGAGCTTATGAGAATTCTGGAATGCCTTTTTGAAACTAGTTCATATAAACCATAACTCAAGAGACAAGAAGCTGCTTGAACTAAGACTTTCAACGAA
Organism: Cardamine chenopodiifolia; assembly: GCA_963922655.1. Taxonomy (NCBI): domain Eukaryota; kingdom Viridiplantae; phylum Streptophyta; class Magnoliopsida; order Brassicales; family Brassicaceae; genus Cardamine; species Cardamine chenopodiifolia. The sequence goes on along the minus strand of OZ000476.1, from coordinate 14,761,385 downwards.
TCATATGCACATGTAAAGGATTTTGTGGATATGGAATAATCAAAATCAATCAGGAAATAAGAACAATATTTACCTGTAACTTGCTTGATGGTTTACGACCGAACAACATTGTTGTTTGGATTCCAAAACAGCCTCCGGCTGTCATAACTTGCCGGCGACTCCGGCTTTATAATGTCTAATAAAAAATTAGTTTTTTTGGTTTCTGTTGAAAAATTCAAAATAAAAAATGAATACCTACAGACATATTCAAAGCCTTACAGCTGAAGAAATTAATTAAGAATAATATCACAATCATATAATTCAGAATCGTGCTGAGCAAATATAATTAGGGTTTGAGATTCAAGAGAGGCCTTTTTGCTGGGACTTATGGAACTTTCTCAAGAAAGAGAGAGCCAAAGGAAAACCAATGTTGAATCTGTCTTTTTTATGGGCAAATTTCTATAACTCTTTCCCAAACCTATCTGTCCCATTTTTAGTTAGATAGTTTCTGTTTTTTTTTTCTTACCTGTGTAATTACTAATAATATTTTTAGTTAAAAACGATAGAGTTCCTTAATCCCATATTGTTTTCCCCTACACTAATGTTTGATTGTTACACCCATTCTGTTTTACTTGAAGGATTATACCTTTTTCTATTTTGATTAAATGGTACAGCGAAAAAAAAGCATCTCTCTATGTTTTGAAATTACAAAGAAAACGGTTGGAGTCCAAGTCCAAAACAAAAGGGAAAAGATAAACGCAAAACCACTAAGTCAAGGAAAAAAAAGAATCCACTAACCGAAATAAAAAAATTTTAAAAAATTGTGGATAAATATTATTATTATTATCACTAAATATAATAATTACATTTATATTTTCATTAAATTAAGAAATTATGATATAACCATAATTTTTAGAGAATTTAATCTAATTTTTTCACAACATTATTTTGTTTTTACTTTATCTAACTTATCAATGGAACTTAGGATCGGACCACCGGATACGTCTGGGCTTGCTCCACCATCTTGGATAGTCGTATCATGCATCTTTGTCGCTGCCAACACAGTCTCCATCCCCTCCAAACTTGCAGCAACAATTTCTGCTTGTTGTCCACAAACGATTCGGCATCAGATGCACGGGGACTCGATGCTATGGGTGCTGTTATGAGAGGAGTAAAATAACCTAGACGAAGCACAACAAAACAGTTCTAGAAATGAAAGAGAATAGAAAATAAATAGATAAAAAAAACTCACCGGCCTATACTCTCGTATCTTCAACTAGCCTAGTTTTTTTTTAAAGATATTTATAATCTTCAATAAAGATTATTTTCCTTTCCTTTAAACGTGTATTTTCATTAGACATAATTGTTTTTTCAATTTCTTTTTATCTGCTAAAAATGTTCGACAATTAATCTTATCTTTTTATTGTATTTAGAAAATACTTATACGATTTTTTAAAAGATATTATCAAATCTAAAATATTTATGATGATTTTTTTTCCATCAAACATACTGCTTTTTATTTCAAATACTTAGAAAACATTTGTGTTCCTCGCGTTCTACATATGAATATGACTTGAGCCATAAAAGAGTACTACAATCAAAATTCTCATAAAATCCCATTAGCCCACCTCTAGACATATAGGAGTGATGAACCAAACTAAACTGAGTTAGTCAAATTTAAATCAAATTGACCAGACTAGTGAATTATCACTAAATTGTAAAAGGCTCATACAAGAATTTGACAAGCCAAATTGGCGGAGTAGAAAAACATATGGAAAGTACACCTAAATCAAAAGGATTTTTAGATTGTAAATCAGCTGAACCGAAAACATTTTCTAAACCGAATAACAAACTAAACATAAATCGATCGGAACATAAATCAAACCAAAACAATTTTTTTTTAAACTAAATTAATCGACCTAAACCGAACACAATCTTAAACCGAATTGCCCACCCCACGCAGTCATAATCTTCTTCTTCCTCAGGAGCCCTAGTCTCAAAATCTGCATACACTCAGAACTCGCTTTTACTCATCTTCATCTTTCGCTAATCTCACTTCCCAGAATGCCTACCGTAAGTATCGGCAGAGACCGTTTGTTTGCTGCTCTCGGAGAATCCTATAGTAATTCTAATCCTTCCTCTTTCAACTGCAACTCTTGTCTTCTTCTTTCTCTGATTCATTCATCGCGTTTCTAATTTCATCTAATCCTATTTCAAATGTAGCTCAGGAAGAATTTGAGAATCTGTGTTTCCGTTTTGGTATCGAGCTTGACGATGTGGTGAGTGGAATTTTCTGCTTTTGGGTCAACGTTGCAATGTGTTTAGAGTTTTTTCGCGTGATTAGTTTTGCATCCTTACAATGACCAGACTACTGAGAAAGCAATCATCAGGAAAGAAAAACATATTGACGAAGAAGCTGATGATGATGAAGAAATCATCTACAAGCTTGAAATTCCTGCCAACAGGTGAAAAATTGTGATTATTCAGTTGAAAATTTAGACAAAAAATTTAGTCTCATTTAGCTGATCCAAATTGGACCATCTGAATGGAACTGAATCAGCCAAAAATGCAAATTACAAATATATCCATCATTACTCTTAAACTTTACATACGAAAATAATAATTTCGTTTTCTCTTCTTCTTTGCTTTCTCTCTATTTCCTGCAAACCCTAACATCATCCAAGCTCATCGTGTTCTCATCATCAGAGCTTGTCGTCGTCGTCACTACGGACATGCAAGCAATTTTCTCTCTATTTTCTTGTTTTGAATTTTCCATTGCTGATTCTAATTGCAATTTGATGACATATCAATGTATTTTTGAACGTGATTTGTAGGTAGAAGTTTCGATTAATTGAAATACAGATTCGTTTGTTTATGTTTAGGGCGTGATTCGCTGAATTTGTAGATAGATTTTGGGTTTTGGGTTTCTCTTATGAAGTGATTATGAAGTATAATACTTTGACTATTAGGTGTTTGATTAAATTCCCAAAAGAGCTTTTGATTAAGTTTTGGGTTAAGATCGTGTTGCTACTGTTTGTGATGCTTGAATTAACTTTAGATCTTCTCTCTAGGTGGGAAGGATTAGCTGCATGCTCGAAATTTAGTTCCCTTTTTAAGTAACAATCATAATTTTGAGGTGCCATTTTTCCAGAATTTTGATTTACTGACTTTTTAATTGAATCTTGCTCTGAAATATCTAATTTTGTGTTGTTTCAATATGGGATCTTTCGATCAAGCTGTCTTTTTTAGGTTTAATCTTTTTTTTCTAAGTACTAAGAAAAAATCTTGACTTGCATATTATTTAACAAGTTCGTTCTCTTTTTGCAGGGCTTGCAAATCTCACTGTTACAGGTTTTATCTTAATTATGAGCTTGGCTTTGTTTAGCTGCTATGCATGTGTTGTTTTTTTTCTTCTGTCAAGTTTTAAATATGGGTTGATAGTTATTAAGGAGCTTTCATTTATGTCTAAGGAAGTAATTTGGAAGATTGTTTATGCTTAACAATGGTCCTCTTAATTTCTTACTGAATCAATAGCTGTTTTCAGTCCCAATAGAAGCTATTTGTTTGGTATAAAATATTTTCTAGTGTTCAAGATAGAATCTGTTTGTGATGCTTTCGAATTTTGTTTCATGATGTTTTTGTTTAGGATGGTTTGATTTTGCAGTCGTAATAAGTGTTAATGGTTATTGTAAAATCCAAAAGTTGAAGGGTTAAAAAGAATTATGTGATGTTTTTGTTTTATGATGTTTTTTTTTGCTTATGTAACTAGGATCTGTAACTCATGTTTGTGTATGCGGATCCTTTATTTAATGTTAAAAGAAAATAACGGGAGATAAGTAAAAGGGTTACAAAAGTCAAACAAGTAAGAGTATATGACTATGACCAAAACCTTTCTTGTAATCGGAATGGACCCAAAGTGCACGTAATCATTTTAATTATATTGTTCATTTTAACATTTTTTGTTCTTATTAAAGTAAACTCTTTTGGACTGAATTTGATTTTTTTGTATATAGTTGCTGACACTTTTTCAGAGTAACAATGACATCTATCCCTGGTAGTGATGTGAGTATTTCCCCTCTAAACTTATATCATACTTAATATTTTTCTGAAATTTAGATTGATATTTTACGAAAAAATGTTTGTATCTTCAACTAAGAATCTTGCATGGAGTGATGAGCAAACCCGTTTGTATCATTCAACTAAGAATTGAAGAGAAACTTAAAGGAAATATAAGAAAACAGACTATAAATGATGCGGGGAGACAGTCAATTATAGAAAAGTTTTATGAGGCATTTGGGGAAAGACATCCATGGAAAAAGTTTGGGATCAAGTTTACAATTTGCAAGAAGCAGTATGAATCTTTCAAGAGACTGACTCACAATAGCACTGGACTTGGTTATGATGCAACTGGGTTCATAGAAATGTCTGAGGACTGGTGGAACGAGCGGTGTAAGGTATATATTACACTTGGTTTTACTCGCATTTAATTATCACTTGGAATTGTTACTTGATTTATGTTCTTGTTATTGTATAATTTAATAGAATTGTTTCATTTCAGGAATGGCCTGGAGCGAGATGGATTTGATGGAAACAGTCTTTGGTATGGTTCATATAAGTGGAGGTGAAGATTGGACTGCTCACCAAGGTGAAGAACATTTAGATACAATGTATGTGGATCATGATGATTATGATGATGCTGAATCAAGGCGAAATATCCCTCCTACTCAAGAAACTGATGTTGCAGCTGAATCAAGAAATGTTGGCCCCTCATCTTCCAGTAGGCCAAAAGCTAATAGAAAAAGAGCAAGGGGTTTACAGGCAGGACAAGATGTAGCAGATGTGATTAGGGATAGTGTTGAGTCACGTGATAAGATTCTTTCTCATAAGAACCATCTAATAGAGAGCCACCCTGAATTTAGTTGTAGTGAGCTTCGAGCTATGGAGGTTCTACACTCTCTGCCTGCTATAAGGATGTGGTCTCTTTTATACAAAGCATCAATTAACCATCTCAAGCAAGATCCTGCCAATCGTCAAACATTTTTATTTTATGAAAAGGATGAAAACAAAGTTATCTACTTGGAGTTTGCAACTGGTGAAAGCAAAGATGCATGAAGACCGTTTATATTTTATGAAGAGGATAAACTCTAGTTTCTTTTTTATGTTCTTGTTTTTTTGCTTGTAAGAATTATCTTGTTTTATGAGAATTATCTTGTTTTATGAGAATAATCTTATAAGTATTATCTTGGTTTATCAGGTTGTTGATGTTATTCCTATGAGAATTATCTTCTTTTATCTTGTTTTTATCAGGTTGCTCATGTTATTTCTTCTTAATGTTTACATGTTCGAAAACTAGACTGATTTGGGTGTTGGTGCCTATCAAACTGATATGAACAGATCCATTAGTTGATATATTCCAACAAGGTCAGATATGAACAACAAAGTACAATGCTACAATAACCTAACTATGAATCTGCTTGGAGATGCTTTTCCAAGTTTGAATAATAGTTAGATATTCTTATTCATATCTTCTAGTTTCTTCTTGTTAGCATTGTTAGTCATAGTAATACTTGATGCATCTCTGTTATGGTTTATATTATAGCTGAAGCTTCATCTAAACTTGTTGCATCTCTGTTATGGTTAATATTATAGCTGAAGCTTCATCTAAAGTTTTGTATTTTGTTTAAGACTTTTTTCTTCTTCTCCTTGTTGTAGACAGTGAATGGTTGCTTCTGTAACTTGGTTTATGAACGAGAAAGAGACACATGTAAGATTTTGTAACATTTATAGTTGCTTAGACTGTGAAACTGAAACTAAATTGTTTTGCAGGATACATTTAGATTTTTAGTAGAAGATGATGAAATGGATTTGGTATTAGATGAGGAGAAAAACATGTATGTTCTTATTGAAGAAACATATAGAGTGATGGCAGTTAATATTCACAGACAATTAGTGAGTACAAATAGAGGTGGAGGTTGGTGTCGTGTGCAGCGGTTTATGTTCGACTCTGAGGTACAAATCTATGAAATTTTACGCATGAACCAGACTACATTTAGGAGTTTATGTAAGATATTATCAGAAAACTATAAGGTAGAAGAATCTTATCCGAGATTCAAAGGAAAAGGACTGTGATTTTGCACATTGGGAAACAGTGGAAGCGTATGAACATCATGGTGATGAAAACGTTGAGCATGTTCCATACTTACCGGCTGGTGATAGAATGATGGAGGCTATCTGTGGTTCTATTACTATAGAGATGGCGAAAGGAACTAGACTTCCATATTAATAGGTATGTGATCTGAAGTAGCACTACTTCTTATGTTCCCTACTTCTAACTGTTAATGTTTAATTAGCTTCGTCTCTTCTGCTTCTGTAGTTTTCAATGTCTATGCATTGTCATGTTTGAGCTTTTGTCTTCTTAAATTTGGCATTATTTATGCTCTGTGGCTGTTCAGTAAATGGGTGTGTTTGATTTGTTTACAGAGACTACAGAAGCATAACATGTACAAGGTACAAGGTATCATTGCTTCTTATCATTACATGTTCTTATTATTGTTTCTTGATAATATACTTCGTTTCTTCTGCTTCTATAGTTTTCAATGAGCTAACACTATGTGTTTATGGTACCATTGCTTCTTCTGCTTCTGTAGTCTTCGTACCTTGTTCTTATCATTGCTTGTAGATTTTTAAGTCTCTTGAGTGCATATCTCTGACTTCTGAAGTAGCACTACTTCTTTTGTTCCTTACTTGTGAGTGTTAATGTTTAATTAGCTTCGTTTCTTATGCTTCTGTAGTTTTCAATGTCTATGCATTGTCATGTTTGAGCTTTTGTCTTCTTAGATTTGGCATTATTTATGCTCTGTGGCTGTTCAATAATTGGGTGTGTTTGATTTGTTTACAGAGACTACCAAAACAGAACATGTACAAGGTACAAGGTATCATTGCTTCTTATCATTGCTTCTTGATAATATACTTCTACACGATCGGGTTTAAGTTTGAAAAGGAGAACTTGTATCACATTTATGTTCGTTTATTTTTAGTAACATATATGGTATTGTAATGTTGATGGAGAGATGGTTCTTAAAACATTGATCTTTATTCTGTTCATGATCAATGTTTTCATACCGGAACTGGTAAGTAAACCGGAGAATAATTTGTGTCGCTTTTGTGTTCATTTATAGTAACAGTAATATTGATTAATCGATATAGATATGTGCATTTTCTAGGGCTTTGTTATATAGTTTATAAACAAATTTAATATGATTAAATTAAAGTATGGGTATTTTGGTCATTTTTTTATTAAAAGCATCTGAATGGAAATGAAGATTTACAAAAACTAAACAAACAAACAAAAATTCATTCAGATGAATTATTTAAATGATCAACCTAAAATGGAAACATACAACATTCAAATAGATTAGTCAGATAGAGTATTTGGATGAATTAGTTGGATGGAAGTGATAAATGGAGAAACAAACAGGCCCTATGTTGGTTTCATATCAAAAATGATTATTTATACCTTTGATTAAGTGATTTTGCCTATCACAGTCTCAGATGCTGCTGAATGATAGTTGTATAATTACAAGATTATTAGGGAATTGATTTGGTATTTTTGTATCTTAATCAATGCAGATATGATTTGCTCTGCCTCGAAGGGCTTGCGAAAGCTCTTCGCGTTTTCAACAAGAAACAGGAGATACCAACCTATAGCCTTGCTGACATTAGCAAAGACAAGATCATCAAAATGCAAGTTCAACCAGATGTGTGTATCTCTCTGTCGTCGTAACCATCTTCTGTTTTGGTTCTCTCATGATTGAAAGTTTCTGTATCCAGTAAAAACTTTTCTCCTTTTGCAGACATCCAAGATTCGCCCATTTGTTGTATGTGCTGTTTTAAGAGGTGTAACCTTTGATGAGGCTCGTTACAACAGCTTCATTGATCTTCAGGATAAGCTACATCAGAATATTTGCTGGTAAATTACATGGCTAGTCATAGGATCCATTTGGTCTCTCTTGCATCATTTTAGTTACTAGGTACCATCACTGTGTCGCCTGAATTTTGGGATTTAAAATTGCCTTCCATTGCTTTATGAGGCATTTTCTGCAAATGGTGGGATGTACATTTATCTTAGCTACATATTTCAGGCGGAGATCCCTGGTTGCAATTGGAACTCATGACCTTGATACATTGCAGGGCCCATTCACATACGAGGTTAGTGTGTGTTACCATCTTTCCTATTCTTGATTTTGTCTCTCGTCTTTCTCTACCTGTACATTTCATGTATCTGATCTTATTTGGTGTAGTTCTTTTAACTAGAATGCTAATCAAACTTTCATACAATCTGTTTCTTTTGATTTATGTTGATACTTTATTTTACTTGAGCTTTTCTGTGAGCCATTGACACAATTGTCTTTACATTTTTCAGGCTTTACCCCCAACGGAAATAAATTTTGTACCTTTGAAGCAAGTAAGTCGATATCATTATGGGTTCATCAACTAGTATCTCTCATTCAAAGTAGTTCCATGTGCCTGGTGTTTCTTTGTTAAATTCTTAATCATTCTTTCTCCTCTGTTATGTAGATAATGAGTAAATTATCAGTTCAAGCATTTTTTTTAACTTCTGGTACAATTTATCGCTTTTTCGTAGTGACAATTTAGTGCACGATGGTTTCATATTTGTACCTAATACCAATTTCTTGGTCACAGACAAAGAGCTTCAGGGCTGACGAACTAATGGAATTTTACAAGGTAAACAGTTAAACTTTTACTTTCTGGTCATTGTGTTCTGACATTTTTTGCTCTTGTAAAATCACAACTTTTTTGGAGCAACAATCTAAGAAAATATCCCTGAACTGAAATATTATGGATATGTATAATGAGTTTAAATAATTGTTACTCACTCAACAACTACTTAGGCTTTCCGAAGGATTTTCTCTGCAAAATGTATCTTTGATGTGTGAAAGATTGTCTTTACTCTTGTTTGCAGTCGGATTTGAAGCTGAAAAAATTTCTACACATAATCGAAAGTTCACCCGTCTTCCCTGTTTTATACGACAGTAAAAGGTATTTGGTTCTTCCTAGTACTGTTATTTTACCTCTAAGGTTGAAGAAGTACAAATGTCTATCAATCTATGACAACTACCTTCTTGACCAATCAATAATTTTCCTATCATAAATGAATTATGCAGTGAACATAATGAAAGTTCACTTTCGCAGAACTGTGCTGTCATTGCCACCTATTATCAATGGTATACATTCAGCAATTACCCTTCAGACAAAGAATGTATTCATTGAATGTACAGCAACTGATTTGACAAAGGCAAAGACTGTACTGAATACAATGGTATGTGGTAAACAGATCAAAGCTACCGTGGTTAACTGATCAATATCTAATTAATTATTCAACGTTTTCCAGGTTACAACCTTTTCAGAATACTGTGAGAGAAAATTTGAGATTGAGCCTGTTGAAGTTACGTATGACGACGGAAAGTCAGACATCTATCCGGATTTAGCTGTCTATGATATGGAAGTTCCTCTCTCTTACATTACAGACTCAATTGGAGTTTCTTTGGAGGTGAAACAGGTAATAAAGACATCACTGCTGTCAAGTTGTTATGAATGAACTAACCTCATTTTCTTTGTTGGGATGTCGATTTTAGAGACTGGCAACTAAATCTTCTCATGTATCTAAAGATTTTTCTTTCAGCCTGTAGCTAGTTTTTTCAGTACAATTTTATGCATCATTTGGGTTTACTGCAATACCAAGCAGACTGGTATTTCTTATAGCTGAGTGTTTCTGTGACCGGTTTCGAATCCTTGTCTGCTGTGTGTATTCCTTCTTTCTCGGGTCGTTAAATTCTAATCTGCAATGATTTTAATCATTTTGTTCTGTGAAATGGATTTTGTACATTTCAGGTTACAAGTCTGCTGACACGAATGCAGCTACATGCTGAGCAAGCAAAATCTAGTGATAACCAATGTGCCATAAAAGTACATGTACCCCCCAGCAGGAGCGACGTTCTCCACCCTTGTGATGTTATGGAGGTATATTTTCATAATCAAAACCTTTCTGTGTTGGTGCCATTGTGATGATTCTCTATATAACTAATTGCTTTGCTTATATTTCACCAGGATGTTGCCATTGCCTATGGTTTTAATAACATTCCAACAAGAAATCCTGCTTCGATAAAACCACTGCCTTTGAATGAGCTCACTGATCTTCTCAGTACAGAGGTATTAGCACCTCCATTTTTCTTTTGCATCAGCTCACGGTGTTAAGTGTCTGTGTTTAACTTTTTTAGCATTTGTTTCTCTTGGAGGTTATCTAATTTATATTTTGAATTTTAGATTGCGATGAATGTGTACACCGAGGTGGTAACGTAGATACTATGCTCGCGCAAGGAAAACTTTGCGATGCTAAATAGAGTGGATGATAATTCAGCTGTTATAATTGGAAACCCGCGGTCTGCTGATTTTGAGGTTTGTCTCGAATCCTTTGGCCATCTCTTTGTAAACATTTCCAGTTGTAATTGCTGAAAATTGTTTCATTATCTGTGGTAATAGGCCATGAGGAGGACTCTCATGCCCGGAATATTGAAGACTGTTGGTTCAAACAAAGACCATCCTAAACCTATTAAGGTAAACCCATATCTCTGGTGACCGTTAGCTAGATTTGAGATTTGAGTTTCGCCTCAATAACAAATTCTTGTCTTTTGATTCAAGATTTATGAAATAAGTGATGTGGCCATGTTGAATGGGAGCAAAGACTTTGGTGCATCCAATCGTCGCCATCTGGCTGCACTACATTGTGGTGCTACTTCTGGATTTGAGGTATATAGTTCTTTGTCAACTATAATCTTTAGTAGATAGCCCTCAAGTTTTCATAACTTCATCAATTGATATGCTTTCTCTCTATAATTCTTCATTCAGCTTATATATGGCCTGGTCGATCGAGTTATGGAAGTGATGGCAATCCCATTTGTACCAGTTAATGACAATACCGGATACTATATAAAGCTCTCTCAAGTAAGCTCTCCTTTCGATCCTCGAGCATCTAAAGATTTCTCATTATTGACTTAACTCAATATCCTAATATATCTCTCTCTGTTGCGTTCTGCAAAAGGAGCCCGAGTTTCTACCGGGCAGGCAAGCTAGCATCGTAGTCAGAGGGAAACAAATTGGTAACTTTGGAATCGTGCATCCTCAGGTGCCACTCATTTACGTCTCCTTGTTTGATCGAAAAACCTGCAAGGTTTCATAATTTTTCTAATCGTTTATTTACTCTTTTGTTTCCATCAGGTTTTGAACAACTTTGATATCGCTGATCCATGCTCTTTCGTGGAGATAGACATCGAAGCTCTCTTATAAAAAGAAACCAACCAAATGTTCATCTTGTCTTTGTGCATTATCATTGGCTGAACTGTTACACTTCTTGAATTTGATATTGTTTGTTTCTACGATACTTAGAACACTTAGAAGAAATTACTACATATATTTGTATCTGCTCAGTTGATTTTGAAAATTGGTGCCCCCATTTGTTAGAATTAATTTATATTTTCCTCTCTTATTTTCTCAAGTTATACTATTCTCTTGGCAAAATTACAAAATTATTGTAATACATTATTTTCCTCAAAAATAAAGTGTTATTCGATACTATTTTAGTATTTTTCTGCTCGTATGATAGCTTGAAGAAAAATGAGAGACTAAGGGCACCTCCTAGTCTTAAGATTAAAAATATAAATTGCATCGGTAAACGTATTTTAAGAATTTATTAAGAACCGGTTCTTAAATAAGAGTTTTTAGAACTGGTTTTTAACAAAAGTTTCTTAAAACACGTTTACTGATATAGTTTATAATAAAAATATTGGTAAGAACCCATAAAAAGTTTTTACTTATGGAGATGATTTAAAATAAAAAAAATAAAAATGAAATGAGAGGCGAATTGAGGTTCAAAATTTGACATAAAGTTGTTGCCCCGTCGCTCTTAAAATATGTTAAATGTTTAAAAATAAATTAATGATAATGAACAAAATGACCTTAACGAAAACCAAATCTACGTTCTCTTTGTATTAACTACCAAGTATTGAAAATATGATGGTGTATTATCTCATACGGCCACCACTTGGTGACATAACCAATTTAAATTTGATTCAAAAGTAAAATATAACACAAATTTCGAACAGAATTTTCTTGCGCATGCAAACCATATTTTATGTGTGACACGACACGCGCAGATTTTTAGTGGAATTCTAATTTTTATTTTTTTTATAACTATGGAATTCTTAATTTTGTAAGTAAATTAAAACTTGAATGGTTTTAATCTCTAAGAATTAAACAAAAATGGCAGATCAGTATTTGATGAGGTTTCTATAAACTTCGTATTTACGAATGATTCCAGGTGAATTTATTAATCACAATTGTTCTATTTCTAACTATTAACCACAATTGTGAGGAAAAAAATACAATTGACAGAGTTTCCAAATAAAATAATTATTGTATTCGCTTTTGATAACCCAAACCAACGACGAAAACAAAGATACCATTGTTTCAAAAATAAAATCAGGGTAACATTTTCTACTCTAAACTCTATTTTTGAGGTGGGAGAAAAAGCTCAAAGTCGCTTGTACTGCAGCTAGCGCGCGAAAAAGCCATTGTTGTGTCTGAAGGAATATGGGAGACGAGAGATAATTAGGTTCCTAATCATTTTGTCAATCATATGAACAAGATGAGCCGGAGAATGACAAGGCTGATGGTGCTTCTTCTCGTGTCTCATGTTGCTTTCCATATTTTCTTATATTTAATTTGGGTTAATTCAGTTTAACAAACGAGTTCGAGTTTTTTTAAGAGCATCCGCAATCGTGAAATTCACGAGAATCTCTAAAAAAAGATTTTTTAATAGTTTTTATATAATTTTTTTTAATATTATATTATTTAATAAATAATGAATCAGTAATATTGCGATATGTTTGAGACGATATCTAAAGCTGAAAGTCTCGTAACTTTTTTTTTTTTATTAGATGAAACTCATAAAAGTTTGATAGTCTAAAATTCAACCCTAATAAGCGGTGTTTTTCATGATATTATCATTTTTATTTATTTATATTGTCTACGAACAATTTTTCAACATATAATAAAGTTCTCTCAAATCTTTGGAGAGATACTCATTTACAGTTTCTACTAATAAAACCCAATAAAGTAAATTTTAACTTGTTTTATTTTCTTCAAAAATTTATTTATTAACTTACAGCTTCCCTATACTTAATTAGTTAAATTTAATTTCTCTAAATCGATACGCTATTAGGCACGCCTCTACACGTAACACCCGGTTCAGAGCTGGGAGCCATCAACTCATACGGCAAAACTCCGGCCCCACACCGGTTCCTGCGACTAGGATCACGATTCCTCTTATCAATCTCCTTTTCTATCCGTCCAATCTCCGCCGAGAATCCATAAAACGCATCGACTATCTCAGCGTCTCCGGTCCATATCGACGGCTGTTGTCTCTCTCCGATGTACTCCTCATCCGGCGAGTGCGTCGATAATGTATCAACCACCGCCATAAACTTCGTCGTCTGCAATATACTCGGCATCGACGAGAAAAAATACTTTTGAGGATCATCTAGAAAACTCGTGAACTCGGGATCTGACTCGTCGGGAATCAGTCGTCGCATCAACGGTGGCCGGTTCGGGACGTAGCCGCCGTAAGAATACTGTCCGAAATTGAGGGCGGCGTGTTGTGCGGAGGCGAGCCAGATGATGGTGGTGACGATGGAGACAAGATCGTCGACGGTGGAAAGCTCCGGCCACCACTCGGCGTCGCGGTGGTCGGCGTGACCGACGTTGATTGACTCGGAGTACCAGGCTTGTAGCTCTGTGTCGGTTTGGATTAGGTTCGGGTCAGGGTAATAACGCTCCACGTAGGTTCGGACCCAGGTTTGGATCACGGACCATAATAAGAGACCGTCGTTGGCGTATGGGTAGTCTTCGACAAGTAATTTCAACCCATGTGGTTGTGTTGGGTCAGGAACAGCCATTCCCCTGGAAATTACAAAAAATAATAATTACAAAATAGTTAGATTCTATACAATAATTATTATAAGAAAACAAAACAAAACCACATTGAACTAGATAAAAATATATCTATAACTAGCGACTACAACAATATATCCATTACAATGCCATCAACACTATCATGAGTTTGATTGAACCCATTAGAAAGTGTTGAAGCTATCTAATCATAAATGATACTTTGACATACTATTTGGGCCATATATTGTGCATATATCATAAAGGGTATGCATGATATTTAGTTTAACATTTAAGGTATGCAGAGATTAAACGTAAAAACTTACTAACTCATTACCTTCGGATGAGATCAGCAGGTAGGCCTTCCATATCGAACCGCCATCGATTCTTATAGGCAGCGGCACTAATCTCCAAACCGTATTGACCAGCTGTGAAGCACGACTCAATCACACCATCCGCACTAATCAAAGTCTGTCGTGCCACACCATTGATCTCCAAAGTGTATCTCATATGAGGGTCCAATAATTTGAATATTGGATGCATTGCACTCAATTGTCTATGAGCAGCCAATATAAACGGCTCCAAACACGCATGGGTTCGTAACCAATGATTCACAAGCTGGTGTACACCAGCGTCATTGGATCCAACGTGAGCCTTGGCTAGCTGCCACATCCAGTTGGAGGTTGCATCTACGGGAGGTGTGACCACGCGCTTGGACTTTCGGTTTGAGCCTGATTGAGGAGGGAGGCTTAGCTCGATAGCTATAGGCTTGAGTGTACCGAGACGAGTCAAGAACAATATGGTTCGAGTCGCATAAGCCTTACGTCCATCAAGAGCATTGATTCGATCTAAAAATGGTAAGTATATGTCATGGAAGTCCACCATAAACAATCGGTTCGTCTCCAACGCCTGAAAGTTCAATCAAAAAGGTTAATTAATTAATAATTTATTTAACTTGTTTTTCCGACCACATATTAATTAGAAAATTACACCTTGATTGGTAGTATAGTTAGACGGGTTACAAAAGAAATTTCAGAAAATAACGATCATTTGGGTTAAACAGTCGGGACTGAATATTACTCAACTTATTTTTTTGGTATTTATGTAAGTTTTTTTATTAAAATATTTGTGTAAGTTAATGAGATATGTATATTCTTACTTGTTGTACGGATAAGCCATCAAGGTGACCAATGATGTGGTCTTCGGTTAGCGCGGAACGAAGACCTGGACCGTAGATCTCGGGGTCAAGATTGCTGACCGGTGGATAAGTCGTGACTCGTTCTATGTTGACTGGGTTGATCCCAGCAATGGCTTGGCGTGCGAACTCATCATCTCGAAGCCATACGTATTTATCCTCTGCATTAAGGTAAAAGGACTCATTAGATTAGTTAAACTATATAATAACAAGATCTAAATAATTAACAAAAAGAAAAACAAGATCTAAGTGTAGGCAGATTAAAGAGCTAATATAAATTTATTCGCGCTTTTATTTGATAATTCACAACCTAATATAACTACCACCACTAGCGAAATTAAACTTTTAGTGGAAACAACAAATAAACAAATGAACTAAGCACGTGAATCATATTTCCTTATTGAAGGGAATCTAAGGGGAAGTTTCACTATTGGTTCCAAATCCAAATACAAGGAAGTGGCAGGAACTTTTTGCAAACCATCAAATAAAGGCAATTTTTGGTTTTTTGAAGGATTGGTCCATAAAACGGCATGTGATGGCACATGTGTTAAACTTATGAACCTCGAAATATCATGAAGATAAACGAATTAATGACATAACTAAAGATATAATTAATGTGCTTACTTGAAATTATTTTGGGAGTATCGTATCTAAGCAAGCCTTCGCTAGATTTTTGGAGGGTAGTGACAATATTCTTAGGCAAAGGGAACTTCTTGAACATATCATCTTGAAACCCTAACTTGAGAAGCAAGCCTTCTTTATAAAGACTATCGATCTCACCGAAGTTAGCGAAGTCCTCAGCCAGAATGCTAGCTTTTAGAGAAGGTATAAGGTTATGTAAAACTGCCTTAAGCCTACAAGCAGCAAAAGTGTTCTGCTTAGACTCCTCGAACTGCTCATCTCTTGGCACATACATCGGTAATGGTTTCTCCTCTCGTCTCTCAGACTTTAGATCGGTGTCCGAGGAAGACCGGCCGGTTCGACAGCGTCTAGGGTAAGAAAAGTCACCACCGCCTAATGTGGGACGGGCTAGTTCAGGTGATATGTCCGGATTTCCTATGTCGTTGTAGACATCAAAGTCATAGATTCTGTCTGATAGTTTCCTTTCTCCTTTCCCATTACCCCTTAGATTCTCCAACTCTTTCTCCCTTAATGCTCTTAGACCGGACGGTGTCTCGTTCGGCAAGTAAGGCTGCGCAATTTTGTACGGACATTTAATTTTTCAATCCAAAAATATGTATAGTTGGGACGTCACATTTGTTAATTAAGACAATATTTGGACCCACCATGACATGACTATACGATGAATTCACATTTAGTGGGATTCGTTGATGGGTTTGATTAGTATTAAATTAATTACCTGATTAGTGAAGAAAATTCGTTTAGCTGGATGGTCATTTTGGGATTGGACCCAAGAGTTGCAAGGGAAGTGAACAGGACCACATGTGAAACCTTCGATGGTGATGCTCTCAAGAAAAAACTCTTTTTGGTGTTTGTTGGTCACCGTGATGGCTCCCGGCGAACCAAAGGCGGAATCCACCGTGAACTCCGCCGTGTAATGGACTCTCTCCGCCTTTGAATTTGATTTCTTTGACCAGTTTTTCAATATCGCCGCTTTACTCTTCTTCGGCTTATTCGTTTCTGTTACAAAGTTTGAGAAAATATTGTGGGTAAATTAGTCGAAGGAAAAAAAAAAGACTTTGACCGGAACAACCAATTTTTAATTACACGATATCGAAATTACCGACAAAAAGAATTTGTGTTTCTTTTGTTTAATGACTTACTTGGATCAACTTGGGTACTAATAAGCTCCAATACGACGTTTCTACCGATTTTATCAGTAAAAGCATCCAAATGCTTAACTAAAGTTTCTTTAAAATCCTCTTTGTTCTTGTTCCTCACAGTCGCAACTGCTCTCACCTTAAACTTCACCACCTTCTCCTCCTCCACCACCTTCTCCTCCTGATTATTTCTACCAACGGTGCTAATACGCAGCGTTTTAACCAAATCCTCGCTGATTGCTGCCACGTTGCGGCCAGAGTTAGCGGCTCTAATCGGTCTCTGGTCAAAAGGGTTGATCGAGGACTGTGTTCTTTGTGTCCTCTTCTTGATGGAGAAACGAGATTGAAACGGCGTCGCAAGTGATGATCTCTCGAAAATTAGACGACAACCCATCATCTCTTTAGCCAAGGCCATTTACAAATGAATGAATATATGTGAATCAATTAGTACTGATCAATCAATAAATCTGAGATGGCAGAAAAAGGTTAAAGCTTTCACAAAGGAGTTGAGAGCTTTATTTGGTGCGTTCTGGTTACAAATAATCGGCAGGTGACAGCTACTTATATGCATTAGCTCAGAGAGATAGAGAGCTATTTCGCCGTCCACACGTTTTTTTTAATTGGAATATTCCTAGTTACTTGTTTTTCTTTCGCCAAATCATATTTTTATTCCTTTGGTAACAAAAAAAAAGACTCCAATTTTTCTAAACATACGGTAAGATTTTCTGGACAATACGGACACTTTTATGTTCAAGTCAGGCCAATTTTCAACACTTTTTATAGAAAACGAATTACTGAATAAAGATTTTGCTTTTTACAAAAATTTATGAGTATTTTGTTTATCAAACAGAACAAAATTCATCTAATTGAGTCAAACTGAGTTCCGAGTCAGACACAAACGCGTCTTAAAAAAAGGTTAAGGAAGCAAACAAGAAAGTTAATGACTTGGAATCGCGTATAATTGATCACATAGAACGGCTAACAGAGTTCATATATTTAGATAATCAGATAATTTATACCGGAATTTATTCTGTTCCTTAAACATGCGTATAACTATCTCGTTTATAGTTAACAATTGATAGCGTATTTAGGTAATGTTTTGGTTAATTTCATTCTTTATCCATTTTATTTCATAAAGTTTTCTCTGAAATGATAAGTGCTCACCTTTTAGCATATTGTCCCTATATCTTTATTTTTAAAAAACAGGTCTCGAGATGCTATGTAGATGTGTATGCTTATTCACAGATGTATCATGAATATATGCACGCACGCAAGCACTAATATAAAGTTGTATTCGATCATCATAAATCACATAACTAAGCTAATATACATGCAATGACGTTCCAAAAGTCCAAAACCCCCTTCTATTCGTTTACATGTCATCTATAGACTCTAGCTCCTTTTTTCTCTTTGATTACTTTTCTTTTATTTTAATCAATTACGGTATCTGATCTTACTAAAAATTAATCAAGCCTATCTATGCATAATTTAATTCATTAAAAAAATACAATTCTAGTTTTCTGTATAAACTAATAAATGCTCAAAATTTTAAGAAGTAAATAATATTCTCGTTGTATTTTTTTCAATGGAGAAGAATATCGTCTAAGTCGTAAATAGCCACCATTTTGGCACAAAAAGTTTCTCACGCGCAGCCTCTTGAGTTTGGCCAATTAGTCGCTTTATGTTCATGAAACTTCGTTAAAGCTTTTTGACTTTTATTAATATACCACTAGATCATTTACTGGGCTTAGACCCCTATTTTTCTTAGTAAAGTTGTTATGAATGCGGATATCCGGAGTTTTTGAAGATATTTAGAGCTAAATTTGTATTTATACTATCCTTTACTATTTGTATATATATCCACGGATATTCGCGGATATTCATTCCAAAACTTTTAGTATCTGGATCCGTTTTACTCAGATATTGATTTTTCGGATTCAGATAATCATACCTAAACTTACCTACTAGTAATGAATGCATTCGTATTAAACCTCCGATTTTAAAATTAGTTGGCATAAAATTTTGTTAGTAATATGTACAAAGACAGTCGATTAATTCATATATTAATATGTTTCATCTTTTTTGTTTCTATCTTATTCTCGTATATTATTTTATGTTTCATCTTTTTTGATTAAATTATTTGTTTATATATTCTTTCAAATTATGCATCTTATAGGCATAACTTTTACAACTTGATAAAATCGTATTTTGAGATCAATTTAGAGTCGAATTGTCGAACCAACTTTAGTTCAGATCGGTTTCAAATCACATTATTTTATGTTGGATTGATTTCAGTTTGGGTTGAATAAAAATGTTTTAATCGTTTTAAAATCATGCTAAGTTGAGTGACTCTAACTAAAACCTAATTGGTAATGATTAGTTTGGTTCATGTCTTATATGCTATTTTTGGTTTTATCTTATAAGCTAATTACTAACTATTTTTTGTTTGTAAATTTAGTTAGTATTTTTTTTATAGATGATAAATTGATGAGACATGTAACATATATAACGTAAATAATTTTCATCAAACTTAGCCTGAAGTCCAACTTAGGTCCAGTTAAATTCAGATTCGACATATAACTTGTTTTTTTTTAAATTAGGGTCTAATTATAAGGATTGGACATACCTAAAATTATATTTGTAATTGTTTTTTCCTGACATTTTTGTTATTGTGTATGTATTTGATAATTCTTTTATTTGTGTAATCCTATTGAGTATTGACCAATTATTTTGTTAAATGTAGCGGGAGGCATGATTGAAAAAATAAAACATGCAGCGGAGGCATGGTCGTATTATATTGGTCAAGTCTCAAGGCTTTGTCTCCGGCTTCATGAACAACGTCATGTTACACAGTCGTCATGAAACTATAATCCAAAAAGTCAGGCATAAGATATAAATACGAAAAAGGCAAGTTTTTTTTTCTCCGTCTGAACAATCAACGGCAAATTGAAACCCATGCTCAACTACCACCGGTAAATCTGAGGAAGATGAAGCAGTAGAATCAGTGCGTCGTGAGGGCATACTCCTTGATCGAGCTCTAGACGGAGATGTGCTATACTGGAGTGAGACCAAGGGTGGAGCCTTGACTTCTGAAACATGAGAAGAACCATCCTGAGTGGGGCATAATAAGATTGTTCTTTGGTTTGGCATTCGGAGGAATCAAGGCCAGCGAGGGACATCGAAGCTCAAAGTGTCCAAACTTCCCACATCGAGAGAAATGGGGAGGAAGTCTGGGATATTCTGTTGATACAGTGACAGAGTTACCGAGCTTATCCCTCACTGTGACCAATGATGGGAGACTTGTTAAGTCCACTTCCACCTTGAATTTTATCACCCTTGATGAGAATGGAGGAAGTTGTGAATGCTCTGTATGAAGGGGCTCATCAACTCCAGAACTGATAACACTCAAGCCTTCAAGAGAGTGCAATTATGGTGGAACTTGTCGCAAAACTACCCAGGTGGGGATATATTCTAACACAACTAGAGAGAGGATTGAGCAGTCTAAAGTGTTGATGCACTAACTTTTCAGATTCGGTTGAATCAAAACAGATCCGTTTGCGATCTCAAGGTCTCAAAATACGTCGATTGCAACATTTTCCATTCTCCACTCCCATCTAAAATTTGGAAGACCAAGGTTTTTTTTTTTTGGTTTAATGGAAGACCAAGTTGAATAAACATCTGTGCATAATATACATTCGTCAAGCAGAAGTGGAGAACCATATGAAGGCCGGTTTTATAAAAACTTTTTCTCTATAAAACATCTATTTTAAAATTGTATTCGCCGGATATATATAAAAAATCTAGTTAAGTAATGTTTATGGGTGTATAAAAATAAAAGAGTATACCGGTATTAACTAAAAAATAAAAATGATACGGCCATACGGGTAATGAACTAGACATCGCATCATACAGGTGATAGAATAATAATGATAATGTGAATAAGGTTCGTCTCTCACATCATTTAAATTATTGGAAGCAACAAATTTAATTCGGGAAAGTCGCTACTGTATATGATGTTGTCCACTGAATTATGAAATAAAATATTCGAAATTGGAAAAGCGAAATATCAAAATACATAAGTTTCCACTTTCCACAGAAGTTTTTTTTGTCTGGTCAAACATGCACCTTATTTTATTAAGCGTGCGATAAAGGGATGCTTCGAATAGTAATAGGTTGGTACAGTATTGCCTACATGTAAAAATAACCAAATCGATATTAGTTCAGAGAATTTGGAATCGCTGAATGTATCCAACCGAAATTAATAGTATTGCCTACATGAAAAAATAACCAAATCCGTAGTGAACAAAAAATTGCATCCAACAGAAATTAATTTTCCCAGCAGAATTGGGCTTTTTGTACGTTATGTATATCTGTGGACTATGTAATATAGCCCACCTAGCCCGTCGGATGTTTTCAATCTTTCTCTATGTTCTTCCTTTCCCGGTGGCTAGTAGGCGCCATTCAAAATTAGAATTAAGTGGCTATAACTAATTTATTAGGTATTGTTAGAATTTCAAATTCACATGTGTAAGAAGCTAGATTGCCAAATCTTTGTTTATACAAATAAACAAGTAACATTCATTCTCAAAAGATCCATATACAAAGAAACATTGTATCAATGGAATTGCTCTCTAACCAGGTTATCTTGGTTTTGTTTGATTTAGCTAGGAGTTTGATAACCCAGTGATTCTTGTAAACCATCTTGATGTGGTCTGTTCCATCCAACAAAAGATGGCATCCATGTGTAAGAAGCTAGGTACTACCTCTGAGTACATCTCTATTTGAATCGTCTTTAACTTATTACTACTTGTAACTTGTAATGATGTTTCTTCTATGGACTGAAACTTGGTTAATTCGAAATTTTGGGAGCGAAACTCGTATGTCTCTCTGTCGAATTCTCCCAAATAGTTTCGAACTCATGGAGTCAGACTTCGTACTTTGGAAAAGGATATGCCGATGTGATACTAACACAAGGGTTACTTAGTTTCATAAGTGATGTTAGTGCAAATATTTTGTATCTTTTGGAAATATTTGCGCGTCCAGCTCATCTCTTAATTGCCACATCAGCTTATGTCACATTTCTCTTACTTTATATGCTAATGCATGATCCAACTGTTGTAACCATCAAAGACTTCATGTATTTTCAATTTCCTCTTTTTATTTTGGCTTATCATTTCAGTGATACATGTTTTAAATTACTCAGATGCACATACTATAGTAATACAAAGTAACAACTGAAACCCATGCGCTAAGTAGAAATATAGCTTACAAGAGCAGAGTTATTGCACACAAAGAAAAAAGAAAGAAAAAAGAAGAAGAGCAGAGCTTATACTTGGGCGGACCCATTAAAAAGAAAGGGAGTAATCTGTTTTAATTAAATTTGTTTTAATGCATGGACATTTTCAAAGTACAAGTAGCATATTTGGTAATTTTATAGATAGTGTCACCCCTCAGTCCGAGTTAAGTTCTCCATGGAAACACCCTTTAAGTAATTTCTGTTTCATATTTATGTCTTTTTCATCCTCTTGAAAATCATAATAGTTTTTTAGAGCTACTATTAAATTTTCTGATTAATTGTAAAAAGATACAAATCTTGAATAAATTTTACCTTTTCCATCTATTTAGTGTTTCCGTGTTAAACCGTGATACGCTGCAAATGAATGTATTTTATTTATATTTTTATGCAAATCATATTCATTTGAATAGTAAAATCTGTTTTTAATTAATTTACAATTTGTGTATCTGTGTAGAGAATTTTATAATGATTATGTTAGGTTGAATATTTTTTTTATTTTTTTATTAACTTTAATTTGGTTTAATGATGTAGTTAGAATTTATTTTGTGTAATTTGGTGTTTATGTTAGAAATGTATGTATTTAAATTTGGTTACGTAGTGGTAGTTGATTAATGTAATTAACTTAAAATCATTGAAGTATAACTTATAAAATGTTGATGTAACTTTTTAATGTATAATAAAGAATAATATTGTTGTAACTTCTAACCAATAAACACAGAAAATGAAACTTCGAGTTAGATTTTCTCTTGGCTAAATTCATTTTTAGCTTGAGACTTTTAATACACATAAATAGAAACTTGGGTTGTCTGTCTTACATATGTGGACCCTTCCAGCTTCTAGTTTATATTTCTCCTTCTTTTTTAGGATTTGATTATATTCTAAGAAGATGTATAGCAAGTTGAAGGAAAACTTATATGTTAAGTAGTCGAAATGTCGAATCAATGTAGTTAGCCAATTTGTGAGTGCCTACACGTTACAATTATGCTGAAATTAGATTCTTCTTTTTTTTGTTTTTATCATAACTAGAATAAATTCCAAATTTAATAAACTATTGAGAGTTAGTAAATATTGGACAACCAACCCATCAAAGATTTTTTTTTAAAAAAACTCAAGAAAACATATCTTAAACGTTTGTAGTTTGTACATGTTACTAACCTATTCATGCGTTACGGAATAGTCATTTAATTAAAAATAACAAAAAGTTAAAACAGTAAATGAAAATCAATGTATCGTCTAATGGCTTAAAGAAACACCTTTTTCATTTCTATTTTGTGATAGAGAATCACCACAGAGATAAGCATGGCCTACTATTACCTTCGATGGTTTTTGTTCATTCATATCTTTTCAACATGATAGATTAGTTAAGAATCTCATTTTTTTATCATCTAAATTATAATAGAGTAGTATCCACATATCTTTTAGTTTATTTTGTTCTAGTTTATCTAAGCTCGTAGCGACACCATTCCGAGCCTATAAAGTTTTTAGCAATTGGGAAAAGAATAAAAGAAAGAAACACTGCAAGAATTGTTCTTTTAGCCCCAAATTTTCCCCAGGTACAATGAATCCGGCAAAAAAAAAACATACAGAGACCGATTTTGGTTACTGACGAAAATTTCAAATCTGAAAAAACCGGACTTTTTTACCAGGTGGGTCCCTAAACCGACGGTTTAAACATTATTCAACGATGGGCTTTTCAAGTCAAACTAGCAAAACAGCTATCAGACCTAGACAAAAGATTTGGAACACAATCATGATCTTGGTCGTCTTTAGAAGGACTATTAGGCATAGATCTAAGCATTCTTGGAGAATCTAAGCTTCTTTTCAAGATCTGTCTCATCGCAGAGATCAAATGTCCGGTTGGATTCGGAGGTGGGCTTGAAGATTTGAACGTATAGCACATGTTCATGTGTCTTGCCATAGCTTCCTCTGTTGTTAGCAATCGTTTGGTTCTTATGACTTCGTACTTCACGGCTTCAGAACAGAGTCCACAGATCCATTTCCCCATGTAACACTCTCTGATCATGTCTATGTATGATTGTGTACACTCCTCGGTTAATCCGCAGCAGTCACACGTCACCGACTCTGGCTCTTCGCCGGAGATTTGTGTTGCCGGTGCAGGCGAGACGATTATTACCTCTGGTGTTGAAACAAGTGTTGTTGGATCAGTTAGTACACTCGCAGACATGGTTTCTTGATTTAAACCCTGTTAAGAGGATTCTATTTCAATAATCCGATTCAAAATTTCAAGATTAAAGTTTAAAACAAACCAAGAAGAGAAATTTTTACCAGCGGATGAAGATGAGAAGCCAACGCAATTTCGCTTGTGATCAATCTTCTTGTATGTCTCTGTTTCTGAAACAGAGGAAGGATTTTTAAATAGGTACAAAAAAGCTTTTTTCTTTTTTTTTCTCTAAGAAATTGGATTACTATTATCTTTCGTTTTCCCACTCTCCGTCTTCTAAATTTCCTTCTTCTCCAAGAAAAATTTCACAAAACAAAACCATTGCGAACAGAGTAAATTAAAGAAACACACAAAATATATATATATATATATATATATATATATATATTTTCTTTCACTTCTCTTAGTATCAAGTTTTTAAAAAAGTTAAACCTTTCTTTACCACACACGGGAAAAACATTAGTAGTTCATATAAATCACCGAATCTCGTTTCAGAAGAAAGAAAGAAAAAAAAGTTTAATATTTTTTGGGAAATATTCGAAGAGAGAGGGAAGTAGAGAATGTGCAGGCGAAGGAGAAGCAATGATTGGTGTTATAAAGGGTGGAAAAAAGGATGAACAATAGTATAAGCCACGTCAGATATTTGATTTTCTGACAGCTTTTAATCCTCACCGTCTATCTGGAAATAGCCAGCTGGCGACGAGTCTGACCTCCTCTCCAAACATATTCACACAAAATAAATTAATATTAAAAATGTTAATTTACTTCAGCCGTTTCGGTTTTGGTTTCATTTGACTAACTTTTCTAATCAGATATTGCCATGTGGTATCTGAGGCTATTTCCAACCAAAATTATTGTTCAATTACTACAATTACTAATATCAAAATTATGTTTGTGGAAGTTTTGAGTCTAATCTTAAAGCGTATTTTGAGTTTGTTTGTTTTAATTTTTAAAATGTTCAAGGGTGTTTGTGAAAGAGGTACTCCCTCCCTTTCACAAAAATAATTTTTAAAAATTTTGCACATATATTAAAAAAAAAAAAAATATATATATATATATAATCTAGAATATTCTTATTTTTAATTAGAAATGAATTATTTTTCTTTATTTTAACTCTAGTTAATATAGATAAAACAAAAAAATAACATTCCCTCTGTTTTTCAAATAGAGTCATTCTAGGGTTGGATTGTTGTTTCAAAAAACAAAATTATTTTGTATATTTAATATGATTTTTAAAAACAAAAAAAATCATAATTTACTCTCTGTTCAAAAGTAAAACTTTGAATTCACGTCAATATAGTATATCTAGTGGTATATTAAATAAAAATAGATTTGTATAATCAAATGTTTTCTTAATTTTTGTGAAAATATCAGAACAATACTCTTTAAAAACCGAAAAATATATAATTTTTACATTCAAAATACAAAACAGCAATCTTCAAAAAATAAATGCAATATAATAAATTAGGTAAACCTTGTTCTACGACCAAGTCAAGTTATTACTATTTAACTATGTGTAATCGTGGAAAGTTTTGTTGTTTTATTTCTGTCGCCAATGCTCTGATGCCGTGTTTTAAGCCGTAGCCAACTATTAATTAGATACGATAATTGCAAATTATGTTCACGACATTTAGAAACCTTTTTTACGACGGATTTATAATTCAAAAAACATGTCAATAACATTGTTACACATTCATACAAAAATAAACATCGTTACACATATTCTTTTTAAGTTTTTCGATAAGTACATTCAATTTCGAAATTGACGTGTTATGAAATAAATAGTTCAATAGCATTCTAAATAGCTTAGACATGCCTTGTAAATCATATAATGTTATTCGCAGAAGTGATGGTTGCGAAGAAAAAACAATGCTATTTTGTATACAAAAGTAATAGGGTACACATAATGGCCACGTATATAATTCATTTTTAGTTGAATGATTGCGTGGAATAATTAAACGGAAGGATATGCTTCGTTGGCGATTCCTTATATCCAATATAAACCTTATGGCCAATGAAGAAAGAGCAAGTTGTCATAATTTTTAATAATTTTCTTGTCATTTTAGTTATTTCATTTTATATTTGATACTACAATAGAAGGACGTTGACAAAAGAAAAACAACAGATCGACAAATATTTTGCCAAGCAACTGTAGATAGAAATAGCCAAAAGCCCAAATAGGGCAAGATTACTGAAAAAGATACCGTCGCAATGGTTTTAACAAACAGTTATTAAATTGTCCTATGAAGGAATAAATCAACTCCAGAGTAGGTGTTTTGAGAAAGGGTAAGGGTAAGAGCCGAGCATTCGGGGTATTGGTAATTAAATCTTGGAAAGATGCAAACTTATTTTAGTTTATTTGATTTCTATTTAAAACAAAATTGTAAGCCTATTCAGGAAGTAGGAATTGAGAAAATGGTCAGTTTCAATGTTTTAACTATTTTACGGTATATTTTCATATATTAATTAAAATTTAATACGTTTTTAATATCAATTTACAAACTTTTTTAAAAAATTATATAAACTTTCATATATGCTTAAATTAATTTTGACCGAAACATTATTAATCAAATCATAAATTAATTTTAAATTAAATGTCACATGACATATTTATGTTGAATCAAATATCATATATATCTTGTCAAAATATATATATATATATATGTACATTAAAGTTTTATGTAATATTAGTGGTTTAATTTTTTATATATATTTATAATTAATAGAAAAACATAAATATCAGTTAAACTATTTTAACAACCGTAGCGTTACTAGAATTAGAAGAAAAATTATAATTCTTGAATTTATATGTCAAGAAAAAGTATGTTTTGTCGGCTGTTTGTGTTGTACGACTCTTTTTAAATAAGTTGAATTAGACCTTTTTATAGTCTAGTGTCGAGTTTAATTGAAAATCCGGTGTATTAGGTTTTCTAAATTATATCGGACTAGTTTAATTATGGGATTAATAGCTTAAGTCAGTTATGATTAGGCTAAATTTTAGTTTTAGATCCCGGTCAGATGCTAATCCAAATAACCGAATCTGAATTTAGTACCACGTACATATATAGAAATATATGTTTGCGCATGTATTATCACTATACTTAATTCGAGACTTGTAAAGACTATAAGTTAAAAGCCAAAAGCTTCCAATTAAAAAATCTTTGTGATTGTATAGAATACAATCTATGAAGGTACCATCGTATTTCATTAGTATGTTATGGACAATTAAGGCGTAAGGAAAATGTATAGCTCTTAATATCTTGTATCATCGTTAATTCTTAGCGTCCATACTAGTACATTCTAGAAACATGTCTTAACTCTTAAAATATATGATCTGTAAGATCTTTCACGTTAACTTAATCAAGTTCGAATCCTATATACAAAGCATACATATAAATTCAAAATATTATAAATGTCAATTATGAAGCCGTCATATAAAAAGTGTGCACACCATCGGATGGGAAATCTTCGAAGTGTGTTTCACGTGGATGATAGATTAACAATTCAATACATAAAGGGAGCCAGATTCATGGTCGTGGATGTGTCCTTGAGTTTGGAAAAACTGGCCTTTCAACATTTCATCTATATTTTTATCAACAAAAAAAAACATTATATATAATACATATATATGGTTCATATATTCACAAATTATGTTTCTCAATGTAGTTCGATGACGAAACAAAAAGTTACGTTTATAACTTAAAATTAAGAAAGTGGAATTTAGGAATTTCATGGATTAAGTCTGGGGTTTAGTGTAATTTAAGATAGGTCAACTCAAAAACTGGATGCATTATACAAAAAAAAAAGTTGATTTTTATCAAAGAAAAAGAGAGAGTAGATATTACGTAATCAATACACACATTTTAAATAAGATATTGACGTGACTTGACTTATGCATAAAAATCTGACTAGAGAAAAAAAGAAGAGACAAACAAAAGTTTCGGAAATGAAGGGCCATCAGACAGAAGGCGATTAGCCGCCAAAAAACAAATTTCCAGCGGTGATCACATATATAATAGGTTGTGTTTCTATCATGTAAACTTCGAAAAACATT
Source organism: Cardamine chenopodiifolia (assembly GCA_963922655.1). Taxonomy (NCBI): domain Eukaryota; kingdom Viridiplantae; phylum Streptophyta; class Magnoliopsida; order Brassicales; family Brassicaceae; genus Cardamine; species Cardamine chenopodiifolia. Next base: position 14,732,876 of record OZ000476.1, on the reverse strand, counting down.
TTTAAAAGTTTTGGCTTAATTTTTCAGGTAGAAAAAAAATATTGAAGTAATCATATAGACTACATCTACAAGAATAAATTACAAATTTTACCATACAATGCTACAACCCATATTTCTTCAGAAATTTTTAATTTCCATTTTTAGAAAAGAAATGAAATGCAATCGAAAATAAAGAATCATTTAACAAAAAAAAATAGTTGACCAAAAACACAAAATAAATAAAGAACCGTTGGTTTCTTGAACGAAAATAAAATATATGAAAAAGAAATTGATTCCAAATTATCCGTTTCTTAGAAATGATTGATCTCTAGGTCTAGAAATTTCTGTTTAACAAAAAAAAAACTGATTATTATATAATCTACATGTATATAGTTCAGTAGTTTTACGCGCCAAATGGGTAAACACCAAAGGCCTAGTTGATCTGTGTTTATAGGTTTTGGGCCTCAGTTTGTTTTAATCATTAGACTCACTCAAACTATATTATTGGGCTGCGGTCTCTGAGGGCCATATTTAGTATTCTATCTATATTGTATCACATGTTAAGCTCTATCATTTTACTTAGTGATAACGATATACGAGTGCATTATGTATCTGAATATTTATACTTTATAGAAAAGAAAACGGAATTATGATCTGTAGACAAAACTTCGGAGAAACTATAAACATATCTTAAAAACCATACTTATAAGTATATAATTAAGCATCAACCTTTTAATTAGTTAAAATTTTTCCAAAAGAAATTATATTAAATAAAAGAGTTGGTAAATGACACGCACATTCATGTCGTTTTTCAAATGATTGTACTGACCTTGTCAATCGGGAAGAGATTAGTACTATATACGAACTAATTAATTAACTAAAAGATTGTTCCACTTCTAATTCATTTCAATCAATGACACGTAGTTGAACATAATATAAAAGAAAATGTTATAACTTAATGAGTTTATTGACTGGATTTTCAGTAGATTCAAAAACTAAATTAAACAGTCCAATTAATAACATCATAACGTAGAAAAATAAATAAAATTTAAATGTCGCCAACTGGTTAGTGGTTACAACTTCATTTTATAAAGACCATATGACCGTCTCAAATCTTAAGTGGACCAATACCTAAACTGAGTAATTAAACTTTGGCCAATTTTATTAAATCCTCATTAGCAATGGAAAGCGTGGCAGACAACAATCCGTTAAATCAGGTTTAACCTAGCCAAAGCTAACTCTGCTAAAAGTGGCAAGATGGATAATATGATCCAAACTCATATGAATTCAAGATTTATATTAGGGATAGACATAATAACCGTAATTAAAAAATCAAACTGAATCAAACCGTAAATTTGTAATTTAGTTTGGTTTCAGTTTTGTTTAAAACCCCGTTTGATTACTATTAAAAAGATTATTTTGGTTTCGATTAGGTAAAAGTTTAAAACCATAAAAGTGCGGTTTAAAAATATTTAAATTTATTTTTGTATACTTGTGTTACCTAATTTTAAATTTTTAACAAAAGTATTTTAAAACGGTTGTACAGGAAAGATTAATTAAAAAGATATAAAACTATAAATATATAAGCATCTTATATATAATTTAAGGTTTTAAATCATTCATTTAATTAGAGTTTCATCAAATTGTCTTTACAGGCGAAATCATTAAATTTGACTTTCATTCTCTTTAAATTTCCAATATAATCAATTCTAAGTTTTAACTTTTTAATTGTTCGGTTTTGAAGTTTGACTTTTTACAAATACAAATACAATGTTTTGATTTTTAGTTTTGATTTTTAATATAAAATTATGAAATTATCTACAAAAACTGAAACCAAACCAAACCGAATCAAATTAATTACAGTTAAAACTGTAAACCGAAGAAAACCAAACTGTATTTCAATCGGTTTCTAAATAGTTTCATTTTCTATAGAACCGAAAAACTGTAAACCAAAAAAAAAACCAGAGTCAAACCGTAAACCGGTTTATGTACCCAAACAAACCCATTTATTTTATGGGTTGAAATTTATATAGTCAAACCTATAATCGTTAAACATATTGGTTAAATGAATTATATGAATTACCTATATATAAATTAAATATTAAAACAAATCCAAAATATATAATATAGTTATAAAACTAACAAAAATTTCGAAATAACAAATAAAATAAAACCATCATAAAATTCTGAAACCACAAATCCAAAAAATCATAAAACCATAAAACTATAAAACCATAAAAGTTTCTTAATTTAAAGTACATTTGAATATTCTTTTAATTTATTCGACTCTTCGATTTCATCTTCTGCTTTATTGTCTACAAATAATTTGAAAAAAATTAGCAGCTAAATATGATAATAATAATTATAACTATTATTAATAAAATAATGAATATAGATAATACATTTACCTTTCTTATAACCAAATAATTATAATCTAGTACAAAGTTAATATATTTATTATAAATTTGTATGTTTTAATGGTCTTATGGGTAACTCAAAATCTAAGTGGATTAACTCAAAATCTAAGTAGATTAGTCCATAAACCCACAAATTCATTAGAGTTGATTCATCAAAACTCATTTATTTATTGAATTTAAAAGTTCAACCCAAATTCATTAAACAATAAATAGATCGATTCATTTTGACATCCCTAACCATGTGTTTTATTCCGTTTAAGCCAATAATGTCACTAATTATGCACAAAATACTTGTAATCCGTATCTGGAATTAAATGATCACTGATAGGGACAAATAACGAGTCGCAACTAATTTTTTTGATGCCAAAAAAGGAGAAAGTAATAACCATTTTACGCTAGTACTCATAGCTAGAAATTATAATAGACACATAATCAAATAAAGCTGTTTGTTTTTTGTACGTAATAATTAATGTAATTTATTGTAAATGGCCTACATGTCTAAAGATTTGGTTCGCCGAATTTATATTGAAAACTGATCGTGATCTGATCTCAACGTGGAGGCTTCTGTAGAGATATTTTAAATGTATTTTCATATTACAATTTTTTATTATTGAAATCAAAAGTATAGTCAAGTGATATTTATAAATATTCCTAGACGAATACTTTAGAAAAAAATGTTTCATAAAAATAGATATTTTTTATTTTTTATGCTTATGTAATATTTTTTACTTTGTCTTTATTAATTAGAGATAAAGTGAAAATAATTAACATTTAATATAAAATAGGGTTATTTAAGGTTTTGTCAAAAAAAAAAAGTTAATATGTGTCATAACCTTAAAAATATATTTTTGTAAACAGAGGGAGCAATCGTTTTAGATAAAAGTATAACCCACTTTTTGTGATAAACGAACAATCCAAAAGCGATCACACTAATAGATAAAATAAAGTTGCCATGTAAATACTACATTGGACGGAAAATGAATACTGGTAGTGCGACATTTTTTTTGTTAGGAGTCACTGTAAGTATAGAACATATAATTTTATTCCTGTAGTCAAACCATAATCGAAAGCATTTTTCGTCATCTTCTTTTAAAGAAATCATTTTGTCGCCAAAATTATATTCAACTCAAAATGATAAAAACCTACAAAAATGTAGGGTATGACTGGTAAAAACTAGAATAATAATTGTAGAGTAACTAAGAGTAAATGGGAAGAAATAGAAAACAGTACATAGAGTAATTTAAATTAAAAAATAATGTTTATCTGATTATGCTGTTTTACTCCATTAAATAGAGGATGAAAACTTTTGGCTGAAAACCAGAAAAGACAAAAGTAATTATGCTATATGAGCGTAAAAGTATAAATTATACTTTCACCTTGATTGGTAACTTAATAGAGTAAACCAGCAGAATATACTTTTACTCTACAATAATTATTCTAATATGACATACCAATCACACCCGTAAACTAATATTTTCCCCACCTAACTACTGTTGTGTTTGGTTACACTGTTTTACTATGTTGGCAAAAAGAAACTTTCACAAGAAAGGGGAAAGAAAAGAAAATATATTTTCCAAAAGAAAGAAACCAATTAAAAATTATCTATATATTAAAAAAAATCCTAATTTTACATAATATTCAAAAATTAAAATTAAAAAATCCGTGACTGTTCTGGCGGCAGAAAGCTTTCCACGTGTACAATAACCATTGGCTAAACGTCCCACTTATTAAAGTCTTCTATCGCCGTTCCTTTCACCGCCCGATTTTAAATCCCCTTTAAACACGGACTTAAAATCTCTTCACTTTCCGCATTTCACTCTCAACATCACCGGAAAAAAAAATGTCCGAAGAGTTCGCAATTCGAGTGGAGCAAGGCCTTAAGCTCTCAAGACGGATATACTACGGCAAAGGCATCACTCCTCCTGTGGTTCCAGATCCTCCTTCATCGCCGGAGAATTTTCTCCCGACGGCGATTACAGCCTACGCGTCAATCACAGATCCGGTGGCTGTTGATAACCCCGACGTTCCGAGTTATCAGCCGTACGTACACGCACTGTGCGATCCCTCGGCGCTTGTGCCGCTTCAGATGCTCGGAGTTGAGATGAAAGTAGATTGTTGGCTGGACACGGCGTTTGTCACCGTCACTGGACGGTGGCGCGTTCACTGTGTAATGCCAAGTAAACGCTTTGACTGCTGCGTTGCTGTTCCCATGGGTGAGAAGGTAATTTCATTACAACAAAACGACAAAAAGACTTCTTTTTCTATCTTTCCTTTAATAGCAATTTTGAAGATATTTTTTTGGGGATAATAGTTGCAACACGTTTGATTTTTACTTTAACAGGGTTCATTTCTAAGTGCTGAGGTTGATGTTTTGAGTAATGAGAAGTCTTACAAGACCAAACTAGTTGCAGAGGAAGAAACAACTGACTTTGAAAACGTTCATAAAGACAAAGATTCTCGTTTCTTCAAGTCTCATATTTATACTTTCAAGATCCCACATGTTTGTTGTTTTACCCTTCTTTTGTCTCACTTTTTATAGTTAATTAATTGGAATTTGTGATAATTAATTGAATGCTGTTGTTATTTATAGGTTGATGGAGGATCAATTTTTTCGGTTAATGTGAATTGGTCTCAGAAATTGATTTACAGAGAGGGCAAGTTTCATCTCAATGTGCCTTTTAGATTCCCTGCTTCTGTGATTCCTATAAGCAAGGAGATTAGTAAACGAGAAAAGATTGTGTTAAACCTCAACTCTTGTGTTAATGGTGGTGAAGTAGCTTGTAGTTACACAAGCCATCCTTTGAAGGTAACAACAATTGTGTCAACTTTTTTTCAGATTGTTACTATGGAATTTGAAATGTGTGATTATCATTTTCAGGTTATTCACCGTGAAGTGGGTAAATTAAGTTGTGAGTATGAAGCTGAAGTATCATCTTGGTCAAGAGTTGATTTTGGTGTTTCATTCAATGTGAGTTTTCTTGATTTTCTTGAAACATTTTTGTATTCTTCTTGTTTCTGCTTAGATTGGTGTTTGTTTGCCCTCCATAGGTTTCGTCTGGTGATCTGAGTGGTAATGTGTTGGTTAAGTCTCCATCTCCGTGGGATTCAGATGACAGAGGAATGTTCTGTTTGTACCTTTTCCCCGGAACTACCAAGCATAAGCAGGTCTGTTCTTACTACTTTGGGATTCACTATGAATGTTTTTGCTTGCTGTGGCATGATCAATGCAATGTTACTATCTGTAGCTTTTCAAACGAAGAGTTGTGTTTGTGATCGACATAAGTGGAAGCATGAAATGGAAGCCGCTAGAGGATGTAAAGAAAGCGTTGTTAGAATCTTTGGCTAAGTTAGAAGCGGAAGATGTTTTCAACATTATCGCCTTTAATGACGACATTCTCGAATTCTCAACTTCAATGGAGTTTGCAACAGATGAAACTATCTCTTCTGTGACTGAATGGCTTGATAGTAATTTAATTGCAAGTGGTGGAACGAACTTGCTACTTCCCCTCAAGCAGGTCCTTAGTCTAGATATCTCTTATCTCTTTCTAAGACATAAGCTAAGACTTCGTAGACTCTTCTTCATGTTTGTTTAGGCAATGAGATTGCTTGAAGGAAGCAATATTGGAGTTCCTCTTGTATACCTTGTCACTGATGGATCTGTTGAAAACGAGAGGGATATATGTAGTGCCATGAAAGAATGTTGTAGCAAAAACGAAAAATCGATTTCTCCTCGGATATCTACCTTTGGCATTGGTAAGTAAAAGAATACTCTTCTTTTTCCTTGCTTGCTAGCTTCTCTCGTGTAAATGTAAAAATCTTGATTAGAAACATTTCCGCAGGTTCGTTTTGTAACCATTACTTCTTGCAAACGCTAGCGCGGATAGGGAATGGTTATTATGATGGCACAAACAACACAGGTAAATTGTAATCCCCTCTGGTTTATTAGTTTGTATATTCGCTGATAGTACGAATTCAGAATCAAGAACCTAAAAACATTTATTGCTTTGTATTAACAATACACCTAGCCAGATTCATTTGAGCTTCAGATGAGTCGACTATTTGATACAGCTACTTCAACGATCGTAGCGAATACCACTTTCGACGCTCTCAAACTCCTACGCTCAGTTGAGGTACTTGAATAACTTCAATAACATCAAGTTGTTGAATTTCTTTCTTGACCTTCTTGTCTTTTTGGTTTTTGCAGCTGTTCCCTTCTCAGATTCCAGACATTACGCTTGGTCATCCATTGATCTTGTCTGGAAGATACAAAGGACAGTTCCCAGATGAAGTTGAACTCAGAGGCACACTTGCTGATATGAGCTGTTTCACAATTGAGCTAACAGTGCAGAAAGCTAAAGACATTCCTCTAGACAAGGTTACTAAATTACTGTCATATAATCTTGAAAATGTAAGAAACGCGACAAAGCTCCTTTTGCTAACCTTTTAAAAACAGGTTCTTGCGAGGAGACAAATCGATGAACTCACTGCTCGAGCTTGGTCCGAAGACAAGAAAGATCTACAAGAGAAGGTTGTAATAGGGAGTGTGATTTGACAATGTTTCTTCTTAGCTAATTTCATGTATTTTTGCTTGATCAGGTCACAAGATTGAGTATACAAACAGGGTTTCCTAGCGAATACACACAATTGGTTCTATCACTCAAGCACGAGGATGAAAGGAAGACGATAGCAAGACCAGTTTCAATCAAAGAGATACTACGCAACCCATCTTACCAAATCCACAAGCAGATGCAGAGGAACAACAGCGAGAGAACGAGTTTACTTGGGAAGCAAGGTTTTGGGTTTGGTAACGTGGTGGCTACGTTAAAAAATGTGCCGTCGTGGATGGAGGAGCCGAAGGAACCAGAAGGAGCAGAGATTCTGATAAGAGCGGCGTCGGGAGTGGTGGATCGAGTTTGTTGTATGTGTTGCTTGCAGTTCATGACGAGGGTGAGCGATCAGTGCACCATAGTCTTCTCTCAGCTCTGTGCAGCATTGGCTTGTTTCCAGTGTCTTGGTTGTTGTTTCGAGGTTTGTGGCTGTCTTGATCTCTAAAAGATCAGGTCATTGTAAGAGTAAGAGTAAGAGACACAAAATAAAATATTAGGAGGGAATGGATTTACTAAGAATAATATAACTAGTGTGTAATATCTGTATGTATAATTAGAGTTGTGATTTACGCTAAACTTGAAAAAGACAAGACTAATGTACTGTGGTTGACTATACTAATCTATGAACAATTTGAAAAAGACAAGACTAGTATAAATCAGGACAAAATGTATCAGTATTTAGTCGTCAGCTTCTGTGTTTAAGGCTTAGCACTCATCAAAGAGCCTACACTTGTGTGAATTTCAACATGGTAATGTAAATCTGTAGCCTTTGGTTCAAGTTTCCCAGTATTACTAGATTTAATAAGTCTTATGCAATGTCATTTTGGGATTCACACAGAAAACAATGGCGAGCGTGCATTGTTAGGAATCTTTGTTGAGAGAGAAGTTCAAATTCTTCATCGTCAACTGTTGTAGATAGGAGGCTCGGATCAGCTTTGAAAGGGTGATTTGGATGAGTTGATTTAAAAAATTTTTTTTAAAGCAAATTAAGTTGCAAAAAGAAACAAGTCTGTAACAACAACGAATGATACATGACTTAGCAGAAGATGTTGCTGATTTTGTTAGGGAATATCATTTGAAAAGGATAATCAAATTCTTCATTGTGAAATGTTGTAGATGGAGTCTCAATCGGGTTAATAGTCTTCACCCACTTTGTTCTGTATCCTCTTTTGGATTCAGTATTTGTTCTCATCACTGAGCCAACACATATAACAGCCACCCAATGAATTTGTTGTCGCTAAGAACACCAAATCATGTTTCATTTCATGAACCAAATGCCACATACCTAATAGAAACGACTAGGACAGAGAGTGATCAACTTCTTAACATATTTCTTTTTTGGCAAGAATGAGTGAAGAATTAGTTGTTGATTTTACTTTTGATTAAAATCATGCAATTTTTTTTTTGTGTGTATGCCATTTATAATATAGCTGGCCCTAGAATACTATAATCTATACATAAGTCAAGACTTCTCTGTAAAAATACATGAATTACAACTAGGCAATTACTTAGTTGTGTAAAACAAATATTGGGAAGATCGAGGATTATATAATCAGTACATATCCAAATTCAAATTCGTTGCTCACGTTCAAAGCAGACGAGGAAGAACAAGTACCAATAAACCAATAGACACTGAACAAATTCCAACATTGTTTTCAGATATCTCTAACAAGATTAGCCTGTAATATTTTTATTTGGAGACAAACAGATTTCAGTTCCAATGAGGAATGATCTCTTTTTTATTTTGGTCAAACCCAATGAGAATGATCTATTCATATATACTAATTGATAATAAGAGTAAATTGTATTGGTAAAAGGTTATTGATTAAAGTCATTGAAGAAGGGAGAATTGAGTAGATTTAGGAAGGAAGCGGAAGAGAGAAAACATTCCAGAAACGGATAGATGTGGTATACTAAGGGAAAGGTTACAAAACACAAAGAGACCTCGTCATGCTCACTTCACGTGCTTCCCCATTTTCTTCTCTTTTTTTCTCGTCTCGATGTCTCCGTATATCTGTCTAATTAAGTAATCTAAAGTTTTTTTTCTTAAATCTTAATTTGACAACTATTAAGGCGGCCCCGGTCAAAATATTAAAATATATATTCTTAATTTTCCTTCAATTTATAACAATTTTTCGTTTTAAAGCTTCTTTGTCTTGCTAGACAATTGTGTTGTTTTCAATTTTGAATCTAAATTTTAAATAGAATTCCCATGGTTACTTTTATAGATAATTTTATTAAGTATAGAGATAACATTGTGTCTTATTTGCAAAAGGAGTTTATATTAATTATAGATTTTAATCTGTACGAAAACTTAGTAATGTATTTTAATTTAAAAGAGGCGTCTATTTTTTGTAGTTAATGACCAAAAAAATCATGTTTTAGAAATTTTGTAAATATTAAGACTAAACTTTGAATAAATGGATTGCACAAATAAATTTACGTAAAATTATGTGTAAAAATAATTATATATTCAAATAACAATTTTGAGTATGATCAACAAGACATATCATTTCACATGTTTAATCCAAAAATCCTTAAATACAAATTTATTGTTTGGTTTATGTGAATAGTTTGATCATAAAATATTTCTTTTTACCAAGGTAACGTGATATAGTGGTGTTGTTGAGTGATAGAAAATTTTGTGGATCAAAGCCAAGGAACGAGTTCCACTATTCACAACCATCGTGGTTTTTTTTCAGGTCATTATTATATACATTTTAAGTGCTAAGAATATCAGAGTTTTTACATAGTTCACATATTAGTCTATTTCATAATCTATCATCTTACCCAAAAAAAAATCTTTTCCTAAACGAATTGCATGCTGACGAGTTACATGACGATCAATACATGTGTACATATATATATATATAGTGCATTAGTACTTCTGTTGTTAAATTATAGTACACTAGTACTTACAGTAGTTAATTAGTTGCATTCTTGCATATATATAATCCTGATGCCTTGCACGTGTTCCGTTTAAAATCACAAAGACATCTCAAGACCTCGCTTTTGTTAATAATCACGATTAGCAAATGTTTAAGGCAAGGTATCAACCATATAAACCACACATTATCTCCAATAATGACTGTTTAAGTGGTCCATAATCTATTATTTCCTGTCCTCACTATCCTCCCATTTTTTTGTACCAATGTACCTTTTATAAATCTTAATTATTCTCAAAGCATACGTCTTAGAATCAGGTCGTCACAAACACCCCGGTATATTAATGCTTGATTAAATTAATCTCGATTTTGCTAAAGATACTGTTAATAACTACTAACAATACATTCAAAGGTGAGACAAGAAGGCGATAGAAGAAGTTAAACTAAGAACAAAGTTCCACGGAGACAAATAAGATATGCATGTTTCCTCCAATGATGTTAGTTCATTTGGTAACATGAAATGCTATTGGACTTTGATGATTCCCTTAATCTTTGGCTAGTGGCTACTGAGTACTGACTGGCTAGTGGCTAGTGGCTAGTGAATGTGGAATTGATAGTAGCCGTTGAAAGGTAACCCGACCCCTTTGGTTTGGAAAAAGGATTGCATACTTGGACCCACCGTACCTACCATTTACCTTATGGCACGTGTTCCTCTCACATTTTTTTTCTTATCTCTAGTATGAAATTGTAGGGTTTTTTTGGTAAAAGAAATTGTAGGTGTTTTACAAGAGTAATTACACAAATTAGAAAATATTTGGAGAAATATTTATTAAAGTCTCAAAATGGAAATTTTGAATAAAAGTCTGACCAAATTAGAAGAAAATACTTTTAGATCTGATTTATTGATTTGAACTCAAGTTGTATTATATCACGTTATTTTTATTTATAATTTTTGTCAAGCCGTGTATGTTTAAGAAAATCAAATAAATATAAAATAACATGTTATCTTACAAATCCTTTAACAAAAAATGTTATCTTACAATATATAAAGTGCATTGTAATGTATATTTAAGTGATCACATGTTATATACTACTATACATGTTATATACTAGAACTAGTCAATCCCACTATTATTATTTACAAACTACAAAAATTCATATTCCAACACTATTTTGTTGTTTAAAATAATATCGTCACAATTTTCCAAAGTTAGTTTTTGTCTAACACTCCCTTATTTACTTTTTTTCGCTTTGATATTTCCTTAAATATGGGCAAATTTTGGTAAACCCAAATTAACAAAATATGTCTCAAATAATACAAGTGGACAAGGCATTGCAGGTATGACGTGGCTCATGTCTATTGGACGGAGTGCACGTGATTGAGGTGTGGTGGGCTCAACTCCGATGATAAAGCGAGACTGCTTTTTGTTGCCTTACTTTTGTCTCCTTCTTCGTCTTTTTCTTTGTTCAGTACACTTCTCAGCTCCTTCTCATCTCCTTTTTCTTTTTCTTCTTCTCCTTTTTCTTTAATTCATTAATAGAAGTAATAACGAGAAACCACGGAATTATGACTTTTTTTTTGTTAAAACGAATTATGAATTTTTTTAAAAAGGAAGAATTGAACACAGAATTCTTAAGCAATTTTTTAGCTTAACTAGCTATAATATTTTGGCGATATTTTTGTTTATTATAATCATTAGTCTAATGAATTAACGGAACAATTGAATAAATTATTGCATAATCATATGACTAAAAATAACCAAATCGTAAAATTATTTCAGTTTTCCCGTCATTGTGTAGATTCCATGCCATACAGAGTTTTCCAAAACAATCAAGTCACCATAATCTACTAAAATTGATCATACGAAGGAAGTAACACAAATCCAAAAAATACTTCATTTCATTCAAAACATTTCTTCGTTTTTAAACAAAACACAAATCACTTGTTGAGAATATTAAAATTTTGTTTTATACTGATGACTGTATATATTAACATTTTAAAATAAATAACTATATACAAAAAATCACTAAAACATATTATTAAAAAGATAATGCAGAAAGAAAAAAAAACATTATCAGTTTCATCAATAGGTCAGAAAATCGATCTTGTTATAATGTGTACAAACTTGGTCAATGGAAAAGTCATATGGCCATTATAAAATCCGGGATTGGTAAACTTCGTTGTAATACTAACGTGCGTCGGCCTTAAAGCAGAAAAAGCAAAAAAAAAACAATTAATGAGGTTAAAGAGAATCCAAACTAAAATTCTGATTTTAATAACACAATCATTAACCATTGCAATACTAAGATATTTTATAAAACTGATGACTTTAAAATTTAATTATAATTTTAACGCTTAAAATTCTTGTTTATTGGATTTTACTTCAAGATCGGACCTTCGTGGCACCACAAAAAGTGTATTAGTGATTAGATGCAAATATGTTACACGCCCACAACATATGAGAATACAGATAAAATGTATAGAGAACATGAGAAATCCAGAGGGTAAGGGGACAATGGCATGAGTTCCTTCGTGGGGTTTGGTTTTTCTTTTTTAGTTTCACTCTTTCTTTCTGTCTCTTTCCCTGTTAGATTCTTCTGAAATTCTCTAGAATTTGATATTAAGAGTACATGTGGATCAAAGGTTTAAAGTGCAATTATTTTTGGTCCATAATACGTCTCACAGTACAGATTAAAACGATGTGAATGGAAGATCATATAATAATTGTTCTCCTTCGTCATTTTTGTTAGTTTGACATGTTTACTATTTTCATTGATTACCTAACACATACTTAGCCTAATAGTTTGTTTTTAGAACCGTCGTTGTGTTACCATTTGTGTTCAAATCTACGGAACAAAAGAAAATCATGTGTTGTTGAAAAAAAAAATTCGATATAATTTTTGTTGCAATTTATCTATGCGATCTACCTAATATTAACTTTATATAATTTTTGCTGAAAAAACATGTGTTGTTGAAAAAAAAAAATTCTATATAAGTTTTGTTGCAATTCCACGAAACCACACACAAAGAACAAAATGTGGAGAAGCCTCTATATCTTCGTGTCAGCATAGTAACCATTCAATGACGATACAAATTTGTTTCTAGGGATTCTAGATAGTCGAAAAAAATGGTAAAAAGATATTTGAGACTATTTGATGATACTAAGTACCGTTTATATGAATCGTGATCAAAGCCGTGACGTTCTCTCCGATACAAAACTAATTATTTTAATAATATTCCATAAATTAAGCTATAATACAAATTAAATACGGACGAAAGAATGTTTCGATCGTTTGCATGGGGAAATGAGTCGTACGTCGTGATGTATAAAGAAGAGAGAGTGTGAGTAAAGGTTTTATATATCTCAAGTTCTGAACCCAAGTTAACCAAAACCAGTCAACTCGGAGATTTTTTTTTTCTGATAAAACTTTTTTCTTCTTCTTCGTATGAAGAAGTGAATCTGGACGAAGAACTAAGGCCGTCAATTTTTGGAACTTGAACCATCAAATTTATCAAAAAAAAAAAAACCAAAAATCTTAATTTTTTACATGATTTTATTCTTTGGTCATTTTAATCTCATTTTATATCACTTAAAAGTGTAAATATGCATTTGAGTATCATTTTATATTATCTTGTATTTTGAAATCTTAGAGCATTTCCATCAATAACTTTTAATGGTTTTCTTAAAAATATAAATAATAATAAAAAATTAAATAGATGAGAGAGAGTTTCTTAAATACAAAACCTGCTTTATAATAATAAGAAACCGTCTCTGCCACGTGTTCTAATATTATTGGTCATTTTCTTTTTATTACTTAAAATTTAATTCAATAATAAAATTATATCAAAAAATAATATTATTTTATTGGTAAGAGACTTTGAAAAATCTCTCCACTGATAAAGATGCTCTTACACTTTATGTCTTGCATTTGCATAAATTTTGAATATATTTTGGATGATTTGGAGACTTGGAACTTGAAAAGCGAAGATTTGATGAAGTTGGAGGCTTGCAGCGGTCACAAGCAGCAGCCAAAAGACGCCACTAGATTTTAGTTGTCTGATGCCGCGAGATGATGACACTGAAGATGAGTCGAAGATTTTACTTAGAAGTCTAGCGGTTTGAGCGTAACGACATCACGCCATCATTGGAGTGCATCAGCCAACCTCAGTGGGGAGGCCATACCGATGGGAAGCAGCAGAGAGGGTCACCGGCATCACAACATCGCTGAGAGATCGACGGAACTTACATGTAAGTCTAGCGGTTTCACACCATCGTTGAAGCGTTGCAACCGGATATAACGGCTTGAACACACCACTAGGGTGCATTGGTCTCCTTTATCGGTTTCATGTGACCGCTAAACAGATTTTTGTTGTGGGTTTGACTTGGTTTAAGTTGGGTTGACTTAGATTTTGTTTCCTCCCTATAAATACTTGTTAAACACACAAAAAACTTAAGTTATCTTCTCTAAAAAGAGTTGGTTTTGATATCCAAACTCATTTTATATGTTTTGGATTGATATTTATAATATTATGCAACTCTAATGAAAGATTCTTCATCTCTACGTTTGTAAATCCATCTTTTTATCTTTTTTTTTTTTTCTTCATTTACGATGTTAGTCTTTTACTTGGAACATGACTTCTGTTAAATTATGATGAGTTAATGGTTAGATGATGATTGTTTAGGTTGATTGTTGTTAGATCCTTCATTTAGGTTGTTATTAATGCTAGATTAGTCAATGAACTGGTAATTTAGAGCTTATGTATTTCACGCCTGGCGATGAAATGTTTGAACCAAAGATTTTATGAGTTTTATAGACCTAGCCAATGAAAATTGTTGATTAGTGTTTAGTGAACTTATTGAGATTGTTTATTAATACTCATAAATTATGAGATTGCTTACATAAATTATGTTAATATTTAATCAGTGAAGTGATTAGTGTCACAAAGTGGATTAGTTATAGTTGTGAATTCTATGTTGTATGATAGTGTTTAATTCAATCTATTATTTTATTATTTGATTGTTAGCTCACTCTTAACATAGTATAACACATGGTTCAATGTTTTTCTTTTTTTTTTCTTTTTTACATTTTTTTTTCATTTCTATATTAATTAGAATCTCTTAGTGATTTTTACTCTCCGTGAATCAATATCAATATACTCATAGTATTTTGGTTTATTTGATAGATCCGGTTGTAAAATTAAACTTCATCATTAAAGCTGCTTTATTTACTATATAAACCCCCATTATTTCATTTCTATTTTTTTTGTTTTTTTATTTACATTTTCATAGTCTTCTGCTCCAGCGTCACAAAGATATGAAGGTTCGTTTAATCACTCATATGATATAGTTCATGATTTCTCAGATAAGCTAATGTAACACGATGACTCATATATGCTTCTTTTTTTCAGTTCTTTGGATGGATGCAGAACAAGCTACATGCAAAACAGGGGAATACTCATAGACCAAGCATATCCTCTGCTTCTCTTCGTAAGTTCAAAATTACATAAGTTAGATTCTAATGACTACTTATTCGTTGAGAACAAAAATTTTGATTACGAAAGTTGTTGTCTACTTGGGACATGTGCAAAGCCAAAATACTCCTCCCAATATTTCTTCGTTACATTGATTGGCTCTCTGATAATTTCTTTTGTGTTACGTAAACAAGATCATCCGAGAGAGGAATTTAGCGATTGGCCTCATGGATTACTTGCGATTGGAACGTTCGGTAATAAAGAGCAGACACCACAAAAATTTGATCAAGAAGTGATTCAAGAAGAGTTGTCGTATAACGTGCACGTGGATGGTCAAGCGCAAGATAGAGATCAAGATCTTTCTTCCTCCGATGATCTAGAAGAAGATTTCACCCCCGAGGAAGTTGGGAAACTGCAGAAGGAGCTGACGAAACTCCTGACGAGAAGGAGCAAGAAGAGTAAGTCTGATGTGAATAAAGAACTTGCGAATCTTCCTTTGGATAGATTCTTGAATTGTCCTTCTAGTCTCGAAGCTGATAGAAGAATCAGCAACGCACTTTGTGACGAGAAGGAAGAAGACATTGAGCGTACGATCAGTGTTATCTTAGGGAGGTGCAAAGCGATTTCAACAGAGAGCAAGAAGAAGAAGAATAAGAGAGATTTGAGCACAACCTCTGTTTCTTATCTTCTCAAGAAGATGTTTATTTGTACAGAAGGTTTCTCTCCTGCTCCTAACCCTAGATTGGGTGACACGTTTCAAGAATCAAGAATGGAGAAGGTACTATAAAGTTCATAACCACAGTTTCGAATTATTATTTTTCCCATGTCCCTGACCATTTACACTGTATATACAGTTGCTGAGAATGATGCTACACAAGAAGATTGATGGTCAAGCTTCCTCGAAGGAAACATCAACGAAGAAATACGTGCAAGACAAGCAACAGCTTTCGTTGCAGATTGAGGAGGAAGAAGAAAGAAGTAGTAGCGATGGGGGTAAATGGGTCAAAACAGATTCTGATTGTGAGTCTCAGAACTTTTGATTTCTTATCAAATTAAACAACAAAAAAAAATACATGAACTGATTCGATTTTCTTCCTCTTTTTGCAGTCATTGTTCTTGAGATCTGAATATCTGATCTACTATTCCCTTTTTCATGTTCTTACAAGAAAGTACAAGTAACCTGATCAATCAATCTTAGTTTTATTTTGATTTGCTTATAATGCTGATCAATCTGATATTATATCTTATGTTTTTGCGTATAGAGAACCTTCAGAGATGTGATCAAAGACAAAGAAAATTCAAAAAGAGAGGATCAGTCAATTTCTTTTTCTTTCTGATGAACGTTTTTGGGTCTCTATCTGCAGAGCCCATGAGTCCCTTTTTCATGGTTGGGTTGGGTCCATCAAACCAAACATGTTCTGGGAACTTAAACATCAGATAGTACATGAAATATTTATATGCGTACATACATGCATGTATATGTAATATATGTAAACATACATGTATGTAGTTGTGTATTTTCAGGTGGATAACCTTGGTTTATATAGAGATTTGCTCTTTTTGTTTTCTTAAAGACTCTTTTCTGTCTTTCTTTCAGTGATTTTTACATGCTTCTTTTTTTTCTTCTTGTAACACACAAGACACTATTCAGATGAATAATATTTTTGTCTAAGCCTTAAAATATTGTTACTTTAATTTTTATCATTCCAATCTATGAATCACTTCAAATAATACTATACCAATGCCTCTATTATATATAAACCACTAGACTATATGTGCTGGCTCACCCTTCAACTCATACTGGTTATTTTAGATATATACATGATGTTTAGAAAATGTTAGATTTACGCTTCGACAAATATTAATTGCATCTGTTATACCTATAAAAGCATTCTCAGATAATCCCCACACAACCTATAGTTGGTACTGAGTACAAACTACACTTCTTAAAGTTGTCTCCCTCAAATAAAAGTAAAATCTTGTTTTCATGGACCATATTACATACTATAATTAATGGGCACACAAAAGCCCATCCTACTTAAAGTTTGAAACCCTTTTATTGGATTGGAGTCTTCACTAGTCCGACTACTTTCATAGAAATATAGAAACTTTGAACATGTGGAACGATCAAAGGAGCAACCTTTAACAGCCGTACGATGAAGCCATTTAATACATCTCACTTCTCACTGACTTCCTCGGTCACCACCTTTCTTTCTCCTCTCTTTCTTCAGATCTCTGCTACAAATCGGTTTACAATGTTGCTCCATCTTCTTCTTCTGCTTTACCTGATGTCTTCTTTGAAAGTCCAAGCGTCGGTGCATGAATACCGAAGCGAAAGATTCATGTCCAAAGGCAACGCCTTTGTCTTCCATGGTGGCAGTGAAGGCATTTACTCTTCTTCTCCCTCCGATAACTTCACTTCCGACTCCGATTCCGTTTCATTTATCCGGTAAATTTAGGGTTTTTCTTAGCTCTCTGCTTCCATTTCTTTAACTAAGATTCAAAAATACTTAGGATCTGATTTGTAATCTGAATTCTCATTAGGAAAATGTTCGTCGATTGGCTCATTTTTAGTTGAGAAATTTTTATTAGACAGCGTTGGATCTTAAAGCTAAACAAGTAATTTCTTCTTCCTCGTCGAGTTTCGAGTTGTTTTTTTATACTCGTGGAAGTTTCTTTATTTGAAACTCTATGTTTGTTTGAGTGAACCTTAATTCCATGGCGCAATGGTATTGACAGTTTTGAGAAGATCAAGTTCCGGAGGCCTGAGGAAGTAGCTAACAGATCCTCATTACCAATCCACGCCGTGGTTTTTGAAGTAGAGGATCGGGAAAACATTGGAGGATCAGCTTATGGTGGACAAAGAGCTGTGTGTTGCACATCTGATCTGGCGAAACTCGGTGTTTGCTCACATGGAGAGATCATTCATCGTCATTCTACTAAAGATTCTGGTTGGCCACAAGTGTTTGGTGTTTCATTGGGTGAGACTGAGTTGTCTGTTGTGCTGCCAACAAGATCGATTCCGGTTACTAGGACTGGAATGTACAACCTCTACTTCATTCATTGTGATTCTGATCTCAAAGATTTGGTTGTTGAAGGGAAAACTATATGGAAAAACCCTACTGGATATCTACCTGGTAGAATGGCTCCATTGATGTACTTTTACGGGTTCATGTCGCTTGCTTTTGTGTTTCTTGGCATCTTCTGGTTCTCGCAGTGTGCTAGATTCTGGAGAGAAGTGCTTCCTTTGCAGAATTGCTTAACTTTAGTGATTACACTAGGGATGAGTGAGATGGCACTTTGGTATTTTGATTACGCTGAGTTCAATGAGACTGGGATCAGACCAACCGTGATCACCATCTGGGCTGTCACTTTCGGTGCTATCAAACGTACAAGTGCTCGTATTATCATCTTGATGGTTTCAATGGGATATGGTGTTGTGAGACCTACGCTCGGGGGATTTACTTCAAAGGTTATCATGCTTGGGGTCACCTTCTTTATTGCGTCTGAAATTCTTGAAATAATGGAAAATGTCGGTGCTGTCAGCGATCTCTCGGGGAAAGCTCGACTGTTTTTCGTTCTTCCTGTTGCAATATTGGATGCTTTCTTCATCATATGGATATTCAAATCCCTCTCTGCTACGTTCAAGAAACTTCAGGCGAGAAGGTTGTTAGCCAAGTTGGATATATACCGAAAGTTCACAAATGCTTTGGCTATAGCCATTTTGGTTTCCTTGGGTTGGATTTGCTACGAGGTAATATAATATTAAACTGTCTTTAACCTCTGGATTGTACGAATTCAAAATCAGAGTAAGATCTGTACTAAAAAGCTTTTGACTTTGGCAGCTTTATTTCAAGTCCAAGGATGTTTACAACGAACATTGGCAAAACGCTTGGATCATCCCAGCCTTCTGGCAACTACTCTCCTTCTCACTCCTAATTGTTATCTGTTCTCTCTGGGCTCCATCTCAGAACTCGACTAGGTAACGCCATATCCAAGAAAAACGGTTGGAAATGCGATATGAAGTTTGGTTGGTTGTTTTTAGTCAGGGATAACAAATTCTGATCAATAGCAATTGAGCCTAAAATGTGAATCAAACAGTACATTATCAAATAAAACGACATCTAATTGTTTGTACCGTCTTTTTCTTCCTATAGGTACGCATTCTCTGGATCTTCTGGAGATACAAGCGCAGAGTTTGAGAAGGACGATTACACACTAACCCTCATTAAACCATCTCCAGTTTCTTCTCACGAAGTCAAGAACCTCTCAGAAACCAGACCTTTACAAGCTGACAAAGAAGAATCAAACAAAGATTTGGAGGAAGACAAAAGGGAGTAAAGTAGTGAAGCCAATAATCACAATCATCTACTTGATACTTCTTTCTCTTTTATCGACACCTCAATTTTACTACATGTATTCTTTTAGGTCACGTGAGTTAGTTTGTACAATACAAAGGTCAAGAGACCAATTCAGCCTTTGTCTTCGGTGTTGTAGTGTTAGTTTGTGTCCCCTGTTTTTGTCTCTATTTAATGTTTAAATTTCATCTTCCTATGTTGCAATTAAGTTTGGTTTTTTCTTGTAACATATGCTTTGTTCTATGAATGACAAGAGTGGAGAAACCCAAAACCAAACAGCAAATAAGCGTACAAAGAGATATGACATTGACACAATACAGTTTCATCATATGAACAAATGAACAAAAAAATATTTAAGCTAAGAATTTGGTAAGTAACCAAACAGATATATTATAAATTCATACAACATTACAACTCATGAATCTAAAACAATTAAAATCAAAGTCATATCATCAATCCTTATTTCTTTCTTGCTCGGCTTTTGGCTCTCCCGCAAAGAACCCAAATTGCGAAAAGAATTCAAAGAATCTATCTCCATAAAACTCTAAAAACTCAGAAGAACAAATAAATACTTATCTCTCACTCGGATCGTCTTCTCAGATGCTGAGTTGCAGAATACCCCTCGAACAAGTCAAGAACCTCGGTCTCTAGTTCTTCTACCGAGATCTTGATGTAATTCTCAGGGTGTTTCCCGCTCTCTATGTGACTCCTGAACCGCCCTAGAAACGATCTGTAAGCCGGACTAAGCTTCTCCAATATCGAAATTTTCAGCTCTTCCCTCAACTGAGAATCTGGAACCAACCATTGTGATTGAACCCTATGAACTTCCTCAAACAAAGCATTGAAAGATTTAAACCTCTCTCTCAATGCACTTCTTGAAACGCCTGATGAGAAGCTTCCTTTTGTATGCAACCCTTCGTCTCTTAAACAATACAAGACTTTGACCCAAGCGGCTCTTTGGTAATACGTCGCAGCTTGCCTGAACTTACCCGTTAGCTTCCTCAAGTAGAGATCTCCGATCATTTCCCGTAACTCCGGCGATCCTTTTATCTTCTGAACAATATAGTGGGCGTTGTTCATGATAAAAAGATGCGATAAAGCTGCGTCTCTATAGTACTTGGATTTTCCTTCAAGATTGAATTGGAGGATCACTATGATCCAAATCAGATGAAGAGCTAATGGACCTTTATTGTTTTCTAGCTCGGAGAAATCAAAGTCCGGTGTGTTTGAATCGGTAGAGTTTCTCGATGGTTTTGACATGATGAGATCGATTAGAGTTGGTCTATACTCTGAGATCAAGCTAATGTAGTTCATGACGTACCTCGTCAATGGATGTATCGTTCCTCCGGGAACTGGAACTCTAGAAGGTTCACGAAGAACGGCGTTTTCGAATTCAGATAATATCCCTCTCGCCGCTTCCGCCAATCTCGATAATATCTCCGCTGCTTGAACTCTAATCGAATCCGAAGATTTCAGATTGAAAACTGACTCAATGTCTGGCAAAAGTTCAATCAAAGCATCGTGGAGATCAAGGATCTTGAAGAGCTTCTCCGGCGATCTACGGCTGATACTAATCGCTTCGGCGAAGTTGAAAAGCTGGATCGCCGGACCTTTAACGGTTTCCATGAAGCAAGCTTCGTGGATGTTGATAGCTCCGACGCTATCAAAGACATGTTCGCAGAGCAATTTCTCGCTCGCGAACACAACTCTAACACAGATCTTAGCAGCTCGGATCCAACGACGGATCTTTTGCTCCAATGCTTCCCAATTTAGCCTCTGAACATCTCCGATGCTAAGTTTCTCGATCCCTAACCGCCGGAAACTCGAATCGACGGCGGATTTGCGTACACTACCGTACACTTGAATGCACTCACGGAGATAACCAGCAGAGACCATACGCCGAGCAATCCAGCTCAGATGCACCACCGCTTCAATCGGAATCAACTCGATCTCGCGTATGCTACTAGTGGATCTACTGTAGCTACCTCGTCCGGTTGGTAACCTAACCGACCCTGAACCGGAACCGGAACTCGAACCAGCTCGTTTCAGAAGATCAGTCTCTTCTTCCTCTTGCTCATCTTCTTCGTTACAGTTACTATTATTACTTCCATCTTCATCAACCTCCAGCTGAGCAGAAGAGCAAGACGACAGCATTAAAGAATCAGAGTTGATCGGAGAGCTATGGGAAACGAGAATATTCCGGAACTCGTCCTCAAGACGAGCCATAGCGATCTGGATTGCCGAATTAGCTCGGTTCTCAATTTCTCCACCAGATGATACAAACCGTTGGATTTCATCGACGGCTTGGAGGTAAAGCTTAACCTCATGTGGATCGTTGAATATCATCTTCTCTCTGGCTTCTTCTGACGCCGTCGCGTCCCATCGCATAATCACTTTCTCCGCCGAATCGAATCCGGAAATCGAACAGTCTCCTCCGTCGACGTTACTTTGCTCATGTGGTTCCATTGTTTCATGCGAAAACAAACTCAAAAGAAACAAAAAAAAAGACAAAAAGCGTAAAATAGAGAGATCTCTCTTGCTTATGGTGGGACTGGGAAAAAAAGCAACAGATGCTCTTAAAATATAATGTTATTAATAAAATATACAAATACGTCCAAAGTATTTATTTATAGATGCTTTTAACAGCTCTTAACCGTCATGGGAGGCGCCTTGTTCAAGTTAATCGAACATTTTGATCAACACGAAAATTGTCAAAAATATAAATAACAAATGTTACTATTTGAAAATTACTATATGCAAAAAAAAGAAAAAAAAAACTGATAATTTGTAACTGATACAAGTTAATTAACTAATTCTACTATATGGTTAAACAATTTTTTTATATATAAAAAAAAAGAAAGACAGATAAATATGTCTATTTTAATAATCAGAATCATATGAATTAAGTCAACTATTCGACTGCTTCAATGGGCCGACATTCACGTGCTTGCACCCGATTTCCCATGCATTATGCCTTTTAAAAGATTCACGGTGACAAAATTAATTTTATAACTTTGACAAGAAAAAAACTCTGATTATTTTTCTGGATTTGTAAACATTAGTTGCTTTCATGCTTAGAAAAATATCTTAATTATTTTCTTGCTCTTAGGTGGATATAAGATAATTCAAATAATTATAGTTTGTTTGTCGCGCAAATAATATACATGTAGACATATATTAATATTGTGCCATATAATTTCTGGAGAAGAAATCATAGTTTTTGTTTCCTGAAATTACAGTGGGAAACATTATTAATTATCTTTGTTATTGACATGGGACAGTCTAGGAACATGAAGTCAATTTACATATAAGAGAAAAATAATGTTGCACGAGTGGTGCTCTGCTGGATTGAGCCAGTGAGAGAATTTCTTAAGACTTTCTAATCCAAAACTTAAATTTAAAATACGAATACGAGTTCAATTCGATAAAGTTTTTAGAAAGATAAAAAAAATAGTCCTAGTAAATAATTATGTGAACAGCTCACCTTATGCAAAACATTTATTGGATAAGCAAATGTCATTAGATGTGTCGATTTAATAATCATCACGAATTTTTAGTTTAACGTTATAGTACAATATATATATATATATATATTTGATAAAATACTAATATATATTTTGGATTTGATGTTTGGGAAATTCACTAAATCCATCTTCATTTGTCTTGGTTCAATGTGCATAGATTTATAGTTAATGCCACTTATTATATACTATTGCATCTAACCTATTAATATTTGATAAAAATAATTTATTCGCACTCGTATATATAATTTTTTTTGTTCCTAGAATATGAGTGATCAATAATCAAATACAGTGATGGGTCTTTTGTTGTCTGCTATGTTAGACGTCTATAAATCCTGGCCATAATTAAAATATTTATGAGATAGAAAAAAAAACAATAATAATTTCACGATTCGTTAATCTCCAGCTGTGTTTAGCTGTCATACAATTCAATATTTTCATTCTATCATTTTTTTGTTCATCACGTACGTATACATAAACACGTGATATAGGCATATTATTGGTTCGTAATTTGTGACTTTTCATTGACAATGACTAAAGTTTACAAGTGGTAGTAAAACCGCGAAAACAATCTGATATAAAATCTATGCCCAAAACGTTAAAACAATCTTTTTTTACAAGTAACCTCAGTTGAATTTTTTTTAATCATATACAAATATAAAGAGAACAAAAATGGTGAATCTGCACGAATCTAACGGTTGGAATTAATCATCGGTGAAGCTAAGAGCAGCTCCATTCGGAAGCTCTTAAGTGCTCTTAAGTGAGGTTCTAAACCAAAAAAAATTTAAAATTAAATTTAAAATACCTAAATATTAAGGACCAATTCTTAACAAAGCATTTTTAGAATCGGTTCTTGATATGAGGTGGCTTATTTTGATTGGGTGTTGGTATGTGTTGAAGATGAATTTTTTTTTGTTTCATTGACTCTCTCTCTTCCACCGTTGCTGATTTTGTTCAATTCCACCATTCGTGACCTTGACGAAGGAGGTGGTCGATCATGAAGTTTGGTTATTCCTCTGGTCAAATTCGATTCGTAAATGGAAGATCATCTTAATCGCTTCATTGGGTCTTCGTCTTTGTAACTGTTCTTTTTTTGTAAATTCGATTTTGTAAATTTGATTTTGTAACTGGTCAAATTCGATTTCGTTAAGATCGAAAACTCTGTTCTGCAGGTTCTGGGTTATTGATTGCATTCAAGATGGGGAGGCTGTTTTTAGTGAAGATCAATTATATGTTAGTGATGAATTGTTCTTAGATTTTGTGAGGAACCTACTTGAGATCAATCCTTTGAGACGTCCAACAGCTCTTGAGGCACTTAACCACCCTTGGTTCTTTTCTTCTTCTTCTTCTTACAACTGATTATGCGTTTTGTGTTTTTTGGCTTCTTGTGTTGTCTTTGTCTGATTCTCTGTTTCTCCTGTTTTTTTCCTTCTCGGAATCTTATTTGTGATCTTTTTTGTTTTTGGTCACTGTAATTTGGTAATTGTAAGAATATGTGTATAGAACTGTGTACATTGATTTTACATTGTAAATCTTGTGTTGTGCAATAAAATAATTTTGATACATGTTTCAGGTACCTGTTGTTTTAGATCAAAACTTTCAAACTAAAAACTGGACCTACAATTATAATGTGGATTCTCTAACGACCAAATATGAACCATTATACTTTTATCCAAAAAAAATTATGAACCATTATACTTTTATCCAAAATAAAATTATGAATCATTATTTTGGTGCCTACTCTTTGTACCAAATACCAATAATGGATGTTAGTAGTTATGATATTTCATTTTCAAATTATTATTTTTAAATCAGAAGTTTACATTAAATTTTTAGATTTTGAGTATCATAAATACCTTAAAATAAAAGCATATAAAAATGTTATTAAATGTTATTCTTTTATGTTGTATTTTAATTTATTATTAATAAAAATGTTATTGACATCAATTTAATATAAAATAAAATATTTTACAAAATATTAATTATTTATTTTTAAAAATCCCATAAGAGATTCTACCATTGGAAGAGCAAAAATATAAGATTTATTCATAAGGTTTTTAATTATAAATTTATAAAATCTATAATTAAAAATATTGGTAAGAATCCGATAAAATGTTCTACTAATGGAGATGCTCTAAGTTTCTATGGTGATAAAGTCTTCGCTAGAATCTTCAATCGTAAGTTTATCCATGACTTCAATCATATTCGGTCTCCGATCTGGATCTTCTCCGGTACATCTAACACCAATCCATAAAACATTCTCAATCTCCTCCTCCGACGTTTTATCATCGGCGGCGGCGGTAACTACCGTCGGATGAAGCAAATCCATCCAACCACCTTGTTCCACGGCGGACCCAATCCACTCCACCAAATCCGTACCACTGGCTCTCTTCAAACCGGCGTATTGAGACGGGAATTTCCCAGTCAAGATTTCAAGAACCACAACTCCGAAACTAAACACATCGGACTTCGCAGATACAGTTCCATTACGAATCGCTTCAGGAGATTTATACGAGACAGGAGATTGAGATTGAGCGTCGGGATTGATCAGTCTTTGAAGTCCAAACTCGGAGATTATAGGCTCGCCTTCTTCCCCAAGAAATATATTACTAGATTTTAGGTTTCCATATGGTAGGTCTAAAAACTCTAGTTCTCTATGGAGAAACCACAATCCTCTAGCGATTCCATGAATGATTTTGAGTCTTGATGGCCAATCTAATTGAAACCCTTCACCATGATCGCCGTGTAATCGATGAAGCAAACTTAGATTAGGAAAAAATTCAAACACTAACAATTTCTCATCTCCTCGGAAATGGTAAGCTAAAGGAGTCATGATGTTTCTATGTCGTAAGCTTGCCAATTTTGTAATCTCTTTGTCGAATACATCAATACTCACTTCATTCATTATCGTCACTCTCTTCACTACCACCGCGACACCACTCGCAATCACCGCTTTGTGCGCTGATCCTACACCTCCGCTGCTCCTAGGACGGCTACTTCCACTGACGGGATTGCCGAGAACGTGAGCCGCCGCTTTCATCAAATCAGATAAACCGAAAACCTTTTTCTTTATTCACCATTACTAAATCCGCCGTCCCCGTCACACCGGGTGATTTATCCGTTAATTCTCCGGAGCGACTGTTCTTACTAGTTCTTGATCCTTCAACAGTTACCTTTCTCAATCAAATCAAGAATTCGTGTTTCGTAAGTTAAAAAAGACCTAGAACGTTTTAAAGCTGTGAGATTACGTGTTGTGGAAGTAACCTGAATGTGTTGGTCGTCATAATTGGTGTCTTGTTCAGAGATACGACGTGGCTTCTTCCTTCGTCTTTTCCTCTTCTTCTTCCGGAAAAGTAAGGAGATAAGGACGAATATAAGAAGAACTATTAATGTAGCAAATGCTAAATAATATTTACTTTTATTTGCATCTTTCATTGTTCCATCAATCGTAAGCACTCGAGTTTTTTGGTTGCGTGCATGTAGTTGCTAGTATCGGGCCACAAAGTTCAGGATTCCCCGCGAAAACCCTCGCCTCGAATCTTGATAAACCGGAAGGTATTTCTCCGGTTAGTTGATTGTTTGAGAGATCAACATCAACTAAAAACCGTTGGGTGAAACTTGGTATAGTTCCAACGAACTGATTATTTTCTTGGTGTAACGCCATTAGATTTGGCAATGAAGTAGCCAATGAGAGAGGAATGAGACCAGAAAACTCGTTGTTTGATAGCCAAGCTTTCTTTAACGACACCATGTTTTCGAAATAATCAAAAGGAATCTTACCGGAGAATCGATTACCGGATAAGTATATCGATTTTAAAGCGGTTTATCGGTTAAACTCGGGTATTGCACCGGTGAAAGAGTAGTTCATCATGCTTATGGTACGTAAAGAACGTAAGCTGGTTAAAGGAGCGACATCGATGTTTCCTGTGAGACCCATTTGTTCGATCTGGAGACCAAACACAGATTTTTTGTTACAGAGCAATCCAACCCCAATGTTGTTTTTCTCGACAAGGCTCTGAATCTGGTGTCCAAGAATCGAGAGACTTGGTGTTGGTTAATGACTTCTTGAATTTTAATAGTGATACTGATTCGGGTATTGAATTCGTAGAAAGTGCTGTTAGAGGTAGCACAAACGGCCAGATTAGCCAGGCGACGGCCATTTACTTATGAACCGGAGCTTAGGCCGCCGAGAGTTTCTGAAAACTTTTTTTTTGGTTAATCAAGGTGGCTATTTTTTTGGCAGATTCGATTTACTAATTTTTTGTATTCTTGTCTTGTTTCTCGCACTGTCTCTGTTTTTCTTTGTCTTTTGTTTTTCTTTGTCGTTTGTGATCCATTGGATGAAATACTTAGGAGCTTACGGCGCCAATGTTCGTTGAAAGAGTCAAGATTGAGAAATAAAAATACGAAATGTAGCACATAATTATGCATTTTTTTGGCCCATATGCCAACTATTGATGTTTAGTTTTCAAGCCCAAACTCAACAATTATTATTTTTATAATATAGAATGGTGTGTGGGTAACAAATAAATGGTTGTATTGTCTTCGCCCCTATAAATCTCCTATAGAACTCTCTACGATGTATATTTTGGAGGGCTTGGACTGGATAGCTACGAATATCACGACGTTTATTGCTTGGTTCAACTATTTTTGCAATCTGTGTTTGGGAAATAAAATTTGGTTAACAAAAGCTTGGCATGCTTCTTTTACAATTACAATAAAATATCCAACAACATTAAAAAAAAACCTATCATGTTTGTTTCAGCTTCTTAATTATCCTCCATTTTTATGTATTTGGAATGAAAATGTAAGAATAATCAAATTTTAATACTTTAAAGAACACAAATGGGTAGCTAAGAATTGAAACGAACGAAGAAGCCAAGGAAGGCAAAAACAGCTATGGGACAGCGATGGTCTATGGCCAAATTTATTGTTTAAATAATTCTTATTATAATTTTTTTTCTTTTTCTTGTAAGAAAATATTATGGATTCGCTGCACATGCTTTTATGTCCAATTAAATGTGAAAGAAACATTTAAAATCAAATCGGATTTCATCTTAAATACTTTTGACACACGTACGTATCACATAGCAAAAGATATAGTATATTTTTTTAAAAACATGATAAGTCTAGGCCTAGACAAAATATATGGATCCAAATATTTGATATCAACCCAAAAAAGCGGTTCGGTTTTTGGTAAATACCCGATCAATACCAAATTTTAAAATAACTAGGATTTTGGTTCGGATCGGATAACACCTGAGATCCGATTGAATATTCAAAAAATCCAAACTAAACCTATAACCCTATTAGTTTGAGCTTGAATCTCTTTATTGTTTTAAATGTTTTGATTTTTTGAATATTTTGGTTTTTGGATGTTTGGTTTCATGAAATTGCATGTTGTTATTTTGGTTTTATGCAAATTGCAAAGTATTTTCGTTTCATATCTTATTCCAGATTTTTTTTATATTTTGGATACTTTTCGGATACAAAACAATGGATCAAACTGTATCCAAACTTTTTTTTGGAGCTCTAATCAAATACCGAATCAAGAAGAAATCCAACTAAACCCAAACTGAAATTATAAAATGCCATGCTTAATTATAACCATATCTCTACGCAATGCTGATTTAATACTAGTATGTAATAATCTTTAGGTACATACGTTATTGTCATATTACAAAAGAAAAAGCATGTGAAGAAGCTGCAATTTTCTGGTGTTCACATCCACAGTGTCTGTCCGTATCAAAGAACCCATTTATTTTACTCATTGTTGTTAAGTTGTAACGGACCTACATCCGTTACCCCTATATCTTAACTGCAAGTTTTTTTTTGTTTTCTTCATTTTTTGGTTTTAACTGTGAAGATTTTATATATTAAACGCAAATTTATTGTTCTCTCTAGCAGTCACACATTAATGTAAATGAGTGTTTGTATAACCTTTCAAATTGTTAAATATATGAAGTTTTAAGGCAAACTTATACGAATGAAACGTCGAATGGAAACATATAGAAGAGTCTTGAAAGTTCAAAGTTCAAAGTACGTATTATCATGATCACATCTAGGTCGATAGATTCTCCAAGTTGCAATGAATAATAATGATTTTTCCTCTTGGCGCCATCGTCTACGACATTTATAATTTCCTGTAGAATATTTCATTAAGTTCTCATACATTTAAAATTATTTGTTGGTCTCTAGTTGGCAAGGAGTTTTATTCAAAGAAAAATCAACGTACAACTTCATTAAACAAAATGGTTACAATTTCATATTGTAGTAATTATATTTAACTGAGCACAAAACAAAAGAGAATTTGGTCAATGATCACATTTTCGTCCAAAAATATTTGGCACAGAGATATAAAAAAAAAAACGATTCAAATGTTTCACATTCTGGTTGAACGAAGATATATATCTACTACACATGATTTCATTTTCTCTTTTTATCCTTCCATCTTGCATATTAAATCCGAAAATGTATGTTCATTTTTTTCTGCTTCAGTCTCTTGTAAGTTAATTCAATCTTGCAATATAATACTGAAAACACCGATCTAATTTCTCAATTTATATTAGAAGATTGAGAGACTGAATCAATTTTATATAAAGAGATTGAAACAAACAGAAAAAAGAAAGAAAGGGTTTTGCTATTATTGTGGTTATAAATTGATCTAATTTATCAAACAAAATTCATATTAGGACTAAAAGGGTTCCTGGAAGGTAAAAGTTTATTAAAACATTAATAGGTTTGTAAAAATTAGATGTCTGTAAATATTCAAAGGTTTCCATTATCTCTTTTCACTTTCGAGATATGTATGATTTGCAAAACAAAACAAAAAGTCAGCATTGCATTCACTTTATAGAAATTAAGAATATAACATCTTTTCGTTTGTCGTCTCATTATATTAGATTAAAAAAAAAGATACAAGTGATCCCACGAATGACAAATATAAAAATCAACAACTTAACACAAAAGTATACAGATGGCAGGAGAAAAAAAACGCAAATCACGCAGGTATTAGGGTTAGTACCGTTACGATTCTGACACGTGTTAACATCCTAAAGTAGCAATTTATAAACGTGCCCTTTGAAGTCTATCGGGGATAAGTATTAACTATGCCTCGATTAATATCCATCCACACAAGTTCTACTGTCATTGGGTCCCACCTTTAAATTCTAAAAGCCATCAACCGACGCGAGACTTCACTCCGTTAGATTAGCATTTTATCAAAACGCCCTCAGTTATGCACTTTAATAACGGTTATGCCACCACAAATAG
Organism: Cardamine chenopodiifolia; assembly: GCA_963922655.1. Taxonomy (NCBI): domain Eukaryota; kingdom Viridiplantae; phylum Streptophyta; class Magnoliopsida; order Brassicales; family Brassicaceae; genus Cardamine; species Cardamine chenopodiifolia. The sequence goes on along the minus strand of OZ000476.1, from coordinate 14,702,364 downwards.
AGTTATTTCGGAAGGATAAGATCGTAATTAAGAGCAATTCTTGGGCCCTAAGATTTTGAAGACAAAAAGGTAACGCCATCCAGTAACGTCGCCGTCAACTGTGGACTCTTTCTTTCCTTTAAACAAAAAAAAAAAAATTCACGCCATGCGCAAGGAAAACGTGCCGGGAGTTGTTGGGTTGCTATTGAATAAACAAATTAATTTATTTAGATTCTAAAAAGTATATACGAAATTAATAGCCTCAAATTAATCAATTTTAACCGTTGGAGTAAGACAAAATTTATAAGGTAAAATTCGTCCCTATTATTGTAGTCTGTAGACACCACGACGGAAAACTTAAAACCATCATACATATTTTAGAAATTTGAGTTAATTTAGCGATGTTGTCTAATGTTAGGTTAAAAAAAAACGCGTGACAAAGTTCACACGGATCACTAACTTCAGAAAAACAAAGAAAAAAAAAAACACGTTATTTATTTTCCTTTTTTGTTTCTTTTATTTATTTATTCGGGAGAGGTCGAAGCCACATAAACTTATTGGCTAAAATGGGTTATTTATATAACTAACACATGAGCAAATAGCTCAAGACATTTATACTCTTTGTAATCCTCGATTTTACGTGTAACCCACAAGAAAGATCTTATCTTGTTGTAAATCTTATCATCAGTATGTCGTCCGGACAAGCGCCGGAGAAGTCAAAATTTTCCCAGAGATGTAGTTTGCTTAGCCGGTACTTGAAGGAGAAGGGAAGTTTCGGGAATATTAATATCGGCTTGGCTCGAAAATCCGATCTTGAGCTCGCCGGAACACTCGATCCTATAGGTATTTATATTTCTCTTCTCATCCTCTGATGGTCGCTGCCGAAAAAGATTCATTTTTAATGATGTTTTTAGAATCTCTGGTTTTCGTTGTTCATTCAGCAGTAGCATCCTTGTATGAGATTTTGGCCTTATCTTTGAAATATATTAAATAATTGAATTTCTTTTTTGTTAAGATGTACAAATCTTATCTTTGAATTATAAATTTTTATATCGAGTTTTTTCTTTAGTCTAATAGTATATTTTGGACCGTTGAGGTTCATCAAAGTAAAGATTTTGTAATTTTGATTTTGGTAAGTTTTAATCGGTTAGGGAATTTTGTTTTAGGTCAACAAGATGTGATTAAGAAGGCAGAAACTTGGGAAACCAGACCCGTCGAGTTGATTCAGAAGCTTTCCGTTGGTGAAGCCTCTACTTCTTCCGGAGGCAAAGCCAAGGATGCTGATCTCTGGTATTAATTATACACAGACTTCAGTTCATATGTGTTCAACTCCGGACCGGTTTTCAGATTCTTTTAGATTTGAGATTTCTGGTTTTGATCTCCTTGCGCTAAATAAAAATCAAACCTCTACATTTTGTGGCAATTGAATTGGAGAAAAGACTATTATAGATGTGTGGAGTTTGACTAATGTACACGTGGGTTTGATTTGATTTCAGCGAACCGGAAAAAGTCGTACCGGTGCCAGAAAATTCACAGCTGACCATATTCTTCGGAGGAAAAGTTATGGTTTACAATGAGTTTCCTGAAGACAAAGCAAAGGAGATCATGGAAGTAGCTAAAGAAGCGAGTCTTGTTGCTGTTGATGCGAAGACGACTCAGAATCACATGAACCTCGACATCAGCAGCAACAAAAGCAATTTGGTGATTCCTGATCTGAACGAGCCCACGAGTTATGAGAACAACGAAGATCAACAAACAGAACAGCAGCATCAGGTTGTTGAACGCATCGCAAGAAGAGCTTCTCTTCATCGTTTCTTTGCTAAACGAAAAGACAGGTAAAACTAAACTTTGAAGCTGTTTTGTCTTGACTGAGTTAGTCAGAATATAGAGAATTAGCTGGTTACACTCTTTTGACCTTTGAGGTCGTATTTGGGAATATATATATATATAGATAGATTAGGACCTAACGCTTTTTAGCAAAGCTTATCACTACAAGAAAACATCGCAAAACTGACGGTCATATTCGTTGAAATACTGTCGAAAAATGGTATTTCTGACGACATTCCGACGGATATGACCGTCGGTTATAGCATGTCGGAAATCAACAATCCGTCGGAAATCCGTCGAAATTTTCTGACGGATTTCCAACGGATATAATTTTGTCGGAATGTCCGTCGGAAATCCGTCAGAAGATATTCTGACGGATATCCGACAGATTACCGACGATTATTTTTAATGGAGGTTCTGACGGATTTCCGACGGATTTATTACTGACGGATTTATTACCGACGGATTTCTGACGGAATTATTACCAACGGATTTCCGACGGATTTATTTAAATTAATTTTTAAAAAATATTTTTAAAATTTATTTAATTATGGTTTATTTTTAAATAAATAATATAAAATAATATTAATATTAAATTTTAATAATATTTATAAATAAATAAAAAATTTAAAAATCGAAAAAACTTATTAAAATGAATTCTTGATAATACTATAAAATTCATAAAGTTTTATATTTATTCTAAAATATATAAATATTTATATAAAATTAAAAAATTTCAGAAAATATCGAAAATTACATTAAAAATAAACTTAATAATTTCATATAAATCCTAAAAATTCATACTAATAAAATTTTCTAAAAAATTAATAAAATTACATAAAATCTATAAAAATGAATAAAGTTTGGAAATTTCTTAAAAATCCTTCAAAATTCATAAAAATTCAAAATATTTAAAAAGATTATAAAAATCAGAAAAATAAATAATTTAATAAAAATTCTATTAATTATAAAATTAAATTTATAAAATCTTTTTTGACAAATCTCACAACCTAAACTCTAAATCAAAATCAAATACATAAATCCTAAATCAATTTCAAGTCCTAAAATCTAACAATCTCAAACTTAAATATAACAACCTAACACACTTATCTAACAATCTAACTCCTAAAATCAATTCTAAATCCAAAAATCTATCTTCTAGCACACTAATCCAATAATCTAATTCCTAAAATCTAACATGATTAAACAATAAACTTGAAAATCAAAGAAACTTACATGTTATTAGGGAGATTGGCCATATGTGATGAGGTTTGGAGAAATCCAAAGGTTTTTCAAAGTTTTGAGTTATTTGATCGGTTTTTCAGATGATTTTCGCAAATAAGGTGATATATTTATAACGGATTTCCGACGGACAAATCCGTCGGAAACCAAATAAATTAAATGAAAATTTGGTAACCGCGGGAGATGAAAAGTTAATTCCCGCGGTAAAATTTAATGATCCGTCGGAAATCCGTCGAAATTTTCCGACGGATTTCTAACGGATTTAGGGTTTTGATCATATTTTAAATCTTTTTACTATTTAATGGATTTGTATATGTGATATTTACACATTTCACTACTAAATTATGTTTAAATCATCTTCTTAAGTTATAAAATTATAAAATTAATTAATTCGAAACAAGTTTCTTACATATACAACTAAATGTATAAGATTCATTAACTAACACATAACTCATAAACTAAATTTTTTTGTAATTTTGAATTTTAAGATGTTTTAATGGCTATTTTGTTTGAAATGTTTATGTATTAAACGAAAAATGATGTTTCAATGGATCAAATGTTAAAAAATTTGTAATTTAACCATGAAACCCTAAATTCGTTGGAAATCTGTCGGAAATTTCCGACGGATTATAAAAACATGTGATAAATGTGTAAAATAAGAAAGAAAAAATTAATAATTTATAGAATCCGTCGGAACTCCGTCGGAAATTTCCGACGGATTTAGGGTTTTAATGATTTATGAAATAAATAAATATTTTTTAAGGATCCGTCGGAAATCCGTCGGAAATTTCCGACGGATTTCTAACGGATTCTATAAATTATTAATTTATTTATTATTTTAATTTATAATATAAATTCAAAATTTTATATATTAATTTATAATATATATGGTCATTTAAATTCTAAAGTATAAATTTTAATACTCCATAAAATTCATAATATAAATTCATAATACTCCATAAAATTCAAAATTTTAATCCATAATATAAATTAAAAATCCATAAAATTTTAAAATAAAATCCATACATGAAAAATCCATAAATTCTAAAACAAAATCTGACGGATTTCCGACGGACAGCCGATAGTCCGTCGGAAATCCGTTAGAAATTTTCCAACGGAAATAAATCCGTCGAAAATTTCCAACAGACTCCGACGGACTATGCAACGGCTACATTACGTTAGTTTCCTCTGACGGATTTCCGACAGACATTTGACAATCTGTCGGAAATTTCCGACGGATTTCCGACGAATTTTATATGTTGGTAATCTGACGGTTTCTGTCGGTTGTCCGTCGGAAATTTCCGACAAAAATAAGTCTGTCGGAAACCTCCGTCGAAATTGCGGTAGTTTTCTTGTAGTGTATGAGCTCATTTTATTAGAAATGATATGTTTCAATGCTCGTGTTTGAATCCATTGTTATAATTTTGGTAATACTTTGTGGAGTTCTCCACAAGTATTACCAAAACATTGTCCTGAAATTAGGAAAATAGTTGGAACCTTTTAGTTAAAGAGATAATTAAAAGCTGTTTATGTTTGAATTTCAGGGCTGTGGCTAGAGCTCCATATCAAGTGAACCAAAACGGTGATCGTCTTCCTGCCAAGCCAGAGATGGCCGGTCCGTCGGCAAATGCGCCTGACCAATCCTCACGACACCTTGCGACTCCTCCAAAACCAAAGGCACATAACCCTATGCCGATGGATGTGGACAAATAAATATATTGTTTCAAAGATCTTGAACCCAAGCTTTTCGACATATAAAACTCACAACTTCATGTTTGTTGTTTCATCTATTTAGGATTTGACGACGTAGATTTATGATTTATATATATATTCTTCCATACTTTTGACTTCTTTAAGTGATAGTGTATTACGTAGCTAATAATATCTCTTTACACATAATTTGATACTTTTTAAAAGGTCGGGTTTAGATTTTTTTTAAAATTGTTATGTAGATTAAACTCGTCACATGATCAAGTTCGCGGCTTACTCCATTGTTGGTTTTTTCTTGAACGAATTGTTGAACTGGCTAATTTATATACATAAATTAGAGATTTTTGTAACAAAGTAATTTATATTATGTGAGAAATTAGAGATTTTTGTTATTAATGAAGTTTTAAATCAAAGATTACAAGAAACAAAAAATTAGATTTCAAGATGATAATCTAGTTGAAAATATAGAGAACAAAGATTTAGAGATTTTAAAGTTTTTCTTTAGCTCTTATGCAGAGATTTGTGGATGTATTTATGAAAAGATGATAGATTATTATTTATAGTGATTTTAAGAGGTTAGAGTTTTTATTTTATTTTTTAATTTTCTATTTTTTTAAATATTTTTTTGAATAAGATTTCTATTTTTGATAAATTTTCTTTTTTTACCATCGAAATCGGTGCAACGTTTTGAGCCGAGTTTAATGAGGTTTAACAAGTTGATTTTGATTTGGATCAGTTACGTTGAAGATGATAAATCCGGTACCAACAACCATTTTAAACATTTTAAAAAGCAAAAATATTTAGAGTTTTTTATTATAGATTTCAGAAATTAAATTAGATTTAGATGTATGATCTCGCTTAGTTAAATACTTGTCAAGCTCTGATAATATGTATGAGCTTTCCGATTAAGTTGGAAATGTTCCATAGCTTATATGATGGTTTTATAGGCCGAAGTATCGTGTACATGTTTCAGTGATTCATACTATGCGTGAATCAATCCTTTTACTATGATAACATTTACGAATAATGTAGACATTATGAAAACCCAACACCAAAACAACTTCCATACGAAATCTCAAGATTTGTTAATTGGTTCAATATGTCGTTTGTAAAATCATTAGAAGGTATATACGCTAGACTTTTCCTTGTTTGTCGTATCACTCGTATGCAACAGCAACACAGACTTACATTAGTACTGAGTTTTAAGTACGAGTACCCACACATAAACATTAGGACGTTTTAAGTTCACATTTTATGTTATACGGTGATGTCACTGATCTAAACCCAACTACCCAACCTTGTTTTTGGTTTGAGTGTCGATATTATCATATTACATTGGCGTGTGTCCTTTATTCTGACCATAGCGGAAAATACAAAATTACGTTTCATTTTCTTTTTAACACCAAAACATACAAAATTAAGCATATTTTAACGTATATCGAGACAAAAGCTTATCTAGAACATAAGAAAAACCAAAGTAATAAAAAAAGTTGCATTCTATCACAAGTTAAAAGTACCAAGAGCTTCATCTTCTTTAATATGTAGTCGTCAGAGAAGGTAATTTTCTTACCGCAGAATATAGGTAGCTTCTGTTTCTTCAGATTCAGTTTGGTTGTCTCTAAATATCTTCTTCTATCCGAAGTCTTTCTCGTAGAAAGTAATCTTCGTATCAAAGCTTCTCAGCAAGGTTGTACTTGGGTCGGAGAAGATATGGAGCTATCTCACCCTGTCAAGAAAAATGGCTACACCATTCTTCTTTTGCAACATCTTCTTTAATTCGTTAGCAAAAGCAAACTCAACATAGCCATAACCCACATGATTGATCTTAAAGTTAATAACAAGTTGAAGACGAACAACTTTTCCAATATTTTTGAAGAAATTGATGATATATGATATATTAGTTTGGAGACAGAAATTGGGAACAAAGAGCCTCTTTTTTCTTGTGGCAGCTTTTATAAAATTAGCATCATTAAACTTTATCTCCACCAACTCAACCCTTTCTTTGATCTGCTGGAGATTTGGTTTGGTCTTTAAATTATCTTCCAAATTTCGCTTACCCAATAAATTAGCTTTGGCCATGGAGAAGATGAAAACAGCGAAGGTTTAAATTCAGGCAAGAGTTATAAGTTATAATTACGTTTCATTACATGTTCTGATATTTGACATTAAAATAAATTAAAAAATCGGCCTTGGCGTTAAGTCTCTTTTAACCCTGTCTTATCCCGCGGATTACTAAATTACCCTTCCACCATTGTCTCTGTGACTGTCTGCTCTAGACTCTTGCCGTTTTCTAAAACCCTAGCAGCAAAGCTTGTAGAACCTCTGCTCTCAAAGTACAGAGATTGATTAAACCTCTCTGTTCTTGAAAATACAATTCAATGTCAAAGTTAAAGCCTTTGAGTAAGTCATCGCAGGATTTGAATCTTCTCACGTCAGATATCGCATCATTCGCTTCCTCTATTGGCTTAGCTTCATCTCTTCCTTCCTCGGGTTTCAACGACACTGATTTCCGAAAACCAGCTAAATCCCAAATCCAGAAACGGAAAAAGCCTAAAAACAACAACGCCTCCGATCAAAAACACAAGAATGAAGTTACAGAAGGAGACGCAAGGAAGTCAAAATCGAACCTTGGAAATGAACCTGGAAAGAATTTGGGAGGAGTGAAGAAGCAAACCAAAGATGCACCGGTGAAACAAACCATAAACCCTAAGCCAAAGCCTGATTTTTTATCGATTGATGATGAGAATAATGGGATTAAGGCCAAACGTTTTGATAAGTACAAGAGTTTGCCTAAGTTACCATTGGTGAAAGCTAGCTTATTGAGCTCAGAATGGTATAATGATGCAGCGGAGCTTGAGGAGAAGGTATTTGGTGGTGGAGATAACCGGAAAGTGGCGGTTACGAAGAAGGAGGAGGTGTTGGGTGTGGTGGAGGGGAAGAGAGAATTAGGAGAGAGATTGATGTGGCAATATGCAGAGGACTTTGTAACTTCGAAAGGGAAGAGTGGAGATATGAAGATGGTGATTTCTGCTCAAAAGTCAGGGACAGTAGCTGATAAAATTACTGCCTTTGAGATTATGGTTGGAGAGAACTCCATTGCTAATATGAGGTCTCTTGATGCCTTATTGGGTAGGTTTCTGTTTCCTTTAGTTTCTTCTATTTGTTTTCCAATGGTGAAATCCTCAGAAGCATTTTGTTCATGTCTCGGTTATGTTATCTACTCTGTGCATTGCAGGAATGGTGACTTCAAAGGTTGGAAAAAGATTTGCATTTAAGGGTCTTAAGGCTCTATCAGAAATTTTGATCAGGTACATTTTTCTTACTCTCCCACCCAGTTTCAAATGTATGTGTCCAGAATCATATCAGTCTTGCATTTTCTTTTTTCCTCGTTGAGTGAGATTTTTTTCCAGGTTATTACCTGATCGTAAGCTGAAGACACTTTTACAGCGACCTTTAAACAGCATTCCGGAAAATAAAGATGGTTACTCGCTTTTGCTATTTTGGTACTGGGAGGAATGCTTGAAACAGAGGTAAACAAAATATCATTTTACTTTCAATTTGTTGTTAGGCTTATTTATGGCCTCACTAGACAAAGGAAAAAAAAGGAACTTTTGCCTTCTTACTGCTAGAGAGAATAATACTTTTCAGCAGATTTGGAAATCTATTCTGCTTAAATCATGCCACGGGGGTGTATCACGTTATCTAAGATCTGTATCTTCTATTGGTAATTGTTCTGGCTCGATGATTCAGTTAACAGCTTACTATGCTAACTTTGTAGGTATGAGCTCTTTATCACCGCCCTTGATGAATCATCTAAGGATATGCTCCCAGAGCTTAAAGACAAGGCTTTAAAGGTATATCCTATTACCACTCTGCATCCCCTAGCCTCTTTAGTAGCACTGGTCTTCAAGTTTTGTAAGATTCTTTAGTTATCATGTTAGACACTTGAGTATATTCAATGTAATCTTTCTCTGGATGATGCATTGTTGTATGGTTTCTGGTTTTCTTATAGCTATAATGAGTTTTTTTTGCTTGGTAATATGATCAGGATCTTCCCTTAAGTAAATGTTATTTTTTGTTTGGTTTCAGACGATATATTTCATGTTAACAAGCAAATCGGAACAGGAACGAAAATTGCTAGTGTCATTGGTGAACAAGGTATTGTCAATTGTTCTTTTGAATATCTGAAGCTAAATCTTCTCAACTGTGATCCCTTAAATTGTTCTGTGGATTACTTTACACAGTTGGGGGATCCTCAAAACAAAAGTGCATCTAATGCTGATTATCACCTGACAAATCTTTTGGCTGATCATCCTAATATGAAGGTGCTACTATTCAACCTTCATAGACCCAGTTTCGGGAATTTATTATATTTGGTTTGTTTGGATTCTTCTCTTTGCCTTAAATGTATAGTTATTTTTGCAGGCTGTGGTGATTGATGAAGTGGATTCGTTTCTCTTCCGACCTCATCTTGGGTTACGTGCAAAGTATCATGCTGTATGTCCTTTCATTTACTGTTCATCTTTTCAATTTTTTTTTCCCATTGGTCCACTCTATTTTGGTTCACGATAGTCATTTTTCGTAGGCTTCTTGCTCATCTCTTTAATCTGATTCACAGTTAAAAAATATTATATTTTGGTTTCTTTTGACTTGAATGGGAAACAATTTCTGTTAACTTTATAGAAGAAAAGAAGCATGTAGTTTATTCACGTTTAGCTTTTATTAAACCATGATTATTAACCCTTGTAAATTTCACAGGTTAACTTTTTGAGTCAGATTCGATTGAGCCACAAAGGAGATGATCCCAAGGTGGCAAAACGCCTAATTGATGTATATTTTGCCCTGTTTAAGGTATTTAACTGGCATCTAAAGTCTATATAAGTGAGAAATCAAACATTTTCTTATGATCTTGTGAGAAATCAAACATTTTCTTATGATCTTCTTAAAGTTTTTGTCCCTCTATTTCCACCTTCTTTTCATGATCTCAGAGACTTCTATTATCCCTACATGTTTTCTTTTGGGGTGTCATTAATCTTTCACTCGTTGGATTATGACTCAAGTCTGAGACACAGGAGTATGTTTGCATTCTTGTAGGTTTTAACCACAGAAGCAAATAAAAAACAAGGTGCAGATGAAAAAGGAGTCGCAGATAAGAAAAATCCCAACCGGAAGGACACAAAAGAAGAGAAGTCATCTGATTCGCCTGTTGAATTGGATTCCAGAATTCTATCAGCTCTACTGACGGTTAGTCCAGATGTGTTTTTTTGTAATACATGATGTGTGTAATTTTATAGCACTGCTACTTTACAGATCAACTTATGCCTTAGTATTCCGTTATTGCAGGGAGTTAACAGAGCTTTTCCATATGTTTCCGCTGATGAGGCCGATGATATTATTGAATCCCAGACGCCGGTGCTTTTTAAACTGGTAACTCTTAAAGCTTCACCATAGAAGTTTCGTTTCATTAGTTGCATCCAGAAAATTAATAAAGAAACTGGGATCTTGAATGTGTGCAGGTACACTCGAAGAATTTTAATGTGGGAGTTCAATCACTGATGCTTCTTGACAAGATCTCATCGAAGAATAAGATTGTCAGTGACAGATTTTACCGTGCATTGTACTCGAAGCTTCTACTTCCCTCCGCAATGAATTCTTCCAAGGCAAGCTAAATTTTGAAGCTTCTGTTTTTCTACGTTAGCAGCACGTCATTTTATCTTAGTTTAATGGATTAGTATCCTTAGAATTTGGTAGAGCCCGAAATTGGTTTCAGATAGTTGGCTTAAGAATGTTTTATACATTTCGAATCTTGTGAAAGCCACTTTATATCTTCTGATAAAAACACGATGTATCTCCCCCTGGCATGAACCATAGCCATCCTGCTCAATGATTTGCCATCCTGTTTTTCAGGCTGAAATGTTTATCGGGCTTCTTCTCAGAGCCATGAAAAATGATATAAATGTGAAGCGTGTGGCTGCCTTCTCCAAAAGAGTCCTGCAGGTTGGTAACATGAATATAGAATTTGTCAATCCCATCTTTGGTAGCTCTAGTTCATTGATAATGATGACAATATTCTTATCATTCTTATCTTTACAGGAATCTTGATTCTTTTGTTATAATAATTAGTGATGTTTACACACACTAGGAATTTTTTGTGTTATCTCTGAAGTTTTACTCTAAATGTTTGAGTAGGTTGCACTTCAACAACCACCACAATATGCCTGTGGATGCCTTTTCCTTCTGTCTGAAGTGTTAAAAGCAAGACCGCCTCTATGGTATGCTTTTTTTGTTCTGATAACCATATTTATCTGTGGCTTTTATCCGGTGATCCAATGGGTCCTATCCATCATGCAGGAACATGGTGGCCCAGAGGGAATCAGTTGAGGAAGAAGAAGATGTAGAACATTTTGAGGATGTGAGAGAAGATGATGAAATTAATCCCAATAAAGAAGCAGAAACAGAAGAGAATGATGTTGAAGTTGATCATGACAATGGCAAAATTACAAGTAGAGATGGTGATTCTTCTTCAGAGGACGAAGAGGCTTTAGCGGTCAGGCAATCTGATGAAGAAGATGATTATGGTTCTGATGATGCGGAAGAACTATTCAGAAGAGAAACTCGCCGTGAGGTTACCATGGAGGTTTCTAATGATATGGAAAAACGAAGCCAACCGCCATTGAAATCAAGTTGTCTTCCTGGAGGATATGATCCTCGTCATAGGGAGCCTTCTTACTGGTTAGTTAATCTCATCTTTCTTTCATCAAAGCTAGAGTATACTGCTTTTTCTCCCAATTAAATCTGATAAGCTATGCTTGGAACATTAATAATTACATACTTACCTATAAATATTTTTAGCAACTTTCTTTGATATTATAGCCTTCTTGGTTGGAAATGAATCCTTAATCTCAAATTAACAGTAATGGAGACCGTGCGAGTTGGTGGGAATTGGTGGTTCTTTCAAATCATGCTCACCCCTCGGTTGCTACGATGGCTGGAACCCTTCTCTCAGGAGTTAATATTGTTTACAATGGAAACCCGTTGACCGATTTATCTCTAACTGCTTTCTTGGATAAATTCATGGAGAAGAAACCAAAGCAGAACACTTGGCATGGTGGCTCCCAGATCGAACCTTCCAAGAAGGTAAATGGCTCAAGCTTTAACAAGCAGTGTTTAAATACCATTTTGTTATCTACTTTCACCTGTAACGGATTTTTTCTTCTTCTTCTCATGTGCAGCTTGACATGTCAAACCGTATGATTGGATCTGAGATTCTCTCATTAGCAGAAGAAGACGTGGCTCCTGAAGATCTAGTCTTCCACAAGTTCTATGTGAACAAGATGAACAGTACGAAGCAGTCAAAGAAAAAGAAGAAGAAGAAGCTACCTGAAGAAGAAGCTGCTGAAGAACTTTACGATGTGAATGATGGGGATGGTGGAGGAAACTACGAGAGCGATGTTGAATTCGAGGCTGGTGATGAGAGTGACAATGAGGAGATTGAGAATATGTTGGATGATGTTGATGATGATGCTGTGGAGGAAGAGGGACGTGAATATGATTATGATGATCTAGATAAAGTGGCTGGCGACGATGATGAAGAGCTTGTGGCTGATGCAAGTGATGCAGAGATGGACATAGACATGGACATGATTGATGGTGAAGATGTTGATGACGAGGTTGGTGGTGATGATGATGATGATGATAGTGATGGTGTTAGTGGTAAGAAGAAAAAGCAAGGAAAAGGAAAAAGGAAATCTCCATATGCGAGTCTTGAAGAGTACGAGCATTTGATTGACCAAGACGAGGAGGATGATTCAAAGACTGAAAGGAAAGTAACATTAGAGCCGACAAAGAAGAAGAAGAAGAAGAAGAAGAAGACCAAAGCATCAGAGTAAAAAAGTTCAAAGCAAGAAGCAAGTCTCGCTGCTTGCTATGCAAGGCTCCTTGTGTTGTTGAGTATTATTGTACTTGAACGCTGGAGATTATTACTCCAATTTTGTGGCGTTTTGTTTTTTTTTTTGTTTTTTTGTTTTTCTACTTTTATGTTTTCATCTTTGAAGAGAATTATTGATACGATTTTGTTATGATTTAATCACTTGATACTAGAAATTTGAAACCATTGTTCAAATATCGTTACCCACAATCTTTTACACGATGAATTTTCTGCGAATTTTTATTTTATGATGAATTTAACAATTTCAATAAAAATCTTGAGAATAGTGATGTGGCATCATGACAGGCGTGGAAATCCAAGTGGATTTAGTGGTAATTGGGTAGTTAGTTAAATCATCTTAGATCTTTAATTGAGTGATATGATTAAGACATGCTTAGTACATATGTAACCTTAAAATCTTACCTATTTTTGGGGGATAACCCAACTTTAAAATCTTAATTTAAAAAGAACATTCCAAACCTAAACGCACTATCAGAAAAAGAAAAAAAAACTTAAAACATTCCCAACCCCATAAATGGATTTGGTCAAATCAATTAAAAATCCATTAGAACTGGGACTAGGCATAATAACCATAATCCAAAAAATCAAACCGTAAATGAGTATTTCGGTTCGGTTTCGGTTTTGCTTAAAAATCCGTCTGGTTACTATTATAAAATTATTTCGGTTTTGGTTCGGTTTTGGTTCGATTTCGATTTAAAACCATAAAACTGTTCGGCTTTTTTGGTTTTTAATTTTTTTTATATAATTAAATATATATTTAGGTAATTCGTTTAGTTAGATTTAAAGAAATTTTAAAAGATATTTTAGAAATGATTGCACAAATTTTTTTTTAAAAAAAGTTTTAAACAAATCCTAAAAACATATATATCTTATATAAAGTTCAAGATTTTAGGGTTTTCATTATTCATTCATATTTTACGAGCTTCATCAAATTGTTTTTATAAGTCACATCATAAGTTATATTGTTAAGTATTTAGAACTTATATGTTAATTTTTATTGTTAATTTATTTTAATGTGTTGACTAGAGATTCATGAACAACGTGAATAGGTGAACAGTCATATGACGATGATAGAAGTTTTCTAAAAATTTTAGTTTTATATTTGCGATTTGGATTTATTATTTCTATTTTTTTGAATTTCCTAATTGTATTGCTCTTTTATTATTTTATGTGGGTTTCTAAGATTCATATTGTCTTTTTTTTTTTACTTTCTACATCTAGTTTTTTATTGTTTTTTTCTTTAAATCATGGAACAATCTAAAGAAACCAAACCGAACTATTTACGGTTTTTAAATGGTTTTAGTTTTAATGAAACCGTTAAACCGTAAACTAAAAAAACTGAACCGTACCAAACCGTATTTAAATATGTTTCTAAATAGTTTTATTTTCTACCAAACCCGGAAAACAAAAAAATGAATAAACCAAACCGTAAGCAAACCGTAAACTAGAATGTCCACCCTTAATTAGAACTATCACAATATTTTCAAATAAATATTAATTGATACATCGATTTGACTGATGCTTCAGCTGAATAGTATAATGATGGAACAGTGAAATGATCAAATAACGAAAACACTTGCATTGAATAGAATTTTCGCAGAATAGATTGGTTTTATAGTTTAAGACATTTTATTTTTGAGTTATTTTCTCTTGTACTAGTAAGATTGGTCGATCTCAAGATCTGGTCATGCCAACATCAGTAGTATAACTTCTGTTGATTTTATAGATTGGTCGATTTCTCTTCCCCTCCCTTCCTCCCCCTAGAGCTTCTCCACATCGACCAATCTTTACTATATCTCCATGATTAAAAATTGTACAATACTAAAAGTATTATACGTTAGAATACTTAGTAATATATATTCCTACTTTTTATATCTTTTAAATAGCATAACTCGATTTTAAGCAAATCATTACAATGTTACGAATTGGGAGTAATTAGTATTCGAAAATTCAGATTGCTTGTCTGTTTCATGTAATGCAAGTATGTACGTGCATAAACATGATTGTGCGTGTCATTTTCCTTTCTTTTTAATCCTCCATAAATTCACTCATTCGACAACAAAAAACCACTCTTGACCAAATTGTTAGGTCTAGTTTGATGTATACATAAGTATCTTTAGAGAAGACTTAGACATGGGAAAGTTACCTAATATAATGTCTAATGATGAGTGACTACTATTTTACTATTTGATTTCTTTTGCCATAAATAAATATATGTTCGATCATTTATAAAATGAAGTATTTAAAATTCCTTAATGATTAGCTTACCATCCACAATTTTTTGTTCGATAAAGACAGACGGTAAGGTAAGGTCTTCTCCACCTAATTTCTGGAAAATACCAAACTAAACTTTAAGAAAATAAATTAGCAACATATTTGAAATACTAAATATTTATGATTGATAAATAAGCCTTTCCACTAAATAAAAGAATATAATCTGCCTTGTGATTTGCTGTTGCATCAGTCAATTCTAATTTTATTTATATGATTTTTCGATTCGTCATTAATTTTATGGTACGGTTTAGAAAATACAGATATACCATATTATTATATGCTGCTATTCATATGAATTAAGAAATAAACAAATTAGTCGATATATAGATGAAGACCTATATTTGTTTATTTTGTAAATATGAACGACAAAAAATTAGCATTATCGGGTAATATTCAACACAACTGTGGACAAGATGTAATCGTTATCTAAAAACCATCACTCTTTGTCCGATCAATAGACAACAACACGCAATAAGAGGTTGCCTACACATCTACACACCCCCCATACACACGTATATATCTTGTTATATATTATTTTTAATAACAATATCAGTACATCCTATGTTCATAATATTCAATAAAAACAGTTTATTGAATAAATTTGTATGATCAAGGATTTTTATGGTGTCTGACATCTATGCAGACAAAACAAAATGTTACAGGTAAGAAAATAGTGTCTATATTATATATATATATATATATATATATAATATCATTTCAATTCAGATTATTTTTTATATATTAGGTATTCATTATTAATGAAATTATATTAGATTAGTATCCAATTATATATAAAATTTTCATATATCTTCAGATATTTGATCCAGTACGATTAATATATGGGATGTTGTTGAATTTTTGGAAATTTTAACATACTAAGCAGTATTTGTTCTTTCTAAAACAAATCAAATTGTATTGCTGTCTCGCATGTTAGGAACTATATTATATCCTGTGTGTCATCAATAGATGCATTTTTATATCAACAAATATAATATAATATATGAAAATAAATTAACTTATATTGAATACAAAATTGAAATTATTACGAATCTCTATTTACAAAATCTGAGTACAATATATAAGAAAAAAAAATGTAAAAACAATGAGCAAAGAACTAGTTTTGCCATATACGTCCTCATCTCTTAGCTGTTATGCATCAATCGGTGGGTCATGCATATATACGTTTTCTCTCTCGCTCTCTCCTTTCTCTATCTCACTTAATATATATACACGAACCTTCCTCGTTATTTCCTCCCAAGAACATCTCTAACATTCCTCTCCTCTTCAGCCAATATTTTGACCCCCAAACACACTCATATAAACACATATAAATTTCCTCATAAACCCTAAACCCTAGCTACTTTCAACAACTCTCTTGTTCCAAATCCAAGGAAAAAGTTCAATTTCATTTACAATGGCCAAAGTCGGGAAGCTGACAAAGCTCAAATCGGCGATGAAGAAATGGCCTTCCTTCGCCAAGAACCACCACCAAACACCCTCCCTCGCTGCCGTCTCTGACGAGCTCTCAGAGGACAACAATCTCCATGAGGTTTATGTTGGTCAAACTCGAAGATCTTACATGCTTAGACCAGACATCATCTCTCATCCACTCTTTCAAGAACTCGTGGATCGGTCTTCTAAATCCGTCGAACAAGATCGTGAGATTGTTGTGTCTTGTGAAGTCGTTTTGTTCGAGCACTTATTATGGATGCTCAAGACTGGTCAAGAAGGAGGATCCGTTGAAGAATTGGTTGAGTTTTATACTTATTGACATCGAGCGTTTGAGTTTATACATTTATTTCGTATAATATATAATTTTTATTGTTGTTTTGGTTGTTGCTGATTTGTACTTTTTATTCGATGCGGTGTGTGATCCAAACGAGATCTCGTAAACCATGTCATTTGCTTCCCTTTTTTTAGCAATTTTATGATGATGATGAGCATATGTAGTTTCTTACTTTGTTACGAGCTACGACCAACAAGGAATAAATTTCTCTTAACAACAATCTCTATATTTCCTTCAAAATGTATTTCGATACCTCCATTAATTATAATATAATATTGATTTATTGTTGGTTTTGTCTCTATATTTATTTTATTGTGGCAGGTTTATCAAAAGGTTTTCCATATTGTGGCGGTTTGGTAACTTTTGTTTCTTTTGTTTGTAACGTATCTTTCTCATGAGTCATGAGTTGATGACATAATAAAGAGGGCTTTTGATGATGTTTGAAATTGCTTTAATTCCGATAAATTTTTTTTGGTTGAATATGATGAGTCCGATTCATTTAGCTTGCTTTATTTTTAAATATGACTAGCAATGATTTGTATCATCGATATTCATAGTATTTTTTATTTTTTTTGCGTATCATTTGTAATATGTATGGTGTCTAATTGTCTATTTCAAATGTATACTTTTGCGTATAGAAAAATACAATGCAAATTTTTTTAAGGAAACAATAATAGTCGCTCTCATGACGCGTTGGTGACCTGGTCCCAATTTCATGGCCCTACCCTCCTTTCTAGTTGTAGATATTATACATTTATTTTCAATATTCCTAAACTTTCAGCCATACAAAATACATTAAAGCTTACAGGTTAATTACTCGACATAATAAATTATAAATAATATTAATTCCTTACCAACACTATAGTTCAACATGTATAAGTACATTATACATTTTGTAGACATTAATTTGTTGGATGACATTAGCTTCCGAAGTGGTGAGGAAAGGGACGTGCGGAGTACTATATTATTAAAGAGTGTCATAATTAAATCAAGAGGAGAAGTTTCTTTGTTAAGTTTAATTAAACTTCTTACTTGAATCCGACACGCTAATGATTGAGAAGTCACTCGGTGTGTCCTTTCCGCAAACTTCATGGGACTTGTACTTCTGTCATGTTCATTGTTTATATTATTATATAGTATGTATAAATTCGGTTGGTAAGTAACTAAAATTGTTATGTGTTGCTTTATTCAACGTTGATAATAGAAGAAACTACAATTAGATTGGCTTCAAACTCAGGTTAAAAAGTGGCTTGTAGCCACTAGCAAATAACATCCAAAATACAGCATTGGGCCTTAGTGGGCCAGATGGGCCAAATTTACGAAAATGAACGACGGCATCTGTACGAAGGAAAACTCAGGTGAAACCAACTCATCCTTTGTCTTGCTGATTTAATTTCTCCTGTTCTTTTATGCAATTTCAAAATTTCCATTTTTTTTCTTGCTCAATCTATTTCTAAATCTCTTCTTCTTCAAAAATACCAACAAGCAACAGCAACATAGAAAAATCATCACCCTGGCAGTAGAT
This sequence comes from Cardamine chenopodiifolia, assembly GCA_963922655.1. Taxonomy (NCBI): domain Eukaryota; kingdom Viridiplantae; phylum Streptophyta; class Magnoliopsida; order Brassicales; family Brassicaceae; genus Cardamine; species Cardamine chenopodiifolia. Next base: position 14,684,073 of record OZ000476.1, on the reverse strand, counting down.
AAAAAGTTGAGTTCGAAATAAACATCTAAAACATATTTACATCATAAAAAAAATAAAAACCAGCTGAGGTAAAAGCAGAGTAAACGTTACCTGTGTTTATCTGAAGTGAAACTGACATGAACTTGAAGCCCAGACAACACTTGTCAAATCCTTGAACACCACAAGCTTATCTTCAGATGTCATGTATTTTGAGGAGAAAGTAGCTCTCTTCAAGATTTGCGCTCTTCAGAATGTATTTGGCCACTTCTCTCTCTTCTTATAGCCTCCATTTGTAGTCTTCCCACATGAAAGTCTCGAGATGAAGCAACAAACATTCAGGAACATTCTTTGGTTGATGCCATTCTTCACCATGCACTAGAACGGTTCCCCAGGACGCGTGATTGATGAGCCTGAGGGCTTGCAATTTAGGACAAGTATCAAGCATGAGGGTAAGTAGATTCCACCACACTCGTTTATTTGTATAGAACTACAAATATACCAGCTTGTAGAAAATGCTACAGGCAGGAAACTTAATCTCAAACGGTGAAAAAGCCAAGGAAAGACGTTTGACTCAGAGTAAGAGATCCCAGAAACTTGTCATCGATTATCTTAGAGACATTAATAATGTTTGCCTCCACCAACTCTGGTACGTTCTCAATCTGACAAGACTCGAGAGCCTTAACACCTTTAATCTTGAAATACTTCAAACAAGGAGTATTTATCACATAAATACAATCCCATTCTCCATCGTTGCCATTATTCATTGATAGTCTCTGTAAAGATGGCACTGCGATAGTGAAAGTTTTCAAAGTGCAATATGTATTTCTACGCACCATCAAATCTTCAAGCTTAGGGAAGCCAGATAAAAGGTTACCAACGGATTCTTCGTCTTTGAAGCCCACAGAGTGAAGGTGAAGAGTTCTAAGAGATTTCAAACAAACCGGACAAGGAACATCCGTACAGATCACATTAAGCTTGAGTTCCAAAGTCTCAAGTGTTTCACAGTTATACAAGCATCTAGGAAATGTGAATGGTCCTTGTTGATAGTAAAATTGGAGTACCAAATCACGTACGTTGCGGGAAATGCAATTCCAATCACGATTCCAGGATCCACTGCATTACATCTATCTGAACGAATTTGGAGATGCAAACTCTGTAAAACTGGAGCTTTATATGAAAGCAAAAATTTACAAACATTCTCGAGATCAAGTCTGTGAGTTAAAAAATTAAAATTGAGTTGAGGCATCATCTTCCAATGAGATTTCCATTGTTTAATGATGGTGAATTTGGAGATGCTAGATATTCGGTCAGACCAAGTTTTGTTCAAGCTATCGGGTACGAGGCTATTGATATGCTATGACACCAACACAAACACCCTCAAGAATTATGGGACAGAGTCTCGAGACTATGATCACATATGTCACTTCACCGATGGACTCTTGTCTATACAAACCTTGATCGATAAGTTTAATTCTTTATATGTTCCCTCACAATTCACGACTAACAACTTATATATCACAATAGTAATTAGTATTTCTATTTATACTATCTTTTTACGACGAGAAACTCATAGGATTATCTTTGGCTTCGGTGGAGGAAATGGATCAGATTGCACTAGATAGTATATATAGTGGTCAAGCGTGCTTAATTAGTCTTTTCCTTTTTTTTTTTCGCTTTGGTCTACGCAACCAGTTTCGAATTAACTTGTCATTTACTCATATAGGAATGGATGGAAACGTTATAATGAAATGAGTATTCTCATAAAATTTTTGTCTACAATTTGTTTGATTTTAACCGTTAAAGGTTCGTCATTGTGCATATGGCAAAAATACTTTCGCGTATCCTAAAGAAATCAACGATTTGAGTTAAAATAACAAATTTTATGTTATTAGAACATAAATTTTAAAATATTTTTAAAATGTATATTCAAATCTGTTATTATTAGAAATTTTTTAAGAATTGGATTTGAAAATTTATGTGGGATTTGAGAGATTTTTTTAGTTAAAAATTCAAAAATCAAAACTTTATGATTTAAGAGAAAATTTCTGAGAATTTAATAGAAAAATTTTGATTTCACCAAAATTTATCAAAATCATCTCAAAAATTATTAAATTTTAAATCACTTCAAATTTTCCATCTAATATACCTCCTCAGTTTAATTTTGCAATTTGGGTTAACCTTCTATTTCCTTTTTTCATGATAATTTGGGCCACATGGGCCAAAATTATGAAATGAAGGCCGAGGCGCGAGGAAACGGGACTTATGAAACGACAGTAATGACCAATATTGTTCTTCCTTATTAAACTCCCAGTTTAAGGGACACTAATCGGTGGAATACGCTGCCACTGGTTGTGCAACGGCGACGCAATAAGTAATGGAGTGAGTTTCTTTACGTATTTGATAAGAAGCATCTGTATAAAGGAATGGAGTGAGTTTCTTCTTGCTATTGGTGTCCTGTTCGTGTATTAATTTGGGTGTGCATATAGAAGCTACGAATACTTTATATACTTAATTCTTTTTTTTCAGTCATAATCAAGTGCCTTTGATTGGAAAGTAAAGATTTTGTTTTAAGACTTAGTCTCTTTGCATCTTTTCTTACCTTTCTGCTTTGCTTCTTTTTAGCTAACCCTAACAGATTTTTAACAGATACTGTAGCTCTAACCTGGGAACTCGAAGAACTGGTGCCGCTTGTGGAGAAGTGTATATTCAAGTTCAATTCAAAAGAAGACCTGACGACATGGCACCTGTACTCTGATTCTGAATATAGAGGTACTTAAAGCACACTGGTTCAGGCATTTGATTCATATTAAAAATTACTGGGATGAAATAAGATTTCTGAATATATGCACTGCAGAACAATTCTTCATGTTATCTGCTCATTATCGTGTTGGATATTATACTTTATAGGATTGTCGTCGGCTTCATTGGAGATTAAAGATGGAAGAAATGGATCAGATTGTACTGGTTAGCACTTAGTATTGTGTCAAGTGTGCCTCGCCTTTACCTCTGTTGCTTTTTCGCTTGGGTCTGATACACCCTGTTTTGTGCGAGGCAGATTTTCGAAATAGGCTTGGTATGCTTCTTTGACTAGTACATATTGTGATGATTTTCTCATATCTGGAGGCATGGAAACGTTACAGTATGCTTAACAAAAAAAAATGATTTCTTTTGAAAATTCTTGATCTACAATTTCTCTAGTTTAGCCTTTAGGCTCTTCATCGAGCTTCTAGTGAAAGTAGGTTACTTCTGGTACCATTGTTTCTAATTTCATCATGTTCTTTATTGTTTTCTTACTAATCATCACATCATCAATCAAAACCAAATATGTGAGTGAGTGAAAGCACAACCTTTCCTTTTTTTTTTTTTTCAATTCAGATATATACCAAGAACTGGGTGAACTCGCCAGGGCAATAGAAGATAACTCATGGCAAGCTTTTGCTTTTGCCCCAAAGGGAAACTGGTATACAGCTAAGGAAAGTCTCATACTTCTTCTACAAGGCAACTGGTGTAAAAAGGGTTTTTGTTGTCACCCAAGTTTGACATTTTTCGTCTTCAGGTTCCTCTTGCTCGTTACTTACCAACATGGACAGGAAATGTGATAGCTGCAGAAATGGAGATGAATCCAGGTCGTGTTGTGGGTATGTCTCTATCTGTTGATTCGCAAGGAAGTGGTTTTATTGGAGCTAAATCAGGTCCAGGCGATTTTCGAGTCGAAATTGATTGGATGCCATGAATAATGAAGAAAAGCTTTCTCATGAACCATAAGAAAAAGTTGTTGTTCTCTGGTTTACTCGTAGAACCGGGATTTTAGTTGACCGGATCCAAGTTGATGGACAAAAACATTTATGAATTGACTTGGCGCAACTTGATTATTATTTTTTTGACAGCTGTTGATTGGTTTAAAAAGAAAAAGAAAAAGAATAGAGAAATAAATTGTACGGGCCATATATGTTTGTTCAAGTTGATCAACTATACCAGAATTGACGATAAAAAAAATACAAAAATTATTGAAAAAGTAAATGACATTGTGATTAATGTTTTAGACACAAAGGATAGGGTTAGTACAACGTAGGGTCACGGACTCAGATCTTTAATGAAGCGTTTAGCATCTAATCATGTATCCGTACAAGTTTTAATATAGATATGCATAAAATTCGAAGTTTAGAATCATATATGAAAATATGTAAATTTCTAGAACTTTCATTCTATGACAAGAATGTATCAAGAAGATTCTGATGTTCTAGAGTCCTCGGTCAAATAAGCCAAAAACAAAAATTGTCGTTGCTCATATTTAACACTTTTTCCCAGGCTCAAATATAGTAACATTGATCTTTGAATTATATGTTAAAATGCAAATTATTATTCTTCTCGATATCAAGGATTTAACTTCCTTTCAGAGAAACTTTTGCTAACCAATCAAACTATCAACTTTGGATCATTATGTTTTATCTTGTGTTTTTCAATAATGATGGACTACTGTAAACATAATAACATATCAGATGGCAAAACTATATTAAAATTTCACATATTGTAGAGAAAAATCAGAATTTTGTTATAAATTTTGTTTGTTATAAAAATAAAGCATACAGTAATGTTTTAGTAACTTTCCGTAACAAATTAGCACAAGATTCCGCCTATTTAATTCATAAAGACAGGAAAAATGAAAGATATAAATAAAGATGGCGCCTAACAAAATTGGTTGCGTGTACTCACAAGTCAAAAAAAAGAATAAAAAAAATACTACTTTTAGTTTTAAAAGATGTCGGCTAAAACGAGGATAAAACTAGTTCAAGTGGCGAGTTTCTCGATCATTCTTTGTTGCTCCAAATATATAAATATTAGAGTATTAGTATACAACAGAAAGCACAATACCCAATATCTGACTCTATGCTTCTCTTCTCTTCTCTTCTCTTCTCTTCTCTTCTTCCACGTTTGAGTATCTACGCATCTATACGTAGACTAGTTTCAATCTATATTTCTTTCTTTGCTTCCAGTAAACTCCAAAGAAAAGCTCTGCTTTAATCTTCTCTGTGTCTCATTCTATACCATCAAATGGACAAGGAAGACTTGTATGCTGTCATGGATTTGAACAACGAATGTACACAAAGAGATATCAGACTTTCTTACAAGAACCTTGTTCAGGTTTCTTCTTTATCTTATTTCTTTCGTGGGTTCCTAAAATGCGATCCGACTCTACATTTTATAGAGTAATTTTGTATGTTTATATAATTTATATGTTGGATGGTGTAGAAGTGGCATCCAGATCGGTTTCGTGAAGAATTTGAGAAAGACGAAGCAAAGATGAAATTCCAATCCATTCAACGAGCCTATTCTGGTAAAAATTCACTCGGGTTTCTATTATGAACCGGGTTCGATTGTTTATCGGTCTGTTCCGGTTTTGTTAATTAATTGTGCTCCCCAACAGTTTTGTCTAATTCGAAGAAGAGGCTGTTGTATGACGTCGGAGCGTATGATAGTGATGACGACGAAACTGTAGGTTATTCCGTTACTATAGCTATCTCTCCGTTTATTTACACATCATTAGTTAGGTTCAAATTAAACAGGTTTTAATAATGAATGTTCACTACATTTTTTAGCTTTTTCTTACAAATTTTCCATTTCTTTTTCTAAAATAAATATCAAATTATTAAAATATTAATATCAAATTATTGCGTTGTAGGGAATGGCTAATTTCATAACTGAGATGGTGACACTGATGGCTCAAACTCAATCTACGGTAACAAATCATTACTTCGTTACTATATTACTAAGTATTAGTACTATAATTACTATTATAATGATGATTATGATTTTGCATAATTTGGAGCAGGGAGACGAAACTTTGGAAGAATTTGAAGAGTTATTTGAAGAATTGTTGAAGGATGATGTGGAGCAATTCAAAACTCGTTCATCTTCATCTTTGCATGCGTCTAACAATGTCACGTCTACTTCGGTTCTTTGCGATGATTTATCAAATGATATGCCGAACAACAAATGTATCGTTGACAACTATTCTTGTATAAGTTCTAGTGACTAGTGAGGTATTTAGTTTATACTCTCTTTTTTTAATCGATTTTTGAAAAAAAACATTCGGTAGTATCTGTATATATATATTTTAAAAAAACCTCTAAAAATGACAATGAATTAAGTAGGATTTATATCAGGCTTAATTTGTGAAACAGATGTTGACCATTGATGTTTTAATAAAGGTAGGTGGTCCACCGACGAGATTCCGGGTTGGGAATGGAAGATCTAAGAAGCAGAGCAGAAAAAGTTCATATCAATTTTATTTTTTGTTTGGAACTTCAAATATGTTATGTTTGTTGTCTTGTTACTAAAATATGTTATGTAGAATTTTGTGAACTCACTTCTAGGTCGTTTGAATCTCATATTTTTTGAGTTATGCAAGGATTCGAGTGAGAGACTTGTTGGCAACTCATTGTATTTATCACTAGAAAGAATCAAACAAAAGACGTAGTTTACAAATCTGGAAACTGGAATAAGTACCATTAGATCATTTTCATTGGTAAGAATCCTTTAAGTGGTTCTTATTAATATTTTTATTATAAATTATTTCGGTAAACGTGTTTTAAGAAATTTTTGTTAAGAACTGGTTCTAAAAGTTTTTATTTAAACACCGGTTTTTAAGAAAAGGTTCTTAAAACACATTTATTGATGCAGTTTATATCTTTTTAAATTTTAAGAATCTTTCTAAAAAACTCCTCTAAAACTTCCAATTGATGTGCTCTTAGACTAGACTCTAGAGAAGCCCTACTAAATACTATTACTAACACAACCCAAAGCCCTACCAAATACTATTACTAACACAGCCCAAGGAAAAACACTGAAGTTTACTTTTCATATTTGATAATGATATGATGAAATTTCGGATATTTATAACTTTAGGAAACTATTGAAATTAGTATTTTTCTTAGCTGTAAGGAATACGATATTTTGGAAGCGTTTGGGAAGTGGGACCAAGAGACAAAGGTATTGACAAGTTTGTAATCTTTTAATTTTCTTTTACGTAATTTCCAAACCTCCACTCTCTTCTCAAACCAACGACTGCGAGACTTTTATTCTCTCTTTTTTTTGTTTTCTTTCTTTGATCCCTGTATCGTTTGAAAAGGAGAAAAATATAATTGTCTAGAAACTACAAATCATGCTATCCACTAGTATAACTTTCTGTGGTAAACGAAATTACAAGTTGGATGAAATAATAAATAAATGTGCTTTTATTACTAAGTTGAGAATAATTAATGGACTTTACACTGAATCCGGTCCATTACCTTTTAATTTGACATATAGGCTTCTTCAACTTGTAAAAACGCTGTTCATTTTCTTCATTTTATTTCGCAATCAAACAAAAATGATTTCCTGTATAATTTATGATACATTTTTCGATCACTATAATTTCTTTTTTTTTTAATTTATTAATGCTAGGAATTAGTAATCCCCATATCATGCTGAATTGTTAATACACAAAAAGACTAAAAAAATAAAAGTAGGAGAAGGAAGAAATTGATGGTGCACGACCAAAAACAGAAAACAATTTTGTAGTGTAACAAAAATAAGGGCTAGGTCGTCGAGGGCAGGAGGTCTGATATGTCCAATCTAAAAATGGGTACTTAAGGCCCATTAGCTTTTTCATATTTCATAAGTGTGTTCTATTGCTTATGGCTTGCCTAATGCTGATTAACAGGTTTGGCCCAGGCTTGGATTTTTTCTCTTCATCAAACTTTAAAACATTTCTTCCACATCTAACCAATAAGACACAAATTTATAGTATGTAGTATTTATGGTAACGAATATGTCTATCTTGCAAGACAATTTGATAATTGTTTTTCTTCTGTATCTAGATTTGTGAAAATTTCAACACGCAAAACATTTACTCGGAAATGCCTACAATTCTTTTGAAGCAAAACCGATGAATCCATTATAGTATAAAATAAAAACTAACCGAATACGTTTTTTCAGACAGCTTTCATGGCCTATATGATATCAAACCATGTTGATAATAATTTGAGAAAAATAGATATGGTTCCATAAAATACGTTTCGTACGGAACCCGTGTCATATAGGTTCAAACTGTCAATTAATAAGTAGATGTGCTGATCTAATTTGATGATTAAATGATAACGAACCAATGATGTGGCCATGTGGTAGTGTTTGGCAACCCAAAAACATCCAAACATTGATTCGTTGCCTAACTAATCCGATAGTTAATAATAGATTTAGGGACAATATATTAAGAACATTTATTGAAATTAATGCTACATTAGAATGTTAGGTTTTGATTGGGCGAAACACATTTGCATGCCAGCATTTATGTGTTTGTAGTTGGCCATGTTCGCATACCATTCGACATCGCAATTTACCCAACAAACTAATAGAAAAAACGAAATGTTCTAAAAAACGGTTTAGGCGGTAGGCACTTAACGACGCCTAAATAATCATTTTGACTGTTTAAAATCGTATAGGTCTTATTTTCGTGTATTTTTTTCAATTTTTAACTATATAAATTTGATTTTATAAGTTTTACTTCTATATATATGGTTATAAACGTTCGTATGTTGTTTGATATGAATTAAATAATTATTTTTTGTCTAATTTTTGTTTATAATTTAATATTGTTATTTTAATACATAGTTTTATATAATTTTTATATAATATCATATTTATAATGTTTTATGATGTAAATGCATAATCCGCTTAAAATCATTTAGATTCTAATCAGGCATTATAGGTGTTAGGTGATGGATCACCCCTTACTTAATGCCTAACACTTTCTTGAACATGGGTTGATTTTGAAAAGAGGTCTAAGATAGTTCACCTTGTTTCTTTCATTTGAAACTCATGTTTTCATTTTTTTCTTTCGAATTCTTTCCTATTGGATGTAATTTTTTTTAATCAAGCTATAAATTTAACATTCCAGAAAAAGGTTAACAAAAGTATTCTTACAGCCTTTACTTAGAATGTTGTTTGTACTAACAAAATAGTTTGATAGTAAAATAAAATTAACTAATAGTACTATTTTAAACAACTACCAGTTCTAAAATTGTTTTTTGTTTTTACCGTGTTACTCTCTGAGAAAATATTTACCGTTAAATTAGCTAGAGCCTAGCCTTGACTTCGACCTATTTAATTGCGAGATTACACTCATCCTTATAACCCGGTTTAAATGACTAGACCGAATTAACCGATCAAATGTGTATATCCAAAGGTAAAAAACCGGTTATCGAAAATCGACACAGAAAATATTGGTTTAAAAGGAAAGCTATCTAACCACAAGTAAAAGAGGATTCGATATAAAGTGGGTTTGCTTTAAATGGCTTCGGTTCAGGATTTTAAACCGGTTAATAAAGTCTCGAGGATATTTTGGTAAACTCAATACTAAGGTAGTATCTTCTTCTTTTTTTTTTGTTTTCGACCATATGGTAATATTCACTTTATTTCCTAATCCAAGACGACATTCGTCGGATAAGAAGAAGTCTGAATGAGGAAACTCTCTCACACTCTCTCCACATTTCCTCTGTCGAGAGACGGTTTCTGTTGTACGTTCATAAAGAGAGAGAGTGTGTGAGTTCGAGGTTGGATATAAAGAGAGAGTAAAATCTTTTGCGGTGGGATAAAAAAGAAGAAAGATTTGCATTTTGAGCTCAACCAATAGTGAAGTGACGACAAATACTCTTGACTTTCTTAGGGTTTCTTCTTCTTCTCTCTCGACTTAGAACTTCGAATAAGCTAAAGTCTTGAGAAATAGTGGGAATGGACAAGTGCCCTATTCAATGCTGGATTGAAAAGGAGGATCTTGGTATGTTCTTTGTGGGAACCCGCATTTTTCTTGTGTGGATTTTGCATGATTTTAAGAGTTTTGAAGTTGGGATTTTTATGCTGAATGTCTTTTTAGTGTTGGGATCAGATCTGAGAAGCATCTGGTTTCTGTTGACTAGATCCTCGATTTCTCTGTCTGGCGATTTATGTAGTTCATGAGCTGTTTCTTTTTGCGGATTGTTCTGATTGAAGTTATACTCCGAGATTGTCGAACTAATTTCATCTTTTGCTCTAAATTTTGTTAGCAAGTTTGCCTTTTTGAACAACAGTTTCTATTATTGTTTCCTCAGGTTTGTTGGCATTGATTTGAGAATTAACAGTTGAATTCTGTTAAAACATCAGTGATATTTCTGTTGGTTTGTTAGTAACTTGGTCTCTAGTCTTGTGAAAATGAGGTCAGATACAGTTCTTGACTATGCGGTATTCGAATTGTCGCCAAAACATTCACGGTGAGTATATATGTTTGTATGTTTCACTTTTAGTGATCTTGTTTTTAGTTTGTTCTCTTTAATAAAAAGTGTGTTTCTTTGACAGATGTGAGCTGTTTGTAACAAGCAATGAACAGACAGAGACGCTAGCTTCAGGGTTGATACAACCCTTTATAAATCATTTAAAAGTTCTTGAAGCGCAAACTTCGCCTGTTGTTCAATCCTCTATTAGATTGGAGGTGGAGAAAAGCAACAGTTGGTTCACTAAAAAAACATTAGAGAGGTTTATATCAGAGAATTCAAAATCATTTTGGTTTCTTTTTGCTTCGTCTTTCTTTTTCCTTTTTCTTTTTCAGTAACATTTTCTTCCACTGTTTGTCTTTCAGATTTGTTCAGTATGTTAATAGTCCAGAAGCTCTGGAAAAAGTCAATACATATTATTCCGAGATGTCGCAGTTGGAAGCAGCTCGGACATTATATTCGCAGGTTCGAAACACTTTTGAAACTTGATTTCTATTGTCATTCTTGACCAACCTTTCCTACATACGTGTTGTCTTATTTTGTTCTTAAAGAGGAGCGAAGACTCAAAGTTTGGTGCTTCAGGTGTGTTTGATTCAACTGTTGTTATGCTGCTCGTATATATATATATTTTTTTTGCAATTCCAGAGGATCTAGAATATCAATTTGAATTCTATTTCATTCTGTTTCAGATGATGGAGTCGCAGCAGATGCCACAAAGTAAAGCCTTTCTGCCTTTATGTTAGTTGCGTGTTTAAAGTGTTTTATTGATTAATTTATCTTATTTATATTCAGAAAGGAGCTCTTAAGGGCTATAGATTTAAGACTTGAAGCTATTAAAAAGGACTTAACTGCGTCCATTTCTCATGCATCAGCTAGCGGTTTTGATCCTCATACTGTTTCAGATCTCCAACAATTTGCTGACAGATTTGGTGTACATCATTTGGGGTAAGCCTTTTATTTTTTTCTATTTGTCATTTGACTAAAGCTTTCTTTCATGTTTGGTTGTTTGATTGATTGAAATATTTCTGTCAGTGAAGCATGTAGCAAATATATCTCACTATGGAAAAAAAGGCCAGACTTGATTAATATGAAGCAGTCGAATCACCTGGCTGGTGTTGACAATGTCACAATTGAAAAAGATAGCACGTGGCAGAAGCAAAATGCGGTAAACGAATCAGAACATCAAATTCAACAGTGTGTTACTACAAGTACCAAAAAGAATGAAGAGGAGAAAAATGATGAGGCTATGGATGTAAACTCTTCTACAGTTAAGACCAGCCAACTCACAAGACGACTCAGTGTACAGGATAGGATTAACCTCTTTGAAAACAAACAGAAGGAAAACTCAAACTCTGGGGGAAGCAAACCTGTAGCTGTTACTAAACCCACAGAGCTTAGGAGACTCTACTCGGATATTTCTTTCTCTGAGAAATCTGTTCTGAGAAGAAGCAGTATTGTGAGTGACATGAGCATTGATTTGGCATCGGAAAAGAAGTTGGAGAGTTCCACAGGAGGTTCCTCCTCTACTCCTTCGTCTGTTCCTTATACCATCGCTCTAATGGATTCTAATGAAAGCTGTAAAAAGAGCGATGGGGTCAAATATGAGCTGAAGAATGACTCCGAAAAAGTTGTTGATGAAGCTTCTCGAGACAGGGTCAAGAGTTCCAAAACTGTCACTGAAAAGACTTTGGTTTCAGGGGCTGAAGCAACTTCTAATGCTCAGTCCAGATCAGTCATTGGTTCAAATGACTCTTCTGCTTCACAAAACCAGACTGATAGTTATGTCGATAGGCTACAGAATGTCATGAGTGATGCTAAATCCAGGCAGAGAGAGGAGGGTTATGAAGTCAAAGCCAACAATGTACCACAATCATCCTCCTTGTTTCCTTCTCGCCATTCACGATCTCGGTCAGCTCATATAGAAGCTGGTTTTCAGGAGGATTTGGCTTCTCAACCGCAGTGTAGATCTTCTGTTGGCAGAATCAAGAAGAAAGAAGTGGTTCCATCAGACGAACAACCAGTGTTACTTCAGAATTCACATTTTAGTGTAAAGGATGGTCTTGATGATGGGGAGGGCAGGCAGGTTAAAGCTAACAGTCAAAGGTTTCCCACGGCATTGGTGGATCAAATACCAAGGACAAGACTGTCAAAGGAAAACCCGGGGGTTAACGATGAGTTGAAAATGAAGGCAAATGAGCTTGAAAAGCTTTTTGCCGAGCATCAACTTCGGGTTCCAGGGGATCAATCAAGTTCTTCCAGACGTGGTAAGCCGAGTGAAACCCAAGTTGCACACCCAGAGCCATCTCATTCAATAGAGGCTGCAGAAAAAATGCTTTGTCTCGACAGTGGTTCTGGTGATCTCTCAAAGCTCATAACTCCCTTGGCTGGTGATAAAGACAAAGGGGATGCATTGCGAAGGAACTTTTCGGACGTTAGTCTTATGGATGATTCTAAAGGAAAGTTCTATGAGAAATATATGAAGAAAAGAGATGCGAAACTGAGAGAAGAATGGAGTTCGAAAAAAGGTGAGAAGGAAACAAAACTGAAGTCTATGCAAGAGGCTCTTGAGCAAAGTAGGACTGAGATGAATGCTAAATTCGCTGCTTCTGCTTCGTCTGAGAGACAAGATTCGGTTTCAAGTAGTCGTCAACGAGCAGAGAAATTCAGGTCTTTTAACTCTCGTTCAAGTATGAAAAAGTTTCAGGTAACTTAGCATTAAGTCCATAAGAAATATTTTTCCTTTGTTTCCGAAGTGTTAATACTTGTTATTGATGATACTTTTTTTTCAGCATCCTATAAACTCATTTCAGAGCGAAGAAGATGAAGATTTCTCTGAACAGAAACCTCGGGGAAAAGATAAACCAGCCAGTGGACAACATTCAACTAGCAACATTGGTTCCCGGAGCTCCCAAGCTAGAAAGCTTCATCCCAACAAGAGCATGTCTTCTTCTATTACTCCGCGAACCGGAGCATCAGTTCCGAAACCATCAGGTAAAGTTTCAAACACCTCTTCTGGGAGGCGAAGATCAGACAAGTCGCTCGCACAATCTGTTCCAAATTTTTCTGATCTTATAAAGGAAAACACGAAACCATCTTCTTTAGCTGTCAAAACTACTATGCGATCACAGGTGAGAAGTAGTGGTCACACCAAGAATACAAAGGAAGATACACCTCTTCAAAGACCTCGATCATTAAGGAAAAGCTCCTCTGGGAACATAGACTTCACGGAATTGTCCACTCTCTACTCTGATGATATGATAGCCTCTCTAAGAGTGGATTCAGATATATTTGAGAATCTGAGAAATGAAGAGTATGATGAACCTGAAGCTGAGGCAGAAGAAGTCTTGGAGAATGCTGTTAGAGAAGAAGAAGAAGAAGAACTGGAAACACCTCCAACGCTAAGCGAGGTATATGAGACAGTTGATAATTCAAGAGAAGAGAATTGTAGTTTCTTGCCTGTTACTGTGCCTCCGACATTGCTTTCCTCATTAATGGACTCACCTGGGGAAAGTCCTCTTTCCTGGAACTCAAACCTGCAACATTCATTCAGCTATCCTCACGAGCACTCATCGGATATTGAAGCTTCTGCGGATTCTCCCATGGGAAGCCCTGCTTCTTGGAGTTCTAGGATGAGAAAGAAATGGGGAACGGGACAGAGTCCTGTTACCGTTGCTGCTGCTAATAATTCGTCTCAGTTCCAGTCAAAGAAGGATTTAACAAAAGGGTTTAAACGGTTGCTAAAGTTTGGAAGGAAAAGCCGCGGTGCTGAAAGCTTGATGATGGATTGGGTATCTGTAACAACTTCTGAAGGAGATGACGAGATTGAAGATAGGCGAGAGCTTGCGGATCGATCATCAGACGATTTGAGAAAGTCGAGAATGGGATCTCTACAAAGTTATCTCTCTGAGGATGGATTTCATGAGAGCGAGTTCACTGAGCAAGGTAATAGTAATAACATTGTCTTCTCCCCCCTATGAACTTTTCTTCTTTAGTTAATGCTATCACGAGTTCATATTTTGATGTATCCTCGAACATATTTTGGTTTCGTCTTCAAGCTTCAAACATCTCTGTTCCCGAGCTGAAAGAAGATCATCAAATGTCTGGAAATAACTTCAAAGGTCAGAAATTTTTGTTTTGTTTGCTCTTCTTGCCTATTCTCTAATGTAGAGTGCAAGATTTCTTCTCCATTGTATCTTTCTTTAAATGAATTATATCATTTATTCTCCACAGCGCAAAAATCGTTCTTCTCACTCTCCACATTCCGTGGCAAAGGAAATGAAACGAAGCCAAGATAAAGAAAGAAAAGCGAAAAACAAAGCTTGGATGGATGTTGTTGTAACCATTGTAATTTTGGTAGTTTTGATAGTCCTATTTGTTTCTGGGCCCCGTATTCCAACAAAAGTATTGAAGCGCACACATGCAACAAAATCACTTTTTCTCATTATTCTCAATTAATAAAAAAAAATAGATGAACTTGAACTATAATGTAAAGATGAAGCTTTTTTAGCTCCTTCATTAAGAGGGGTAGCACTAACAATGGCTAAGCACAACAACTGAACAAAATAGAAACAAAGCTTTGAACAAAAAGTCTCCAAAAAAGCATGAAGCAGCACTGGTTACATATCAACACCAGATTCTTTACTTTCTCTACAGGCCCTGGATTATGAATCTAATTTTAGTTCCAACAGCTTAATGTACGTGCAAAACTTAAAACTGTATAAAAACCCTTTCTATGCTTGTCCCTAAATTAGATTACAACCCATGTTGTGAAGCAAGGGTTCCTGAGGATAAATTACTTTGATTACCCAATCATAGGTTTCTTGATTAGGAATTATTACCACCAGAGTTGTTTTTGGGACCTTGAAGCTCCATTGGAGAATTGGTGATGCTACCAACCGATCCCATTGTCCGAGAACTTAGCTGTGGACTCGCTGGACAAGCCTCGAGGTTGCTTGTGCTCATGGG
Source organism: Cardamine chenopodiifolia (assembly GCA_963922655.1). NCBI lineage: Eukaryota > Viridiplantae > Streptophyta > Magnoliopsida > Brassicales > Brassicaceae > Cardamine > Cardamine chenopodiifolia. Next base: position 14,668,846 of record OZ000476.1, on the reverse strand, counting down.
ATGCATTGTACCCGAGCTTATCTGAGGACTCATAGGAGTTATTAGGTTCATTTGCTGAGGACTCATAGGAGTTCTTTGGTTCATTTGCTGGGGACTCATTGGAGTTCTCTGACTCATTTTCTGGGGACTGGACTGTTGCAGCTGCTGCTGGGTAATTCCAGCTGATGGTGAACCTACCTGGGGTAGAGATAGCACAGACTGAAGAGGTGAGGCCATTGCCTGCTGCTGCTGCTGTGCTTGTTGAGGCAGATCATGTTGTTGTAGCTGCTGCTGCTGCTGCTGAGGCTGAGCTAGCTGCGGAGACTGAGCTAGCTGCTGAGGTGGCTGAGACATAGGCTGCTGTAACTGTTGCTGATGCTGCAACTGTTGTTGTTGGGGTTGCTGCTGCAGTGGCTGTTGATTCATGTAAAGATTCATTCCAGGCATCAGCTTAGGTGGGCCCATGTTACCCATAGCAGCAACTCGCTGCAGATTAGCTCGGCTTAATGCATTCTGATCCAACATGGAAACACCGGCAGAGCTGGGGTGCATCTGCCTTGCACCTGAGACACCACTTATCCCGGCTTGGGGAGCACCCATTACACTTCCTTGGTTCACAATGCCCATCCTAATCTGTGTAAACAGAGCGTTTTGATGTGGTGTTAATGCACCGGCTCGAATTTGCTGGCTTATAGCATTCAAATTTGATGCTGGATTCATATTCATTGGGTTCTGGCCCATATTACCGATGCCAGGAACAGACATTGATGCTGAGATTCTGGTTCCCCCAATCCCTCTTCCTGCCATATTCAATTGATTGCCTAAAGATCCGAACCCAGTAATACTGTTTCCCATGCTTCCCATACCCATACCCATGCCCATGCCTACACCTGATCCTAGCCCCATCATTATCTTCTTCTGCATTGCCGCTTGTTGCTGCTGCTGTAACATCTGCAGTTGGAGAGGCGAATACTTGTTGGCCATCTGACCCCCCGGCTGCATACCAGAGCTCTGGCTCATCGAGTTGATGGCTGATAGCGGATTAGTAGGCAGTATCATGGATGGCCTCTGCATTTGTGGATGCTGTTGCTGTGTAAACATGGACTGTTGATTTTTCTGCTGTGAATGTGATGACAGTAACGCTGATTGTTGTGGGTCAAGCTGTTGTGATTGCATAGGCATGGAGCCAGCAGATAGAAGTCCTTGAGACATTTGCAAGGATTGGGAGTTTCCTGGAGGAAGCATCCTTGCATTTGCAAGAATATTCTGGGTTGAGTTAATAGGTGCGCTTCCAGCATTCCCCTGTTTCGATGCCTCACGAGACGGTTGTCCTGCAACTGCATCTCCATACTGTTGCATATCATTTGCAGAGTTACCTCTTGGATAACCACCCACAGAATCCGGTTGGCTGCTGCTTGGGCCAATATCCCCACGACTAGGCTTTGCCTGAATATGTTCTTCCATGATGTATCCTTCCCCGACCATCTCCACAAGCATATAAATCAAAATTGGTAAGTAGCTTTCCCATCAAACCCAAAACGTGATATAATCGATTCAGAATTAGAGAAATACCAGTGATTTAAATTGAGCAGCAAGTAGATCGGCGATGTGCTGTGACAAAGTGAGGAAAGATAAGCAAGTCAGCATGATTAAGTGGTGTATATAAGCGAACGATTAATCATCCATTGTCCATCCCCTTTTGATCGCATTGGAAGAGAAGGAGACACAAGCAGAAGCAACTAACAAGAGAGAAGTATCCATAAACCAACCAAGTTCATAGTTAAACAAAGTATTCACAACAATGACATCAACCCCAAGAACATGACTCAACAGCCTATAATCATTAATGAATGTAGAGGCAGCATTGCACTGAATGTTAATGCATGCAATTTGAAGATATATTGCTGATCAAAATAGAATGCAGGGGGAGTTTGATAACTATCCAATTTTCTGTGAACTTACAGTATTTGGCAATACTAAGAGATGATCTTCAACCGGAAAAACATCACCATCATCTATGTCCCCTTGATACCATGCTACTGTCCCATCGGTGGGCTTCTCTGACATTACCAGTCTTGTTCGTATTCTCGGGATGAAGGAAGACACAGTACCTGAAAAGATGCAGGAGTCAGAGTCAATCAAATACAGAAATATACAAATTGCCAGATATCTAGTCAAAACAGAAAACAGACCTTGCATTACATGGTCTAACCGACCAAAGTTCATGATTCTCGTCTTGCATGTATTCATAGTGCCACCAAGAATAGATTTTGATAACCCTTTGTCCTCGTCTTTGAAGTCCTCGTCGTTGGACAGGTTAGAAAAACAAACCATCAGGGACTGTTTAGCATACACGCGAGGTCTTCGAGAGTACTCATCCACCTTATGCTTTTTGCAGTTTAGTTGGTACCTAGAAATGGAACAAAAATTTGGATCAACCAACAAATAAAATGTATGACATACAGCATCATAAAAAATATCATGCACCAACCAACATAATTTATTTGTATAAATGCAATGAGACAAGGAGAGTGGGACAATGCTCTAGTGTAACGCCAGAATCAGAATAAGGAGAAGTATCACATTTGTGAAAGTAAAAAATCATAAAAAGAATTTGAGAAAATGACCTCAACAAAACAAGTTTCAAAAAATTCATACCTTGCAGCAACTCGTTCAATCTTTGAGAATCTGTCAAGGATTGCCTGATCGCCCAAAGATTGAGGTCCCACTGAAGGGCTCCTTGCATTAACAGGTATGCTCATAGTATTGACACTAACAGGAGAACCAACAGTGCTCACAACTTGGGTCTTCGGTAGAGAATTTGTCCTCCGTTTTGCAGCCATTTGGGCTTGGTGCTGCCTTTGCTGCATAGCATCATTAGCACTAGAACCTACTGACTGAGTAGCACCAATTGCAGGAATAGAAGTAACAGCCTTGTCCTTTTGAGCTGCTGCAACTGCTCCATAGTGGGTCCCCAGAGAACCACCAGAAAACTCACCAGACTTCGATGAAAGTGGGGACTGTGGAGGAGCACCTGCTGATAAACGAGGACTTTGAGCCTGAATCCTTCTATTAAATTTGTCTTCTTTTCTTGGGTCTTTTACAATCTGCTGGCCAGGATTAAAATTTGATCTCACGAATGCATTATGGGGTATCCTTGACTGAATACGCGGATCCAAATCATTTGCATCACTTCCCACCCCCGGCAAATTGTTTCTGATGCTACCATCAATTTTACCAGTCTCAAATGGTTCCTCTTTCGAAGTGTATCGCATTAGCCCCTGTTGTGAAGCTGGATATTGCATGGGACCACCTTCCTGATTCATAACCCCTTCAATTTGCTGAGGTGGCAACCTCTGAATACTTGCATTTGGATATTGAATAATTCTGCCTAGCATGTCATGCTGTTGTAGAAGCGTATTTTTCCAATTTGTATCGGTTCCATGAAGGCCATCCATACGTTGCCCAAACTGTTTCTGTGGAACCCCATCAGGACCCATGTGTGAAACCCTTGGCCGCTTATTCAAACCAGGCATAGAAGACATTTGTCCTTCTTGACTTTCCCTCTTTCGATGAAAAGATGTACCAGGGGTCATAATATCAGAGCCATAGGACAGTATCGCATCTTGTCCTCCAGGCGAAGCTCCAGAGACACTGACAGAATTTGATCCTTGATCCTGCATGTTTCTTATATTTCCAGTTCCCAGGTACCTTTGTTGCTGGGGTGGTGCCATGGGCAGTGAGGAATTCGGCGCATCTTGCAAGGTCTGAGTTCTTAATCCCGCCAGCACATTAGTAACAGGATTTTGAATAGCCTGGTTGTTATGGGTTTGCTGCATTATCAAACGCCCCGGCATTTTTCCTCGCTCAGAACTTTCTGGAAGCCGATCAATGCAAACCTTTTTCCCATGAATCTTGTTCTGAGACATGACTGTCACTTCTGTCATTTGCCTTAACCTCTTTCTCCGCAGAGTAGAAAGTGACAAGTTGAGCTATGGAGTAGAAAAAGAAACATTTTAGGCATTATATAAGCAACTGAGGAGAGAGAGAACAAGGAGTCTTTTTAATGAGATATTACCTTAGCAGACACAGGGCTTTTACTAAGCCTATCAAGTCTGGGTACAGGATCCAGACAGAGTTCAGGTTGCAGGGCTTTTACTATTCTGGACTCCACTTCCTGCAGTTGATGTAAGTATCAGTACAGAAGATAATAGTTTCAGTGCTCAGATATATGACCTACCATCAAGAGCTACCGTAATTACCATGAGATCACCATATGTCCATGAGTTGTCTGACATTGATGGAATATCTTTTACCACATTCTCAAGTGACATCTTAAGGTGCAATTTATTTATCACAGGAGAGACTTGATCTGGGGTATGTTTCCTATGGTCATGCACCTACAATAATATGTACCAAAAGTTAAAGAAAACATGATGATGTAAGATGACACTTGAGCAGTGAATTACATAATTAATAAAACTAAGTTATGTTAACTTCTTATACCATTTACTCCAATGTGTTTCAAAAACAATCAAATAACACATATAAATGAGTTCAGAACTCGAACTCCCATACAATTATAACATGTTAAGAACACAATTTTTTTCTGTTTTATCTCAATTAGTGCAGATAACTTTTGTTCAAGTAAAATTACAAGAATTTTTTGTTTCCAAGAACTTATGGAAGGCAACGCAGGACCAGAATTATGGTGACAACACCTATTTTTCAAGGCTTAGGAATTTTGTTCTTAGTTTTTGGAACAACCTTTTGGAACTGCTCGTTTACTTTGACTAGATGGCAGCTCATGCTAGTCTTTATCAAACAAATTAGTGCAGATAACTCACCTCACATATAACCACCCCATCCACAAATTTGCAAGGAATATCTTCCAAAATGTCCCCAGGAAGTCTGCCAGCCTCAATAGCCTATAAAGCATCCAGATGAATTAAAACATTTACTCAGTGGACTAATACTACAAAAATGAATTTTAACAAAAATTTGAGCATGTAGTGCAGTGAAATGAATAAATTGGGTTGAACAAGTGAAAAAATTAAACATCATCTTCACATATACTAATTCCAAGTACTTTTAGATTCATTCACACAAATGTTTGAATCCGGTACAATAACACAGTTCTAATAAAAAAATTCCTCATGTGATATATTTACCGAAAGTAGATTCTCTGCTGCCCTATCATACGGATGTAAAACCTTTGGAACATCTCGAAAGGATGTCTGTTGCCCAGCCTGGTTCTCAAAAATAAACAATAGTTAGATGTGACAGGTTAAAATCAAATGCAAGAAACTAAAAGATAAATATATTCATATAAAATCTTCAATACATGAAGTTCTACTACATACCTCAGAAGGTTTTCCTACAGAGTACCCATTCGGACAGAGGCTCAATGTGAAGGAAACTTCATGATCTGCAGAGAAAGCAAATGTATTCAATTTAACATTGCTCGAATTAAGCAAAACACGAGATGTCGAAGTGGTTGAGAGGCTAACCTGGTGATATATCAGGCAAAGATTGCTGCGTAAACCCAGAAACATCACCAGCATCGGTTTTATCAATGGCCTGAACCAAACATAATAAATTTGGTAATCTATATACAAATATAGTTTTCCAAAATAAGGTGATCTAATTAAATGAAATCGACTTTTCGGCGCGCGGATTTGTTTCCTAGCTTATTATCCTACAAGGCAACATGGTATGACACTTTTTCCTGGATTCCTCGTTCACAGTGATATAAGACAATAAATTTCCCCCATAATTTTTCTAAAATCACAATTTCACAATGATCTCAACTTCCAAACTATAATTTACTAAGGAAATGGATAATTAACAATTTTCATAGATATGATTCGGAAAAAAATTCCAAGTAAATTACCTTTGTTTTCCCTGATTGAACGAATCCTTTAGAATTCAGCTGTTCAGGAGAATCAGGAGTAGCCGATTCAGTAGAAACCCTAGGCTGGAACTTTCTACCAACCTTCGAAATCTTAAAGGAGACACCCATGAAATCTCTCTATAGACCAAGCTTAACCAACCCTATCTGGATAATGCTAAAAACAATATAAAAATGAATAGACCGAGCAACGGAGAATTCACAAAACCTGAACTTTCAAACAGAGGTGGAACAATTTTGAAGTAGATGAGAACGGAAGAGAAAGAGAGAGATTTGAGATATCGTTTAGGGTTCTTCTAACTTCATTCTAAGTAGCCGAAAATCTCAGAGAGAGAGATTGTTTTTTGCTGGCAAGTTTGTGCAAACTTGAAAGATTCGGTTAAAGAAACACAAACCGGAAATTAAACCAGTGCTCATCATTGGTTTAAGTTCGATTAAAATCACCGGTAAAAATTGTTAAAATTACTCGCTCCGAGAAAATTTACCACGGTCATTGAATATTTACGGGGGCAAAATAGACTTTACGGAAATTAGGGTTTTGCTTCATATAAATTCGCTAACCCTCGCAGCCACTTTATAATCCTCGCTCGCCTCTCTTATGTCATTTTAACAGAGCAGAAGCTTATCTCGGCGATTAGGTCCCCGGAGAAGAAGAAGAGAGAAACAAAATGGCGACTAACGGATCTGCTATCTCTGCTCAGCTCTCCCAGAAGGAAGCTGACATCAGGATGATGTGTGCAGCTGAGGTTCATCTCGGAACCAAAAATTGCAATTACCAGATGGAGCGTTACGTCTTCAAGAGACGCAATGATGGTAATTTCTCGTTTTTTTTAATTGTTTGTTCTGTTGTGTATGCAATATGTATGTTCTTTAATAGATGATTAGTGCATTGAGATTCTGTGTTGGTATAGTGGATTTGTATGTTTATGTTTTTCTGGATTTTCTCAATTGTTGTTTATGATCTGTTTTTAGCTCTTGCAGATTTGTTTTAGATAGGTTTTGGATTTGTAGGTTGTTTTAGTTCTTCACTCTTTTTAGTATGACCATAGTTGAGTTTATTCACGACGGATCTAAACAGCCGCTGACAAAAAATGCTCAAACGCTGCTATTCACTTCTCTGTATTCTTTGTAATGAACTGGAAATAACAATAAATGATTTTTTTGTGTCTTTTCTGTTGTTTTTGTTTACAGAAGTAGTTTTGGTGTCTATGAAGAAATGAGTAGGGTTCGGGTTTCATTTGGTTTGTTTTGAATCTATGCTTGAAAGTGGGGATATTGAGCCGCTTAAAGCTCTCTTTTGTGATATTTGTTCATAATCAATTTTGTGTTGAACATTTTGACTGATGTTTGAGATAGTGCTCCTACTGTTAAATGGAGAGTACGAAACTTGGTTTTTTGAAATTTTTTTACTACTCAGGTATTTACATTTTCAACCTCGGTAAAACATGGGAAAAGCTCCAGATGGCTGCACGAGTTATTGTCGCTATTGAGAACCCACAGGACATCATTGTTCAGTCAGCTAGGCCCTATGGGCAGAGGGCTGTCCTGAAGTTTGCTCAGTACACTGGAGCCAATGCCATTGCTGGAAGGCACACTCCTGGTACCTTTACCAATCAGATGCAAACATCCTTCAGTGAACCCAGGCTGCTGATTCTTACTGACCCGAGAACTGATCACCAGGTTAACACCTTTATCAGTTCGTGTTGATGAGTATTTTCCCTAATCCAAGTGATTGTTATGTATTGATTTTGATCAACGTCTTGGTGTGTTGCAGCCAATCAAGGAAGGTGCTTTGGGAAACATTCCCATCATTGCTTTCTGTGACACAGACTCACCCATGAGATTTGTTGACATCGGTATCCCTGCCAACAACAAGGGAAAGCACAGCATTGGTTGTCTTTTCTGGCTTCTTGCTCGCATGGTCCTTCAGATGCGTGGAACCATTCGTCCTGCACAAAAGTGGGATGTCATGGTAAGAGGAATATCGTTTTTGGAACTGTGTTTTACTAAGGTTTACATCATCCAGTACATAAAGTTGGCAATCCGTTTCAAACTTTTCCTGTTAAGTGTGTGATAACTTCATATGTTGTGTTTTTGTGCAGGTTGATCTGTTCTTTTATAGGGAGCCCGAGGAGGCTAAGGCAGAGGATGAGGATGAAGCTGCCCCACAGACAGATTTTGGACTTCCTGCTCCTGAATACGGAATGGTTGGTGGAGACCAATGGACCACCGCTCAGATCCCTGATGCTGCATGGCCAGGAGAAGCCCAGCAGCCAATCGCTGCTGCTCCTGCTGCTTTATGGAGTGATTCTGCTGGTGAGTTATTGAAAAATATAACCCGATACCCTAGTTTTGGCTCTGGATTTTGACACCCGATCTTGATTTTAATGGTTGGTTCTTCTGTTATTTCTTGCAGTTGCTCCAGCAGCAGATGGATGGGACACAGCTGTGCCACCCCCAAGTGCTCCAGCTTCTGGTTGGGAGTAAAAGTTTATAGCCTTTTACTCGGTGGTTAAAAGGTTACAGACATAGTTTTTTGGGATTGAAGAGTTGTCGAACCGTAACTGTTTTTCTTCTCTACTTGTTTCTCTCTTAAGACACCTTAGATTATTATATTTTGCACTTTTTTTGTTTTGAATCAGATATCTCTACCATGTTATGTCTTGCACTTTAATCACAAATATAATTGAGCTTGTGGTTCATTATAACAGCTTGATTCAGTTTAATTGATCATAATTTGGAAACTGCGCAATATGCTAAACAAATACTCCCATTCGATATAATATATATAAAGTTTAAATGCGGAGATAATTGCATACTTCTTTGATGATCTCGGTCAATTTGGAATTGCTGCTAACTCTTAGCTGAGCAAGACGTCGGAGTCTCTGAACTAGTGGAGGCCTGAATCAAGTGAGAAAGACGGAAAGATATAAGTGGAGACCGCTTATGCTAGAAGTTTATATGGCAGAGGTTGAAGGGCTCAAAATTTTGGAGATATCTGTTCAAAACCTAAAATATAGACTGATATTTGCACAGGGCCCAAAATATGATTGAGCCGCCCCTGAGCAGAATACCATCCAAGAGACGAACCCCAAGAACATGACCGATACCTGAGCTAAACCTCGAAAACTCAAAAAACCAAAACAGCGAAGAAGCACCAGGAAACAAGAAGCTAATGCAGAACAGAGAAGGGAGAGACGGCTATCTCCGGCTTCCACATCCCATCTATACAAGAGACCGTTGAAACAGAACCTAATCGACTCACCTATAACTCTGAACAAGCCATAACCAACGACTAAATCCCAAAAACACCAACAAAAGATTTACACTTAGCAAACTGGATAATGAAGAGTCAAACACCAAGCCACACAGGAGCTCAATCATCTGCGAGATTTTTGTTTTTAATTATTTTGTTTTGTTAGTGAAAATCAGAGACGAATTGGGCTACTTGATTAGGCCTAGAAAGGCCGGTGCCACATACCCATTACGTGTTACATTAGAAAATTTTATCAACGAATAAAAATGTAAATTAGGAAATTGAAAAACGACATCGTTTTATATATTTTTTTTTACTTGGCTTATGAGATACGGCGTTTTCTATTATCAACCAAATTGTATTTGTTTAGCATATTCTGTTATTGAGGATATTCAGTTAAATCCTTGGCAGAGGCTTTGACAAGTATATTGTGGTATCCTAGTTATGAAAATTGTAATTGACCTCGATTGTGATGGTAAAAAATTTTCCTTGGTCAGGTGATTGTGGATAATCCTCTTGATATGCTGTGTAACTGTTATGGTTCCCATGTTCTTCGAAGGCTTCCTTGTCTTTGCAAAGGAGTTTCTTTAGATTCCCCTGAGCTTCATGGCGCAAAATCATCAAAAGCTCTGGCGAAACGCATGAATTTGAAGATATTTCATTTAGATGAGAATTATCCACAAATCCCTCATCAAGGGTTTCCAGATGTGCTCAAGTACCTTTTATCTGGGCTATTAAATTGTAGCAGAGAGGACATGAAGTATCTTCAAGTCGATCAATATAGCAGTTTGGTCTTACAGGTATGTTATATGCCCCTGTCTAATCTTTTTTTTTTGTTATTTTTGAGCAATTTCTTTAGTAGTATTGACTGTTATGTTACTCTCTCTGGTTCTCCATGATGCTAACAGACGGCTCTCATACTAATGGTGAAACAAGATGAGGAGTTGCTTGAGATCATTCCTCTTATTCTTTGCTGCAACTCTACAAATAAAAAAGTAGAGGAGTTTCATATAGAAACTGAGGTTGCCAAAGAAATTTTAGAGTCAATGAAGGATACGTTCAGTCATCTGGTGGAGGTAATAAGTTAACCTGACTGTGGTGGTTACACCAAAATTGTGATACCTTGCAAATAACAATTGATTATGGACATATTGCCTGCTTTAGACCATGCAAAACATGATCTAGAATGGTGGCCACTTATCTGTTGGGTTCCATGCTCTAATTGGAGTGATAATTTTCTTAGTCATCTTTTTAAATGCATTGCATTCCATTTTCAGGTGATTTTGGAAGTGGCCCCTCAAAGTTTGTATAACGAAATGTTCAACAAAGTTTTCAAGAATTCTTTATTTGAGCTTTCAGTTGATCGGTTGCAAATTTTGTTATTCAAGCATTAATCTCTCATGCAAGAGACCAAGAGCAGGTATCCTTATCCTACTGACATTTCATCTTTTTCTGCTGTGTCAGCTAAATTTCATTCCATGTCTTTTTAGCTTTGAACGTATTTGTGCTATTTCCTTGAAGCTGGTAAACTTGCGTTCAATTGATTTTGTTTGCAAGATGGGTTTTATATGGGAAGAATTAGCTCCAAGATTCAAGGATCTTTTTGAGCAAGGGAAGTCAGGTGTTTTGGCTTCTATGATAGCAGTTAGCCAAAGGCTTCAAAGTCATGAACATAAGGTTTCTATGTTTTGTAAATTCAGCTGAAATTTTGTTTCTTCTTTAGTCTCAAATGATTTCTTATAAGATGCTTCTTGCTGATTTGACAGTGTTGTGAGGCCCTTGCCGGTGCAGTATGCTCCGCAAATGAATCCCGTATCTCCATTATTCCACGGCTGTTGTTTCTTGATAACTTCTTTGGTTGCCAAGATAAGTCTACATGGGAGTGGGCACTGGGTGCAAAGATGCATGTTCTGGGTTGTTTGATCCTGCAGGGGATTTTCAAGTTTTCTAGCGTATGTTTCCTTTTCTTCTTGTGTTGACAAAAAGTAGTTTCCTTGATTTTAACTTCCAAGTTGGCTATTCATGTTCATTCACAATAATTCCCAACTTTTGCTCCAATTCACAGGATATTATACAGCCATACATAACAAGCTTAACTTCCATGAAACCTGAGTATACCATTGAAACAGCAAAAGATTCCAGCAGTGCATATGTCATCGAGGCATTTCTTGCCTCAGATGCTGCCACAAAACAGAAGCGCCGACTAATTATTAAATATGCTTTACTTTTTTTATTTCAAGACCCGTAGATTCCAGTTTAGCTTTGTCTATATGATTACAATACCCAAAACTGAAGGATATATAGGGAAAGTCAGAGTTTTCTTTTATTCTTTGTTTTTTCTTCATTCAGTCTCTTAGGCTACTTGTCAGTTTCTTTCAAGCAATTGTTCTTCATTCTGATGATGTTTCTTCTCACCAATGACTCTCTGACAGGTTACATGGACATTTTGGTGAGCTTGCATTACACACATCGGGTTCATTTACTGTTGAGAAGTGCGTCGATGCATGTAACTTGACACTAAGGGAAGCCATAGCAACTGAACTGTTGGATGTGAAAGTTGATCTCTCGAAAGCAAAGCAAGGGCCTTTTCTGCTTAGGAAACTAGCCACCGATGGGTAAGATCTTATTTACAAAACTTAAATTGCTTTGTTTGGCAAAAGTTGTAACACATCAGGAAAACTGATATCACCGACATACAAATTTACACTTCAGATGAAAAAGAAAGAAGTAAAATTCCTAAGAGAATAAGTCTAGGGGATTTAGTGACCATAGTGCCATTGAAATGTTGGCAGATTTGTAGTGTTGATGCACACATGTATTATTTTGCGTCTTTTACCTCATTCAGTATCTTGAAATGCTATGGAATCATTTGTGTTGCAGATATGCCAGCAGACCTGATCAATGGAAATCAAGACAATAAGCTAAGCAATCAACATATAACGAATTTTGTTCTGCGTTTGGGTCCAGCAAATCAAATTTTCCAAGGAACACCTTTGTCTCTGACGCATCTGAGGAAATAGAGCTAAAGAACACAAGGCAAGAGATTGACCATCATCCTACTTCCAGGTTTTAGCGTCACCGAGAAGAACATGGAAGGGATAGGGATGAACCTTTTGCAGGGGGAAAAAGGACAAAACAGAAGAAGAATAAAACTAATTGAAGCAACAGATACACCAGTTTCCAAAAAAGACCTTTCCTTTCTGGTGAGATGACTAGAAAGAATAGGCATTCAAATAAATTAAGAATATGAAGGTTAGACTCCTAACTCTATCATATCTAGTCAAACTGCATTTTTCTCATCTCTGTGTCACAGTTCTTTTTTTCCTAATTTTTAATGAAGATGACAGCATAGTTGAAGCCTCTCCGACTAGATCTATTCCCACAAGAATGCTAATGAAAACAGTCTTTTCGTATTACATTCCAAACGATCTTATAGAGGTCTCGAAACCCACTCTAGGAAGCTTATAAGTTGATTTCTTATGTTTCAATTACATTACAGCATCCAGAATTAACTGTAAATACGCTATACTACCAAAAAAATAAAAATTAGAAAGATCCAAGAGAAAAAGAAAAAGAAATTTATGGGTTTCTTGCTGTGATATGATATGCCCTACTTCCTCTTATATCTGTTAGGGGACCGTTCCTGAACCGTAAATACACATTCTTGGTGTCAATTATACTTGACGATGAAATTGGTTTTCATATCTTTCTTCTTAGAACGTATTGATTTGACCCCATAAGCGGGATCACCACCCCATAGCATGTTGCCGCGAGAACCCCGTATTTCTTCTAGACAATCTCCTAATTGTTCCAGAGCAACTAGGAAAAGATTCTTTAACAACACACTCAGATACAAAAAGCATTTGAGATGCATAAAGAGTGAAAATTAATTGCTATAGTTTGTCTTCACTTGTTCCGTATAGAGCTGGAGCCAGTCCTTGGGATCACTCGGTAGCTGTATTTTTCACCTCTTAGAAACACTTCCTTCACCTCCTTTATCTGCAAATCTCTCACAGCTTTACTGGAAGCTAAATCCATTGAAGCTGGTGCCATCTGACGACCTTCTACATTATTCTTGCTGGTAAACAAAGCTAGAAGTAACAGAGTCAGAGCTGCTAAGATCGATGATGATGTATGGAATCTCTTCATCGTGTGAGTTCTCTTTTTGATCTGTTCTATATCTTGAAGCTCTTACGTTGTTATGTTCCTGAGACTGCAATTGAGAAAAATTTTGGGTAACGAGCTTATGGTAGTTAAAAGAACGAGAGAAATTGAAAATTTTGTTGCTTTGTAGATTATATTATTGTTCCTTGAGACTTGTTGGGATCTAAACACGTGATCTAGTTTGACTGATTTGCCAATATTATTTATTTCCCCAATTGTGTCTCAGATAGTAAAGATATTCGTCTTAAAGTTAAATCTAATGATTTATAGATCATCCACTGATGATAAGTCATCACATATTCACAGGCATGACACATTCATCCACACGTATTGTCTATGCAATTTTGGGCTTGCAATGAGGTACATGTGATTACTGATTCTGATTCTAATAGTAATAGTTAAATCCAACTTTCATTCCATGAGAAGAAAATTTGCAGGTTAATACAGCTCATCTGTCTCTATGATAATCACCAACTTTTTATTTGTTTTTTTAATTACAAGTTATAGACCAAATGCGTTTTCTCAATTAATTTTTGTTTGGTTTGTTAGTTCTTTTGGCCCGTATACATTAAGCTCCTTGTATTGTTGTAGAGTTTTGCTTCTTGAAGAACTTATCAGTTCATGTCTTTGTTTTCGGCTTTAAGATTTGCTAGTTTAACGTAACAATGTCTTTTGTTAATGTAAACGTAGTTGATTAAAGAACAATATAGGACTCTTTTAATTTCAATTTCCCTTGGAATACATAATTGATATTACTTGGATGACAAAGAAAGCTCTCAACACACAAGCCAATACGCGCCGAGACCAATACAAAATTTGACATCTTCAGGCAAATCTCAATCAGCTAATCTAATCACAATCTTCAAGGATCAACAGAAGTAACATCATTGGAGCTACTATTACTACTATTGCTACAAGCCACTCTCTTGTCTCTACTCAGAAACCTCCTTAAGGACCTCAACCTCGTTGTCATTGGAGATTTTGCTTCTTCCTCCTCAACAATATACCTCATCGATGACGACGAAGATGATGATACATTCTGACTTCTAACGGAAGAATCATTGATCTCCAGAACAACAGCTTCTTGACTCTGAGAAGTAGCATTACCAGCACCGTCTTCTTGAGGTCCGACATTTGTGTTTCTGGTACTAACCTGATCCTGACGACCCCATACCAAGACATTGGTGGGGAATTCCGGAGAAGTTGAAATTGGAGACAAAGCATCAAGGTTGTTATTGGTGCTACTAGTATCTGCATTGTCCTGAACTTGTTCGATTCTCTTTGAACTAGCTTGCTCAGTACCAAGAACCGTGTTTCTGCAAATCGGACAAGTTGAATGAGACTGAAACCACATATCAATACACTCAACATGGAAACAGTGATTACACTTTGGAAGCAGCCTTGCTTTGTCTCCTTTAACAAGCTCGGACAAGCAAATAGAGCATTCCAAACCATCTTTGCAACTATCTTGTCTAAACAAGACAACTGGTAAGGAACTAAGTTCAAATGGAGTAAGTCCAGTGTTGGATAAAGCGTCTTGACCTGGGGCGAAGATGAAACGGCGTCGTTGACGGCGAGTAATTACCGCTGGAGCAGTAGATGATTGATCTTCTTCTTCTTGCTGTTGCTGCTGCTGTTGGAGCTGATCTATTCTCCACCAGTAGAGTTTAGCGTAGAGATGGAGGATAAGAACGAAGAGAACAGCCATGAATAGAACAATGATTGCTGTGAGAATGATCTTACTTGTGATCTCTTCAGTTGATAAGTCACCGAACATTGAGCTATGAGCAGATCCATTATCGTCCATTGATAATGCGATAAACAAGATCAGAACATTTCTGTTAAGATTTCAACTTTAGAGAAAAACAATGATTGTGCCCAGATGATTCAACACAATCAGCTTAATTATATGAAGGACAGCGATAATTCAGAAACAGAAACTGCGAGATGAACAGAGCAAAACTAAGAATTTGATGAGGACATGAAATTAGGGTTTTGTGAGGGGAAAGCTAGAAAATTTACTCTTTTGTTGAGTACCCAAATGGAAAAAATTCAAACTTAACAAAAACCCAGAATATTTTTACAATAAAGGCTTGAATTTTTCTGGGAAAACAGAGCTCTGAATCGAGATGAGATGTGTTAATGGTGTAGCTGAGAAATTACTTGGTAGAAAATGTTTAGGGTGTTGGGGAGGAGGAAGTAGTAGCTAAAGAGAGATGAGACAAAGAAAACAAAAAGAGAAAGGTATGTGTGTGTGTTTCAATGTGTCTCTCGGCCATGGAAAAAGGTGAAATTGGTTTTGGGGAGCTACTCTCTCCTATATATCTACTCTGCTTTTGTCGACAAATTTTTCTTTGTTAATGCGTTAATTCGTCATCATCGTTCTCCATTACTCAGTTTTTTGGTATGATCCCTCCACTACAAAATACTACTAACTACACTCTTTTTGTTGTCTGACTAATTTACTTCATTATATTACATTTGGTGACAATTAATGTATGTCTTAAAACATTATGCAATTATTATTTTTTTATCAATCGTATAATTTATATCCCGTGCTGCAATGTTTATAGTAATTTGCTGTAATTGTGATAAATTTGATGAACTTGTAAAGCTTAAAAAAATAAGAAACCAAATTTGGAGCGAATTGCCCTAATTGTTAGATTTTCTTTTAACCAGAGTGTATGAATGAATAAACTCTGCCCATTAGAGTCGAGTCTCTCTAACCAGTGTATGCTTGATTTTAGTTGAACTATAACAACATTTATGGCCAGCTTAGAAAGTTACTATACTGTAAACTGTTGTTTTCACCCATGTAATATTCTGTTCTCATGACAATTACTACACATGCATTTCTTTTGGGAATTGGAATGCTCGTTACGTTTATGTTTAGTAAAATCCCTGAGAACATGAGATTTGTTGTTTCATAGTGTTCTAGGAAACGGGTTTAATGGTTAAAAGTGGTTGAAGAATAAGAGTACTAAAGATTTTAACTCGCAGCTTATAAATAAAAACCTTCTATAACTTACTATTCTATAAATTAATAAACAATACAAAAAATAAAATTATCCGATTCCAAATTGGCTCAATGTAAAAATTAATAAAATTCGATGAAATAATAAGATAATTTTTTTTTTCAATTCCTATATAATTATATGGTCTCATTAGAATCATAAATTAAAATTATATATGTATATACTAATGTATGATTTTAATGTATTTCTAAAAATGAATATTGCTAGAGCATGTCTCTAAATTTTACTGTATCAAACAATAGTTGTGTTTTGTTTCAAACTATCTAGTTATAAGTATCGTCTCTAAATTTTTATCAAAGTAGCTAATATTTTTGTAAGTTTTTTAATTTCTAAATATACATTATTTTAATTTTTATAGTCTTATAAATTGTTAAAATATGATAATTGAGGTTATTAATCGTAAAACTGAATTTATTTATGTCGTTTCAACAATTTTTTTTAATATTAAATATTTAAGTTGAAACTATAAATTTTATAGCATTCAAAACATTAATTTAATTTAGATCAAACTCAATTTTCAATATTTTTATAATAAAATGTTAAATGATAAATCAATTGAAACTAACTATTTTATAAATTAATAAATATTACTATAAAGTAATAAAATATAAGAGTCCCAACATTATTAATTATAGAGGTTTTAAGTAGATGATATTGTATTCAAACTGTTACTAAAACAAACATGAATGCTAAATGTTTTCTTTTATGAATAATATTTCTAGAATATTGAGTACATTATAAGCTAAAATGATGGTGTGCACAGGTTTACGCATCTTTTAATATTCATTATTTATTCTTTCCACGATATCGATAATTCTACACTGTTTTTACCCTCTCTCTTTTTTTCTGCTCTCTCAACTACATAATAAAATATGAATGAATAAACAAGGAAAGTAACAGTAAGTCAAAAGAGACCAAAATTAAAAATCAATATTATGTTTTGTTATTATATGTAATATTTGAGCAAATGAAGAGCTATTTATTCTTTCGAGATCAAAGGACGTGAAGACGAGAATCCTCCTGGTCGAGACCTAGTTTTAAGGATCTTGTCTTTTCATGAAGTGGAACCTTAACTATATTCAATATTTTTTTGGTTGAATTCAGTTTTAGGCACTCATATAAATACATCATATATGTACAGACAACAGACAAACCATGAAGAAAAAGTTTTTAAAGGTGTATGATATTAAAAGCAGCAATAGAAAAAGTCTAATCCATGTCAATTATTCAAATCTTACTACTAATAATAAATTCATGTCAAATTCAAAATATGTCATTCACATAGTTAGCTTAATACAATCTACACTGGGTAATCATTGAACACAAAGTCAATCTTTGTGGAAAGTCAGACCAAAATCATGGAACATTTCTACCCAAAAAAAAGTCAGATCAAAATCTGTGTTCTATGTTACGAGGAAGAAAATATATTAATCTGTTTTGAAAAGACTATGTACCGTAAGATTCAAAACCTTTTGTTTTGAAAAAAATAATAATTTCGTATCTGAAAATGTTTGTAAGTCTATATTGCTCAGTTTTGAAACTGTAACTTTTATTTTTGTCTTAAAAGTTAAGAAAAAAATGCTAATTAGGCAAAATGATGAGAGAAGAATGATGATCTTCTGCACCCTCCCTCTAATAACATATTACCCTCTTTAATCTTCAAAATCATTCTCCCTAGATTCCTATGGCAAACACCTTTTTATGTTATAAATAACACATACAAATTCAAATTTACTTCTAGTATCGTTGATGGATTCCATGGACCATGACTCAATTATTTAACAACCCCTTTGAATAAACCGGTTCTACTAATAATCCACTGCTGTATAAAGTGTTCGGATTTATTTATTTTGTGGGCTTTATAATGAACATTTACAGCCTTTATCAAATGGGCCATAAATGATTAATTCCTGCAAGTGAGCAACTGGTAACAGACTAACAGAAGAAAGGAAAAGAGAAGAGGAAACGGGTCAGGCCGTATATTGTTTATTGTATGGGTCGGATCAAGTTATGGCCCAAATGGGTTCTAATTGGATGAAACAGGTCGGGTCTCTCACTGACCCGTTCATTTTTCGGAGGTCAATTTACACTCAATTGGGTCGGACCGATTGTCTCCTATTTTTGGCTTTTTCGAGAGTATCACTAATTTGGCTATTTTTTGCTTTGACTTTCTCAAACATCTCATGATTTGTTTTGGGTATACCAACTAGTTGCCAAGTATGTGGAATCTTGCAAACAGAATCTTTATCGGAACAATTTGATCACATATATATATCAGTTTAGTGTTTACGTGGGATTTTGGTGTTAGGTTATCAAAAACTTTTAGTTTATACAGTTTGATTAATTTCAAAACCCAAGTATTAGGATTTGTTTTTACATAATAGTAAAAATAAAGAGAAAATTTGTTTCCTTAGTTTTTACGATTGACTGAATGAATGATTAAATAAGTTGTTGGAAAACAAAAACCAAAAACACATCTAAAGATATAATCTAATCAAGGCCATAACTTAAATTTACACACATAATGACATAAATATATATTGTAAAAAGCCAAGTGGTTAGATTTGTTCTTTTTGCATGATCTTACCGGTCCAACTCAAAGCATATATATGTTATGTCTTTTTGACAATCGATATAGAAGATAAGCTATCTCAAAATTTGTGTACATATATACATAATACATGTAGTGAATTAAATAAAACGTTTAATAAAGTCAAACGTTTTCTCTCCCTTGATTTATGAAATTTCACGAGGATACCATAGATCTCGGGTCGTCAGAAAATTTATGTATAATATACATAACATATGTTTATGTAGTACAAAATATGTTTATGTTATTATCTATTGACTGTTATTTTCTGTCGCTTATTTAAATATTCCAACAAGCAGTTCTTAAAATATTAGCAAATGGTATGAAAATTCTGAAAGTTGTGATGTTGAATACTACTAAATAGCTGTATCTGGAGCCGGAAAAAGAAAATGGCTGTATACAGTTTACAAAAGGACAAGAAATATATTGCATGCACTATAGAATAATGCCAAATACAAAATAAACCAGGATCATGATACATGTTATCTTTCAGTGGAATTGTATAAATATAAAATGGAATATCCTGATCCAAGTCGTCTAATTGATCTGTTTTATAAAATCATTTGTCAATTGTAATGAAATTATGAATTAAGAAAGAAAAGAAGAAGAAGTTTATATAAAGAAAATACGAAAAATAAATATTCGGGCGAGTTCTTTTCAAGATATATAAACAGATAAGCCGATGTGCTGGGGTTCTGAAATGGATGCAAATTCTATTTAAGAAAATAACAAAAAAAAAAAAAGTTTATAAACGGAATAAAAATACAATATCTATTGGCTTTTCCTCATTTTATCACGAGCTGAGAAAAACGACAAGCTTGATTGAACCTGGATTTGAGGTCCATGAATTAATAAATCTAACAAATAGCTCGGTTGAGAATAAACTATTAGTGATTGTTTAAATTTGATTGAATTTAAAAAAGAATCAATGGGAAGACATTAACGGAGGTGAATACCCGTTTTTATTTACATGAAAATATAGATATGATCGGGTTATACTAACAGATTAAGAATATGTTATCGTCTTGTAAAGTCACAAGCTTATTTAACAATTTATTCTCAATCTGAGCCTCAGGGTTCTAAATTCCCTTTTTATTTTAGATGATAAAGATAAATAAAGCAAACAAAAAGGCGGCCCATCCCAATTCCTACGATTTTTCGGTATTAGTTAATGTCAAATCTTTATATTCGGTTCCATTAAAGGAGATAACTAGGATGATGTCTTTCAAAACTCTATCATGTAAATATTTGATTGAAAAAAGAATACACCACCATTACCTAATTGTTACTAAACATTACTTAAAAGTATTAAACATGTCAATTATGGTTGCTTCTTTTTAATTAGACTCCAAATAAATTATTTTTTCCTACAACTCATACAAACACAATTTAGGGTTTTAATTAGATTCCAAAAATACTACGATATTTTTAGAGTCTTTTTTTTTTAAATATAGTATATACAGAAAAAATGGTATCTTGGAGAAATTTCTTGTTTTGATTATCTTAACTGTTTTCTTTCTTATAAAAATCTTGCTTTATTATGTATTTACATTACTATTTTTGGATATATATGTTATAACCTCTACTATATTCAAAATATCATCTCGTTTTAAATAAAAAGGAGATATCAGTACGCTATATATAACATAGCATCAATCTATTTTTTTTATTCTATATAAATACTATTATTCAAATCTAGTTTCTAAGGGGATTTTTAAAACTAAGTGATATTTTGTGAATAAAAGTCGAATTTATTTCATGTACGAATCACATAAACTATGTATTGTGAAATGTCACACATTCACATAATGGATCACAAATATATATTGCCTTCAATATATTTTTTTTAATATACAACAATCCTTTTAGTAAGTACAATATCCGAAAAGTCGAAGACCCTTAATAAGTCGAATACAATATAGTATTGTTTAAAGTAACTTGTCAGCTATCATATACGCCATTTGCCCATTAGTAAATTACGAATAAAGAACATATGAACAGCTTCAAGGAGTTTAATAACCCCAAAAATTAATAAGTCAAACAAAATAAATAGTATCCCTTAAAAAACCCAAAGAAAGTAGTATCATTTGATCTTCTTTATCTACGTTTCGTTCTTTATGACCACTATCTAATGTTAAATGTGGCTTCCACTTTTAACTAAATATAAAAAGATCCTCCATAAAGCAAAGTAGAGGTTATAAGAAAAGGTGTGTAACACCATCACCACTACGAGCCACTCCTAACCAGCCGCCCCAAAAGCGCCTCTCGTCTTTTATAAATAAATACAATCATCAAATACTATTCCTCACTTTTTCTTATTCCTTTTTAAAAAAAATTTCTATTTCATATCATAATGTTTGTGCCCATCATTATTATAACATCATCAAATTCCAATTTCATGATCAACATCATAGCACGCAAGCACCTCCAAAGATGAAATGACCCAATTTCCTCTTTTTCTTTTCTAAAATAAATCGCATCAAGAATGAATAATAGTTAAAACCAATGTTCATAAAAACGGTCTAGGTGGCGCTTAGATGTTAGGTGGTGCTTAAGCACTAAACGCTCCTCTGTCTAAATTTTATGATAATCGATTATATTAGGTGGACAGTTAGTTTTAACGGATTATATAGTTATTAAGCGAATTAAACGGTCATTTGACAAACTAAACGATCATTAAGTGGAATAGACGGTAATTAGAGGGTGGATTTAATAAATATATGAAAATATTTTTTAATATGTTATTTTGATAAATAAAATTTAAAATTACAAAAAAATTTGTATTTAAAATTTGATAATCTTTTTTTCTCCGTTTTTAGAAAATTTAAAATAAAATATAGAATTTCTCATTTTTCTAAAATAAAAAATTGTGATTAATCATTTTTTAAAAAATGAACTTTAAATTCAATATTAAAATTTTATTTTCTTGAAAATTTAAGTTATCTATTATATAATTTCATTATGTTATATTATATTTGTTACTATACAATGTATATATAGTTTTATTATAAAACCGCTTAAAACGAAATCACCTAATTTTTTATTAGGTGTTTTAAATGTTAGCCAGAAGATTATCGTCCGTTTACCACCCAAAGTTTTCTTAAACATTAGTTAAAACACAGAAAAATTTATTTTGAACCAAGCATAAATGATAAAACTAAACCAAACAAATGAAATAACTAAATTAATTTTCAAAGGGTTTCACATAAGCAGGTGAAAAAAACTATAGTTCTTTAAAAAAAACACTATAGTTCTTTAAAAAAAAAACTATAGATATAAATAGTAGTATATAGCGCTGACTTTAATAACTACATAGGTAGTGTTCATTTGGTTGTTTGTACATAATAAGCTTTTATTACAGTACGAATAATAAAAACAAAAAACTTTATATTAAAAAAAACATACCCACAACTAGAATCAAGGCAAAAAGATAACATGATAAAAGAAAAAATAAAATAAAAAAAGGAACTTTGGATGTGACACGAAGTTTTCTTCTATTTGTCTGACTATTCCCTTTGGTCAACGATGTTATTGAGAGCCATTTACAAGCTTCGACACAGAAACCCAGATTGGATAATGATGTCTTTTGCTTCTTTTCCCTCTTCTTCTTCTGCAAGCTTTTTCAATCTTTCTCAACTTCTTCTTCTTTTCTTGTTCTCGCCATGATTGACGAGAAGATGAGATCCAAATCCATTGGTCCCCTCTTGAGACCAGTAAAACCTTTGAGTCCTCACATGGTTCTTTTTGTTCTTGTCTATGTTCTTTCCCTCTCTGTTTTCTTTCTTACAGTCTCAGAGGCTGTCTGTAATCTTCAAGATCGAGATTCTCTCCTTTGGTTCTCTGGAAACGTATCATCTTCAGTCTCTCCTTTGCATTGGAATTTGTCTATTGATTGCTGCTCCTGGGAAGGAATCTCTTGTGATAATACTTCAGAAAGCCGCGTTACTTCGATTCTTTTGCCCTCTAGAGGACTCTCCGGCAATTTACCGTCGTCTATTTTGGATCTCCGTAGTCTCACTCGTCTTGACCTTTCTCATAACCGTCTCTCTGGTCCTCTGCTACCAGGTTTCCTCTCTGCTCTTGATCAGCTATTGGTTCTTGATCTTAGTTACAACAGTTTCAGTGGTGAATTGCCACTTCAACAATCATTTGCCAACGGAAGCAACGGTATCTTCCCAATTCAGACCGTTGATCTCTCTAGCAATCTTCTTCTCCAGGGAGATATCCTCAGCGGTTCTGTTTTTCTTCAGGGTGCTTTCAATTTAACCAGTTTCAATGTCAGCAACAACAGCTTCACGGGTCCTATTCCTTCCTTCGTGTGCACAACTTCGCCGCACCTCACCAAACTGGATTTCTCCTACAATTATTTCAGCGACGTTATCTCCCAAGGATTAGGCAGATGCTTGAGGTTAAGAATGTTTCGAGCAGGCTTCAACAATCTCTCTGGTGAAATCCCTAAAGAAATCTACAATCTTCCTCAGCTCGAGCAACTCTTTTTACCAGTCAACCGTCTTTCTGGTAAGATTGACGATGAGATTACTCGTCTCACCAAACTGACAGTGCTTGAGCTGTACTTCAATCACCTCGAAGGAGAAATACCAAAGAATATAGGTAAGCTTTTCAAGCTGAGCAGCCTTCAGCTCCATATCAATAACCTCACTGGTTCTATCCCAGTTTCTCTTGCCAATTGCACAAAGCTCGAGAAGTTGAATTTACGGGTTAATCAGCTAGGAGGAACCTTATCGGCCATAGATTTTTCCCAGTTTCAGAGCCTCATCACTCTGGACCTCGGAAACAATAGTTTCACCGGCGAGTTCCCCTCCAAGGTTTACTCCTGCAAAAAACTGACAGCAATGAGGTTTGCAGGCAACAAGTTAACAGGACAGATATCTCCTCAAGTACTGGAATTGGAATCTCTGTCGTTCTTTACTTTTTCAGACAATAAAATGACGAACATTACAGGTGCTCTCAGCATTCTGCAAGGCTGCAGGAAGCTGTCTACTCTCATCATGGCAAAGAATTTTTACAACGAAACTGTACCAAGCAACGAAGACTTTCTTGCGGCAGATGGATTTCAAAGCCTCCAAATCTTCGGTATCGGTGCATGTAGATTGAAAGGTGAAATACCAGCTTGGCTGATCAAGCTCAAGAGGGTAGAAGTTATGGACCTGTCACTAAATCAACTCGTGGGATCAATTCCCGGTTGGCTAGGAACTCTTCCAGACCTTTTTTACTTGGATCTTTCTGATAACCTTCTTACCGGAGAGATTCCAAAGGAACTGTTTCAGCTGAGGGCTCTGATGTCCCAAAAGGCATACGATGCAACAGAGCGGAACTATCTAGAGCTGCCAGTTTTTGTCAACCCCAATAATGTCACCACCAATCAGCAATACAATCAGCTTTCCAGCCTCCCACCAGCGATATACATCAGAAAGAATAACTTGACCGGGAGTATACCAGTCGAGGTTGGACAACTAAAGGTTCTTCATGTCCTGGAGCTTCTAAGTAATAATTTATCTGGCAGTATACCAGATGAATTTTCCAACCTCACAAACTTAGAGAGGCTGGACCTGGCCAACAACAATCTGTCTGGTAGAATTCCTTGGTCGCTCACGGGCCTCCATTTCATGTCCTATTTCAATGTTGCAAACAACACTCTCAGTGGGCCGGTACCCACAGGGAGTCAGTTTGATACCTTCCCAAAGGCATATTTTGAAGGAAATCCCTTGTTGTGCGGTGGTGTACTGCTGACATCCTGCAATCCAACTCACACCTCTTCTACAAAGATGGATAAAGAAAAAGTTAATAGAACGCTTGTTTTGGGGCTTGTCATTGGGATCTTTTTTGGCGTCAGTTTGATTTTGGTGTTGCTTGCTCTGTGGGTGATGGCCAAAAGGAGGGTAAATCCAGGAGACTCTGAGAATGCTGAACTAGAGATAAATTCAAATGCCTCCTATTCTGAAGTCCCTCCAGGATCAGAGAAAGACATAAGCCTCGTACTGTTGTTTGGAAACAGTAGATATGAAGTAAAAGACCTGACCATATTTGAGCTCTTGAAAGCTACCAACAACTTCAGTCAAGCTAATATAATTGGCTGTGGTGGGTTTGGCCTTGTCTATAAGGCTATCTTGGATAATGGGACAAAACTGGCGGTTAAGAAACTCACAGGAGACTATGGTCTGATGGAAAAAGAATTCAAGGCAGAGGTAGAAGTTCTGTCCAGGGCCAAACATGAAAACCTGGTCGCTCTACAAGGTTATTGCGTCCATGAGAGCGCCCGGATACTTATTTACTCGTTCATGGAGAATGGTAGTCTTGATTATTGGCTGCATGAAAATCCCGAGGGTCCAGCCCAGCTGGACTGGCCAAAAAGACTTAACATTGTGAGAGGAGCAAGTTCTGGACTAGCATACATGCACCAGATATGTGAACCACACATAGTACACCGAGACATCAAGTCCAGCAACATCCTTTTGGATGGAAATTTCAAGGCGTATCTCGCAGATTTCGGGTTGTCAAGATTAATCCTTCCATATCGCACCCATGTTACAACTGAGCTAGTGGGCACCTTGGGTTACATTCCACCAGAGTATGGACAAGCTTGGGTAGCCACTTTGAGAGGTGACGTGTACAGTTTTGGTGTCGTCATGCTCGAGCTTCTCACGGGGAAAAGACCAATGGAGGTTTTCAGGCCAAAGATGTCAAGAGAATTGGTTGCATGGGTGCATCTTATGAGAAGGGAAGGGAAACCAGAGGAGGTGTTTGATCCATTGCTGAAAGATAGTGGTTATGAAGGAGAGATGCTTCGTGTGCTTGACATAGCCTGCATGTGTGTGAACCAAAATCCTATGAAAAGACCAAACATCCAACACGTTGTAGACTGGCTTAAGAACATAGAAGGGGAGAACACAAACCAAAGTAACAGAGAAGAACCCAAAGAAGAGACCTAACTGTGTGCCTTCCCAACATTCATCACTGAGACCAGAAACATACATCTGCATAAGTAAATATACATTTATTTTTTTCTTCTCAATTGCAATTGCATATGTTAAATTTTCGTGTACATTAAATTTTCATATGTTAAACATACATCATTTTTTTTGTCGTCATCATACATTATTTTCATGTACATTAAATTTTGATGGTAATAGAAGCTTTGATGATGTAAAGTAAAGTAATGAACAAGAAATTATGCAGCTTGTGACTTTCGCAAGAGTTCTATATAAATGTCTGAACAATCTAAACCATCTCTAACTATGTGAATCCTTAAAGCTTTCCATATGATAAAAAAAGCAGATTTCTTTATACGAGGTATATGATTAGAAACATGAATGTATCTATGATCGAATCAGAAAAATTTCAAAACCAACTCTCTGCAATCAAAATTTGGCTTCCAGGAAAACAAAAATTTGTGATGCTATCAAAAAATGCTTACGAAATTGATGTGGGGTTTGTAAGCGGCATTTAATCAGACACTTGGTGTGCATAGTTACCGAAAAGACATCGAACCCCAAAATAAAAAAAAACAAAAAAAGCAAATATTAGTATGACGCTCGAAAAAGACGACGCAGAATATAGATAAGATTCTGAGAAACTGGAGACATACCTAAACATCAATGGAGGTTGCAGAGACGAAGAGAAGCAGAGGAAAAAGAAAAATTTCTGCAAAATTTGGACTTTTAACGTCATTGGATATGTCTGGAACTAAAACGCTGTCGTTTAATGTTATTTAGTAAAAGTATACTTTGTTTTCCTATGAAGTATGAACTATGAAGCCTTAACTTCTCTTATATTTTTACAAGTGTCTCAGTTTTCCAATTTTGATCATTATAGCCCATAAGACCAAACCAAAAAAAATCATTTGTGGGGGTTAGATTAAGATAACTTGGAAAACTTGTTGCAGACAGGGCTGGTCCTAAAAAATTTTAGGGCCTAATACGAAATAAAAATTGGGTTCTTTCGAGAAATTGTTTTGCTATTTTCTTATTTTAATTGACTGATGTAGGATTATAGGGTCTTTAGAATTTGTTCCATCCACGATGAAATAAACTGTTATCTTTTATTTTTTGATATAAAATATGCTTTCAAATCATCTAATTTCGTCCGACATATCTCTTAAAATAAAATTTTACTTGATTTTTTCTATAAAATGGACCCCAAAAAATAGACCCATATCTATGTTTCTTGGGTATAAATATTAATTGGGTGATGGCAAGTGGACAAAAGGGAATTATATTAATGGCGGCTGGGACAAGACCACCTCCATTGCCATTTTGGGTCTTAACCGATTGGATTCGTGGAGTAAAACCTTAAAATTATCAGCTATAAATGTTTGGCTTTTTCCGCACGTTACACTCTGATCATTCTCTCGTAATGGGTCCTTGGTTTCTAACTTTAT
Source organism: Cardamine chenopodiifolia (assembly GCA_963922655.1). Lineage (NCBI taxonomy): Eukaryota > Viridiplantae > Streptophyta > Magnoliopsida > Brassicales > Brassicaceae > Cardamine > Cardamine chenopodiifolia. The sequence continues at coordinate 14,641,513 of OZ000476.1, read as the reverse complement.
ACTACAGTGAGGGTTGAAAAGAGGGGTTTAGAAAATCTATGGTAATCGAGTCAGACTTTGATTTTCAGCATACAAGGTTCATGCACAATGTCCATGTTAACAAACTTATATAGAAGAAAAAAAGAACGATCAAATAATTCATGGGAAGAAGACAAGATTTCAAATAAGAGAGACAGGGATGAGTGAACTAACGTAAGAAATAATTCTCAACATCTCTTTTTCTGACCACATTTTTCTTTAGAATAACTTTTTTTTAAAGAACAAAAATGAGTTCCACCTCGCAATCCAGTTTTTTAATAACCAGAAAGCTGAGAAGAATCAAATTGGAAAGCCATGCAGAAGAAGAGTGGTAGATGTGCTTTACTTGGATGTAACGATTGACGATCTTTGAAAGGTTTTATCTACATAAAATATAAACGATTACTGTAGTTAACAACACAAAGACTCTCTTTGCATCAAATATATAATAGGACTGGAAGAAATAACCTACCAACAAAAAAATGTCTCAATCTTAGGATAGGATTCTTATCATATTGTCCTTTAGACAGTGTCATCAGCGTATCTTTTATGCGAAGAAGCCAATTAGTGAAGTCCAATCTCCCTATTTCTCTACAAAAATATTATTTTGGGAGTTCACAAAGGACCATAAGCCTAAAACCAGAGAGCACACATGGATATCAGAATTAATTTAACTGTAGACTGATGCTCTGTGTTTGGTATCTAAATGTTCTAATATTGGTAGTACGATTTTATCTGTTTTGAACGGAACCATTACATATTTCCGGATTTTTGAACCAGATCAAATCAAAACGAACATTCTAATCGAAGTTGATCTAACCGATAATTTGATAGATGATATTCATTCTTGAATTTATTTTTGAAGTTTGTAGTATTCTATTTCCCTAATACTTATGTTTTGTTAGCAGGCTCATTGATAAACCCGTTCAGTGTCATAACAAAAGCGCTATAAAACATATTTTTGCTTTATAACTTAAAAACAAGCACAAAATAATTTTTTTTTAAAAAAACTTAAAAACAATCGTGAGGGTATTATTTCAAACGAGTCTTACCCGCCCAGGTTTTCAAAAAAATTTTATCCTCTTGATCTATTAACTCTAGGATTTAAAATTTCTACCCACATCCATTCTGTTTCAAAAACCGCAAAATCTGCGGGTAATCCGCTAATCCGTTTTTTTTTATAAAAGTTTTCTAATTAATTTGCAGGATAATAGGTCTCCAATCCGCCAACCCGCCAAACCCGCAAAAATGTGTATTAAAACAAAATTTCTATTTGCGGGTAACCCATCAACCCGCAAATTTTGATCTCACGACCCGCATCCACTCCATCCCGCAAAAAAAAATTTCTCTATCAATCCACATCCGTCCTGCAGTGGGTCAAAACCCGCAGAACTCCCGGGGCGGTTCATATTTTGACAGCCCTAATCTCAACCCCTTATTTTTTTTTGCCATGGAAGAGTCTCAGACTCTCAGGTTTTACATTACTTGATTTCGAATAGTTGACTAGTAGAACGGGAACGTCCTTAGACCTAACTTGTCAACCCGAGAAGTAGTATTAGCAGTAGTAGCATCATCGACCTTTTTGAATTTGACGACCAAACTCTTAGCCTTATCATTGGTGAGAACTAGTGTTGGTGCACCAAGAAACCCTGGCTTGTGTTCCAACAGGTCCGAGAAAAGTGGTGAACTTGTAAGTGTTTGCTCCCGCTCCTTCTCCTTCTCCGGCATTGTCAATCTTAAACCCGCTATTTTGTTCCCCCGGTGTACCAGCTACGAGAATCGGAGGCTCCTCGGTAGCCGATTCTCCTTTGAAGAAACATCAAAGACCCCATTTTCACATGGAAACTCACCAAATTCTCAACTCTCTTTAGTGACTCTTACACATCCGACTCTTTTTCTTCCGGAGGAAGTAACTGGTGACTCTTCTTTCTCTCTCTTTGTCTATATATACACAACAAACGATGGTATCTATCTGTCAATATGATGAAAAATAATGTTTATATATATATATATATATATATATATATATATATGAAAGTAATATGTTGATTAATGAATTAGGGTAATGAATGTGTATCCAAATGGAGATGGTTATGGAAAGGGCAATTCATGGTCACTCTACTTGTTGAGTGCGTCTAATGAAAAGGCTTACGTTCGAGCCAAACTACGAGTTCTGGACCAAATCCGATCCAACCACGTTGAGAAGCTACGTCAGTGTTTTATCACTAGTATATGTATATGTCCTTTATAATTTTGTTATCTACTAAAACTTTTGACTGATTCCATTTTTTTATGGAGTGGATGGATGGCCTAATGCAACAGAGAATAGTAATGGATGGGGCTACGAGAAGTTTGTACCACTTGCAGATCTTAAAGATGCATCTAAAGGTTTAGTGGTGGACGATGCGCTCAAGGTTGAAGTCGAAATCATAGCCTTCTCTAAACCAGACTCCACCTTAAGTGTACTCTAATTAGAATTTGGTTCATGTCCTAAATAATAAGTGTACTCTCTAACTCTTTCCTTTTTTCAGAAGGTTTTATTGGGTTAGATCCGCCTATATGTGACCTTTCTGTTTTTGTAACTGTAAGAGCAATGACTTTGAGAACAATAAAGAGTTTCTCCAATATCTATGTTTCGTAAATGACCATTTCGATCCTATGTTCAGGCAGGAACCATATTTTGATGAATCCTTAAAAGTCGAAGATGGTATAGTTCTAACCTAGCTGGATCTTCGGATATCACATATCTGTTAAAACTTGGATATTTGTTCCGTAAAATTTATTTAGAAAAGTAAAAAAGACTTTCAAATTTTATAAGAAAATCTAAACTAACCAAAAAAAACAAATTATAATATTTGTTCCAAAATTAACTTTCAAGTTCTTATGCTTGATTTTCTAAAAAGTATAATATTTTTACTTAATATGATAATTTTTGACCTTTATAGATTTATAATGAATAAACGGTTTTGTATATGTCTACTTATAAAGATCCCAAATATTAAAAAGTTTACCAGCTGTAAATTTTCTTGCTTCTAATAAATATTGAAATCTAGTATTTGTTTTATTTCGTAAATCTAAAGTTATCCAAATTATTAAAATAAAACCAACCTGGATAACAAGGCCGCGGCTAGTCGGTGACGTGGCGGCGATCATTATAACTCATAATCCAACAAAACGACAGGAGAGGCATTTCAACGATGGCTAGTTGACTAAGAACGTCAAAAACGGCAAGATGTTTATTACGAGGACGGGTACGAGATCCTATTGGTTAAAGCACGTCACGAGACGAAACAAGTGGTTCTAACACGCGCCGACTAGACAAAGGCGCGTGTTATTCAAATCACACGTCGCGCTGAAATGTCAAAATAAAAATGTCGCATTGAAACAAACGCATTTCATGACTTTGCTGCTTAACATAAGGCGATCTTCAGACACAACAACAAATGGGGTTTTGAGAAATTCCGGAAGACGCAAAAAACGTGTTTTTTTATTGTGAAGGATTTATTTGTCCCATTTGATTTTTCATTTTTTTTTGTTTCTATACAATTCGTCATAATGGGAAAAGGCGGAATCAAAGAAGAAGAGAGCGAAAGGAAGGCAAAAACATGGCGATGGCCTTTGGCTGCTTTGGTTGTTGTGTTATTAGCAGCTGCTGTGAGCTCTAGGACCGCTTCTAATGTCAGTTTCTTCTTCAGCGATCGTAATTCTTGCAGCTGTTCACTTCAGGTTTTGAATCACTCTTTTAAATTCTCTGTCTTTTGCTTTGAATTTGATCATTTGATTAAGGAATTTGACTTTAAGGGTCTTAAGTACATTTTCGTGTTTGAACTGAATCCATGTATGAAGTTTGTTGTGGTATTGAGAAAATTGTGGATATTTGCGATGTGATGGATTCAGAGTAATAAAAATTTAATCTTTTGATCACATTGTTTAGCTAATAGATTCAGGGTATAAAAAATGAATCTTTTGAGCCAAATCTTTGAATCGTTTCCCTGAGATATACCAATGCTTTATAAAGGCAAGATGTGTGATGATCAATGATGTTGTTAGATTCAATCTTTCAGTGGACGCAGAATTTGCTTTTTGTTTTTCTGACTTTCATTGGATATACAGGGAACTGGTAAATACAAAGGTATGGTGGAAGACTGTTGTTGTGATTACGAAACAGTTGACAATCTCAATAGTGAGGTTTTGAATCCTTTGCTTCAAGATCTCGTCACAACTCCATTTTTCCGGTACTTCAAGGTCAGTGCTGCTTTAGAATCTGATTATGTGGAGAAAAGCTATGGAAATTGTGTTCAGTGGCGTAGTTAGTGACTTTTTTCTGGTTGATTTTAAATGTGGGGGTATAGGTTAAGCTATGGTGTGACTGCCCATTCTGGCCAGACGATGGAATGTGTCGTTTGCGTGATTGTAGTGTCTGTGAATGTCCAGAGAATGAGTTTCCAGAACCGTTTAAAAGGCCATTTGTCCCAGGTCTTCCTTCTGATGATCTTAAATGTCAAGAAGGAAAACCGCAGGCAGCTGTTGATCGTACTATAGATAACAGAGCGTTCAGAGGTTGGGTTGAAACCAATAATCCATGGACACATGACGATGACACAGATAGTGGTATGTAGTTACCAAAAACCGCTCTAGGGATGTCTTCTTTTGGATATATGCTAGAGTGAATGCTTATAAAAAGAGCATTTGATGTCAATTGGTTTGAGAACTTTGGTTCTGTATAGTATGTCTGATGATTTGAAGTGCTTATGTACAGGTGAGATGACTTATGTCAATCTTCAACTTAACCCTGAAAGGTACACTGGTTATACTGGACCTTCGGCTCGACGGATTTGGGATTCCATATATTCGGAGAACTGCCCAAAATGTGAGTTTTTTCCTTCTCTACCATATTGTGGACAAAGGCTTGTATGTTGAGATGCAAATGGTTTCTACAGATTCAACTGGGGAGACATGTCCAGAGAAAAAGGTTTTGTACAAATTGATATCCGGTCTTCATTCTTCAATTTCGATGCACATAGCTGCTGATTATCTTCTTGATGAGTCAAGCAACCAGGTTTGTGTTTTTGAACAAAAGATAGACAAGTCTCTCAACATTTATATGTTATGGTCTTGGCTGAGATGTAAGTTTCTTTGAGATACAGTGGGGACAGAATATCGAGCTGATGTATGATCGTATTCTGAGACATCCAGATCGTGTCAGAAATTTGTATTTCACATATCTCTTTGTGCTACGTGCTGTTACTAAAGTAAGCAACTTTGACATGTCTCTCTGAATAATCAGTCTATTAGCACTGACTCTTTACAATGTTGTAATTCAGGCAACAGCATACTTGGAGCAGGCTGAGTATAACACAGGAAACAATGCTGAAGATCTGAAAACACAGTCTTTGATTAAACAGTTATTGTATAGTCCAAAACTTCAAACAGCATGTCCTGTTCCATTTGATGAAGCTAAGCTTTGGCAAGGCCAAAGTGGACCAGAATTCAAACAGCAGATCCAGAAACAATTCAGAAATATAAGGTTCATCTCATTTTTTCTTGAAAAAAGACGCAATCATGGTGTGTAATGGCAAATGTAGAGAGAATGGTAATAGTAACACAGCTTAATATGTATGTGTCTGCAGTGCACTGATGGATTGTGTAGGTTGTGAAAAATGTCGGCTTTGGGGGAAACTTCAAGTTCAGGGTCTTGGTACAGCGTTGAAAATTCTCTTCTCTATTGGTGACCATCACACAGTGAGTTTCTCAACATGTATGTATGCCTGTGTTGTATTTAGGCGTCACTGATCTGAAACTATCCCTCTCTTTTTGTCTACAGCTGCAACTACAACGGAATGAGGTGATTGCGTTGGTGAATTTGCTAAATCGTCTCTCTGAATCGATTAAAATGGTTCACGATATGGGACCAGACGTGGAGCGGTTAATGGAGGATCAGTTAGCTAAACCTGGAAGATTAAGAAGAGTATGGGATTTAGCTATCTCCTTCTGGTGAATTACATTAACGAAACTGTCCAGCTTTTTGGCATTCTTGCTGAATCAATTCAAGCCTCATCGTTGTGACAAATTATGGCAAAAATCACTAGAAAATTCATACAAAAGATTTTGGTTACAAAGATAAAGAAATAGAGATGATTCTTGAGGTTAATACTACATACAGAAGCATGTCGAAAGGTAATTAGTTTACTTTATAAATTATATAATCATAAAACACATTTTATTTCTTAATTTGAAAAAAAATTCAAGAAATCCATTTGCAGTACATTTAGAAAAAAACGAGTTCACTCAATCAAACTAATTTGGTCAGTCTCACTGGTTGGGAAAAAGCTATGGTCGCCGGGAATCGAAAATCCGACAGAAACCCAACAAATTTATCCGACAAACTTGGTCTGAAAGATCCGCTGGTGCGGCGTCTCTCATCCGCCGCCACCGTGACCCGTTCATTTCTCGAAGCCAATGATCTCTTCCTCCCACCATCTCAATCTCTCCTCCTTGAATCTCTCATCTCATCTCTCCCAATCGCAAACGCGCCTTCCCCTTCCTCCTCCTCCGCCGCCACGTGGTTCAACCGCTTTTTAACTTCCGCCGTAGAAGACGATGATCCTCGTTGGTATCTTTGTTTCCGAATGTCAAAATCCACTTTCTTCCATCTCTTCTCTATTCTTTCTCCTTCTTCACTTCCTTCCTTCGCTGCCACAATCTTCCGTCTCGCTCACGCCGCTTCATACGAGTCCTTAGTTCACAGATTCGGGTTCGATTCCACTTCACAAGCTTCTCGCTCTTTCTTCACTGTCTGTAAACTCATCAGTGAGAAAATAGGTCAACAACTCGATGATCCTAAACCTGATTTTTCACCTCGTTTGCTTCCGAATTGCTGTGGTGTTTTAGGATTTGGGAGATTTGAAGTAGATGGAAAGCTTCTTGGAGATTCAGTTAAGTCACTTGTTGTTCAAGCATTGGTTGATTCCAATGGTAGATTCTTGGATATCTCAGCTGGTTGGCCAAGCACGATGAGACCAGAAGCTATTTTCAGACAGACAAAGCTTTTCTCCGTTGCAGAGGAAGCTGAATCTTCTGGAAGCTTTCTCAATGGAGATTCAACTAAACTTGGAAATGGAGTATTGGTTCCTCGTCATATTTTGGGAGATTCTTGTCTTCCTTTATTGCCATGGCTTGTGACTCCTTATAACGAGGAAGATGAGAGTTGTAGAGAATTCAACAATGTGATTCACGCTGCATTGAATACTGTTGAGATTGCATTTGCTAAGGTTCGAGCTCGGTGGCGGATTCTTGATAAGAAATGGAAACCAGAGACAATTGAGTTTCTGCCGTTTGTTATAACTACGGGTTGCTTGTTACATAATTTTCTTGTGAATTCTGGAGATGATGATTCACTGGAGGAATATGTAAATGGTGGTGCTGCTAGTTATAATGGTGAAACGATGAAAGATGAAGAAGAAGATGATGAAAAGACTCGAAGGTACGAAGGAGAAGCGTATAGTGGGTCAAGGAGGATCAGAGATGCTATTGCGGAGAACCTGAGCCATGTGAGTTCACGAAGATGAATTCAAAGTTGTAATAAGCCTTCGTTGTTTTTAGCTTTCATCCTGTAAATTGTGAATTCTGCAGTCTGTTTAGTGCTTGGAAGGTGAACTAGATAATGTATGTTGATGGTTTATGAAATGGAGTACGGTAATAAGTTCTTGGAACCTTCCTATTGAGAAAAAGAAATAGAACGAGTGCACAAAAGCCGAAACCATCTATACAATAGGGTCAAACCAAATCCACAAACGCACACGGAACCGGAGGATGATAAAATATCAATCATCCTCCAAGAAATCAAATTGAATGAGAAGTTAAAGTCATTAGCATCAATTTTAAGACATCAGATCCATCTCTCTTGTTTCAGCTGTGTCTCTTTCAGACCTGCTTTACGAGCATTGGTTAGCAGAACTCTGTGAGCTAACCTTCCTCTGCTTCCTATAGACAGCCTAACTCTCTCCATACCGACATTAATGCCCCCTCTTCTCAACGGTTGCTGCCTCGGGGAAGCTTTCATTGGCATTCTCTTTTGCATGCTTCGTCTCAGTATACTGGTTAAAGTCTTCCCATTACTTCTGTGTAACTTGGGGCTGATGCAAAGCACTTGGTTAGTGCTGCCACTCTTTTCATCAGGCGAGTTTGTAATAGCTTGGTATGGTGGTGTTAATGACGTAGTCGACGTTGATGTTGATGTGATTGGTAAGAATGGCATTGGGGCAAGAGTCTTCCTTCTTGGAGCTGGAGCTGGTGGAATACGTTTTGCACAGATAGAGAATCTTTCTTTTGTCTTGGGTAATTGCAGTTGCTCAGCCATTTCTGAATTGTTCACCTTCTCAATGAGACCACCATTAGGTAAAGGAGGTAGATCATAGCTGATGGTGTTCTCTGAGAATGGTGTTCGGGTTAGATTCACCATCTCTTTCAATGTTGATGTGACTGGGGCAAGAGAGCTTCTTCTAGGAGCTGGAGCTGATGGAACACGTTTTGGACAGATAGAGAATCTTCCTGTTTTCTTAGGTAGTTGCAATTGCTCAGCCATTTCTGGATTGTTTTCCTTCTCAATGAGGTCGTTGCACTTGAGGCCACCGTTAGGTAAAGGAGGTAGATCATAGCTAGTGGTGCTCTCTGACTGTGGTGGTCTGGTTAAACTCACCATTTCTTTCGAAGCTGATCCCAACAGTATCTTTGTCAATGGTGGCCTCTTTGATGTGTTGTTTTCATCTTCGGTCTGCTGTTTTGTTTGCTGTTCAGCAATCTTGGTGTCTACATGTTGACGAGCCAGCTTCCTCTCTACCAGTAGTTGTGATTCAAGTTCCTTAACCTAACAAAGAAGGTTATGATATGTGATGATTTCTGCAAGCTGAGTATGTTGTTCTTTGTGGTTATAGGTGAGTATTGTTTACCTTGTCTTGAAGGGTTTTGTTCTTAGTGTCTCGTTCCTTAATCTTCGCTTCTAAACCGTACATCGTTTCCTCCATTTTCCTAATCTGTTCGTCTTTTCCTTTCATATTTTGCTTCCATTTCTCAACCTGATAAAGAGTTATCACAGCTCAGAACAGTACATAAATGATTCGATAAACACACATGTGGACACGTAGCTTACAATTTGCTTGTATTTCAAGAGTTCAGTATTGTCTAGCTGCTTCTTTGCAGGCCCCAATTCTATCCCTCTCACTCTGCTAGCAAAATTCAGTGAGCATAGCGTCTCACTTTGATCATTCTCGTTAGGACTGATTTGTACAAACATGAGGGTCTTCGAATCTCCTCCTGTCACATACCAGTCATTTTACATTGTAAGCTCCATAACAGATAAACAGCATAGTTAAATGAAACATATGTTTCCAAAGAAGGTGGTTGCAGCTTTGAGAAGAAAGTTAAGTACCTAGAGAATCCTGAAGCAAGTGCGTGAGTTTTGAATTTCTGTAAAAAAAATGCAGACCAAATGTTATGTTAGATGAAAAATGGTGACTGTAACCTTCTTCAGTAACTTAAGGAAAGTGGATGTATCATATCGACCTGAAAGGAATGTGGGAGCTTTTGTTGGCTAGAGCGAATATGACATCGCCAAGAGCAGATAATGATTTGTTTATGTTTTGAGTCTCCTTAAGCCGTTCTCCTTGCACTTCTGTCTTTGCAACCCGTTCGCTTCCTGCTAAATCGACTAACCATAGTTTGCTCTTTGTGCACTCTCCATTCAACAAATTCTCCCCTTTTACCATCACGCAGTGAATGCTGTGCAAAGAAAAGAACAGAAAATACATTCAGATAGCTGATCATTTTCTGAAAAAGGAGACTACTACAGATCAGGTAAGCAGACCAGTGAGATCGGCTGCTGTACTCATTAGCCGTCGTTTTGCCAACAGCCCTTGCGTTACTTCCTGTTTTCAACACATCCCAAACCTCATCTATGCTTTTCACAGGTGCTTCAACCAATCCTGGTACGTGGTGGTTTCCTTCACTCACTTGCCTTATCTCAAATCTGCAAAGAAAGAGTGTCAAGCTACTATTAGTGAATGCAGAAACCAAAAGCAGCAAAATGTTACTTACAGTCCTTACTTTCACCAAATTATAAACAATACTAAAGAACCATGGACCTTGCCTGCGTATTAGCTTCATAAAAGAGCACACCAAGGAGAAAAGCATACAACACTTATGTAGTACCTTTTCGGTGCAGACGAACTTTGTGAAGCCAACAAATCTCTTATCTGCTCGTTGTAAACTTCCAAGACACTGACTGAGATCTCATAATTGTAGCGGTTTTCTCGTTCTTTAATTATTTGAAACAGATTTTCCAGTGTTCTATAATTTACACCACGATCATGTTGAGTCCCCTCCATGGTAAAAGTTTTCCCAGTACCAGTCTGGCCATAGGCGAAGATGCAAACGTTATATCCATCAATGACTGATGTAGCAAAAGGAGCAGTATCTTCAAAAACATCAGCTGTAAAAGGTAATATATAGGAAACAACATGTTAGATTTGTGAGATGAGACTTCCTACAAGGAAAGTAGCAAAGGGTGTTATTAATTGATGCGAAAGATCACCTTGAGAAGCGTTAGGACCAAAAACAGAATCGAACTTGAAGCTTTTTTTTGGAAACCCATTTGACATGACTATGACCTCCCCACTTTTGGCTGACTCAACATTAATTCCCATTGATACTCCTGCTTCAATTTCTTCAAAGTTTAGGGGCCGACACCTGCAAAAGACCCTGATGTTTCCTGTAGGAAATAATGATCACTGTAAGCTGTTAGGCTGCCAATTTTAGCTAAGGAGGTCCCTCTAGAAGTTACATTGGATATAAAGACGAACCTTTTAGCTCTAGTATCTTGTTGTATAGTTCCTTCCTCTCTTTTTCTCCGGCTACAAATTTGACTTTGAGATTTTCATGCATTTCTGCGTCCTGCTTTACTGTTGAAAAGAGATGTCAACGGATCAAAATTTACTGAAACACAATTTTACTAAATATTTAGAGTGCTGGTGGTATGTCCAAATGACAGCAAGACAAAGACTCACCTCTTGACTGGATGTGAGAACTGAACTTGTTGATATCTTGGACTAGCAATTTGTATGTGGATGCCTCCTCCAACAGCTTAATTTGCTCCATTTTCATGATCTACAAATCCAAATTCATTACAATGAGGCATAAGACTTTGCGGTTGCTGATAGTATTTTTAGTATGTGTCCGTGCACCTTCAATTTTCTTGTCAAATCTCTTAATGAAGAGAACCATCTGCTCTTCTCTTTGACTTGTCCCTCCACCGCAAACGCTAGATATGAAAAAGTACAGAAATGTCAACTTTCATCTTGCAAAGAAGAAAAATCATAAAGAAGAGGGATGCACATACCCAAAGAACCAACATGCATCGACTTGCGCATTAGCTCATTTTGAATCTCACGGAGAGAATTCATTGCTTCTTCGCATTCTCTAGTCTTTTGTTGATTCTCCTGTTTAAGTTCGTCAACCATCCTCTTCAAATCCTCCATCTCTTTCTTCTGCTGCTCACAGCCACTTCTCATCCCTTCTGTCTCTTCTTCTGTCCTGCACTCAACATTTTCCTGAAAACAGTAAGATAGTTTAACTATTAGCAAATTATGTGACGGCCCCAAACTAAACTAGAAACATCAAGCTTATGGAAGATCTCTCACTTGAGTTGGCTGGGCCAGAACAGTGTCAGTTGTTCCTTTAACCGCTAGCATTCCAGTGTCTTCAACAGCTAAAAGAAGACAACTATGATCAGAATTGTGGAAAAGTCCTTTACCAAGTAAAAAATGTTCCATGATTTTCAAATATCTCACATGGAAGAGAAAGAAAAAAGAAACATACAAAACACAAAAAGTTTAGAAAGCAACATACAAGTAGTCGTTGCCTCTTTCCTAATAGAAATGCCACATAGAATTGCGGTTCCTGTCACTCCTTCTAATCGTATAGATAACTCTCCTTCCTGACCGACGAGCATCCTTAGATCAGCTATCACAAGAGGTGTGTTTGCTCCAACTTGCGAAAACAAATCTAGGCCGGATATGACCTGCAATAGTTTTTCAATCAAATCATAAATGATATGTGATGAATAACAACACAATCAAATGCAGTGATGCCTTGCCTTTGCTCCTTGAATAAATATATCGAAAACTCTAACTCCCGGTGGACCTTCAGTAAACTCGATTTCAGCAAAATGCAAGTCGATGAAGTAGTCCCCAGGCTCCAATGACTGAAACTTGTACGCGAAATTACCAAGTCGAGCTGTTTGATACAACAAAAGTACCTCTTCATTGCCAACCGCAGCATCAGTTGTAATAGTTTCACCTCCACTAAAAAAACTATCCTTCAAGAAAGTAATATCAGCCACAGTCACATCCATGCTTGTAGAACCAGAGTTAATACTTATTACAGGAGTTGTACTCTCCCGAAAGTTTCCAGGTGGAGAAGGTAACTCAAATGAGGACTCAGGAGACAACTCAAAACCAAATGTTTGACAGACTGCTGAAAACTTCACAGCTGGAGTTTTACGGTCATCTCTTGTAGCAGGACCATCAATTCCATTCTCTAGAGAAAGCTCAGTGGAAAATCTGATTTTCTTAGCAAATTCTGGGGAATCTTCATAGCTACCTCTCGGTATATCAGGTGAAACACCACAGTTAACTAGATTGGGAGATGCTATAGAAAACCCTAACACGAGTTTACCTGAAACAAACACAATCAAGCCAATGTTGACGCCATTAATCTCACAAAAGAAAAAAAGAAAAGTTCGGTACCATCTAACGCTACAGGATCACTAGATTGGTCCATTTCCATCAATCCTGGGCTTGATTGTTCCATATGAACATCTAAATTCAAATCCAGAATCAGTAAAGTAAGAGAGAAATCAGAACTATTCTGTATTCCGCTATACATAAGCTTCAAATTTCGAATGACTAACCGTTATTCAATTCGCAATCTGAATCCAGATCTGCCATTGTCTTAGTTCTTGAGCTCGAAACTATAGCTTCTTCAGCTGCTATTGAAAAGAAAAAAATCGCAAAAAAAAGTGTGAAAACTTGATTGAAAACAAAATCAGTCTTCTATTAGATAAAGCGAAAGCTCACAGCGAGAGAATTGATAAGAAGAATCAGTTGCGAGAAGTGGATCGTGCCATTGATCACAACAATCCTCCATTAAAATCAAATCGAAAATTGTCAAGAGTATCGGAGAAGAAGAGTATGAAGAGCGAAGAGATTTCAAAATTTGGCGAAGGGAAGAAGAAGAGAGAAAATTTTGTGGTTAAGGTAATAACTAATAAGAATCGGATCCTCTATTTCGTTGCGGTTTATTTTAACGTTATTAGACGACCGTTGATCTTTTTAACTACTTTTGAAATTTGAAATTGATTTCCCGGGCAGACGGGCAATGCTTGACCTCTCCTTTTACGGGCAGGCTATATTACTGACACGTGTAGACTAAATTGGATTCAAGTGGACATAACCGAATCAAATGATATTTACTATACTTATTAGTGCCTAAAGACCGCATATATTAGTCTAATGATTTTTATCGAAAAAATTGAATCACAGTGAAATTCAAATTCAATATTCTACAATATCCGGTTGAATTGTTGAAGAAATAATTTTTTAACTAACTTAAATATTCAAATGTCAAAAGATTCATTATAGGCTAAAGAACATAAAGATAATACATTTCTCGTTTCTATTTTTCTCTGGCTGCATTAGACACTACAATATGAGAATGTGAGACAATGCAACAATGTACCAAAGTCCAAACTATTGAGAGGCACAAATCCATCTGAGCCCAAGAAACTTTACAATGAAATATCAAAAGCGAAAATAAATTATAGAAATTCTTCTTTGAACACAATACAAAACACTAAAGAAAAACTTAACTAACTAATTTTGTGTAGATAAGATAGTTAAACCAACCAACTTTTCTGTAAATTTCTTTCATTTTTCTCTGCTTCAAAAAACATGTGTTATGGTTTCTGTTGAAACAATGTTTCTAAAAATTCATTAGCTAAAATGAGTAGTATTAGAAATATAAATAAACAGAGGTCATGGAGGTGTGGCGGTTCTGTAATCGGATGGTTTCTCTCCATTAATCCATGAGAGGAGAGGAAGAAAATCCATGAGGGCTATAATGTTTGAGTTGTACTGTGATCCCAAACGAGGTGAGTATCGGATACGTTCGGCTTTCAAAGAATTCGTCTCTATTCTAACTTGAGCGACTAGAGTCAAAATTAAAAGTCAAGGCGTATTTCCGACCAACATTTTCATCACAAATTATGTTTTGCCATTGGAATAGGCCAATTCTAACAAAAGTCTGACCAAAGTGGTGGTTAGAAACTTAGAATCGAACCTTATTCTTGTAATGGCTTTGTGACTCGCTAGCGTCATTACACATGATATGTGGATCGATGTTGAGGCCCCATCAAAATAGCCAGTCTTTGTAACTACTAACTACCCTGTTTTGCACCATTAGCCACAAGAGAAGCTATATTTTCTTTCTTTTTTGACAACAAGAGAAACTATATTTCTGATCGTGTTTGACTGTTTGGTTTAACTAACTTATTTGGTCCCATATTCTAAAAACGTATTTGGTTGGCTCAATATCTTCATTTGATTGTTGATGTTTACCATTGAAACTATAGTTTTATTCTAGATCAAATATCATCGAAACTAAAGTTTGAAAGGGGGTTTAAATTATAGTTCTGCAGTTGAACATAGCTAAAATAAATTCATCAATGATTGAAATAAATTAAAGACAAAGTACGAATTAACGTTCGAAGAAGTTTCACAGGACTTCATGAGTGATCAAGTATCTTATAAGTTCCAAGACGCGCAACAGATTTATCTGACTGTATGTATCAAACATTAGTGGTACAGCTTAATAAAAAAAATGAACAGCTGTACATAATATGAAGTGCACTGTATATTATGAAAGTACAACACGTCTTTGTCCTCTAACCGTACTATTCTTTCTGGCAAACTAGTTAAAGTCAGATGCCAGCCTATCATTTCATGGCCATGGCCCTTATATACTCTGCATTCTCTTCATTTTTTTTATCAGATATATTTTATATATTAATTGTTAAGCCAAGAAATATATTTTTGCTCATATTTTTGTCTCCACTACTAATTAGTTCATTTGTTCTTTCAATTATTTAGTTTAAAAATATTTTATTTATTCACATAATTATTAATTTATGCATTTTATATAATTAAACAAAAAAAAATCCCGCGGATAAATTTTAGGATCTATACATTTCAAATAAATATTGTTTGGTTTTCAACTTTTGCTGCATTTTAAAATTGTCCTAACATTGAGTAGTTGTTTATCCTAGCTAGCATATGGCATAGAAATATGTAACACTAAGTTGCTGCATCTTTAAATTTTAAATGCATTAAAGATGGTGGTAGACTTGTGGTTTTATGCATTTAAGAACAAATATTAGTGGGGTTTAGTCCACACAAATTTAATTTCAGAAAAAAATGGCCACTCAAATGTTGGACCGAAAACCATAACAAACATTTTCTCATAAGATATTACGTTTTCTAGATGTAACACCGTATTTTAATTTAAATTTGATAAAATCGGAAAACAGTGTTTTTAACCACTTAAAACTAATAATTTTTAGGTAAATTATTTCAGTATAGAGATATATGGTGTCTTGTTTACAAAAACAAATGCACCATCATCATCAATATAATATAAAATCAGAGACTTGTGATGTATGAAAAAAGGAATCTGAATTTCTTTTAATTGGTCACAAACAAGATTAGAATACAAATCTGTAGGTCATAAAACTTATTGCATTTTTGGCTAATTCCTGCATTTTCCGAGTAAAAAAAGAATATCGAAGAAGAATGAATATATAAAAAATGTTGTTTGAATAAAAAAAAAGTAAAAACTATGAAAATAAAATAACTAATCTACTATGGATCCAAGCAATAATCTGAACAAAAAGCCTTGTTTCTTGGAATCCTTCTTCTTCTCTCTGTACCGATATTGCAAAGGAGACAAGCATGAAGAGACCGAAGAAGAAGAGTAACAAGACGAGACCGACGAGGAAGAAGACGATGATGAGCAGCAATACGTCGCCGTGTCAGCCGCCTTTTTAGTGTAGTCGTAATACTCAAGAGACAGCTTTGAGAGCCTCTCGGTGAGACAGAGGGAACAGACTCCAGGAGACTGTCTGTGTTTCGTGTGCTTCTTGCATGAGCCTGAATTGGAATTGGAATCTGATTTCCCTTCAGCTTTCTTCGATTTCATTGTTCTTCTTGATCTACTGGTGATGAGAAAATTCGCCATTGATTAAGTCTATCGTGTGCTTTGTGTTAAACTTTTTTTGTCTTTTATTTTTCGCCGGTATCGTGTTTGTATTTATAAGTGCGTCGTGTAGCTAATGCAAAGTTGGTTTCCAATTTCCATGATGTTTCCGAGATCCTTCTCTCATAGGAGTGTATATTTTCATTTTTAAAAGGACTTAAAATGATTCCTTTCAAATTTCAAAACCACTCTGACACCGGTATCCATCGAGGCAATAGTTTTGACCGTGAATTTTGAGGCATCGCCGGTGTCGAGATGTGTCTTCATCTCTTTTGCGTGCTCGTCGTCCCCTCTTTTTACTCAACTTTTTTGTTCTTCTTTTTCTTTTTCCCAACCTCGATGATTTTTTTGTAAAATTGTCTCTGGTGGTCAGAAACCCTAAACTAGCCATCCTTTTCTTTCTCTCACTGCACTGGCTCCCATTTCCGACGAACATCAATTTCGTTTTTCGCTGGGTGATTTTGTCACCGGCGAGATCTAGCTTCCTCGCTGTACATTTGGATGAGGCTCGCCGATGCCGACTCCTCCTTCCCTGCTCAATAACTGAAGCATTAATTCCGATTTAGCTTTCCAGCAAAAGGCAAAGCCATGGCTCTCAAATTTCAAAATCCGGTGACCTTCACATCAGAACTCTTCTCGGGAAAACCCCGAAGACATCTCAAGCTCTCTACCGCCTTCCAAAGCCGCTTCTCCTTGGAGTTGGTCCGACGTGTTTCTGTCATTGAATCTGGTCTTTTCCGACTAGATCTGGAGGTCTTCTTACAGACTCACTCCTCCATGTGGAGAAATCTCGCCGACTACTCTTCTTTGCTAGCACGAAGATACGGTAGAGATGGTTTACCGGAAGGTCAATCAGTAATTCAGTCTCGAGATCGACATTAGCTCTACTTCTGCTTCATCAGGTTTACTCTCAAGTGGTGTAGATCCCATGTTCAGCTTTATCTCCTCTTCTCCGGCAAGTTCGCCAAGATGCATCTTCCCCTCAGCCGCGTATGTGAATCATCTTACCGGTCAGGCGAATCATTCGAATGGGTCTATCACCGTTGCCCCAACCATCCGCCTCTTTTCCTTAATCGTCACATTCTGGTGTTTAACCGGAGAAAATAGTCAAAGTTGTGATATGGGCCACTTTTTCAGCTCTCATATAGTGGGCCATGGTCCAATAAAAACTTATTGCGCCGTCTTCAGCATAACTAATTGTAATCAAGTGTTTAATGTACACTTTAAAAATTTATCTTATTTATCAATCTCCTCCTCTCCATATCTTGGTTTTTCTCCAGCCCATATGCATTTATTTTAATCGAAGATTTCATCAATTTTGAAGATGTTTATGACGTGGTTAGTTTAAGTTTGTTGTTTCATAAACTCTTTGTCCCTGAGAAACGACTGGTGGTATCAATTTTCTTCCGTTTGGAGAAACTATTTTCACTAATATCCTTTGTTAAGGATCCTTTTATCTCTACCTCCTCCCGTAGGGAAAGAATTATAGTGTTTTGTTCTTTCTTTTGGAACCGGACGCTTTCACTAATTATATCCCATAAGAAGATATTGTTCTCCAATAAATTCTTAATGACGAAGAGATGCACGATCTCTTCCTTTTTTATGGAGAGTGATGCTAAACGCATCGCTTTAACGGCATCAAGAGTTCAAAGTTTTGCTCCCTCGCTGTTAGCAACCAAGCCCCTGTTTATCTTGGATTTCGCGAGAGTTTTCTCTCGTCATACTTGTGAGCACCATCTTCAGAGATCGAATGTTTCAGTATTTCAGACGCAAGTTTGGATTTTCAAAATACAACGGTGACTTTTGTATTTTGTGTGGTATTGAATTTTGATCTTAGAAAAGCCGATCATCACTTATCGGTTAGTCTTACACTATTTCGAATGACATATGTTCGCAACGTGTTCCACATTTTTAAAAGTTATTAAATTTATATATTGTATTTGTTTTTTATTTATTTTATTTTCTTCTGAATAATCGTTAGAAATATATTAACTTGTGTATCTCTTTTTCTATGTAAAAGTATCAACTCTCAATTGACTTTCTTTAAAGAAGAATATTTAAACTGATATTTTAATATCTGAAGTTTATGGAAAAAAAAAACTTAAAATGAGAAAAAAGACGTTTGGTGAAATCAAATGTGGGATGGACCCACAGCTTCCTATTTATTAGTGTTTATTATCGAATTTAATTGATACTTTCTCGTTTCTGATTATTTGATAGTAGCCCTTTTTCAGCATCAAACTTACTAATATTTTGTTTATATTTGAATGAAAAAGTTGGTATGAGTAGATACAAACATTATTAATTTTGACAAAACATTTTTTTATATTGATGTGTTAGTTTTAGACTTTTAATTATGACATCTTGAGTGCTTACAGTGTGTTTGTTTAAATGGACGGCTAAGATGTATTAAGATCTCCAGTGGGTCCACCTAATTAGGTAAGTCGATGGGCCGGTTCTTTTGGGCCTTTTAACTCAAATGTCCTCCGAGGTCAATGCCCATGATCTGGTAGTTGCTCATTACACTTAATGCGTTCTTTAGATTATTATTATCATCAAACCCATATAAAGTATTCACAATTTCACACACCTCGTCCAGAGTTACTAATAATTTTATTTTTTGTCTAGATTTAAGAAAACTAATTTTTCCCAAATACGTGTGTATTTTGTTGTACTTCAAATCCAAATTATCAAAATATTATTCCGATTAGGTGAGGATATTCCATTTGTATAACTTTTCATTTATTGTCTATTTAAATTACGATCTATTACGTTCATAGTTATTAATATTCTGCGGACCGGAAATGAATGTGTGTAACTGTGATAATTAAAAGTTTGGAAATGCGAGAAAGTGTTAAAACCTAAACTAATTGAAAGCCCATTATGAAAACTGATACCATCTCTGGCAAAAAATCCAGCTTCGGAGTATGCAGCCCGGCTCGAATCTAAGTGCAATAAGCATTTGTTTTTAGGAATAAGCAAAACATCCGGGATTTATTCTGATCCAGAAAATCAGATATTTTTGGTGTTCGTATATTTTATTTTGAAAATTTGAAATATCCGGATCGTTTTATATAAAATATGTGTATAATATTTTTATAAACATTACATAATAGATAGAAATTTATGTAATTATCAAAAAAAAAAAATTTGGAAAATTTTGTATATTTTTAAAAAGTTTACAAAGTAAATATGTCCTAAAAATTTTCTAAAAAATAATTTGAAATATTATATGTGATATTTTCTATTTATTTTATTTTTTAATATTTTTAGTAATTTTATATTATTATTTTAAGATTTTTAGCTAATTTTGACTAATTCGAATCCGGATGATTATTTATCTGATCCGAATAACCTAAATTTTCTCGATATCCGATTTGTGCATATTCTTAATTGCTTTAGACAGCAGAACAATAATTATATTTTTAGGGGCATCAAGTTGTTTAAGTTATTTTTGTGGTGTAGTGGTTAAGGGTAATTTTCCTTAGTTTCAGATGCTGGGTTCAAACAATATCATGGTATTTTGTGATTTTTTCTATTTATGGTTATAAATGGGTCACAAATTTTCTTTTGCTTTAGGCATAATTTATTATTGGGCCAGCGTTGGGAGTATGCATGCTCTGCCATTGTCTCCGGGGTCATTTTACCCGGCGACGTTCTCAGTCAGTTCACTATCTTAAGTTGAGTTGCCAATAGTAGATGCTTTTGTCATTCTTAAGTAACCTACGTGTTTGCCATATTTTCAATATAAATTTTCATTATCTTACATTTTAACTCATAATCGTATGAAGAATAATCAATAGAGATGGTGCTTTTACTTTTCAGTAAAGGCTCGTAATAATAAAGAAATATAATCGTGAGAAAGAAATGAAATTATGAAACAAAACAGAGGAAAAAACATGAGAGATTATTAATAATTAATAAGAAGCATATATTAGGAGCGAATAGCACTGCCTCTAGCCTGGTCCTTCAAACCATATCAAAACAAATAAAACCAACTGATTAAGAGAGAGCCAAAGCATATAGCAACGCAACTACACAAGTCACAACCAAAGCCTCCAATGGCTTCAACACGGCCGTGGCAGAAGCAGTAGGACTAGCTTTCCCGCTTTCTAAGGGTGGAGATTTTTCGCCTTGAACGGGTGTAGCAGGTGTACCGTCTCCACCACCGCCTGATGAGGCTGCTGCAACGGTGATAGAGAGCTTCATCCCACCGCTGCAGTGTCCGGGGATACCGCAAATGAAGTAGTGAGGACCAGAGGTCTTGAGAGCTATGCTTGTGGTTCCACTACTGTCCGAAGAAATTGCGTTTCCAATTGTGCAACTCTTGTAGTCACTTTGGCTCACTTCGTCCACCGTGTGACCCGCACCATAGTTGAACACTATATGCAACACAATGTACACATACATTTAAATATATTACAAACTATGACCTCGAAGTATATTACAACCACGATGACTTCGGATTGTTTGTTTGTAATTTTGTTTGCGTTTGCAAGGTATAGGATTTTCTTTTTTCAAAATAACCACAACTTTAGTAATTTTAACAAAAACAAAAACATTTTGTTAATTGTAAACACAAACTGATTATTACTCCCTCCGTTTATAAATAAACGTTGTTTTAGGATTTTTTTTTTATAAGATTAAGTGTCGTTTTAGATTTTCAAAAAAAATTTTTAGTAAAAGTTTCAGTTTTATCTCTATCTCTATTGTTTTAATGCACTGACCAATAAAAAAAATTATACAATATATTAATAAAAAGAGTACAAAAAATTTAATTGATTTTTAATATGTATGAAAAAATCTTAATGACACATATTTATAAACAAAAAGAGTATTAAAAACGGAAAATGTTTTTCTAAAAAGAAGTGTAAAATTTTCACATGTAAATGCAAATGCAAGTATTAGTGATTGAAACAATTGCAGAATACGTATACGAGAGAATACAAAAGTATATAACATACTGATGGTGTCGCCCACAGCAAAGGCCTTTCCAGTAGCAACCGAACTATAGTCATTTCCGAGCGACCATTCGACAGAGTGAGAGGCAGAGGAGGCAGGTGCAACCACATTGAAGAAGACGATGACAAGGCAACCAACAAGTGTATTCAAGTTTGCCATTTTTGTGTATGGGTGTGTCTAATTAGTATTGTGTGACAAAGAAAAATCCTTGTGTGTTGTGAGCAAATATATAGAAAGAGTAGAACCAAAAGAGTATATGTTAACTGGAGTTAGTAGAGATAGGTCCACTTGCCCTCCAACTAAAGCTCTCTCATCAAGTAAGTTTTGAAAACTTTTTTTCATAATTCGGGATAAGGACTTGTTCCTCCTCTGCTCTAGCTTTGAACATACTCAAAAAAAGGAAATAATCTTGCTACACCTCAAGAAAATGGATGACACATCAAGTCACACTCAAAAACCCTTTGTAGAAAGTTAAATGATGATGCAAACCAAACTAGTCATGATGTGTCATCAACGTTCCCTTAATGATTCCAAATTACCAAAAAGCAGATGAACTAACTTTTCTTATACGAGCAATCACTGAGGGCTTTGCAACAACTGCAATCGAGTATGTGACCTAAATTTATGTAATTTAATCAGTTTTTTAAGGAAGAAAAATTGGAAGTGGATAGTCTTCTACGTAATAAACGAATAGATGATTTCTTATAAAACTGTAACTAATATTTAGTATGATTATAACTATGAAAAAATATATATATATATATATATATATATTTAGTATGATCGAGAAAAACAAAGGTGGTTACTAGCTCTTTTCAAAATCAATTTAATGCAATACTTTTCTTTAAAATGTACAATTATGCTTGAGTCATACTAAATTTAGAATCTAAGTTAGCGAAAAAGTGATAGTTGTGTATTAATTAGTCTGAAAATCGAAATTAATCTTACCGAAAGCTGCAAGACAAAGCAGCACATGATATGATAGAGACACTGCAACTAATTCTGCTGGTCATCAGACTGCCCACAGAAAAGCAATATATCAACCAAATTATGTTAATATTGACCATGATTCCTGATTTATTAACTCATAATAATTTAGGTTTTTGATTAAAAAAAATTAGCTTTTTAGTAGTCTATAGGCCAATATATCCAAAATCTACCGCTACAACACCTAGTCCAAGTAGTATATCAATGGTGACTCATGTTTGATACTATAAAATTTACTTATCGTTCAAAAAGAGCATAATGTGTGTGCTGGTTTTCTAGTTACGAACAGTATTAGGTTGGTTCAATCATGGTCTTTGTATTTATTTTATTTTTTGGTCTTTGTATCATTTATGTCCCATGTTTTTACTTTCGATTGTAAACCAAGATACTGATTTTGCAAATTAATAAATAAAGCATTAGAAGACAAAAAGAAAAAAACAGTGCAAATGGGTTTATGGTTTTGGCCCGCGTAGTATTTGCCTTTTTCAACCAAAATTTTGGGTAGCAAATAAGCCCAAATTTAATCATATTTAGGTCGACTTCTGTGTTTGTTACATGCTATATACAGTGTCACCGCTAATGTGTGATCTTAATAAAAGTTTTTTTTTTCAGATCTACCTAACCCAGAAAGGGTTTTTTTCAGCAGTCTCTAGATATATCAATTTTTATATCAAAATATGTCGAAACCCGAAGGCCAACAAAAGAATAAACTTTACTTAAATTTTGGAAAGCCAAAAGAGTCAAAAGCTCAAAGGTAAAATATGGCTTTCATGAATATGACTCTCCACCAATTAGACAATTAGACGACGCTTCAACTTGTTACAGAACAAGTCAACAACGAAGATGAGAATAAATTTTCACCTTTCTCTTTGATGTGAAAGAAACCCAAAGATCATTTCAATCTTTATTGTCAAAACCTAAACAAACAAAAAATACCAAAACTCAATGAAATTTCTCGTGATCTGAATTTCTTGTTTTCCAAGCAACAATACGCTTTCTTGAGTGTTCTTTAATGGCGAAGAAGAAACATCGAAAGCTCTTCCCTTCGTTAGCATCAGAAACGAACAAAACCTTAGATTGCTCATTAGGAATCTGCGACCCGATTTGTCCTTACAATTGCCATCCAGAACCCGATTACTACACCATATCCCCACAGCTACCTCCATGGTCATCACCATCTCCATCTCCATGTCCATCAATCTCAGCCGTTTATCAACCATCTCAAAATCCTTCATCTTCCTTAGACGCCATAACCATCCTCATCGTCACAGGTGCGGTCTTAGCCATCCTTCTCACCGGATTCTTTCTTGTTGCCAAATACGTTTCAGAGAGCGTAAATCGTGCCAACCACGAAAGATATCAATCCGATGACAACGACACGGTGGAGGGAGAAGAGTTTCAAGATAGAGAACAAGTGGATCATCCAATCTGGTTAATCAGAACAACAGGTTTACAACAATCGATTATAAACTCGATTACGATTTGTAATTATAAGAGACGAGATGGTTTAATCGAGCGAACAGATTGTCCTGTTTGTTTAAACGAGTTTGAAGAAGATGAAAGTCTTAGGTTATTGCCTAAATGCAACCACGCTTTTCACATCTCTTGTATTGACACTTGGCTTAAGTCTCATACTAATTGTCCTCTGTGTCGTGCTGGTATAACGATTAGTGTCGTCACTCCACGATGCTCTGGTCCGGTTGATGTAATAACTCCTGGAGGAGGATCAGGATCACATTTGGAGAATGATGGCGTTGGTGAAGAAAGTCAGATTGAGAACAGAGCTGAATTAGGTAGGGAGAGAGATGAATCGGGTTTTAAAGAGAGGGATGGTTTGGTGAATACAGATCCGAATTCAGATGTAAGGATTGAAATATATGGGTTTGGTGATGAGAGTAATCGGGATTTGGAGGATATCCACAGTGATGGATCAGAAACAGAGACGAAAGATAAAGTTACGAATTTGGAGGAGTATATGGATCCAAATGGGGAAGATTCTATTACTTCTCTCTCGCATGAAAAACCCCATATAGAAAATGTAGACTTTCCGGGAAAATCATGCGAGAATCGGAGTCAAGACTTCACCAGACGAGAGACAGAAAAAGAGAACAGAGCAATCGGAGACGAAGCAGGTTGCTCCGAAGAAAACGGTGGTCACAATTTCCTGTCACGAAGAAGTTTTGATTCTATTAATTCTGGTGAATTGAACGGGGAAGCAACCGAAGATCGAGGAAAAGTTCAGTCAGACATTTCGTCGAACATGTTGAAGACAACCGGAGTGCCTTCGGTATCACGCTTCAACAAAAGCAAAAGTTCGATATTTTCGCTGCAGTAAACTAGCAAGTCTCTACCGAACCATTTAATGATATAATATGAAAATTTCGTCAATAATTCATCTCCTTGTATCGAAAAAGGTGACGAATTCTTTTTGGAACGAAATTTAATCAAATTTTAAATATCTATACAAAATTTCTTAAAACGATTAAATAATTTGAAATGATAAACCGTCAAACCATCTATACCAAAAATTTGCCAAATAAAACCACCAAAATTTTGAAATTTAAACATTTTAAAGTAGAATCCACCAAGATGTTTTTTTTGTTTCTTTAATCCAGAAATTTCCACAGTTTAAAGCTGTAGTGTGATGATTTAATTTAGTCGAATTTTTTACCAAAAAAAAATTTAGTCGATTTGAAGATAGAAACTTTCTAGTGAAAGTGTAAAATGAATTCTCTAATTAATAATGAAATATATCTAATTTTCTTAGCAAAAGTATGTTTATAACCAAATTCTAATTGATTGGCAAAACAGAAAAAGGGTACGAGGCTGCATGGAATTCATACAAGCAAGGAACCGACTCGGTTGTGGAACCGACTCGGTTGTGGAACCGACTCGGTTGTGGAACCGACTCGGTTGTGGAACCGACTCGGTTGGTATGTATATTACTCTTTTTATTTATGTCCTAGATACAGTTTTCGAATTGTTTCAGTTCGAATAATCAATGAGGCAGGAAATATCAAAGTTATTGTGTGTTTTTTTCCATCTTTCTCCAAAAAGTACCATTTGGAGACTTTACAAAAGTTGAGTGGTAATGAAAAGAAAAGAAAAGAAAATAAGTGGTACAACTACAAAGAGATAAGAGGGGACAAAATAAGAGCTCTGGAGTGTCAAAGAGAAGGGGCCAGAACGTGAGGGAACACTTAGAGCAATGTTAAGCCGTTAACTAATGAGGAGCTTGAGCCGAAATAGTAGGAAGCTGGAAGGACCCGAACCAAACTGATAAATATGTGAGACCCGATGAAGATGAAGCTGAGGTGTGAAGTATCATATGTGAGATTCTAGGGCGATCTAGGGTGTGAAGTTATTGTTTTCTTTTTAACATGAAAAAAAAAGAAATGTCAAAGTAGAATTATCTTTAGAGTGAAATGCAAACCATTCGTTCAGTAAACAATGATGAGAAAGCTTGAAGTCACTAGAGCAAATGATACTCATCTCATTTTTTAAAATAATTATTTTCCTATAAAGACATCATTCTCGGTACGAAATAAATTAAGAAACCAGTTTTATAAACTCTTTTTTTAACGTCTAAATTTTTAGTATTTAATAAACCTGTTTTCTTTTATTTGGCTCTTGCGTGTGAGAAATTATTCTACTAAAGAAACCAAAAAAAATTGAAGAACATATTGCTTGCAGGGTAAGCAACAAGTGCCGAGCTCGATTTTTCGTACGGACAGAGCAAAATCATTTCATTGACTTAACAGGAGATTTTTGCCCTCGGGTAACAAGTATTTGGTTGGAAGCTTCGGTGTCTGAAGCATGTAGAGATGGATCATGCATGTCTAATGTTGGTCGAAACCCTATAAATGTCTCTGTTATGGACTTATTTACCTTCTCCTGCTGCTCTAATTTCATTTCAGGATGATTATTTTGTTTGGATTGCAAGACCTCATCAAACGTTTTCCTCGGCGCGCACTTGGATATCACTAAATCTTCACCCTCCATCAGTTCCTTGGCACTCTTCCGTCTGCTTAGAATCAATTATCAACGAGGGTAATCATCGATCCGAGTTGGAAACTCAATGTGCCCAGTTACATGTCTTCAATGTAACCAAAAAATGAGACGCGAGACCATCTTTTTCAAATCTTATGTTTGTGAGCTTTGGAAACAAAAGAACTTCATAGATCGGAATCACGGAAAATATATCATCCTCCGTGATATAAAACAAACGATGCGAAGCAGATTATTCAGAATCCTGACTCCTTTACACGACTCATATTCATATATATATATATAGCTCACGGTTTGATTCATATATTTTTCAGCCATCGCACAATTAATTTAATAATCAATTGCTCAATCCTATTTACTATTCTCATATAGAATTTCTTATAAGCTACTTCCTTTTTTGTAATCAGATCTAAAGGTCAAAACACCAAAAACAATCCTATGTAAAGTTTTAGTATTTTTGAAATATAATAGATCCTCATAAAAAGAAAAAGAAAAAGAAAATTTATTTAGTTTTATTTATTTATTTTAATATAAAAAGGTGAAATCACACATGAAAAATTAGAGTTCCTCTAACTAAAATTCAACTATATTAGCTAAAGGATGACTCTTCTTCAATCCTCCTTAGGATTTGATTCACAGCTGCTGCAATATCTTCCACTGTATTCAACTGGCTCCCTTCTTCAACCTGTATATCAAATCATTTTTTCAAGTTAAAGAAAATATATAAGTTACATGAAAAAAGGTTGATATAGTAATATAAAAAGTAAAAAGATAATAAAATAAAATGTTTATATTTCGAGGAAGAAGCTTATGAAATGTGTCCTGATACAAGTGGCGTCGTTTCGTTCTGCCGTGCACAGAGCATCCACAGTTTCTGTGACCACCAAACATCCACAGTACACATATATATACACACATACACACATGTGTAGGCATATGTCATCTTTTTAGTCCCTGATTCTTACAAGAATCGAAATTATGATACTCAAACTTTTGTTTATTTTTTAATAAATAAGAAATGATGATTTTTGACCTCCTCAATAATTGAGGCCAGCCCTAACCAAGTATAAAAAAACGAGAAAAAGGAACCTTTTTATTATTGTTGTTATTCGAAACCTATTTTTAGCCCCGACAAATAAATCACAACACGTACTATTAAGAGACACATTAAATGAAAAAAACATATGTGATAGGGGAAAAATCAATGAATCATTGACCCAAAAAAGCCAAAACTAACAATCAGAACTTATCATCAAAACGAAAAAAAAAACACAATCAAAGTAGTGATTACACTACGTACCCATTAATACAAGTTTGATTTGGTATTTGCCAGTTTGCAACCCACTAACCCTAAAATCGGCATTATATATTAGTCTAATTTCTTTAATTAGCAAAAAAGACAAAAAAAAGCTAAACAAATCTAATGTGTTTATCAAAAAAATATATATAAAAAATCTAATGTAAAAAAATTGTGATAAAGTGAGAGAGAAAAAACGTACTGACCTTGAGGCTGATGGAATAGAGGACAGAGTCTTCTCGAGTGGTGACATTGAGATGAAGAAGAGTGAGCCTTAGGATCTGTATCGATGCGACAAGTTTAAGAAGCTGTCTCGGTCGCTTCTTCGCAAGTATCTTCAGGCTCGCATGGCTCTCCACCATTGTCACCTCTATCTCCGCCGTCCCCTCAGCAGCCGCTGATGGCGTAGGACGGCTCGAGTACTGAGGAAATGCAAAGAAATCCGAGAATGGTCCCGATGAGCTGGCGGCGATTGTGTTGGTCTTGTCGCCTCCAGCTCCGGCGTCTCCTGCGGTGGTCTTTACGGGAGGCTCCATTGATTGTAAATGATGCTCAAGCTCCTTTAAGTAATTAATTGCTCCGCCTACTATTGACGCTTGATCTCCCTTTAACCACCAACCATTGGTTAGTTAAGCCCATAGAAATTGCATAAGGCTTTCAAAAACAATCAAATATTTACATATTTCGTACCTTTAAAGAAAAAAAATATATATTATTTGACCATTTTATCATATACGTATGACATTTATATAGTCGTTTTTGGGTGCAATGATGTTCAAGACTTTATATATGCTCCCTCAATTCCACTAACGATAATTTTCATCTAGAGACTAGCTATACATGATCTAATATAATGATAATAAAATAACAATTTCGTTTTATTTATTGTTTTGTATAACGGTTTTCATTCATTCATCATCTTTCTCAAATTTATGTTTTAAAACATATGAACATACATGCATATCTCTATGTACTAGCCTATATGTGTCCTAATGAACTAGAAGTCTAGAACATAGGCTTTTGCCTTTTTTTTGTTTTGTTTTTTCACGCGTGAAGAAAGTACTGAAGATCCACGCGCTCACACACACATATACATATATAGTTTTTGTATGTAGAGACTAACCCTTTGAGCATAAGAAGGAGGCATGAGAGAACGCAAAACGGCGAGGTACTCATTCATCTGTTTGCGGCGATTTCTCTCGACGGCGATATGAGTCATCCTCTGGTTCTCGATCTCTTCCTTGTTCTTGCTACTCCTTGTCCTTCTCCTCTTCCTCCTCCCTCCTCCCACCGCCACATCTAACGGCGGAGGCTGGTTATCGGTGTCCACGACAGATCCATAAGGAAGGTCTCGTGGGCATTGAAGATCATCCTCGTTGTTATAATTATAATCATCACTGTTATCTCCGCTTTTACCGTTGTAATTAATACTCGCAAATCCATGTCCGTGTCCTTGCCCTAGCTTAATGTTGTTCTTGGTGTCTTGTGGATCTCGATCTTCTTCTTCTTGAAAGTATAAGTCTTGAAACGGAAAATCTTTGCAAGAGATGTAGGAGAATGGATCTTGCGGGTAAACAACAGCCTCTAAGGCCATAGTTAGCTAGAAAAATTGTTGAAATTAAAAAAATATACACTCGAGCGAGAGAGAGAGAGAGAGGAAAAAAGAAAGACAGAAAGTGTTTGTCTTTCTCTTTTTGTCTCGAGAGGGAGACAAGGCAAAAGGTAAAGACACGCTAGGGAAATTAAACTTGTAACTATACCTCTACAAAATTAATAGAAAAGTTTTCTCAAAGAACTCAGCCACTTTTTTTGTCGTCAAGAACTCAGCCACTTTGAAGAAGAAAAGAAAAAGAAAAAAGGTCAAACAAAGTTGTGGTTTGATCTATCTGGAAGAGAGGAGAGAAAGCTTGTGAGGTTATAAAGCTGATATTTTTTTTAACAATAGAAGCTCCGAAGAAAATCGAAAACAATTGAGTTAAGAAAAAGTAGAGAGATTGTGTATGTTTTGTTTTGCACGTGAGATTGTAGACCGGTCCACAAAACCAAAAAAAGATTCTGTGTGCTTTTGCAGGCTTTGGGGTTCGTCTTGTTACACTCATGTTCGATGTGAGAGAAATATAACATGTTGAAGCCTCAACTTTATACGTGCTATGATTTAATGTTTTTTTGCCGTATATCATGTGAGTCAACATGTTATTGAATGAGAGCTAAATTACTAGTGTAATCTAAAACTTTGGAGATGTTTGGGATTATAATTATGGGTACATATATCACCTTTTAGGTGTTCAGTTAATATGTTGCCTCTATGGTGCGTGTGTAATGCGTCTAGATAGATAGAAAGAGGGAGAGAGAGCTTGACGTCCAAGTTTTTTTTTGTTTCTATGCATCAGCCGACGTCAAAGCTTTATAAATTCGAAATCTAAAGGCTTATTTATACGATTATTAATCCCGAAGCATGCGGAGACAATGACCGCTGATATATTCTTTTTATGAAATCATATCGTTTATCACATAACCCTACCCGTAATGGAGTAACCGTAAAAAGACATCAAAACCATGTATGGGTCCGAAAGCATATTTCCTTAATATAGATATATACAACTCTTGGATCTAGTGATTATAGAGTGAAAGTTAATTTTTAAATCGATAAATGTGTATAATTAATCTATCTACTAGTTTTCATTGATAAAATTTGGCTTTTTAAAATAATAGAACCTTGACAACTTAGAATAAATATTAATTGTGTAGAAAAACATTCATTCAATATTTTATAACTTAAAAAAACTTCTGATCACAGTGATAACCTTTATATAAGAGAAAAATGTTGAGAAAATCATCAATATATATTTTTTTATATTTAAATATGTTAGAATATCCCTCATTGGAAATAGAGATAAGTCTAAAACAATATATAAAGTACATAGACATCTCTACTCATAGCTAATTGAGTTTGAGTTAGCAACTCATGTTAGAAGATCTGAATTGTATTTTAAGGTGAATGACATTTCATTATTAATGAATTTGCTAAAATTAAAAATTTTATATTTTGGGGCCAAAGTGTGAACATCATAACTTGTTGCTAGTGTTACAGAATACATATTATACATTACCAGGCTGGTGAACTATCGTATATCCCTAAAACTATATTCATACATTTTTATATATAACCACAAAATTTATAGTAAAAATGTTAGAAGAGCAATATAACAATTATGAATACTAGAAAAATCAATATAGATGGACACCAAGGATAGAAATAGTATTCACATAATCATTTAATATTTTGTTTTACTTTTCAAGAACTTTTGGCCATTAAAAATGAAATAAAAACGGTCATCGTATTCGTGGGTATCATATACTTGACCTTTGGTTTTGTTTTTCTCTGTATAAAATACACTTATATAGTATAAAGCGATACAATTCTTCACCATACAATGTATATAAACTGTATCGTACATACCATATTTTAATACACCGACTTAATATCAACATACCATATAAAAACCCCACATAACTTACATGATATAAGTAAGCATTGGACAACAATTCAGAAACATGTAAATTCGACTATAAATAACGAATTTCTAACAATGCCTTGTTTACGATGCGATGTTGTTTTGAAAGGATGAGAGTCAACATTCACATTTGCTTTCCAATTACACGGTCAAAATTAGTCATGCAAAATTTATGGGTAAAAAAAAAAAGAATATAACATTTCGGCGTGTGGGGTAAGTACTTGATTAATGTAATCATGTCACGTTTAAAACAGAGTATCCTTGATGTTGACATATGTAAGAACTAAGAAGCTTAATTTGTATACTTAACTAGGTGGCATATTTCTATTAGTCCGCTGTATTCAATAATTATCGAAGTTTAATCCGAAAAGAAGATCTGAGAATTGGATAGCTATGATACGACTTAGGGTTGCTGTGTAACAAAATTAGTTGTTTACTTGAACCAATAGAGAGACAACAACTTAAATGTGATCCAAAACAAAACCTCCCAGGAAAAAAATCATTTGAGAAAAAAGAATCGGTTTAGAAACACGATGATCTTAATCTATGATACTCTTGTCTTCTTTAAGTCCGTGTACCTATAGTTTTATTTAATTATTTTTATTCGCATAAAAATTTCCATAATTTCTAAACCATCCAAGTAGTACTCTAGTAGGAAAAATATTCCCTCGATTTTAAAGTCCGGCAAATATCATCTGATAATTTTTTCAAGGATCGTGAAATTCTAATTTATATGACATAGAACATTTACAAGCATTAGCAATTTAGCACAACGTCAGTTTGAATACTCTTGACAAAAAAATCGTCAATTTGAAAACAAAAAAAAACAATAATAAAGAAAAAACATGATGTACTAACATTTTCAGGTTACTGTATCTCCTACTAAAAGATCATATATATATATATATATATATGACTAATGAAAAATTGATTTTATCAGTGTTATACTTTTATGTTATGAAAAACTTGGTCCTGCAGTCACATATTTTCTCATTATATATATATATATATATATATCTAGATATATATCTAGATATTTTTTTACTATAAGTTTAATCATTTCAAATTAAGTTTAATAAATAAATATTCAATTAATTTATATCTTATGTTAGAATGTTAACATCAATTTTCTCATAATTTTATAATTAAACAATTACTTGTATTAATGGTTTCAAATAGTCGATTTTATTCTATATCTTACTGATATATGAATATGTACTCAGCGGATTTGAACTTTGGTGATGATACAAAACGACAATACCATAGACTATGTATTTTGGTCAATTTATGAGTAAATCTATACCAAAACCATTGACAAAAGCTGGTCCCACAAACTCAATATTATCAACCGGTATATATGAAGGCATAAAACTATTCCCAAAATCGTTTTTGCAACAGTTCAACATTTTTTAATCAAATTTTATTCATCTTATATAATGATCCCTCCCGACATATTATAAATAATATATAAATGATTCGCTGTTAGCAACAGGGGCACATAAACTCCGACTGATAACATGTAATATCAAATTTGAATTGCAGTAATTTGCGGTAAAATTATATGGTATAAACTATAAATTTATGCTGTAAGTTTGTAATAAAAATATGAGTTACATTTTGTCAAAACAAGTAACTGATGAATTTTATCATGTTTTAGTTGTAGTATATGTTATTAAAATAAATTTAGTTTAAATTAGTATAATAAGTTTACTTAAATTCTAATAATTAAAATAAAATAAATAAAATATTGGATTAAAAAAATTCAGACCACAAATTTTGAAAAGTGTTTGTATATTTTTGAAAATAAGCATTAAAATGCACCTATTTATAGATATAAATTTGTGTACTTTACAATTTAAAATAATTAAATATAACAAATTAAACGATAGAACATGTAAGATCCGAAGGGCCCATATAAAAATCATGACACAAATAAACCCGTAGCACACGAGAACTTGCAAAAACCTAAAATCATAACAAATATTTATCGAGGGATTTTTCTTCCCGCATCCATTGAATATTTTAATAAATTTATATAATTAATTTTTTCAGTATGTTTTTAATTTATTTCCAAATTTTACTTTTGATGAATTAACTGACGTACGTGTTAGCAATTGACCGTGTCTGGTTAGTGCTAATAGTTTTGTGTTAGCGTTATTGTATCACTTTCTGAAATCAAACCCATATGAGATTGCTTTAAATTAGATATCGTTTAAAGTTATTTTACACATAAAAAAATTAAAAGATATATATTATACTGTTTATTGTTTTCTAAATGAGATTCTGCAATTTTTCTCTCTACATAATAAATTTCAATTTGAACAAGTAAAACATATTTTTAATGTTTTATTAAAAATGTAAACAACATTTTTGTAAACAAACTATATATATATATAAATGATATATAATTTAAATTTTACAGAAAGTATATTTTAAAATGATACATAATTTGAAACGAATGAAGTATTAGTTTACAACTTTCAGTTGTTCTTTTG
This sequence comes from Cardamine chenopodiifolia, assembly GCA_963922655.1. NCBI lineage: Eukaryota > Viridiplantae > Streptophyta > Magnoliopsida > Brassicales > Brassicaceae > Cardamine > Cardamine chenopodiifolia. The sequence goes on along the minus strand of OZ000476.1, from coordinate 14,607,869 downwards.
GAGTATGCCAAAATTCCAAAATACCGATCATAACAAAGGATTCAATAAAAAAATCATACTTATATTGAGTTACCTTTTGAAATATAAACTGATGCATTATTTGACCAAAAAAAGAACTTATGCATTCGAAATCATTTCAATGCATCAAGCTTCTGTAAAATTAAATTGGCGGTGGGGGCAAAGAAGTAAAATGAGAGGGTGAGCCATGTGACCTCACAAATCGCAACACACACTCTCTCTCTAATGATCTAAAACATTGGCTTCTCTCTTTTCTCGAGGGGACTTCAATCCAAAGCTCTATCTCTCTATTTCCGATCAAAAAGTTGAGTAGCTTTCTGCAGCAGTTCCCATTTCCAATGTCTTTGTTTCCCATTTACTTACCTTTTATCTCAGCCTTTTGACTCATTATACTTGATCAAATATTAGTCGGTAATTATGTAATCTTTTAAAAGTATTGGCAAATGGTTAGTTGTTAGTTTACAAAGCTATCATGTCTTCTGCCTTATTTTCTCTTATAAATGATCTATATATATATAATAATTTTCTATTTAATTACCAAAGTAAACTAATGGAGTAGAGATAAAACTGTAAGGTTGTTACAAAATTTGCATTAAAAACACAAACCAACTTTCCTTGCTAAAAAATAAACCAAACTGACATCTAGTACAAAATGCAAAATAGTGAAAAATATTATAAAAGCATGAATGAACTAACTTTATTGGAATCAAGTTATTTAGTAATTCTCAAAAATGTTCTGTACAGCAAAACCAGAAGACATACAAATTATCATAATACCAAAACTAGTTAATTCGGTACACATAAATATACGCACATATTGTATCGTTTTTCTATCGGCTCAATAAAATTTAAAATTTCGATAATGACTCTAATTTCCAGCAAGACATTCCATACGGTTTTTTGGTTTCTGATGGTTTGCGATTTTTAATACTTATATGCATTTCCATGCACTTTTTTTTACTAAGAATGCAATTTTTTTTTCTAGGAGAATGTAATAATTTTCTGTATATGGATATGTAATTTTATCAGAGTCCTGTCCAACTTGAACTAAATTATGGTTTACCCAAAAATAATTTTGGGTAACAGCGATCTTGTAATTTTTAATTTATTCAGGGACATACTCCAATAACACGTCGCAAGTTTTGCCTTGTCGCATGTAGTTTGATGCACGCTCTTCTACACTTCTATTAGTTAAATGTCTTTACATAAAAATTAACAACGTAATTCCTTTATTTAATATATTTCGTACATGATTCGTGATGCCCTGGCCATATCTTCGTCGGATTATGGCACGTAGATATTTAAACTATTATTTATTGAGTCTGACTATACTTCGCTTTTTAATATTACTTTTTTACGGTTTACCGAACTTTGTAAAATGTAAATTAGTTAAATGACCTGGCAAGAGCTAAGTTTTCCACTAGTCTGATAGGTTTAAACCATTAAAAAAACATACTACGTGGAAATCCGTATCTATACTGTAAGCCTTGGTGCGATATTTAGGATTCGACATCAAGATTTGGGTTTAAAACTTCCAAAAATGGAAATAATTTTACCGACTAGTTACACATTTTCTTTTAATATACAGACTAGTAACATTTTGTAAGGAAAACGAATAAGGATTACAAAATAGTCAGAATAAATAGAAAATTCAATATTCTACTAGTATATCGACTGTCACATACGTTTTTGATACTGCTTTTATAATTGATAACTATTAAAACGGTTTATATTGATACCAAATCATAACCCATATACCTCATAACCATTAATATAATGTATATGCATTATTCCCGAATCCAAGTACACAACATTGGATTATAATTTGAAATAGCGAGTTAGCGACTACTTAAAATAAGTATTTTATCGTGTAATGATTGTTGTTTCATTTATAGTCATAACGTAGCGAGTTCAAAGCTCCAAATACCAGTAAATTTAATTTTAACGCAAAAAAATAGCGACTACTCTATACAAAAACGTCTTTCAAAAATCAAAATGCCGAAAAAAATAGATGAATCTAAAAATCAAACAATAGAATTATAATGTCAAAATGATGATTTGTATCTCATTATCTTAAACTTGGTGTCTAATACAGCTTATTTAAATATATACTTTACGCATCAGATCCAGAAAATTAGTGGGACAACTAGTTATCAAAATAAATTGTTTTGAAGGAACTAAGTTATCAAAAAAGAAGAAGCAACAAAAACAAGTATGATTGCTAACGAATATAAAATCAAAGTGTTGTTATCTATTATCTATATTATAGCACATAACCCGGGTCAGTGGAAGCACGAAAATGCTTGGATTTGCAATTTACTGTAATTATCAATATCAGAGCATCCATTTTAATATTTAAACGATATTTTTGTGGTGATAAATTAAACAACGAAACAGCTAACAACTAAGCATGCTAGCAAAAAACACCCTAATCTACGTTTTAAAATTAATCGCTGAGATTAGCATGTGGCTTAAGCGGAAACCCCGCTACCTGAAATTCCAACTTACTGTGCTTGTACGAATCAGTGTTCATAATATTCTAAATTTATAAATATAATATATGATGTTTGTCTTAAGACTAGATTGCGATGGATACGCATCGTCGGCTAAAATTCTAATTTCTTGTGGTCCATATGTAATATGTCTGGCCATAGTTTAGTGTTTATTTTAAATTTCTATATTTTAGAAAACCACACTGATCTATTTTCTAGATTTGGTGTTTCTTTTGTAATTTAAGATACAACAATATTTCACTCAGAATTCCAAATATATAATTAGTTTTTCACTACAAGTTTTATTCTCACCTTATGGGCATTTGCATGTATCATTCATGGTTGTAATTATTGAGTGCCGTTTCTAAACGTAGAATGATAAATCCAGTTAGTTTTTGGCGGGTCAGTCTCCGAAGGACCACTATCTAAAAAAAAAAATACTAACGCTGGTATCAGTATGTGACATGTCCCCTATGACCACATATTACATCGATCGGTCCATATATTTTCAAAATTTCAATTCTCTCTTATTATTTAACACACACACACATATATATATATCTATATATATATATTTTATAGCAAATTTATGATGAATCAATGTCAATTTTTAAAATATTATTATGATCAGTGTCTAGAGAAAATTCGAGAGCCAAAGTCTGGATTTTTCTTCTCAATTATCTCTCCTCTTTATTTGTTTAATAAGAATTGAAAATTATGAGATTTTCATACATAATATTATAGCTTTACATAGCTATCTCAGTGGATGTTTTATATTCAATTATAGAAAACAAAAGTACGTAATTTTGTGCTCAAATGAATTGAATAGCCTTACCTCATCATATGCTATTATAAATCCATGGAGCACGATGATATGATGGTGGACTAATGATCTTCGTCCCATCCAATATTATAGAAACTTAGGAATTATAGGGATTATTGACTTATTCTAAAATTTATATGATATACAAATAGTACAGATCATAGTGTTATAGCAAGAGAGTTTAGGTAGCTGTGAAGTGAGTGAAAGTCATTAATAATTTGTATTATATATGTTTCTTAGAAACGGTACATTTGTAACTATAACAAATAGATTTGTAGGGTTTAGGTTTCTTAGCTGAACAGCAGACCATGCATACTGTACTTCAAATGAGTGGATATATATGTATGTGTGTGTATGTTTTGACATTTACAATAACATTTCTTTTTTTTATCAAAAGGAAACATTACTTTTAGCTAATTATTTGATTAATTGTACTGATGCTCGTGTAATTTTGTTTAGGGGATATAAATTTAAATAAATATAAAGCCTCAATACAATCAACATAAATTTTGTTTGTTTGAAAAAATAATGTCCTTTTCAAGTATTCAGTACTGTCTGTGAGAACATTGATTTAAAGAGATGTATATATAGATATATGTATTTTCAAAAATAAATATTTAAGATTTAAGAACGAAATATAGTATAGTGAACATTATTAACTAATTACATTGTCATGTAACTAAAAAAGGCTCATTTTATTAGTTCTTTACAAAAATCTCGGTCTAACACAAAACATAATCCTAAAAATCAATCATGATGTGGAAATGCTCCTCTCGGATGTGCAATTGCAAATATGCATGCATCCCTGATTCAACACAATAAGTAAACTCGGGTGAGTGTTGAAGTTTTGCAGTTCTTTACAAATAATAGTCATAATTGATAATAGTGATAATATTTTCAGCTTCATTCGAAAATAAAGAAAATATTTATTCTCTACTCTGTAAGTAAAACCATATGTGATATGACAAAAACTGGCATTTTTCTTTTGCTATTAAATCTATTTTTTCGGCTTTTGTCTCCCAAACGAATAGATCAAATCAAATGATGGGAACATTAGAATATATGTTGTCCAAACTTTCTTCATTTTACTTTTCACGACCTTTCTCCATTTTTATTAGAGAAATACATTTGTTTAAATGAGAAGCAAATGTTCGATAAAAAGACACCCATAAACGACACCAACAAAACGACACCGTTGTGGATTGATAACAATACATCATAGATCGATGCGATTGCTAGACGCTAATCGGCTCACGGTAAAAGTAGTGGGCCCACAGTGATACACAAACTTAGAAGTAAATGAGCCTTGACCTAGATGGTCTTACCTTTGTTCTCTAGATCACCGCAATACCAATCGTGGAACAATTTTTTGTCTGTATACAAACAATCTGGAACATTGTTTAAGCGTAGAATTATACGGGACACTAATACACATATTCAACACGTATTCGTCTTTAATTATTGTCATTGGAACATAAGCCTCGTTTAGTTAGTCCGATAAAGTACCAAATGAAAAACTGTCATGAAACGAATGGCCATGAACAGACTTTAACTCTTCATTTCCTTATTCGTATTTGTTGCCAATCAATTAAAAATATCATGTATTCTTTCGTTTCCATCATACATATAAGGCCTGAGAAAAAAACGAAACTGAAGCTTTGATCCGAATTCAACCTAAAAAATTCGATCTGAATTTTAAAATTATCATACTGGTTTTTATGTATTTATATCCATGGATATCGGATAAAATCCAAATCCGAATCGATATCTATTTGGATATCCAAAAACTTGAGACATCATTTATGAGAACGTAGAGTTTTTATTAGCATTGGGAAAAATATCCAAATTCGAAGATCCAAAACATGTATCCTATCCGAAAAATTCGATTTGAATGCGAATCCAAAAAGTTAAAATATAAGTTATGTATGTGTTTGTGTATTTTAAATTGTATGTGTTTTCGAGTAATTTAGTTATATTTTGGGTATATGGGTATTTTATATGTAAACCTGATCGAGTACCCATTATTGAATATTTATAAGTTTTTTATCTAAAAGTCGAACCAATCCAAACCCGACAAAATCCAAACTAAATATTCAAAATTATTCTATTAGATAATAAATACATAAACTTAATAAATTTGAATCCAATCGGATTCTATCGATATCCAAAACCAAAACCTAAATATCCAGGTTTAATTAATACTGTAAAACAACTTTTAGCTTCCGAAAATTTCTAAAGCTCACTTGCATCCACATTTTAGGGGATGAAACCAATTGCAAACTCTAAGTCAACAAAAGATTAATAAGACTAATATTATAGTTTTAACAAGGAAAATAATTTTTTCATGAAGCCAAAATTGATAATCTATGCATGATAATTTATTTAATAAAGGATAATATTTTTCATAATTAGTTATATAGTTTTGTTAAAAGAATAGGGAAAAGACCTTGCGGACGGTATTATACGTAAAAAAACTAAGCGATCCGATTTAAACAGTTTAAATTTATATTCATTTTGTATGCAACAATCTATATTCATTTTATTCTATATATATATATATATAGTATTATTTAAGCCCGTAATCAAAGACAGCACATCTCATATTCAATCATTATCCCATAGGGAGATGATCAGCCTATAGACTTATTCCATAAGAACATATTGGAAAACGACGTGATTACGACATGGGATAAAGCACGATGCAAATCCAAATTAGTGATCACTTATTAATTTATTGTGTTAGTCAACGTGAAACTTTCATGCGAATAATTGCGTTATAAACCCATAGTGCAAAATGTTAATCCTCTGCTAGACATATATACAGCTTCTTAAATCTTATTTGACCAAATAACCACAATCTCACACACCCCACTAGTTTTTCTAGAGGTTACCACTACATCAAAAATCTTTGTATAAAATAATTTTTTTCTTGTTAAAGGTTTACCTTTGTGAAAAATAATTCTGATTTTAAATTCGATATATCGAAGTTGCCGGACTTCTGACATAATTAAAATAAGTTTTCACTCATATTGTTTGTTTTAAATTTAAAATATGAAGGTTGGTAAAAAAAAAAAAACATTAGCTTTAAAGTGCGATAAGCCTGTAATAATTGTGGAAAATAGAAAGGACTTGCACAATTACAAGGAAACTGAACAATTATAGAACCAGAACAGTAACAAATCTTGGCGATATTTGCACTAATCGGTTACTTTATTGATAAATGCATCCCAACTTCTTGATGGAAACATCACAATTATATATACTTTATACAAAAAATGTTATATCAAACAAGACTAACATATTCATTAGATATAGCGCCAAAAATATATATGCATTAGTTAAGCTGTCAAAAAATAATAATCATCAGTTATATGCAAAGACCTTTTAAATAGTGTCATTGTTCAAACTTCAAAGTCAACCAACCCACCACAAACCCTTTGTAACCATTGAACAACCTCTAATCGCAGTCTCTTAATGTTCCTCAAGTTTTGATCATTTATATCATCTCTTCTGATCTTCACACCAAATTTCTTTTATTTTTGATCATTTTGTTTATTCATAAAATTCATCGAACTGTTGCATGGACCAGAGAGCCTAACCGGCGAAAGCTTGGTCCTCATGAACCCCAAAGGTAGAATTAATCTCAACCGTTCAATCATCCGTCGTCATGATCATGGTTCGATCCTACAGCTACTTCTCTTTCTGCTACTCTTCTTTAGCTACGGCGGATTTCAGATCGTCTCTGGTCAAGCCACTCATAGCGCTTCAGATGTTCCAAGAGATGGCTCTCGGTTCGATCCAACCATGGCAATACTCATGATCATCCTCGTCAGTATCTTCTTCTTTCTTGGATTTTTCTCCGTCTACATTCGAAGGTGTCTCGAGGGAGTCATGGTGATGGAAAATGGAATTTCCGTGGACGCCGGAAACTGGCGTTCCCTGAGCCGACAGCCACCGCGTGGACTCGACGCGTCAATCATCGAGACTTTCCCAACTTTCCGATACTCCACCGTAAAGACGCTTAGGATCGGCAAAGAGGCGCTTGAATGTTCTGTTTGCTTAATCGAGTTCGAGGACGATGAAACGCTGCGTTTGATTCCTAAATGCTGCCACGTGTTCCATCCTGGTTGCATTGACGCTTGGCTCCGATCCCACGCTACGTGTCCTCTCTGCCGTGCTGATCTCGTGCCCGTACCGGGAGAATCCGTCGTCTCTATCCAGATTCCCAGTTTAGTTAACGACCCTCCCGGTTCTGATCCGACCGGTGATCGGATTAGAGCTTTGGGTTCTCCGGACACGAGGTTGATTGACTCGGTGGCGTTAACTTGTAACCAGAGTATGCCACGTAGGTCTATGTCTACCGGGTGGAATATAGCTGGAATCTTCACCAATTCTAGTTGGACCGGTCAACATTCGGAGAATCTTGATCGGTTCACGCTTAGGTTACCGCAAGACATTCACAATAAGCTAGTGAACCCCAGCCTTTCAAAAAGCCACGTGGCGTTACCCCATGTGATGAGTTCGGCGAGAGGGTACAGAATCGGAAGCTTAGGAACTGAGAGAAACTATTTCTACTATGAACGGTTCGGTCAAGATGGCCGGTTGGACCGTAGACCATTCTCCATAACTCCTCCGTATCGAACAGGTTCAATACACACGTCTCCAGGTGGAAGTGGTGATCAGGTGCATGCTGGTTCACCTAAAGGTTTGCTTCTAGCAATGAGATCACCGTTTGATCGGTTGTTTGTTGGAAAGAACAATGTCGGGGAGCGCTCGTCGGACCATCTTCGCTCCGGCGATGCTACTAGCCCTGTAGACCAAACTGTATAATTTGGTTATTTGTACATAATTTTTTTTTATTTTCGCATTCTTCATTTTTAATCTTAATGGTTATCGAACAATCGAACAATCGAACATAAGAGGTCCAGCTCTTTGTTTTTCATTGGTCCCTTTTTTTTGTTTCTCTAAATTTTTTTCCAATTCGTGGAGAATCAGAATTAGGTTAACTGTGAAACTTATGAAATCTTGGGGCTAAATTGTAATAAACTATTTATTCATATGGGAAATAAATGCAATTATGCAAAGTTTGAATCAAGTTAAACGCATCAACGGTTGCATACGCGATGGAGTGAATCGAGTGACAACGATAATAATGTACAAAATCGCCAAAGCTGCGATTCGAAACAGAGAATCAGTCGTCGCTTCTCTCTTCTACTCTCTCCAGATTCGCTCTATCTTTATGCGGCTCGTCAAAAAAATTTAGGCATTAGGCAAACTAAATTTGTAGAATCTTTTTTACAATTTATTTTTGGGGTTTTTTTTAAAATTTGGCATGCATCAACTTTACTCTCCTTGAATCTTCCAAATGTAATCTTGTGCTGGTGTGATCAGTTTCCCTTAGTGTTTTATTATTATTTTAAAAGTAAAAAATATTGTTTTTGAGATGGTTATTGTTAATGGTTTGGTTCATATAGGTAGATGTTGTGCATATCCTTGAGGTTCCTGAGGTTATAAAGAATTATCATATATGTGTGGTTAAGTCGATGCAGTTGGATTCATGTTATATCTCGTTCGAGCAAGATGAAGCTTATTGTGCAGTATGGTGTTGGTCTTGAAGATATCTGTCTCAGTTCTCTTATGCATTAATACTTGATAGAGCATTTTGCACATCGAAGCTGCAGTTTATTTAACTTTTTCATGTGATTTTGCCTGTGAAGGTGTTGACATTGACGCTGCTACTAAACATGGTATTAAGGTTGCTAAAAATTCCCAGTGAAGCTACTGAAAACGCAGCATCTTGTTCTGAAATGGCTATATATCTAATGTTGGGTCTTCTTAAGAAACAGGTGGCTTATTTATATGATTCATCTTTGCGTCGTTCCATTAGTATGTATACCTCTATATATCTAATGATGATCTTGTAACTTTCAGGCGGAAGTCGTGAACAAGAAGTTCATAGGTTCAATGAAACAGGTGGATTGCCGGAGAGATTTATATACACAAAAGCATATTAAATTGGATTGTGATATGAATGAATGACTGATGAGATCTCTGGGTTTCAGGGTGCTCTTCTTGTAAATATTTCCTGAGGCGGTCTGATTAACTATGAATCAGCTTACCAGAATCTGGAGTCAGGTCATCTAGGAGGCCTCGGGACTAACGTGGCATGGTCTGAGCCATTCGATCCGAATGATCCGATTTTGAAGTTCAAAAATGTTATTACAACCCCTCATGTCGCTGGAGTTACAGAGTATTCTTATAGGTCCATGGCCAAGGTAAACTAGCCGAGGAAGATCTAATATTTATTAGTATATTTTCTGCATTTGGTATATTCTAAACTCTTACTATTGTAAAATGTAGATTGTTGGAGACGTCGCGCTTCAGTTACATGAAGCACTTCCTCTCACCGGAATCGAATTCGTCAACTGATGAGATTGCATTTTCGTGTAACATCGTGACAGGAACAATTATTATCTCATAATGTAGTTATTATGTCTACTGAAGAAATCAATCCAAGTCTCTTTCAGATAGCTCTGACCTTTCACTGCAAACTTTATAGTACACGGATTAGTAAAAACTTGTCTCATACTTTTTAACAAACTTATACTTTTGTGACTAGCTTAACCAAACCAGGTAACCAACTTAACCCGTTTTTATTGATCCCCTCATTAACCTATACCGTAATCTTTCCAGTTCTATCTAGAGAATTGGAGGCGCATGGTTCAGCATCGTCAAGCTTTCTCACCACTTCTCTCATGCTCGGTCTGAGATTTGGGAGCTTAGTAGTGCAGAGAAGACCCATCTTCAGAACCTTAATCATGCTTTCTTCTACGTAGGACGAAAAAACTTGCTTGTCCAAGACGTTTTGAAGGTTCTTCCGATCTTGTTGAATCTGAGATAAGACATAGTCAACGATGTCTTTGCCCTCTCCAAACTTGTCTTCCACTGGCCGAAGACCGGTCACTATCTCTAGAAGAACCACGCCGAAGCTGTACACATCACTCTTCTCCGTTGCCTTGAAGGAGTAAGCCAACTCTACAATCATCACATCACAACCACGTCCAAAAAAAAAAGTCAGCTCCAGTTTTCATTGTGAGCCAAAGTTGAATCTGACCAGTTGAAAAAGGCAAAACTCACCTGGAGCCATATAGCCATGAGTCCCAGCAACACAACTCCATTCGTATCCCTTGTCTGCAACTTTTGCAACTCCAAAATCTGCGATTTTCGACTCATAATCTCCATCAAGCAAAATGTTGCTCGACTTTATATCTCTGTGAATGATCGGAGGACAACAATCATGATGTAAATACGTGATTCCTTTGGCTGCACCCACAGCGATTTTATACCTGTTTTTGACAAAAGAACCAAATCATCATTTTAGAAAACATTGTAATCTTGGATCCATACCACTTGAAATTAGAGAACAAATATTACCTCTTGTGCCAATCCAATTCTGGTAATCCGCCTTTGATACTCTGGTGAAGAGCTTGATACAAGTTCCCATTCTCCATGAACTCAAACACCAAATATTTAGAACCTCTTCCGACCAAACAAGCGAAGAGCTTCAACACGTTTCTATGTCTGATCTTCCCAAGAATCTCCATTTCCGAAACAGAGACCTCTGTGTCATCAACTTCTTCTTCTCCTCTCCTCAACCACTTAACCGCCACTGTCCCGCCACCCTTTTTCAAATCAACCCGGTACACTTTTCCCGCGCTTCCTGCTCCGATCACGTGATCTTCATCCAATCTGCATATCTCCTCAGCGTCCAGCTCCATTTGATGGAAAGACGCGATTTTCCATTTCACATCCCCCCTGTTGATATCTCCGCTTTTCGACTCAAGCTCACGTATCTTAACAATTCTATAACGCAACGCGAATAGACCAGTCACTAGCACTACCACAGCAATTGCAAGAGCCAAGAACAATAGTGTTCCATCAAGTGAGCTATTCCTCTTCACGTGTTGGTCGCCACTGCAAAACCTCAACCCTGAGTTCTGGCTTGTTTTAGCATTCTGGCTATCAACACAGAGCTTCTCGTTGCGTGAGAACGCGGATGATCCTCCCACCGATAAAAGATCCGGTGGTATTCTTCCTGAAAGTGTATTTTCAGACAAATCTATAAAACTCAGCTTCAACTTCACGAGAGTCGCCGGTATTTCACCCGTTAGCTCGTTGCTTGAGAGGTCCAACGAGTTTAAAGAAGCAATCTTAGATAAACTATTTGGAATTTCTCCGGTTAACGAGTTCTTGGCGAGATTCAGATCAACAAGTTTGACACAATTAGTCAAACCAAGAGGGATAACTCCGGTTAATGAATTGTTTTCAAGATGCAGAGTCGATAACTCTTTCAAATATCCAACTTCTGCCGGAATTTCGCCGGAAATATCGTTGTTGCTCAGATAAATCCTCTCTATATTGGTAAGTCTTCCGAGTTCACGTGGAATCTTGCCGGAAAATCTATTGTTCTGCAGAATTAGCTGACTCAATTCTGTTGAAAGTCCTATCTGAGGAGAAATATTTCCGGTGAGTTCGTTATCGCTGAGATCGATCATCTTAGCAAGTGGCAGAGCCCAGAATCCTTCAGCAACATGACCACTTAGACGATTTTGATTAATCCTTAGTCTCAAGAGAGACTTGCACTCGGCGTAGGATCTCGGAATCTCGCCGGAAAAGTCGTTTTGCAAAGCCAGCAAGAATCGTAGTTTATTGTTTTGGCATAAGAATCTAGGAAACGGACCTGTGAAAACGTTCTCAGATATATCAACGGTGTCAAGCGGCGAGAACCGGCCAACGTCAACCGGAAATACACCGGAGAAGTTGTTTCTATAAATCGAAAGAGAAGTGAGGTGAAGCAGATCGTTGAAACCAGAAGGGAATTCGCCGGTAAAGTTGTTTTCATGGCATTGGAAAACGCTAAGCTCTTTCAAAACTCCGATTTCTAGAGGTAAAACACCACTCAACTGATTTACAGAAACATCGAATTCTCGTAAACGAATCAAGTTTCTTATCTCTGGAGGGATTTTACCGGTTAATCTGTTATGGAACAACTCGATCTTGGTGAGATTTACTAATCTTGTGATCAACAGTGGGAAATCACCGGAGATTGCGTTGTTTGCCATGTCGAAAGTGTCTAGAGCATTTAGATTGAAGATGGAGTTTGGAATCTGTCCGGTTAAGTTGGAGTGAGCTAAGAACAGCCAAGTCAGTTTCTTTAAACCTCCAATACTCTCAGGAATCAAACCTTCTTCGTAGTAATTGTTGCCGAGACCGAGAGAAACCAAGTGACTAAGATTTCCCACCCAGCTTTGAAACTCACCATTGAGGAAGTTGGCGGAGATGTCGAGAATTTCTAGGTTTTTTAGAGGGGAGAGGTTTGGGACTGTTCCAGAGAGTCGGTTTGAGGTAAGATTGAGGACTTTGAGGTTTGTGCAGTTGACTATCTCTGGTGGGATTTTTCCGGTGAGGAAGTTAGATGGAAGTGACAACGTAGAGAGCTTTGTGAGAGCTGAGATTGCTGGAGAAATGGTACCAGAGAGATTTGAGTTTCCTAGAGATATACCGGTGACTTTGCCGGAGAATGGGTTGCATGTGACGCCGTGAAACATGCACGGTGAATCGGAGGGTTTCCAAGATTGTAGAACGTTGTGAGGGTCGTTGAGGCGGTTTTTGAAGCGAAGCAGAGATTGTGTCTCAACGGTTGATTCGACAATTAGCGGGAAATTTGAGAGGAGAAAAATGGCAGCCACCGTGGCGAGCATGTTGCCACGTCGGAGGTCTGGTCTTCTCGACATTTATGGTGATGTTTAAAGGCAAAGTGGTCAATTCTTAGCTTAGGCCTTCATCATGGTCGATGCACTGCATGGAAAAGGATATGACATTAACAAACCAATCACTACTGAGTATTTCATTTAGTATAAAATTATATATTTCACTTGTTATGAAAAATTTCTTTACTAAGTGGAAGAGTATTAAATTAGTCACCAGTAAAGTAATCATCCACTCATGAGTCATGACTATGTTACGAAAATTGTATATCAGTGACTTAGTCACTTCCAAAATAGATTGACAGAATTAGAACGATGAGATTAAAAAAACAATAATGTCTATTTGGGATTTTCATGGCGTAACGTGTTATTATTATAATTCATACGCACATATATGAATTTTAAAGTTTTTGATAATTACAATAAATGGTTTGTAAAAAGAATGGGTTCATGTGATTCTTACCTAGTTTTATATAATTTATAAGTTATAATACATTTATACATCAGGTATGGTAGAACTAATAATTACTATACCTAAAAACTGATTGGTTATACTAAATATATAAAAAAGTAAATGAACAAAAAATTATATGTAAATGGACATTTTAAGCTTGCTTATGTAATAAACATACACAAACTCCATAAGTGAGCTTTAAAGGTACTCATTACAGTGCATAAAGTTTATTGTCCTTCTGATAAATGATTAGTTTAATAATTTGCTTTGAAAGTAAAGCAAATGATCTATCTTTCACTCTCTCCTTCTTAATCCGTGACTAAACTTAAAAAAGTATCGAACTTTTAGTGAAAAAATAAGAGAGAACTCAACATCGAGTTTTGAGTATATATTAAGGACTAATGATTAAAAAGGTAATTAGGCAAACAATCAAGTTTAAAAATCAATCACATATGGTAGTTAATGGATAAAGTAATTATGTTGTTAGTACAGCTAGACTAACCTACACATTTGAGTTTTGAGATTTTAAGTAAAGAAAATAATTTTTTTCACAGAATCTATATTTAAAGCTTTTGTAATAAAATAACCATAGGTGGAGTGCAAAAAAGAGTGTAAGGCTTAAAGATTCAAAATGAAAACCAGGAAAACAACATATTAAACAAAAGATGATGATGATTCATGAAGAATTGTACCTGAAATAGATGAAAATAATCCAGAACCTCATGTTAGGATGATTTTGGTTTCCGGTAAGAAAAAGGAATGAAACTTTTTGGGTAACAACAAAAAGCAGAGGAACTCCTAATTTCGAGGGCTTGCTTCGATTATCAGCTGATATAATAGATAAATTTTATTTTTATATTTTGTTAATCTCAAAAGATAGAATTTGATGAAGAACAGTTACAGAGAAAGATGTCCCCAAGAAATTTTAGAGCGTTTGAAGGATGTAGAGAAGAGAGAGAGAAGTGGGAATAGACAAGAGAAAGTTGTCGTGGAGACATGGAGCCAAAAAGGTTCGTAGTTTATCTTAAATCGACTATTCTCCTTCGCTTTCTCACCATACAATTCATGTTCGTGAAAGTTATAAATAATTTAAATTACAGTTAATAAAATCATCTGTCTATACTGATTTTGACGTATGGTGTGATGATCTTTCTTAATTGTCCGATTCTAAAGTTAGCATCGCTTTGAGATTAAAATACAAAATCCAACGGTGCTTATATAGTTTGATAAAAAAAAAACAATCAAACAATAGTACAGTTTCATTGCTGGAAAATCATTCATCTTTCGGTTAATGTTTCTAGATGGATTGGATAATTAGTGGGGAGATTCATTGTAAATAAACATTAAAAATATATTATACTGAGTCGTCGTTGTCTGGAAAATAATCCTATTTGATTTTTTTTTTCCATTACTGCTAATAATAATTGATCCAAATAAAGTAGTTGAAAACTTGGAGAAACCGATGAAGGTTATTAGAGTTATATGATGAAGAACGAATCGAATTGATCCCAAAGTTGTTAGGCAGATAAAAGGAACCATGCATGTGGGTTTCTTTTGTATCGTTAGTCTGGAAAATGCCTTAGAGTCTGGAAAATAAATGAGACGAACCTAAAACAAAAAAGGAAAATAAATGAGACGAACCTAAAATAAAAAAGGAAAATAAAATGATGTTGCGTCAGTTACCCTTTTAAGTGAAGTTTGATAAGAATTGTCTAACCTCCTCAATGCCCTTTTCTTATACATCAGTCTCTTTATTGTTATCCATCTCTTTGATCCGAATCCAGTCTGGATTATCTCCAATTTTATATTACGCATTTCTAATGAAAACTAATAATTGGGTAATTCTCTTTTTGATGGGTGTCAAAGAGTACATAAAATCATAAAAGTTTTAGATACAGTAAAAATGGCAGAATATGTAGAAACGGTAAAAATAATGGTAAAAGATAACAGTATAAAATGTGTGTATGAATAGTTTTTTTTTTTAATATATTTTTCATAAATTTATTTTATTAACTAGCAACCACATAATTATTGTTTACAGGAGAAATTAAAAAAGTTGAACAAGAATTATACAAACCCATTATTGATATGATAGATAAATACTATCTTATCAAAATGAGTTTTCCATAACTTGATCTCCCAGGATAATGTTGAAAACTAATATTTGTTGAATTATTATTCACCAGGTGAATAAGGTTACTATTATCACCATCAAATTCAACTTTTCGAAAATTTAAACTCAAAACCGATTGTAATATCCATATAATTGCACTAGTCTCTGCTTTTTTAATAGTATGACGTTCTTGAAATTGCCCCATTCCACAATGAAGAAAAATGTCATTACTATTTCGTATTATCCATTATAATCCAGAAGAACGATTTTCATAATGATGAAAAACATCGTAATTGCATTTAACCTATCCAGATAAAGGCTTCTTCCATTTTGAATCCCCTGTTAAACAAGATGCATTCCTTAATGTAGAATTCATTTGGACATCCTCACGGTTATCAAGCCATTCCTTCGTATCATCTATAACTTTTTCCAAAGTATCCATAAACCCATATGCTTTATATTTGAAAACCAACTCATTTCTGCATTTCCAAAGCCTCCATAATATCTAAAAAGGAAGAATACAAATCCATTTTTCTAAATTTTGCATTCTTATATATATTTAGTAGGAATTGTATTTTATCTTCGATCGGAATACTAGAATCCCACAAATTAGGATAATGTAATCCTGAACCACGCCATATTGCCACTACGTGTATACAAGAAAATAATACATGGTCCACTGTTTCTTTTTCAGTAATGCATAAGAAATATTGCTCATTTGCGTTAATATTCTAACGTCGCAAATTATCTCCTGTTGCAATTGTTCGGGATAGTACTTTTCAAAGAAAATGACGTAACTTTGGAGCAATATCTAACTCTCAGATTCCTTTAGCAATAGCTGGGTTTGCCACCAGTGGAGGTTGTGTCATTCCATCTTCAATAGTGTTCGTCGCTAACATCCAATTCCCAGATTTTACAGTGTAATTTCCATCTCTTGTATGTATGTATGGATAGTTGAAAGTGATAAAAATAATGTAAATGACAATATTGTTTTTTGGTAAAAAATAGCGATACAAAAATATGGGTAGTAACGTTTTAGTTCCTCGTTTGTTTCTCCGTTTTAAAGCTATTGTTCCGGTGATTTCCTCGAACTATTCGGCTATGTTTCTAGAAAGATCTTGATCTTTGTTAGCTCTGTTTTTTTGTTTTCTTCTGTATTTTGTTGGTTTGATCTGATGGTGTTTGTATTAGGCTCACATTTTATAAGTATATATCCTAGATGACATATATATATATATGGGTAGTAACGGTATTGAATCGCTTTGTCTTCTTTCTCGTTTGATTGGTAAACCATTCAAGCAGTACACCTCTTACCAATACCGTAAAGGACTAGTGGGTTACTATGTTAAGACCCCAGGGTTATTATCCTACATATTAGTGTGATATGATATATTTTTATATACTTTGGAAAAAGTATGATATTTCTTTATTTTATCAAGAAAAATCTAGGATACCTATTTTAACCTAAGACAATACACGAGAAAGAAATCTCAGATCTAAAATAACTAAAACAATAATTGTAGAGATAAACACTAAAAAGGTTTTCCCATACTATTTGGCCGAAATCAATAGTACTACTAGTACACTTGTTCTACAAATATTTAAAATATAAATTTGTAATTGCAAGAAAAAATAAGATTGCTGTTACGTAAACCATTTTTTTTTGTGTCAACACTCTGTTTTTTTTTGTTAAAAAGCTTAATGTGTCAACACTCTGTTACGTAAACTATTTATAAAGTATTCAACGTTAAATTAAAATTTAGAGTTTAATGTAGGAAAAACTTAGATAATTTTCAGTCTTTTCTGTTATATACATAATCTATCTGTAAGGCTTAGTTAATACTAATACTTTCTTCCAAATAATTAAGTAGAAACCGTGAGCATTTACATAGTAGTAGTAAAATTTTTTGTTGCGATGTGTAATGTCGGTTAATTGGGAAAGATACGGCTTAATAAATTATGTGAGTGAGGATCAAAGAAAGATCTTGGATGCTGACTTTCCCAGCTGTATCCCTTCTCTTAGTCGTTTGGCTCCTTTCTTTTCTCGGTCGCTTTCCATATTGTTGCCCTATACAATATTCAATAAAATTTTCTATTGGTAGAGATATTATAAATTTTTAAAAGTTAGTGTCATTGGAGACAAACCCTATATTATTATAATAATCACTCACTTGGACTAGATATGACTTATGCATTAGATATTCGTTTGAATTTACTATAATCAATACTTTACAAAAGTTCATGAAACTTTATCTCGGTTTCAATTTATAAAAAGAAAAACAGAGGTCAGGGATCCTTGTAGATTTTTAGATTTTTTTAAAAAAGTTTAATAGAAGGCTTTACATACATATAATAATGCATGTATCAAGAATTCCATCAAGTAAAGATATTTTTCGCAGGCAATTTTTCACTAGACTTGTTGATAATCTATCAAATAAAACATTGAATAGATAAGGTTTCACATTGAAGAAAATAGCAAGCTAATAGTGATAAGTAGGGCCGAGGTTAGCTAGCTCTGTAAACGTGGGAGTCATTAATTTGTCGAGTAGGACCGTTCAACAATGATAATAAAATGGATCGGAAGAGAAGCTGATAAGAAGAGCATATATGTCTCCATACCTGTAAATAATACCACATTTGTTTACAAGACAAGATTATGCAACTTCATGGGCATTTATTTCATTATTTTACTAGTTATATATTTTTGTGTAGTAAGTACCACCAAATACAACTCCATTTTTTTTAAATACATACAACATGCATATATATATATAGTTCTATGTGTTTGGCCTAAGCGCCAAGGGATACTAATAAAGCTGAATCACGAAGAATTAATACCGAGAATTTGGTAAGAGATGCATTTATATTGAGGGCCAGAAGAAACGAGACACGTTTTGAAGATGGATTTTAGACGGTGAGTTCAATGGAGAAACGTCACTTTTGGGACATGCACATGATAAGGATGAGTCTATCACGCGTATGTGTTTTGAGTGTTACACAATGTGAATAGAATCCACGAAGTGTGTCTATGCACGTGTGGCCGTGCTGAAACAACAATTTGTCGCTCTATCTTGTGGTTCACTCATCAATGTTGCATTGTATTGTGTCTCTATGACAGGGAAATGTGTTCAACTTTTCAACACTTGGAGAGGTAATGGGAAATTCACTTTTAGATTTAGGCATTTTTCATTTTTTTTTTCCTTTTATCATACGAATTTGAATATTGTGACTCAACATCAGCACTAGTACAAACAACTATGCTACATGTCCTGGTTGAAATAACCGAGTTTTAACCAATAAACGGATATGAAGATCGTAAGAACCCGTTAAGACTTTTCAGCGGCTACTGAAGTAAAAACTATTAAGGTTTCTAGAAGAAGACCAGTCAATAATTCATCTGTGGATAAAAGAATTGAGAATGAAATAAAGTCTCTGTTCTAGTTGTATGATCCCATCACCATCATCCATCTTAGAAATTTCTTCAGTCAAATGGTCAAAACGATCATTGACAAACTTGAGTGGAAGGGTCAAAAAGACTAGTGTAGAGGTTGTGGTAGAAATATGATTAATAATGTGGTTCAAAGCTTTTTGTGCTATGATCCTATCATGATCCATTTCAGTTTTCCTTAGTCAAACAGAACAATTGTGTATTTGCAAAGGGAAAGGATCAAAGACAAGAAAGTAAGCACATCTCTTATAATTCTTGAACTGCGATGTATAATGTAAAAAAGATGATATTTAATGAGTATTGAATTTTGAATTCAGCGTCCTATTTATAAGGAACCAAAGAAACTGAGTTTTTTTATGTATACACATAGAAAGCTGTGTGCAATAAAAAATGCAAATACGGTTCACCTCGTCTTGGACCATCGCAAAAAAACTATATCCGAAATCTTTTTTATTTGGTATTAACTTGGAACCACGTGCATCTAAAGCATATTTTAGTAAGATCAATGTAGTTGTATGATGTGACATATCGGTTAAGCATGAACTTTGTGTTTGTAGATGGAATCTCCAAAAAAGATGACCAAAAATAAGTAAGGGGGAAATACCATAAAGAAAAAAGGTTCCTAATAAAAAGATAATTTTTGTAATCGGGACATGTTTTGTCAAACCACCCATAAGAATCATATTCTAATTTTTATCGGGAGAATATCCAACTATAACTTCTATTGAATGAATAATCCCAGTTACCTCTCCTCTGTTCAAGGTTTGAAGTACTATGTTATTTTCATCAACAATTGTTCATAAGGTACATCTTATTAAGTCTTTTTTTAGCGAATTTTATTTTATTGAAAAATACAACTTTTTGTTGGCAGTCAAATTGTATTTAAATTAATCATTTTGACTAACTGTTTTTATATAAATTATAAGCAAAAAAGCAGTAAGAACGAGAGTGAAGAGTTCAGTAGCAATAAATGCAAGAAACATTCATGGATTCAGGAACCAGCATGACGGAAATAGAGAACCGAGCGGTACAGAGCAGCAACATGGAGGAAACAAATTAGGGCTATGAGTAGATCATCAAGCAAACCGACTATCCCAAGAATTCCTAAAGAGAAATTAATTAAGAAAGGATTTGTGAGAAGACAGCGAGACAAATATATGATTTATAGAACTTCAAGAAAAAAAGACTAATCACCTTCTGGAATGATATCTATAGGACTGATTATGTAAACAGCACTGAGAATCATCTGGATCCAATTGAAAGAAACTGTGTTAGTCCCAGCGATTTTTTATCCCAATGGAACAGTAAGAACCCAAAACATGATTAATCTTTGTAAACAGAGAGATCAAGATTTATTAGTATGTTCGAACTTAACTGCGATATAAACCCGAGCTCTAATCACAAATGGAAGCGTTCTTTGTGGATCCATCATTTCTCGTAACAACCTCCGTAGTAAGAAGGGAAGGTCTTGCATCCTCTGCCACGGGAATAAGAAGTTCCTTATAAGAGATTTGACATTACAACCAAACTTATGGGGATTCATAAAATTCTTATCTATGTCAAGAAAATTAAAACTCGCATTTACTTTTCCCACAAAGACCAAAACAAAGCAACTTAAAAATACAGAGATAGAACACATACCTGAACTAAACTACTTGATCTCCCGCCGCCAAATAGTCGGTTGTAAGTTTCAAGATTACCAAGAACCTCTGCAACTATACTGTCATTACGGTCTCTGAAGGAACCAGTAAACTAATTGGACGACGACACAAAGGGCATTTGCATGGCTGTAATGTAGATCCATGCCTCCACACAAGCATAATACAATTTCCTGAAAAATAATTGAAGAATAGTTAAAGAAACAGAACATCCAAAAAGAAATCTAACCATGCTGCAATGGACCTGTGAAAATGTAAAACACACTAAGCACAAAGATCTTTGGCTCACAAACCAAAAAGACGAATCGGCCTAAGATAAAGAAGATGAATGAGACTGAAAGATTTCTGTAGGTGGTTCTCAGCATATAGAAGCTCACTGAGAACAACACACAAACTTAACACTATAAATATGCAAACTTTAATGGAGTAGATAAGTTCTTAGAGACATTACGCTGATTCAAAATTCCACTGTTATTAGTAAAACAACTTTGAAACCACCGACGAACCAAATAGAAGAATCTGTAATCGGTCGTGAGAAAACAAAA
Organism: Cardamine chenopodiifolia; assembly: GCA_963922655.1. Taxonomy (NCBI): domain Eukaryota; kingdom Viridiplantae; phylum Streptophyta; class Magnoliopsida; order Brassicales; family Brassicaceae; genus Cardamine; species Cardamine chenopodiifolia. Next base: position 14,586,551 of record OZ000476.1, on the reverse strand, counting down.
TCGTTAAAGTTTGGAAATTTAAGAATTAGGAAAAATCTCACATTTAATCATTTCTCTAAAATCTGTAGTTGGATTCTAAATGCAATACAATCTCTAACCAAAAAAAAACACGATCGGGAGAGCTCGTAACAAATAATGGTTCATTTATGACAGAAATGCATCTTTGGTTCGGTTTTCCTAAGTCGGTTCCACTGTCATAAATGGGCACAGATCGTCCGATCTCGTGGAACCGCCTTAGCGAAACCGAACCAAAAATGCAATGAAAGCTAAGAACTGAAACGAGGATTGATTTGAAGCAAGAGAGAAAGAGAGGTAACCGCAGAACCAATGAGAGCAATTGGCTTGAGCAGGAGCGGTGAAGTGGGAATGACATATCGAACATAGATCGTTCTCCGGTGGCCTATTCATCTCTGAGTTTTTCTTCCGTTATTCTTATCCTCCTCCTCGTCGTCGTCAACGATTTTGTGGATGCTAGTTTAGTCGGTGACTATGGCGGTCCATCGGAATTCGGATTGGTTCGCTCCTTTTTTTTTTATTGGCGCTACTTCAAATGTGGGACCCGGTCGGTTATTTCCGGTTTGAAAATTTTTAACACGAAAATTGACATCGTTGGCATGTGGAATAAGGAAAACATCCAAGTTACAGTTAGCCTAATTGAAAGGTTGAGGAATTCTTAAAAAAAAAAAAAAAAAAAAAAAAAGGAAGTGGACTGCCACTTGATGTAACATTTTGAACTAGGTTTTACAAAACCAGTGTAAGGCCATCTCCGTTAATTCTTATTAATATTTTTATTATAAATTATATTGATAAATGTATTTAAAACTTTTTTTTATTAAAAATTGGTTATTAAATCTTTTATTTAAAATCCAGTTTTTTAAAAAAATTTCTTAAACATGTTTACCTATGCAATTTATATTTTTTTAATCTTAATAACTTTTTTTAAGAAACTCTTAAAAACTTCTAATGGAAATGCTCAAAGATAAAGATTGAGCAAAAATAAAGGTTTTTACAGTTGGCAGTATTTTAAAAAGACTTGTCTTTGTAGTTATAAGGAAATAATTGAACAATCATTGCGTGATAATAGCTCTGTTTCTGAATACCCCGATCTTGACTACCTCCCGCTTTATCGACATTGTCTACTCATCTTCAGCCTGCAACCTTATATTCTTTTTACTTTCTCATGGATTTAAGATTGATTCTTCAGAGGCACACAAGGCAATCGATGTATCGACACTCACAAACAGTGATCATTCACGACACTTTGTATCGTTTTAACTTTCAATGTTGTTGGTGGATCCTTTTAGAAACTCCAAAATCTAAATTTTGATTCATTTTAGGCTGGATTTTGCAATAATATTCTTGTGAGAAATTGGACATTTGGTATTGATATTTGATACACGATGTTGGCATTTTATGGGCAAGATTATTTGTTTTGATCATCATGGTAAGGGCCGTATAAAGTGTATATTTATGTAACTATTACTTTGAGAAACATGCGGATTAGACTTGACTTGATGTCAATTTTAGACTTACTAGATTTATCATTTATGAGTAGGCCATAGGCAATCAGCCATTATTAGTTTGCATTTGTCAACATTCACACACCTATCCCGGCTTTGTGTATGTTGTGTGTATTTTCTAATACTTTTGTAATATTTCACCTTATAAACTAAAACTAGTACTTGTTAATCTCGGTTTGCTTGTCAATGTTTTTTTTACTTAAATTTATTTCGTTGTCCTTTTCTTGAAAATATTTGTAAAGCATATTTAAGCATCTAGATGATAACCGGATCAATCCAATCCAATCCAGCCCAGTTTAACTGGCGGTGTATATTCGTTGATTAAATTGAGCAATTTGAAAACAAAAGTAGACTTTTTATCTCAAAATTATAAACACTTTAATTAAATATAGAAGTACAAATACTCACACAGTCATACTATTCAATAATTTATTTATGTTTAGGTCAATTTTAACATAAATCAACATATTCATTTGTTACAAACTTAAACTAAATTATAAAAAGTTCATCACAAGAACGGACCATTGTTCTGTTAGGCTTTATCCTTTTAAGTTTTCAACATGTTGGAGTCAATCTAGCGGTCATTACTCACTCTAATTCGTTCTATATGGGTTTAAATCCGCGAATTTCAACCTAATTTTAATCTTTATAATGATAACATAGAATAGAATAACAGTCAAATAACACTCCCATGAGAATCAGATTCCCTAAGAAATAACACAACTAAAGTAAAGAATTATCTTCTTTATCAAAAAAAGAGAATTATCTTCTTTCTTCCTTGATGTCAAATATATATGTGCTTCTATCATCAACGACTTATATTAGTCCATATTTCAACAGTAGGGTCCATTCTCGTTATATCTCATCCTTGATGTCTCATTCAGTGTCACCCACTTCCATGTATCACATATAGAGGGGCCTTTTCATTTTTATATTCATATTTCTCTATCAATCTTGATATAACAGCAAATCTACAATCAGGCTTGACACGTCTCTTCTCCTTATCTTTTAAACAAAATATCCAATGAAAATTATATTTGTATCTATAAGTATATATATCTTAACGATTAATACATTAGAATTAAACACCTGTAACTTTCATCTCTATTTCGAAGATTTGTGTATGGACAAATTTCAGAATGCTTTACCCAGAAAATCATTTGTTTCAGAATCAATTGCATGAAACAAGAAGTAAAGATCAAAGTTAGAGAAAGACAAATATAAAGAATAGAATATATTAAGAATTACACAAAATTGTACAAACAAAAGTAAGGAACAAAAAAGTAAAAGGTAAAAAATAATGAAACAAAGTGTTTTTCTTTTTTTTTTTCATTTGAATTTTTAATCACATATTCTCCATACACAACAAAACAACCCCAATACCAAAGCAAAACACAACCACCATTTGGTAATTCAAAATAACATATTAAATAACAAACTAAATTAAATTAATTAAAATTTAATCTCCACAAATAACAAAATAACAGTTTTTCTTCTTCCTTCCTTTTTGATTCCAGCACATAACATATGGTCTCGGATTTAATTTCAAAGATCAGACCTCGGTTGAGTTTTGAATCTGTAGAGCAATTTCTTCTTCTTCGAAGTCTGGTTATCGATTGTGATCACAATTTTCCCCGGTTCACCCACCTTAAAAGAATCGGTTATCACAGGTTATCAAAATTTTCCCCGGTTCACCCACCTTAAAAGAATCGGTTATAACTGGTTCGTCAGTTAACCCAATCATGCGGGTTTTAGAGACGATCACATCATAGCTTCCCTCGGTGGTCGTCTCAAACTGAGCTCCGTAGCTCGCATCTCCACCCAAAACCCTAAGCTCCCATGAAAGCGTGCAAGCCTGCCACAATTAACACAATAAACATATTAACTCTCTTAATCAAAAACATTTTCACAATATGAGCTTATTGGTAATCGAATTCTAAATATATATACCTCAGAAGCCGGCAATTCAATGGTGTATTTGGCTGCCGTTTAACTACAGCTTCAGTTACCGTTTCTGCAGTGGTTAAAGTAATAATATATTTGCTTAGTCCACCGTATTTAACCGGGACTTGTTCAGGAGCTATGTATCTGTTTTCAACCAACATAAGCCTTAATGAGAAAAAATGAAGTTTACTTGAATAATTATGAAATTGTTAAAGTGAATTAATGGCAAATTACTTGAAAATAGTATCAGCGGATTTAGATGGACCAGCAAGCACCATCTTGCTCCTAGTCCTGGGCGATGTGATGATAGATCCGAATGTTTTGCAGTAAGGAATGTACCACCATGGAACATTGATGAACAACTACAAAACAAAAACAAAAACAAATTATAAAATTAATTAAAGAAGTCAATTAAAGAAGAACTCATCTTTTTGTGCATCAATATTAACGTTACTAATCAGATTATATTATTAACTGTAATCTTAATTATACCTCTCTAGTGGCGAATTCAGGATAATTGTCTTCAAATTGTTTAACGGCGCGTCTAATGAATTGCCACAAATCTCTCTTGCCAAGTCCTGGAGCGTTTCTGAAGTCACTGACAAACACAAACGAAGATTTAGCTTCAGGGTTGCTGAAATCAATAGCTCTCACACACTTCTCTTGTAGCTGAATCCTCCAGTTGAGAAACTTGTTAAGCTTCTCCTTGTCGGAGAAGAGCTCTTTGTTCTGAAACTCGCCGTAGGAGCTATAGATCACGACGTGTCCTTCTATGTCAACACCGTGAGCAAACACCATCTTCTCGAACTCACTCGCTTCTTCTCCAGCTTCGGCGTTAACGAGCTCGTCGATTTTGTTTTCTTTCCGCCACTGGACAGTGTTTTTAAGCATCGTTAAAGCTTCTTTGACCTTGAAGTCTCTTGCACAGAGGAATTTCGTGAGGATCACGTCAGATCTCTCGTCTTGGAGAAGTGGGATTCCCCAGATCGAGAATTCTTCTGGCTCCACTGGCTCAGCCTCGGTGACAACGGTGGTTTCTTCCACGATCGCCGTGGTGGTTGTTTCCGGTGGAGAGACGGAGACAATTGACTCTTCGATTGCTTCAACTGTCTTGGTTCCGTCTTCGTCAGCACCGGAAGCTTTCTCAGTGGTTATGGTCTCTGGAACGGAAGCTTTCTCTTCCGCTGCCTCGGGTTTTTCCTCCGATTTGGTTTCTGCCGGAGCCTCCGCTGATGATTTCTCCTCCGGCTTGGCTTCTTCAATCTTTACCTCAGTTGGTGTCTCTTCCTTCTTTTCCTCTGTTTTCTCTTCTCCTTTACCTCAGTTGGTGTCTCTTCCTTCTTTTTCGCTGGTTTCTTCTCCTCTTCCTTCGGCGGCGGCGTCACCCGAGCAGTGAATTCACGTTTGTTCAGAGCCTCCCTCATAAGCTCCTTAAACTCCTCAAGTGCCTTCTTCTGAACTTCTTCAGCAGTTAAAACAATCACCTTCTCAGCTACAACAACTGTCTCTTCCTCCTTCACCGGCACAGATTTTCTCCGCCTCTGTAGTCACCGTTTCCTCCTTCTCCGGCACGGCTTTCTCTTCCGAGGCAGGAGCTGTAACTTCCTCCTTCTCCGCCGTCACCGGAGCAGAAACAGTCACTTCCTTATCAGTCATAGGTTTCTCCGTAGCGACTGCGACGGTGACATCAGCAGATTTCTGTGGCTCTTCTTGAGCCATCTTCTGATTTTATCGAAATTTAAGAAAATAACAGAGAGAAAGAAAAAAGAATTAGAAACTGAGAAAGAAATTGTAAATGAGGAGAAAGGATTTTATAAAAACAGAGGAATTTGGTAAGACTACATTGAACACCTTACTTTTTATTTGTTAATATTTTACATTATCTTCCCTCTTCCATTTAATAATTTAATATATATTAAATTTATTTTTTTATAACAGTTTTGTTTAATAAAATTCAACGTCTTACCCACCATTTTTATTGCATATTCTTGTTTTAATATATTTATTTTGTAAATATATATTAATAATAATTAGTAATTAAAATTAAATTAAAATAATTAAAAATAATATATATTTTTTAAATAATGCGTTTAAACCTAATAGAAAAAATGTTGTGAACAATTTCACCAAAAATATATTTAGAGCTATAAACAAATGTTTATTAGAGACTAATAGAACAAATATAGTAAAAATATATATTTTTATATATCCAAATCAAATGAAACAAGTTTTGTAATGATTTTTTGTATGAAAAAAATAATAGTTAATTTACAAGAAAATAATTGATTATAAATAATTAGGATGAACAAAAAAATCAAGAATCTTAACAACCAATTACAATATAATATATGTCCCAAACTCTTTTTTATTCAATAACCAATCTCAATCCAATAACAATGCACCATGTAGCATTGGCTCTCACCTTTTTTTGCTATTCAAAACATTTATCGACATCATATTTAACACCTTTCTTAATATCCTTATTAAAATAATTCAGTTGTTGAATTTTATATTCAACATCCCCACATACTGGTCGGAGCTGTTTTGACAGCTTATTCAAACGGCCGTCTTTTGCTTCCCGAATTTGTACACTTCCTAATTTTAACCATTACCTAATTTCACTTTTTTTTTTGTTACTTAACCTTTCCTCAATTTCTCCCTAGTAATTTACTAATTTAAGTAACTTACCATTAGATTTGTTACTACTATACCTATTTATATCCCATAAGCGATACTTTTGTGGACATATCTTCGTATATTCATTAAATCTGATGATTTTATATATGCAATTAAAGAGAAAATTTTCAAAATTAGATTAGAGAAAACAATGTGTGTGTCGAGGGGAAAAAAGTGGAATCATTTGCAAAACGGAAAGAAAAGGTGGCATGCTAGTCATGTTTTTAATAATTTTTATTTTAAAGTAAAGTGTGTTTCAAATCATGACACCATGTTATATCCTCACACCAGTAATAAATATATAGTTGTTATTTTTAACATCTTTTTAGTCTTATTGTATCATAGTTAGAAGATACTTTATTTTCTGTAAAATATTACAAATGATAATTATATTCATCAAAATGAATATAAATATACAATATTAACCTAAACGAATAAAATTATAATCAACTATCTTTTTTCTTTACCGCACTCTCAAAAACAAATTATATAACTCAACTTGTGGAATCATTTGCTGTGTATTTTCATTTTTTTTTCAATAGTATCACAGTTCAACTCTGGCGTGTAGCACCCATATAGCTAAAAAGCCATCGATAGAGACCACCTCGCACGAAAAGAAATCTCAAATGATTCTATTTGTACATCAAATGATTCTACGGTGGCGTTTAACCATTCATGTCATATTTTGTCAATTTTCTATTGGTCATCGATCAGACCTTTTTTTTGGTCATGGTCATCTGACTTTTTTTTGCCACCTAATATGAACTCATTGATAATATATCCTATTAAGTTTTATATATAATTAATTGTGTAAATACGTATCCACATTTTCGTAGAGATTAGCACATAATTATATATACATTCTTATTTATTTATTTTAAATGATGTTGCGTACATGTATTTTCCTACTATATCTATTATGCTTTCCAAAAATTCAACTAACTTTCCATATTTCATGTATCACATATGAAATTAACTACCCGAGCTGAGCAGTAAAGTTAAAAATAAAAACACTTACAACTAATAATTTAAAAATGAATTTATGTACAAAAATAAGAATCATATTTATTGATTTTTTTTAAAAGAAGAAAAAAACTAGAATCGTATTTGCTTTTAAAAATTCAAAAAAGTATAGCTGGTACAATAGCGCGGGACCCTAGAGTGATCCGTTAAAAATCCATTAATCGGTTGCTTTTGTCAAAAGAGAAAGAAGAAAGAAGCTGTTTGGTTGGTTTTGTTCATCGCTGGTGCCATTTATTATTATACATCTTTGCATTATATATATAATCGTTAACATAACTTATACAATAGTTGCTTTACAAATATTATGTTGTTCAAACAAATTTTTTGATGATTAAAAACTTAGAACTACAAATCTGAAGAAACGGAAAAGCATAAAAGTATTTATATAAATATCCCCTGCCTGACTACTTGTGTATTGTGTTACTTTTCTACAAGTCTGATATGTGTAATTGGTTAGTTGGATGTTAGGCCCAAGTTATATGCCCAAGCTCCTTATGTAAATAACATAGCCGAATTAAGCCCAATGGCTAAAAGTTAAACAGCCTGGATATCTTTTGTATTTTCTTCGTCAAATTTAAGGAATGTTTATTGTTTTGATATAAAATTTAATATTGCTAAAGCGTCAATGAACCCAATTGGTTATTTTTCTAATGGTTTAAACGAAATGTATATTCAATTGGGCATTAATTTTTTTTCAATACTTAGATCTCATCTTGAGCTTTTATATCATCAGCTATATGTACTAGACTATTGTGTGTAGATGAAAATTTAGAAAGTTGCAACGACCTTTATAGCACTTGTACATTTATCCATGAGTGTTTGTATGAATTTTTGTTGTATCAATCTATTTCTCAAGTCTCAAACGTGATGATGCCATAACTTAAAAGGGAATAAAAGGTTATTCAAATACCCAAATTTTTAAAAGTTCCAAAAAATTGCTCAAATTCTGTTGTTGAAATTTCAAATACCAAACTATTTCAAATGATGCCAAATTAAAATTATCTTAAACTGTACTTAACACAATGTGTAGAAGGTGTTTGGTCTATTGTAGACATACGACTTGGCGAACCACAAATAGGAGGCTAAACCAATGGAGCTGAGACAAGCGAGTAGCCAGTAGAAGTAATCTAGATGAGCTTGGTTCAAGTCGTTATCAAACCAGCTCGTTTGACCAGACTGACTCGTGACCTTATCGATGACTGATATCATGAAGCTGCTTAGAAAGTTGCCGACCCCGTATATGCTAAGATTCAGAGCCATACCAATGCTTCTAAGCTCACTAGGGACTTGGTCGTAGAAGAACTCTTGCAAACCCACCATGAACACATCCGCGACTCCATAGATAACGTACTGCGGAACCAACCACCACACGCTCATAAGTATTGTGACGTCATCCCGAGCAATTTGGAGCCGTTTGGTCTCGACCAAGGCGGCTACAACCATAGCAAGAACGGAGAGGAAAATCCCTGTGCCAACCCTTTGAAGCATTGTGATTCCTGATGGTTTTTGAGTGAAGGATCTTGCGATTGGGACAAGTAGACGGTCATAGATTGGGATGAAAATGACCATTGTTAGGCTTATGAAACATTGGAGTGTAGCTGCAGGGACTAAGATTCCTGGTAACATTAACCTGTCCATTGTGGCTCCTTGCTTTGTGAAGAGAGTAGGAGACTGTGCACATACAATGGCGTAAACTAAGCAAGTCATCCATATGGGAACAAGCTTAAGAACTGCTTTTGCTTCTTCAATTTCAGCCAAGTTACACGAAATCGATGCCTTGTCAAGGAATCTTCCATATATAGACAAACCAAGATGGTATAAGCACAAGTATCGCCTCAAAGATTCTACAGAAAAGTTACATCTATATATGTTAAGTATGATACCTGAATTGCTTAGAACTCTGGTCAGGGAGGAGAAGGAGCGTCTCGTTCAGGTTAGCTATATCTAAATCTGGTCGTCTTCTGTTCTTTAAAGCCTCCATGAAAACACGACTGATTCTCGCAAAAGGGTTCTTCTTTCCTCCTCTTGTAGTGCTAGAGCGGTAAGTCTTAGTTCCAAGGAGGAAGAGAAACAGAGAAAGTAACATGGAAATACTTGGAATACCAAATCCTAAGAACCAACTTAGGTCCTCTTGAATGTAGCTAGAGACCAAACGAGTGCTCAATATGCTAACACAACTTCCAAACATCAACCAGTTAAAGTAAGAACTCTTGGCTTTTGCCTCTTTCAGATCATTTCCATCAAACTGATCAGCTCCAAATACCTTAATACACGGCTTATAACCACCTTGTCCTATTGCTATAAGATACAGGGAACAGAAGAAGAGAATCACTTGGACTTGATTTGGATCTTTGGTGTTAGAAGGAGTCATCGCTGAAAAAGACAGCAACCCAAGTCCCTGTTTTAATCATTAAAGCATCATCTTGTTCTTATAAGAAACAATAATGACAAGAGAGTCAATGTTTGAGAGGAAATGATTATACTGTACATACCATGATATAGAGAGAAGACCCGATTACGATGGTACGGTAACGGCCAAGAAAAGAGTCAGCGATAAAGCCCCAGAGAAGAGGCAAAAACGACATCGTTCCATTCCAGGCATTGACATTAGCTGCAGCTGCAGCTGTTGACTCTCCTAATGGTCCCGTCAAGTATGTTATCAGATTCAAAGAAATACCGTAAAAGGCGAACTGTTCAGCCATCTCGACACCTATGGACAAAGAAAACGAAGCGGAATCTGTAAGAGTCAATGGAGTTAATTTGGTGAGAGTGATCGGACTTACTAACCGATGATAAGCCTCGCCGATTTCCATCCTCCGGAGGATAAGTTTACGGCTGACTTGTCCATGGAACTCTCTGTGGTGACTGGAGGAAGAGTACCTTCGGGCTCATCGTTGGCGATCACCATTGGCTTTTGTCTTGAAGAAAATAAAAAATGTTTCTTATCCTGTTTTGTATGTAACAAGGTGCCAAGTTGTATTTATTAATAATTTTTTATAAAGAAGATAATAATTGAGTACTTCTCGGCAGCATATGTGTTTTGTTTTAAATATTAGAAAGTGGCTTTGATAAACAATTTTTTTTTATAATTAAAAAGTGGTATCTGATGTCATTGTTATTCGATTTCAGTTGGATTTTCATGTGATATAAATTATTGAGATTTACATTGATCTCAATTGATATAAATTATTTCAAAAATGAGATCCTGTTCAAGAAACCAACTCCAAATTTGACTTACAATACACGTAACAGTTTTTCAATTCATGAATGCTAGTATGTAAAAAATCTCTATTTGGTTGGTTGTGAAGTTTCAAAAATGGAAAAAGCCTAAATTCAGTTGGCAGACCAAAAAAAAACAATGCTTTAGAAGGTGTTTGGTCTGTTGTAGACATACGACTTGGCGAACCACAAGTAAGAGGCTAAACCAATGAAGCTAAGACAAGCCAATAACCAGTAGTAGTAATCTAGATGAGCATGGTTCAGGTCGTTATCGAACCAACTCGTTTGACCCAACTGGCTCGTGACCTTATCAATGACTGATATCATGAAGCTGCTTAGAAAGCTGCCGACCCCGTATATGCTAAGATTCAGAGCCATACCAATGCTCCTAAGCTCACTAGGGACTTGGTCGTAGAAGAACTCTTGCAAACCCACTATTGTGAACACGTTTGAGACTCCACAGATAACATACTTGGTCGTAGAACTCTTGCAAACCCACCATTGTGAACAATGCTTCTATTTGCAAAGATAGATAAGGTATTTTTTTTTAAAATCTTCAATTATTGAGATAATTGAAAAAGTTTCATTTTTTGTATGGTTGATTGATTTTTGTAATCTCAGTTCTGGAAAGCAAGTCAGAAGATGGTTGATTATCTTAGGAGCTCTGTTGGGATCATACATAGAAACCATGCTGAGAGCATAACAACGTTTATTAAAGAGAGTGTGGATGATGAGCTTAAGGAATCTGGCTCTGACCCTTATTTAAACACGAAGAAACATTTGACGTTTTGTGTTGACGGAAACATTAGAGTTGGCAAACCAAATTTTCTTCAGAGAATAGCTAATGAGATGGTTGAGTTATAGAGACCTTGTTGAGATTGTTCCTGAGCCAGTTGCTAAGTGGCAAGATGTTGGACCTGACCATTTCAATATATTGGATTCTTTCTATTCTGAGCCTCAGAGGTATGCTTATAGTTTCCAGAACTATGTGTTCGTCACTCGGCTGATGCAGGAGAAAGAGTCTGCTTCTGGGGTTAAACCTCTCAGGTTGATGGAAAGGAGTGTCTTCAGTGACAGAATGGTAATTTGGAAGCATATAATTTTGTAAAATAATAGTTTTTGAAATGTGTGATTGCAAATTTAATCTGTTATGGAACTTGGTATGAAGGTGTTTGTGCGAGCGGTTCATGAAGCGAAATGGATGAATGAGATGGAGATCAGTATCTATGACTCTTGGTTTGATCCGGTTGTCTCTTGTTTACCTGGACTTGTTCCTGATGGGTTTATATACTTGAGGGCGAGTCCAGCACTTGCCACAAGCGGATGATGCTCAGAAAACGAGCAGAAGAAGGCGGGGTCTCACTGAAATACCTTCAAGATCTTTACGAGAAGCACGAGAGCTGGCTGCTTCCATTTGAGAGTGGAAACCACGGGGTACCGTCTGTTAGTAAACCGTCTTTACACATGGACAACACTCTGCATCCTGATATAAAGACCGCGTCTTTTACTTGGAAGGAAGTCATATGCATTCTAGTATACAGAAGGTAAAGTTATCTCATTCTTGCATTCTTTGTGCTAAAAGTCTCAAGATAGATTTTGCTTGACCGGTTCTATGGTTTTACCAGGTCGCTGCTCTAGTTTTGGACTGTGAACCCAATATCGACTTCAACCGAGATACTGAAGCAAAGCAACAGTAAGTTCTCACACTACTGTAATGTCACCGTAACTTCATTGAATTCCTAATCTAACAGATGTTTTCCTGATTGGTGTTGTTAAAAGGTACGCACGCCAGGTTGCTGAGTTCTTGGAGTTTGTGAAGAAGAAGCAAGAAACATCGACAGAGAACAACAACTCTCAGTCGCCAGTGCTGATGCCGCATACTAATGGAGGTCTCTGGATGGGTCCAGAAGGCAACCATGTCCCGGGATTAGAGCTCCCGCCTCTAAATATCAGAAAGGCGATGGCTTATTGAATGTCAATAGGTATGATCATCCTTTTATTTCGTTTATTTAGGAAAAAATCTCTATCTACCACCACTTTTGTCCCTCTTAGATGGTAGAAACGAAACATGTTCGTGTCGTTTAATTAACCCTTTTGTAGAGAAAAGTTCTGGATGATTTGTTAGGTGTTTCGTTTCTTGTGAAATCTCCATGATCTTAAAATTCAGTTTTATGCCACTGTCCAATTAGATGACAGTCTCAAGTCTTTGTATTGTTATTGCAATTTGTAAGGCTAAGCAAAATGTATATATCAAGAAAAGCGTTTGGTCATAAGAACTCGGCGTTTTCTACCGATCCAAGTAGAGGTCCAAGGTGGGTCAGAAGCGACCACGTTGTAACCGGCATTTGAGTAGAGTTTTCTAGCGGCTGCATCGTCTTCATAAGCTCTTAGTGCAAGAACCTTGAAACCCCATAAGTAACATAAAACGTCACATGCCTTTAACAATGTACTTCCCATCTTCTTTCTCCTTTGAGCTTGTGAGACGGCTAAGCCTGAGACATAAAGATATTCTTCTACGCCGGGGAAATGACGGAGCACTGAGCTTTCCGTTTGAGCTGTGACATCAACTACTCCGACAACAGTTGAGCTCGAACAAGTTTCTGATTCGCTCGTTTGCTCTGCCACGAGACATGCATATCTGCCACATTTTTAACTTCTTTACTAACATTTTGAAACTACTCTTGCTGAAATGAGGTTTTGTTTTTTTGTTTTACCTGTCAGATGGTGAATTCTTTAACTTGTAGAGAAGCCCTGACAAAACCTCTGCCTGCAATATGAGTATTCGTTTCATATTTGATTAGGCTGATCCAAATTTTATATTAAAAACATGTGATGTAATGTTAATTCCACGTTAAAAAAAAAACATAAACAGTTGAGACTTGAGAGAATATATGTTAAATCATTTACTTTTCTGAAGCTTTCATGCCACGGTTTATATGGTTATACGATTTATGCATGATGCATCTATATTTACCCAACCTTTCCTCTGAACTTTTTTCCAATATATATTTAGTGAAATCTTCATATGCATTAAAACAGATAATCATATATGAAAATCATAATGAAGCCTTTCCACGGATTTAAGATTGGATAAAACAAGTAAAGAGTAAAACTAACCTGGAAAAATAAAAAGAAGAAATCATTAAAAAGAGCGATAGGTATGTGGAAAGCCTCGGCCTGAACCAGAGACACTCTCCTGATCTCCTCCTCGTTGTCTCTCTTCAATCTCCTCACGCCCCATCCGTGCTGGCTCACCAGATACTTTAACTCTATCTCCGCCGCATTATTCTGAGTCAAACTCGTTAACGACTCTGTCGATGTGCACCGTACGAGCACTGGAAGGCGGCTCCATGTCAGCTTCCGTCGATCTGTTGTTCCCTGCCCGGACTTTCCAGGATATGGAAATTCTGGCCTAGCGGCGGAGTAGAGGCTCTGTGGCAAGTGAGCCATGTTATGTTTCTAGCATTTTTTCGAAAAAGGAACTTTAATATATTTCATTTTCATGCGTTTTTATAGGATATGAATCTCAAATCTAAAGATAAGATACGCTTCTTACTTCCATCGTTTGTTTTTTGTGGTTGTGAATCATTGCTACCTGAGCTGAGGACCATCCAGAGATTAAAAAAATAAATTTAGAAAAGATAACATAATTCAGCTGCTTTTACTCGCCACGTGGAGATTATGTGACCCTACACGATTTGAAGGATCTAAGAGCTTGTCGAAAGAACCGAATTGGATTCATGTCTTTCGAGTATAAAAGTTTTAGATCGATTTGGCTCGATTGGGGTAAAAAGAATTGGTATCTGTAATAAACCCAAAAAAATTCAAGTACAATTAGGTTCGGATATATTAGACTCCAATTTAGTATATTTTATCCGAAATATAATAAAATATTTAAAAATAGCAAAATATTTGAATTTTTTTTAAAAATAATATCAAAATATGCTAAAATATCCAAAGAAATAGTAAAATTATTCAAATTCAGAAAAACTTTTTAATACCAAAATATTTGAAATATACTAAAATATCCAAAAAAAATTATGTGTTAATATATTTAATTTCCGATATTCGGATACCCGATCGATCCATGAGTAATACCTAAAACTAAACATATATCTACATATATGTAGAAACAATCCGGTAAGATGCCTATAATCAAATATAATCTAAACTAATTTTTTTTAAAAATCGGCTTCTGTTCAGATTTTGGATCTGGATATTTTGCTCAATGCTAGTGTTCATCAGAGAAAATGACATTAATTTTTGTTTTGACTTCTTATGATTCTTATAAGAAATTCCCCAAGTTTTTTTTTCGAATATACAATATCTTAACGTTTTAGTCAGCTTTATTTTGAAGCCGATGTGATACTAGAACTAGTAGAGTTAAATAAAGGCCTAGTATGAGAGTAAATGGGCTTGGCCCAAAATTAGATGTCGCTCACACGTGTGATATCATTCCATTCGCAGCCTCCCGTGTGGGTATATCGTTCAATTGGAATCCCTCAAACATATTCGCCGTAAAAATTTCAGAGAAGTCGTTCTATCATTTGCATTTTCTCAATTAGTTCTGATCATGGCGTTGAACACCAGCCTCAGATCTGTCTCAAAGATCATAGCTTCTTCTGAATCATCACTCTCCAGATCTGGTCAGTATCCAACAAAAATATGATGGATTGGTTTTGTTTTTTCCCATTTTTTAATCTCGGGTTGGTTGCTCAGAAATCGAATACGCCGTTCCCTGATTTTAATGTTTCTGATTAGCTGCGTAGTGCTTCTGATGCAATTCTTCGTCGATTGCTCTATGTTTATTTTATAAAGCGTTGAATTTGGAATTTGGATTTTGTTTGAAACATCTCTGCTCGCAAATTTATTGTAGAACATTATCTCCTTCCTTGACATGCCAATTCAAAACATGTTATTTATGAAAAGGCTGAGAAAATGTGTCATGAAATTAGAAATGTCTATTTTGGTATTTCCTTGTTTCACATGTGCTAAAGGAACCTATCAATGTTCATGCTTCGATTACGTTGCACTAAGTATCTACATGATTTGTATCTTAGCAGCAAAGCTCTAGTACTAGGATCACATTGTTTTGATGTATTTCTTCGAATAAAATGAGCTATTAGATGATTTATAAGTGCTCAAGTTAGGCCAAATCATTGTGTGCCTGATTGGTAGATTTCAAAACTTGCTTAAAATTTCTTTTTGTCATCATCATTAACAGTGAGCAGAAGCTTCCACTCGACTGGAGTTAAGAAGGTGAGCGGAGGACATGGCCACGATGAGCCATATTACCTCCACGCGAAGCACATGTACAATTTGGACCGCATGAAGTACCAAGGTCTCAAGATGTCTCTCGGTGTCTTCACTGCTTTCAGCATCGGTGTTGGTGTTCCTATCTTTGCAGTCGTCTTTCAGCAGAGGAAGACCGCATCTGGTTGAGTCCTTCAGAGCACTCTCGTTCCGATTTGAATATTTTGTATGCATTCTCAAGCTCTTTTAAGACAGTTTCGTTCTCCCTTTGGATCTTTAGCTACAAGTCTGATCGTTATGGTAAAGTGTTTACTTTTTTTTCCTAACTCTTCCTCCTTTGCTGGCTGTTTGATGCTGCAATAATGAATATTTTTATAGTTTGATTGGAATTGGATCATGTTGCTTGAATAGTTTTTCACGTTGGAGCAAACCTATATGATTAAATATGAATCGTAGAAAGACCTCCTAAAAGCCAAGAAAGATCAACATATTCACATATCTATTAATCAAAAACACGATTAAAAAATATATCTTAAATCGAGAAACCACAAAAAAAAAAGCCACAAATGATGTGACAAATCTGTTTAAAAGCTTTAAACCACATTCTGTTTCATTATATCTGTCATTCAGGTATGGCAGCATTCAACCACTAAAACATATTTTACAATTGGAGTTGCTAATCGCCAGCGGGATCTTCCTAACTGCAGATCGCGATGAATCTTCAAATTCGAGATGTGTAATGAGGTGGTTCTCATCACTTTTTATCATCACCACCATTTTCACTAGTTTGAGTTTGGTTTGGCTCTTGATGTTGTTGATGATGCTGATGTTGATGTTGATGTTGGTCTAGCGTCATACCCAAACCATCGCCTCTACTGCCACCACGCATTGCAGCCGCTATGTTGCTCTCAGCCACTCCTAATCCTAGCTGTTGACCTCCCAACATCATTGACCCCATTGGTGCAGTTACAACTCGTCCTGACCCAACCGGATAATTCCCCGGATTAAACGCCCACATTTGATGACCCGGCTGCTGCTGCATCTGCTCCCGCCCACCCGAACCGCTCATCGGAAGCATCCAGAACGCACTTCCTCCATTCGTAGTCCCTGGCGCCACCGCCCACATAGGTTGAGGCACTACATTTGTCGTCCCACGACCCAGACCCGAACCCAGACCCAGCTCTTGATCCTGAAACTGACCCGGTTTCTGAGAACTCTCACTTGGTTCCGCTGCAGAACTAGGCTCCTTGAAGTAATCTTCTCTATAAGGTTTTGCTAAGTTTGTTGTAGTTCTCTCCGATGACATTATTGGCGGATACATCTGATGGTGAAAACCGAAAACAGCCGCGTTTTGCGCCGATGCTGCGGCGGAGTTCAGTAACTTCCTAGAAGGATCTACCGATGATCCGTTATCGCCGTTATTATCATCGTAGAGAGTCATTCCAGTGCTATGAAACGAGACCGGAGAAGAAGAGGACTTCGACGACTGAGCGAAGATTGTGGAGCCGCCACTACCGCGTAAAGAGGCGTTAAGAGTGGAGAAATTCGCCGGAATCGTACCGGTGCCTGTAGAAGCGATGATAGCTGGCTCAGCTTGTTGGAGAAGCCACTCGATGGTTTCTCCATCGGATTTATGGCCTAACTCTCTCGTAAGCTGAAAAACTCTAGCGGCACACATCGCTGGCATACGGATTCGTCGTCCACGGCCATCGACTTTAGTGTGCCGATCTTTAGACGGTTTTTTAACGGCGGATTTAACTACGGCTAAAGCACTACCTGAGCTCGTGCTAGTCGAATTCGACGTTGAGCTTGTGTTTCCGTGTTGACCACCAGAGATACCTCCTCCTCCGGGAGACGGATTTTCAACGGAATTAAGCTGTAGCGTCGCTTCCGGCGTCGTAACACGGTCGTGTGAATTGTCCATCTCTTTAAAAATCTACACTTGAGGACATGGAATTCTTCAAAATTTGGGGAAATCGAGTGAAGAAATCAAAAGCAGAAACAGTGGCGGCAATGGAAGCTTCGAGATCTAATAACAAAGCGGAGCTGTGGTGTGCTGCAATAGTGGCGTTTGTGAAGAAAGAAGAATGATTGAAGGGGAAAAAAACAAGTGGATATGGTGTAATTGCTAGGGAGAAAGGAAACTATCCATTATTAAATCTTCTATTCAACCTTTATTCATTTATTTGTTTGTTTAACACTCTTGTTTCTATGGGTGATGGCGAGTTCGGTGGCTTCCATGACTTCATCTATTAATATCTAGGATTTTATAATCACGACCGGCAACTCCGGATGAGTAGCTTTATGTTAAAAGGTCTTTTAACGTCTTTTACAATTATATTAATTTCGCATAACAAAAATATTTGTGCAGATAAACTTGTGAAACATATAAAATTTCGTTAATTTTGGTTTTTCATGAGACGGTATTTTATAACTTTTCTTAAAGAAAATTTTGTAAATTTGTCAGTTTAATATATGGGATTTGATGAAAAAAAAAACACTGTTGTTTCTTTTCTTCCTCTTTTTTTTTTTGTTTTCCCTCTGCCATGATTAATGCAAATCAGTCTTTTACTTAATTTTCGGTGATTATACATAATATTTTGTCCTTTAGATATGATGAGTAAAAGATCTTTTACTGTGCAGTAATTCTAATTAGATCATATTTTTTTTGTAAAATTGTCAAATGACTTTTGAGGATTAAGTGTGTTTTTGAACTTGTATTTTCGCATAATTTTTGTAAGTCCATATGTAATTTTTTTACCACTATCCAAATATATTCTGTCTTCTCACCTAATCAGCCTTAGTTAATTACTTAAAAATTAGTATTGTCTCAACTAAATTCCAATATGGTGATCATTCACCTAATTAAGTCTTTGATTTTTAGAGTGTTTTGACAAAGACTACGTGATGTGTACTATTTTGCTTTGTTGTGTAAACGCGAAGGTTTAGATCCAATGTTAGGTTTGCTGGTTCATAATTCATACCTGAAAACTATAATCCTAATTATTAGGATAAATTAGATATATATATATATATATATATATGCAACGCAGTGAGGTTAGTTACGATATCTATTAAGAAATTATGTACACTGACTTAGGTCAATTATCTTAGTGACAAAAAAATAAACTATCATAATTATAATTAATTATATTTGGTGGTTACTATAATACTAATCCACTCACCATTTTAAATTGTTTTTTCGTCGATAAAGACGTTACTGGTGGTGAGCGGTGATTCATCTTAATCAGTCGACTCAACAACCTCTTTGCCTTCTTTTTAATATTCTTATTCCCATTTGAAAAAGTTAGATTTTGATTTTGATTATTACTGGAAACTTGTTTTCAAACAAACCAAAACCATGCAAGATACAAAAAAAATCAAGTAAATTTAACTATTAATTCTCTATGTTGAATTTTCTTTTGGGTCAAATCCGAGATGTAGTTGGGTTAAAATTGGAGAGACTCATACTTATTAGCTCAAACCAGATAGTTTTAGTTTATGTCAAAAAGTTTCAGCTTTTTAAGTCCATGATAATTGTAAATATGAAGTCACTATATTTACAGTTGGTACAAATTAACGACAGTAAACAAAACAGATCCTACCGTGTGAAAAAGTTTTTTCCCACCAAAAAATTAGAAAAAAAAAAACCAAAAAATGGCCGAGAATCTGGAATAAAACAAGGAGATAAAAGCAACTCGTTGACTCCGCCAAGCCTAAAGTAAACAGAGTGCGATCCAATAGTTAAGTTCACTATCCATGAGATCATGAAATTCAGAGAAAATATAATTATCTAGGATTCTTTCCCCCCCCCCCCCAGTTTTTAATGAATTTAGCTGAAAATTTACGATCAGAAACCCTAAACCATTAGGATCCTGTATACGGGTTTGCTCATTTTGAATTCAATATCTATAGAGGTTATTATTTAATTAAGAAAAGAGTGGCAAATTACTTTGTGGGGTTACATAAGACATGATTTTAACCGAAAGGTCGCACACTGTGTTTTGTTTTTCTAAATATGTTTCTGTCGGATTGTGTCCTGTTAGACTTTGATTGGTCAATAGTCAATGGCTCCTTCAGTCTCCTTCTACTACATTTGGCTTATTTCGCCGGTGGTAAGAGTTGACTAGAGTAGAGTAGACTAACAAAAGTGGTACCACAGTGATCCCGAGGCAACCATTCTTGATTTTTTCAAATAATTTAAAAAAAGTTGGGAGTTATGAATAATGGTAATTATAAAAGCCTAAAAGGTGCTACAAATTAAACAAGAAATACAAAGAAAAATCATTCCCACATGCGTTGGATCATCCAACATCATCTTGGCCACCAAATAGCCAGGGATCGACCATGTCTGAAATTTCCTCGCCTGTTTTCCGATGAACCTTCCTGACTTTTCGTCATAGTACTCCGGCCATCCATCCTTCAACATTCGTGCCTCCGCCAAGTCTATTTCCCGTCGTGCTATTTGTGGCCGTCCAGTCTTTATGCTGGCCGCAGTTAGCAACCATAGAAGCACTACATTTTGCATTAGCCACATGAGACAACAATACTAAATGATTATCCAAACAATTAACAAAAATAATCAAATGTGGCGTTTAAAAAATATATATAAAAAAAGAAAAACAAGTTCTACTTAATTTCTGGATATTTTGAAAATTAAATAGAATTCAGAGGTAAGTATTGGTTTTTCTCTGGCCATTATAGATGACAAAAAAATCCCCAACAATAAATGTGGATTTTGGCATAGGATTCCCCAAATATAAAATAAAATAAAATAAATGATCCTACTATATTTTATAAAAAGAACAATATTCTTTTGTCACTTATGGTTTGCATCTACAGCTTATTCATTTTCATTAGTTAATTTTCTCTCATGTTTACTATATAAAGTCTTCGAAAATTGATGACAAAAACATAGAAAAAAATGGTGACCGAGATATTATTTATTTCTTCGGTGACTTATGATTGTCAAGTATAATATATTATCTCCGTCTTATAACAACTGTCGTTTTATATTTTTAATACATAAATCCATAATATTTTAGATCATTAATTATACAAATAAACTTATAAGTTGTATTAGTTAATTAAAATAGAATTAAAAATAAATTTTTTTAATGCGTGAATAAAACTATAATGAAACTTATAATAAATCAGAAGTAGTAGTGAATTTATACACTATCAACGTTTTCCACTTTTCTGTAATTTTGACAACTTAAATGCCCATTAGATTCCATCAAGGCATCAACTATATCAATGAATTGTAAAAGAATGTAACTCGCCTGGCCAAGAGCCTCCATTATGGTAGCTCCACCCTGTGTTCTTAGGGTCGCAACCAGTGACGATCCGCGACTCATGCCCTCCATCGCCGGATAACATATCTTCAACATCATCTCTCCGACCAGTTCCTCCCACCGGGCCTCTATCAGGTCCATGATCGCCATGGACTGTTCAGGCGTGGCCAAGGAAGAAAGGATTGCGATACAATTTCCCAACGCAAACCACCGGAAATCCATGTGGGCAGGACCCACATTTCCAACGAAGTATCCACCTCGGAGAGGCATGAAGTCAAAGAGCCAATAAGGGATGGAGTCAGGGATGACGTTTAACTTATTCACGGTGGTGTGTGAGTATTCCTCTGTCTTGTAACGGTAAATGTCATTGAACTGCTGAAAATCTAGCCAAAAGAAGCTTCGCATGTGGTAGCTCATCGCATGCAGCCGCTTTACTACCTTGTCCATGAACTCTTTTCCCTCGGCGTCATGTTTCAGCATCGAGAGTGCAGATCTAAGAGCCATGAAAAAGAGAGCATGAATCTCGATCGGATATCCATACACGCCCTATAATATAGATTTCAAAAATGAGTACCGTTTATTTCAGGCGATCAAGTGGTACATTTTCATAAATGTTTCGTTTTATTTGAGCATCTAGAGAACAAACCTAATGCAATTTAACAACCCAAATGAAATGTCAAAATAACTTACGTGTTTAGGTTTTCTTACAAGTAATTTCATATATATATGTTTGTTATGAAAACGTCCAATATAATCTAGAGAATTGTCATTTATGATATCCAATTGAGTTTGAGACGGTGATACTCAAAAAGTCAAAAGTATTGGTTTATGTTAGAGTTATCGAATTTCAAAGGCAAGAGAATATAAGAGCGAGCTTACCATTCTCCGATCGATCATGGATCTGCGCAAAGCAAAGTAGGAAAAGTATCAAAACCCTCAGAGAGACACAAAGAGAGTTTGAGCCTCATTCCCTTTTGGCACCCGGGTCTTTCGGCTAAAGATTGGCCTCCTGTAGACTTGGCGTAAGATCGAAGGAGAATGATCCACCAGAAGCCTGAGTGCACAGGAGCCACTCCCAATGGCACTCTCTCTAAAGTCAGCAATGATCGTACCCGTCCTCTTGATAGGGTTATGGAGAACTTCAAAGCTCGCTGGCATTACACCATCACCAGCTTGAAGCTATCGATCCTTCTGTCTTGTCCCTGGATATGAAGCGTCTTCAAAAGAATGTTCTTCACAATATCTGGCTCTCCCTTCATCAGAAATGCTAGAGCACTCGGTACAAAATCCCGTACAAATACCTTACAAAAGACCAGAAATATTGCAATCAATATAATCATAATATATAAATTTTCAAACTAACATATAGGAAAAGAAGAGGAAACTCTAGTAAACCATACTTGATCATGGTTCAAGACCTCCTCAGAAGCATGGTCGTATGTGGCGATGGTTCCTTCTGGTTTTCCCCGGAAGTAGACTTGAGACCGATACAAAGCTTCCCAACCTTCTGTGACCATTGGGTGAGTGTCAAACGAGTCTTTTGTGGAGAAAACCGGAGTATCCCAACCAGACCTACCGGCCATTGAATGTATACACTGTCGTAGAGGCTTAAAGACATGTCGTCGTATGATTTTTCCCTTTCGAATTTCAGTCTTGGCTTGTCAACCAGCAGAGCCAGTAGTTCTTCGTCGTCAAGTTCAGATATCGAACACAACGAGTTCACTGCTCGGATTCCTTGTGCTCCCGTTTTTTCGACGTTTATGGATAACGAACTCATCGAACTCACAGCTCGTAGCACGTCCCGTTTCTTTGGTCCGTTCATGGAGATATCTAACTTGTTCAACAAAACTTTGAAAACGAAAAATAGCAAACAGCTAAGAGTTTAAGAACATTTGAGTTGAAGAAGAAACAATGAGGTTAAGAGAATGAATCGAAATATTTATATAGAGATTAAGAACCTAGCAAAACGTGTAGATTGAAGCGTGGGCTTCTTGTGGATAGAAAGAACGAATTAATATTTTCAAGATAACTATCTCATAATCTGTAGTTTTTTGCATTTGTATTTTCTTTTCTTTTGTACATGTTGTGTAGATTTGTTGTCTTATTGTAGTTTTATAGAAAATCTATTTTGATTAGCTTAAGAATCTTGTCTCAATTTTTATAGGAAAAAAACTGTTCAGACGAAAGTAATAGAAGATTAGAAGATACAGATGTCATGATGCGCCAATTCATTTTATGACATACACTGTGTATTTCATTTAATTTTCTTTTTTCCATTTGATACATTTGACATTAAGAAACTTAAAAAATATTTGCAAGAGAATGACTATATTCTATTTTAGTAAATAACATTCAATTCATTTTTCTTTTCCTGAGATTTCCTATTTTAGTAAACAAAACAGTCCAATTTGTTGTATATACACATAAACACGAACATAAATTTGAAGTTTGAAACCAAAAATGAAAAAGAAGTTTGAAACCATCGAAACTTTGAAGCATATTATGTCCTGACTAATAAACAAAAAATAGTATCTTCTGTTCTTCTCAAATTCAAATACAAATATTCGAACAATCCACTTTACCAGGAAAATGAATATTCATTTGATTAGTTCTGATATATTCAAATATATCAATATTATTTGGAAACTTTTTCAAGATTTTTGGATGTATTCAAAATTAATTCTGAACATCAAATAGTGCTCAGCGAAAAATACTTTAATGTTGTAAAATCATCCACGTAATCAGATTATATATAAAAAGAATAATAAAGAAAAAATGCATGTTTTGTTTGACTCAAATCAAGATAATATTGCTAATCATTTCCCTTTAAAATATATTTGGTATATATTCAACTTATTCAGAATTATAGTAAGAGAATAGAGAATAATTCATACATTTTTTAAATAATATCGTTAAAAGAAAACCCAGAATATGTTAATCAAGTGAGTTCAGCCTAAATAATGCATGTTGTTAGCATTTAAAAAAAATCTTACAAAAACATGATTTTGGTACTAAAAACAAAAGAATTTTTTTACGGTTTTTTTTTTCTTTCTTACCCTCTTTTTTGTGGGTTCGATTTTACCATTTTCTTTTTTAAAACCCAATACTAAGCTGTAACTCGACAACATGTGAAAATAATTCTGTTTTTTTGTCCCTTAGACACATGATTTGATTGAATTTACTTTATGGTGTGAGATTATATGAAAAAAAAGAGTTGTTCTATAACAGAAACAGACAACGAAATCACATTTACATAACCACTAATGATGCAATAGTCCCACACCTATAAAACCAACGGTGGCTATACTCAAGCTCCGGCGTTCTTCCCAACTCTTCTACTAATCTTTTCACAAAACCTCACGGCAATGTATCGAGACTCACCACTCGGGTTTTACCGTAGTTCCCCATTAGTCCACACCGCCTCCACCCCTAGTACTTAGAGGTGTCAAAATGGACTCTCCAAATCTATTTTGATCCGTCCAATGTTGTCCATTTTGATTGTGGACAATATATTGACCATATCCATTAACACATGTGTCTATTAACGACCAAAATCATTAACGTCCGTTCTAAATGGGTTATCCATGGATCTCAGTTATGTTTTGGTTTTTCTTAAATTTAAATCGCCGGAAATCGTAAGAAATCGGCAGAAATCGCTAGAAACCGGCGAAAATTGCGATTTTCAATTTAGAGAAATTCGATTTTGACATAAATTTTTAAGGACCATGGACCATCAATTGTCTAACATTGTCCAACTCGTTTTGTCCGTAGACGAAATTGAGCTTAGACCATCTTAACCCGCTTCGTAAATGCGTTTGTTCATAAACCGCCCATAATGTATTGGACATGGACAGACCATGGACAACCTACCCATTTTGACACATGGACCATGGTACTCCGAGTAAGCCACATGATCTATCACTGAGCCGTTTCACGTATGTTGCCAATTCCTGCATTGAACCAAATTTGCTACCATCGATCACGGAGTGTGGAAGAACAAAGTCTTGCACGTTAGAGGCTCCAAAATAGATCGGAACAGAACCCAAATCGAGCGCGTAGAAAAGCTTCTTGGTCACGTATGACTCAGCGGCTGTATTTTCAATTGCAAGGACGAATTTGTATGTGACATAGCGCAGTGGAGGTGACTGTACCATTTTGGCTCAGTGTTGAACTCGGTGCCACATTCGGATACATAAAGAGAGCTGAGTCCGAGCCACCAACATTGTTTAAACACTTACCGAAGGAGTGATGGGGAATGAGATCTAGTAAGCTCTTTGCGAGGCGGTCTCTGTGAAGGAGGCATCTTGAAGAAGACCAATACACCATAACATCCTATGCAATGTTTATCGGATCGAATCATACAATGAAATGAAAGAAGAAACTTATGGAATTGGAGTTTAACAAGTTTACTTGCGTTGTTTTTATGTGGAGAGATGTGATAGTTTCTGTTATTATGAAAGAGTGCGCCTGCGTACGTTGTTTGGATGTCGTCCTTGGCATGGTAGCTTATGAATATATCTTCACGGTCAGAGCGTTTTCTTCCAGCTTCAAGCTCCATGTACACACGAAGCGGATCTCTAACACGTCTCTAAGGAAAAAGTAAGAAACTCAGCATCAAATCGGATCCAAAAGTTGAAAGATTACTATAGTGAAGCAGGCGTTGCAGGATTACAGGTTAAATTTGAGGGAAAATAAGAGCATATGAGATGAATTTTCCCTGATCATCCAATTCTATGTCCAACTTTCGAAAATGAATGCACAAGCAGCTCCATCTCCAAACCAAATTAACATCAAGTTTCGCCAGTCAGGAAAAAATTTGGCCAAGAACAAGTATACACAAAGTTTAATTTGGTTAAAAATGGACAATGAAACTCCAAAATTCGCCATTTTTCAAACCAAAAATTCTTTAATCATATAGACAGTCATGAAAATCGGATTAAAACAAGAACCTTTTACACAGACTTTCGTATCTTTGAGAAAAGATCTTCTCAAGTAGCTTGAATGAAAGCTTGAATTGAAAAACACCATAAACACGCGAAAGCTTTAAACTAAGATGAGACCACAATCAGATCCATTAAAATGCAGTCCCGGAGACTAATCCAAAGCTCTAATTTCACAATTCCAAGAAGTGACAACTTATACACACCACTTAAGAGCTACAGTGAAGCAGACAACGCAGATCACATCCATTTTGGGGGGAAAATAAGAGATAACATGATCTAATCTGTCCTGATTGCTTAACAATATTAGCATCAACCAAAATGCATACTTTAACAAAATTAGCATCAAACAAGTTCTCAAGACGAAAACTTTGACTAGAGAAAAAGAACAGAACTACCAGAAGCGGAGGAGTTGTCGTCTCGAACAACACAGCATCAGGTGAATCAGCCAAAACCGATGATTTGTCCACAAACAAGTCATCCCACATCGACAAAAATACAAATTTTCCAAATTATCCGGAATCCAAGTCCACCCTTTAACCAAAACCTTAACAAGCTCCATCTTCAACTTATCACAACTAAACCCGCCACCAAATTCTTGTAGATAACCTGAATTAACATTGCCACGGATCGAATCCCTATGCTTCTCCCTAAACCGAGCACAACCCACTTGAAAGTCCCTTTTTTAAAAGCTACGATGATATCTCTGAATGGATCCGATGAATCAGGCAATTT
This sequence comes from Cardamine chenopodiifolia, assembly GCA_963922655.1. NCBI lineage: Eukaryota > Viridiplantae > Streptophyta > Magnoliopsida > Brassicales > Brassicaceae > Cardamine > Cardamine chenopodiifolia. The sequence continues at coordinate 14,559,947 of OZ000476.1, read as the reverse complement.
CGTTTCCGGGTCTATGCGATGCTCGATCGAAGTTGAAGCAGAAGGGGATTCTAAAATGCCTGTGAAAGAGAGGATCAAGGGAGTAAAGAACATCATCAGTAAAACGACCATGGCGTTGAGGTGCCTCATTGGCATGGTGAGATTGATTACTCAAAACACACCGGAAATCCTCGACGCCGGAGGAGAGAGTCCGGCCAACGGTGGGATGGAGTTTTGTTCTTCATTGCACTTAGCGATCAGTTTCTCTCTACTGGGTCCCACTTACCAAATTACAAAAACACGTAAACGATGTCGTTTCGAGTTGGGCCTATTTAAAATGATTTACCCTCAGCCCACGAAGCCCATAAACTCAGTAAAATACAGTAAAAAAAAAGGGGGGGTTTGGAAGCTAAATGGCAACAAGAAAACAAAGGCGTATGTAGTATAGATACACATAAGCTCATTTTTCAACAAAGGAACCGAGTTTTTGTATAGTGGAAAGTATTAAAATCTGTATAACCTAAACCCAAAGATGTTTATATCAACCAAAAGACTATAAAAGCATCGTTATACACACACAGAGACAAACACACGTGCGACATCTCGTTGTAAAACTCAACTGCAAAAGAAATCACCTTATACGACCTGAACCAGACCGGTTGGTTCCATGGACATTTCAACAGTCTGGTAACGAGTTTGCAGATGCGTATGGAGAGAAAGTTCCAGCTGATTCACTATAACGTAGTGGATTGAACGGATAATTCAATGACCCGATTAGTGCAGGCGACGCATTACTCGGGCTAGCCCTGTACGATGACATGTACCTCGAGTTGTAAGGCGATATAGTCGGGTAACCCAATGACTGTGGAGAAGCCATATGTGAAATGTATGATCTTTGTGATGGTGATGGAGAAGCAGCTCTTCGCCTTAGATCCACAGAGCTTCGACTTACGCTTATTGGAGGAGATTGCCGGATAGAGGAAGACTGGAAAGATTGTCTGATATGGGACGAGCTTGCGTGTGCGGGAGAGAAAGATATAGTAGATGGTAATGATCCCATGGATGGCCCGATTAACATTGCGGATGATCTGATGGACGAGTGTAAAGAGGAAGATGTGAAAGACGATGCAGCGGATGAGAGTAATGGGGTGCTCTCTGAAGCTGGAGGCTCGCCTGTACTTGTTCTTGCATCCCGTTTGCACACAGGACAGAAAGTTCTCCAAGAAGTTAACCATGAATCAACGCACGCAACATGAAACTCTGAAACACACACAGACAAAAATTGGAATAGTTAGTTCTGACAAATGAGCCAAGTTAAGAGATTGATGTATATATACTCACTGTGGCAACAAGGTAAGAGCCTGAGCTTATCTCCAACAGTGTAGTCTTCAAGGCAAATAGCACAAGTGAATGCAGTAGTGTTGTCTTCATGTACCGAACTAAATATAAGACTAGGCATTGCTTTAACCAAGCGACGACTCATACCGTGAAACTCACGGACTCTAGTGGACCTAGATGTTGTCCGCCTTCTTATACGATGCCTGCGGACAAAGAAACAAGTTGCTAGAACAGCTGACATTGCAAGCAACGAGATAAACGAAACCGCCATTATCGACCAAGCCGAGTTCTCAAAACTAGGAAGCAACCAAACTTTCGTATCAGGCAAACCAGTATACTCCTTCAACACTTCTCCCGTTTCTTTTGTTACGAAAATCGCATGAATCTTTATACCTCCAGAGTTACCTGCCACTGAAAAACCACCAAAAAGTTAGCAAATTTGAATACATTTTCAGGTAAAGTTTACAATCAAAAGGATCAAGAATGGTTACAACTTGCTATCAAGACTCCACGATCTTCATCATCATAGATAATAGCAGCTTTAAAACCAGCTCTTTGAGCTTTTCTCACTTTCTCTTCAAAACTACAACCTCCTCTTATGATTAACACAAAAGGGGAAGTTTCATTTGAGCTCTGTTTTGGTTTATTCATAAGATTTTGACAAGCGTCAATAGGCTCAGCTACATAAAGCAATCCAATTTCACCTGTACTCTTCACCGAGGGAGCTGTAAACAAAATTTTGATCCATTGAAACAACCAAACTCACAGATTCAAAAAACGACTAATTTGAATCGATGCTTATGAAAAAACAGAGCAAATCGGAGAACTGGATGAAGAAGACTAACCGAAATTAGCTTCGATGTCATCAAAAGAGCGAGTGATGTTGTTTCTCATCAAAATCACTTTGCTTGAAGCTAAACAGGAAACAGTAAAAACGTATAATAGTAGGACCAAAGCACGATTCATCATCGTCCCTACCTCCTCCTTCATACAAATCGAACAAAACGGAAAAAAAATTACAACTTTTTTTTCTGGGAATTTAGGCGATAGGGGTTTTTAGGAAATTGACACGTCAGCTTCCATTTAGATCACAAATTCTAAACCATATCAGGAGATTTAAGGAAAGAAAATTAAACCGGGGAGACTCAGATCGGCGAATATGGAAATGGGGGAAAATCGAAATTGAGGATTTTTTTTTCTGGAGAGTATTAGGATTCTTGAGAAGCGAGATGGAGAAAAGAGATGAGATTTGGAAGTTTTTTATTACTAAATTTGTCTTTATGATCTGGATTCGAGTTTTGTATTATTATTCGCATCAACTACATTATGCTCAGATAAATGATGAAACTTTCAAATAATTAAAATAAAATATATTTATTTTGTAAAAGACCGACACACGGTGACGGTAGTTGTCAGCGGTTTTGTTTTGTGGTGAGTCATGAGCGGTTTTGTTTTGTGGATCCATTGTTGTTTGATTCGTTGGTTTACCATTACCACTTATAATTATGTAACCTAGTGCGATTTATTTTAGGGAAACGTCCGAAACTTTTTTGTTTTTGGTTTTGGTTTTGGTTTTAACGTCCCAAATTTATTGATGATTGACCGAAATATAAATAATACTTACTATATTATTATTTTTATTGGTAATTTTACACAGTTATTGAAACAGATGTGTCATACATTGTTTCTTAAACCAAACAATAAACTCATTTAGATTACACAAATTTAAATTTTCTCAGCGTTATAAATATATCCTATTGAATGTTTGGTGTTATCTTTTCATAAAATCTTGGTGTTGGGTGTCCCGCTGTCATGATGGTCCCCGTCAAAAAATAATTACTTAGATTGACTAAATTGGTATCCAAAATTATAATTCACAAATAATTAGCTGCTATGATATATGACATTTTTATGATATTCGAATTTGTTGATATCGTAATTTTATTATCTGAATCTAAATGTAGATTTGAAAATTCCAAATATTTAAATTTCGAATATTTATAAAAAGTTGGATATATGCCGGATATATTAATTCATTCCTTATTCATTTTTAAATTACGAATATCATATTTTTCAAAAAACAAAAAATGTAATGAGAAAATGATGTAAAACTGTTTTAAAACCAAACTAATGATTAAAATATGTTAATTTTGTATTTTATACCTAGAATTTTAGAAATCTTCAATAAAAAAATAATTGTGAAGTTGAACATTGAAAAAGTTTTACAAATAATTTTGTCAAATAAATGAATTTATGTGTTAAAATTATTTTAGATTTTCAAAATCACCAATAAATCTTATTATAATTATATTTGTTTAACAGTAAAATACACATTATTTAATACATTACTTCAGATTCGGATATCTGCCCCAAAAAAATTATTATCTAAATTCAGATCCAAACATCCTAATATTCGAATTCTCAAATCGAATTGAATCGAATTTTGGATTGGATAAAAGATACCGGGTAATTTGTCCATCTAGTTACCCCTCGAATTTGATTTTGATGGTATTACGGAGACTGGTATTAAGTATTAACATTTTTTATTAAAAACAACCTTTATTCACTTATTGTTTCTTAAACCTTGTAAGATTCGATATCGCTAATGTTATGACAGAAAATATAATATCTTATATTATAAAAACATTAAAAATTATCCACTAGTGTTTATCTCAATATAATGGGCCTCTTTTCAAGTTTTAATTCTTTATTTGCGTCGGCCTTACCAAAGCCTATGAACAAAATGAATCACTAACTCAATATGCCATATAAGCATATTAAAACCCCATGGCCCATTTAAAAACAAACAAAACAATCACACTTTTTCTTAATTGACCATTTAATTCGAGTTTCAAATTAACTGGAAGTTGCGCCAGCAAAGCACAGTACAGAACAGAAAAATAAAAACAGAACTCTGGGCTGGCTTGTATGAACTCATACTAAAAATGCAGTGAAGTTTTGATTTGTTTTTCTTGGTTTCCTCATGCACTACAATGGTGATGTGGAGTTCCTCATCGATGAGATTAGATATAGACATATAGTGATTTGATTAATTTGTTATTTATACGTCTTAATTAGGCGGTGGCTATGGTGCTCTTATGCTCATCTTCTCGCCGGTAAAATGTTTTATGCGTCTGGCCTTAATCAATTGACACCGCGTTTGCTATAGCGGCTACGACTACAATAGTTTCAGTTGTGATTAGAAAATGTCTCCCTAAAACATGAGGATCCGTGTCCATTTTAGAATACGTGTCTATGACTATGGTGACTACAAAAATCAAAAGGATTCAGTTTCCTCCGATAAATACCAGAACATGTATCAGCATGCCAAGTGGTTCACTAACTTAACAAATTTTCTGGAACCGTCTACGTGATCTGATTGGTAAAGATCTATAAGACTATGGCTTTTGGTTCGACACTCTTGGAGTTATATACTTCTAAATACGCATGTATGTATATGCATGTGTGACATGTGTTATTTCATATTAGCTGAACTTGGGGCTTCATCACATTCACATGGTTCACGGCTATCTTTTATATTATTGTCATATTAAATCTTGATGTTTACGTTTTGTGACACTTGAGGCTCAAAAGAAGAAGCATTTAATACCATTGATCTTGTATCTCAATATCATAATCTTCCCGTTTTATACAGTAGATTTGAAAACAAAATGTTTCACAAAAAGAAAATTTTATTTTCATACGCAACTTTTTATATCATTTTCTTGAAAATCCCTTTTGTTTAGAGTTTAAATTGATGAAAATTAATAAATATGATAAAATGATGATGTATTAAGTATTACAAAAAAAAAAAACTCAATATGTATAGTATATTAGTTTGTACTAATGCATAAGTCTAGTGATTCGTGCTAATGATGTCGATGTGGTATATCACTTGGTTTAAATTCCCATATAATGCATATTTCTCACAAAAATATAGAAATATCTAATTTTATGAAATGCAGAACCGACCTAGCTTCTCAGATTGTTATCCAGACACACTCTCTCTCTCGTAAATATATGCAATTCAAGATTACTAACATTATCAAATTATCACCGGCTTATGTTGTAGAAAATACTTCAAGTGAAAGAATAATATCAGCTTGATTGTCGCTCAAGAATCTTGATTTAAACTGATTTTTTTCGGATATGATGCTTCACATTTAAAAGAACCTGATTCGTAGGCCTGATCCACATTGCACAATATAATTTATTTAGTTTATCCATGTGCTAAAGAGGACATTATGGTGGCTGATGATAATGGTGTCTTTAGTCGCAAGCTAGCTACATCTCAATCACTTATATCGGTCCATCTTCTCTCATCCAATTTTAATTTATTATTCACATGCCCACGTCCACACATATGCGAATACGTACTGAATATTTTATATGTATAAGTTACATATTTTCCGGTAAATAATCGCTACTTACCCGAACACTTTAAAATGTACAAATAAAACGATATATTTATCACTTAATGTGATTACTTTCATCAATTTTTAAGGCTATTTCAAATTAAATGAGGTCATGATACATTTAGGGGTTATTATTGTTTAAACAATTTGGTGGTACAATATTCAGACACAAGTCAATAATGTAAAAAGCGCACACGCGAATACAAAGCAGACAAATACAATGATGAAAGCAATGTTCATATTAAATTATGTCTAATAATATTACTAGAAATTGGTCATCATTAATATCCCACGTTTTTTAGGTTCTTTGGCTCTCCACTAATTCCTCTCGGTGCTCTGACTCCGAACTTACTTCTAACGAAATAAATATAATTCTCTAGTGTAGAATAAGAAAAGAAAAAAGTGGAATTAAACATTTATTGATGTAAAACGTCGATGTTTTGTATTTGCAAGGCGAGGATGTTTGCGCGACTTGACTAAATGACCTTGTATTACAGAGCCATATGATTGATACAAAAGAGGGATTATACAAAGAAAATATAAAATAGAACGATCTTGTGGCAAATATACATTATTAATTTGTACCCTAAACCAAACAACTTGAAATAAAACAGTTCATAATCTATTTTAAGAATGATAAGACATGTTAACTACAGCGGGGGACATAAATATGATTATGTGAACAATTATTCAAATATTACATCACGTGAGTTACGTCGCATTCAGATTTAGTAGAAACAGTATCTGAGTAAGAAATTTGAATTATCTTGATACTTGGCTATTGATTTTAGATTTCTACTGCATAGTGCATAGTGCATAGTGCATATTAGTGTATTATCTATTTGTATTCTATATATATATATCTACTGTATATTATTTAAGCAATTCTAAAAACATTAACAAATTTATGCAATCAAAATCCAATAAAAATCCAAACATAATCTTTTAAATAATTATTAGTTTTTTTAAAAAAAATTATTTTCTTTTTTCTAATAAATATAAACAAAAAATTTTAATTGATTTATTAAAAATCCAAACATAATATTTTAAATAATTATTAGTTTCGAAAAATAATACTTATTTTTTTTCTCTCCTAATAAATATAAACGAAAAATATATAATTAAATTTTAAAAATTGTTATCCAATCAGAATAGTAAGATTTGAAATTATATTATAGGATATTATGTTAACCAATCAAAATTATAATAAAAACAAAAATTAAAAGTGTGATTCATTTTAAAACTGATATTAATATAAGAATTAAAAATTAAATTAAATTTCTTATTAAAATTAACATAAAAAGTCTTTAAATAATTTTAAATTAATATAAATATAAACGAAAATTTTAAATTAATTTTTAAAAATTCAATAAAAATCCAAAACAAAATCTTTTAAATAATTATTAGTTTCAAAAAATAAAACTTATTTTCTCTCTCTCTCCTAATAAATATAAACGAAAAATATAAAATTAAATTTTAAAAATTTTATCCAATCAAAAAAGTAAGATTTGAAATTATATTATACGATATTATGTTAACCAATCAAAATTATAATAAAAACAAAAATTAAAAGTCTGATTCATTTTGAAATTGATATTAATATAAGAATAAAAACTAGAATTAATTTTCATATTAAAATTAATATTAAAATCAATTTGAAAGTAAAATTAATAATATTCATATAAACAAGTGAAATGTAAAACTGAATTTAAACAACTTATCATTTGGATTCATTTTCACTATATGTCTTAGACTCGGTTGAACCATATCCTTTAGATTTATCAGTTGCTTCTTCAGAAACAGATATACCATTGTCGGTTTTCAAATCTTCCTATGTTTTTGTTTCCATAGTACGACCTCTTACTTAAAGAATTCCACTAGCCACCACATTTTGATTAGACATTCATTGCATATGATAATTAAACATTAGAATATTATAAAACACTATGCCACTGCTATTTAGGTGGCCAATATATGGCTATTAGCCACTAATTATTTTGTGGTTTATTGGGCACCGATTAGCTACTAATTTTTTTTTTTTTTTGGGTGGTCAATCGTGGCTAATTATGACTATTTTATGGCCACCAATGCAAAATCGGTGATTAAATAGTGGCTAAATAACAGTTTTCATGAGTAACGATGCAATCCACACATATAATTATAGAAGAAATATGAATTCAAATCATTGTTCTGGTATATGATTTATTTATAATATGATATTTTCTATCGATATATTTGAATATTTCATTATTTATGTAAGAATAACTTAATTATACAATCCTAAAATCTAAATTTTGGTTGCTTTTTAAATGTGAAAGTAATGTGTACAATTTTTTTCTAGAGGAGAAGAGAGATTTGAGCAAAACAATACACAAGATCAAAACAATACACAACATAGCAAGTAAGATCATGAGAACCAACTCCGTTCTTGATAAGAAATAGAAGTATAGTTTGAGGATATCTTAATTAACACAACACAAACCATATATAATAATAATAAATAAGATAGATAAGATATTAAAATATAAAATAAATCTAATATAAAACACTAATAATAATCTATGATTAAACAAACTACGTATGAACCATACATTTCTGAGTGTTGCAAATTATTTGAGGTCATCGAGTTTTAATCACATAACAACCTTAACCACCAAAAATATAGTTAACACAACAGAAGCCCAATTACGTATGAGGAAAAAGAAACGTAAATAAATGAAACATAATGTTTTAATATATTTTCTTCGCTGTGTTGAGTCCATGAGATTATATCTAAAACTACTTCAACACAAAGAGAAATCAAATATTATGTGATTACTTTGAAAAACGAGATAATTTTTATTAAGTTACTTTAGTAATCTATCCACTTTTATAGTTCGTTGACTCTTAACCTATGTTTTAAGGAATTTTCCTTGTAACCGGAGAATTTTAAACCAAAAATCAGATTTATAACACAGGGTATGTACAACCGAATGTTTTTCTCATTTAAGCCGTCTATAGTTGCCAACTATAACTAAAGTTCCAATCAAAATTTTGAACTATTGTCTCCCAACTCCATAATGAAACTTTCAAAAATTTGACCACCATATATATTGTGTTTTGAAATTTGTTATTCAACGCCAGAAAATGTATCATATTTTATTTAATAAATATATAAATTTAGTAAACCCAATATACTATCATTTATAGAGGTTTTGCTGTAGTTGGAAATTTTTTACATCGTTCAAAATTTCATCTAGTAAATTTATAAACACTGATATGACAGTATTCAAAACTAACCATTTATCTGAACACTGTTGTAATTTATGAGGACTTTTTGGACATTCGATCTACTTTTTCAAAATAATGAAAATGAAAAACCAATAATTGATTGGTAGTTTGGTATGAATGGGATATTATTTTTCGAGGGAAGTCATTTTGACATCACAAATATAGGAAATGGGGTCGATTTGGTCCCAACGAAGACGTAATTATATACACAACAAATAAAGATAGAAACTCCTTATAAGAAGAAATATTTTTATATTTAATATAAAACGTATAATATACTTGGTGCACAGACATGCACGGTTGCTCAACAACTTTGTTATTTTTATCCCTTATGCGAACAAGGAACACCAATAACGAAAGATCCATTTCTTTTGAGACTTAAACAGCTTTAAGAAAAAACTATTTCTAGTTTAAAGGATATAGTATTATATAATAGAACTACACTCCCTAAGGGATGCTAAAATAACATCATTTCGTAAGAGAGGTAAAAAACAACAAAATCATATGTCAGTGCACACTCGTCCTTGTTTTAAATCCTATAACAAATTAATCAATGTTATTTTGTACGTATTTACACATATATATAGCTTAGCTTGCTCTCACATGGGATGGGACTGGGAACTAGCTAGAAATCACAGAACCTTCAAACTTGCTTCCACCAAATTTAATTAATTGAACACTAATAAAATATAATTTAAGTCTACAAAAATTATCACCCCACGACTATGTAAGTAGATATGTAAGTGAATATGCTTATATGGATTCATGGTTACAACTTACAAGTAAATAAATTCTCAGAATTTTGCATTCGTGTTATGATCTACAGGGAAAAAAACACAAGCCTCTAACCCATAATATGTCACATTCAGGGAAAATATACATAAGATAGAACAAAAACCCAGAAAAAGTAGAATATATATAGTAAATCAAGAAATACGAAAAATCAACGGCGACGGCGTGGAAGAATAAGATGATCGTACGAAGCAGCTTTTGCTGATCTCGGAAGATAAACAATGGACTCTGAAACTGCACAAGTTCTCCGACAAGAACCGTAAAGATTCACTAACCCGAACCTGTTCCCGATGCTGCTCTTTGACAACGCCTTGCTTGATCCACCGGAATGTTCTCGAAACTTCCGATCTACTTCTTCACCACCGTCGATGTCATCGTCGTCGTCACTGTTTCCTTCGTCTTTTGAACACTCCAATAACGCTGCTGCGAAGGGATCTCTCACGGTCACTGGGAAGCTGTTCTTCTTACTTGAATGGTTAGACTTATAGTGGTTTCCGGTGGTAGGAAAGTGGATATTCCGGTGGGGAGGTAGGGGTAATAGATTTAAAGATTCGTTGTTTCGGTGGTGGTTGAGTCTATAAGAGTAGTCTTTAGGTTTTCCGGGAAGCTGTTCCCATGAAAATGGGACGCCGAGGAGACGGAGAGGAGTTGCCGGTGAATTTAAAGGGGAGTCGCCGGGAAATACGAGGGAGCTAGAGGAGCATGAGGAGAAGGAAGAAGAAGAAGATAACGATCTCCGGGAAGAAATAGGTTTCTTCATCGGAAAGTTGACCGGGTCGGATCGTTTGGATACTATTCGGGTTCTTGAAGAATCCATGAGGAAGACTCAGAAGAAGAGAGATAATGCGATCTAGACAGGAACTATATTTTTGGCTTTTAGTTTTTGTTCTCTGATTATAATTCTTTATAAACTGTGGGAAAAAGGACAATATCGTCCAATTAATTTTTATTCTTTCAACTAATTATAATCAATATAGTGACAATAAAAGGCAAACATAATTATTACATCTAAGTATTATTATTTTGTTTCTACTCATCTATAACTCTTTCCAAGTGATTTGTTTATACGCTTGCATGCAATGAAACTTTTATTTTGAATGTGGAATAATAGAAAATTTTAGGTAAGGAAAAATAATACGCACGGAAAGTTAAACAGATGATTAGATTTTGGTAGATATGATTGTATTAGTGGATACGGAGAAGAGTCTCGTTTTATTTTGTTGAAAATGCAAGTAAAGATGGATTTAGGGTGAGAGTGGCGACCCCATGGGATTGATGGGCTTAGACGAGATGAAAATGACATTGCGACATGAACTTTTTAAGAACCATAAATAGTATAGTATTATTTTATTTTTTAAAAAAATTCTCAGTATATGATCCACAATAAAAGAAAATTAGTCTCTTGACAAATCTACATGTGAGTAATTTACCACGGATAATAATGTAAGAAGATCGTAGACTATACTATATATAGTTAGTTACAAACTTACAAATGGCATGGTTAGGACAAAACAAACGTAACAAATATGGTTAGTTTATTCAGTGCGGTTTGTATTAATAATATAACTTAAAGAATGAAGATGGATTAAGTGCTTATATATGTTTTTGGTTGAATTTGATAAGTCTCAAACATAAATTATATGAGCTAATAAGAAGAAAAAAAATTCATTGCTTATAATTTGCAATGTTCACATGTGAAAATAACCCGTAACAAAATTAATAAAGCTTATCTATAATTAAAATCTACTTTTTGTGAAACAATATTTGCAATTTTAAATAGAACCCATAATAGCATCTCCATCGATAAGAATTCCTCATAAGATTTTTACCAATATTTTTTATTATAAATTATAACATTAAACGTGTTTTGAGAAACAAAAATTAAAAATTAATTTTTAAAAATAATTTTTTAAAACATATTTATCGATATAATTTTTATTTTTTAATTTTAAAAATTCATCTTAAAAAACTCCAATGAAAACGGAAGTGCTCTTATATTCTTGATTCTTGAGCCGATGCTAAAACAATTTTGAATAAATATGACTTTGCCCACTCCTTCCTTTTTTTTTTTTTTTTTTTTCATCAAGCTCCATATATTAAGTAAATCGGTTTACAGAGTTAAGCACTAAATAAATATGCCCACTCCTTTACCCAGCCAATTTTGAATAAATATGACTTTGTCCACTCCTTTACCCAGCCGTATGGAGCGTTATGTCGTCGGTCACGTGCAACAATAAGAGCTTTGCTAATGGCACGTGACGTATATCATTTCATGGGCCCCAAATACTGGGCCTCGAGAAATCTGTATCATCAAAAATGGCCTTGATGAGTTATTTGTCTGATTTTAAGTTTTCTGCGAGTCCATCGTTTTCTTTTTGGTAACCTGCCCCATCGTTTTAAGTTTGTAACTTTTGTCTGTTGTATCTTTGTAATTATGATCCGTGGAAACAAAGTTTTTTTTTTGCTTTATTGAAGCCTTTACAAGTACAATGTCAAAAACACCAACCCAAAAGATGATTACGAAATTATTTAACAGTCAAGTTTCTCAAAGATGTAATATGAATACTAGATGTAATATGTTACGATCGTATCGAGATTTATGTTTTTGGTGGAATCATTTTGGGCTCAATGAGTCTATTGGGAATTACATGTGGGCTCAAAGTTAACATCTTTATACCCCATTCTGTATTCTTATTTTTTCGACTTCCAAGCCCATTATGTCTATAAACCGACTTTTCTATATATAGTGAATTCCCTATACGTTTTAGTTGGTCGAGATTCATTATACATTTGAATACTTTTTGTTATGGATGTCAATTTTTAATTATATAGTCCAACAATTTTTTAACAAAATTAATTACCGGACTTGAACAAAATCAAATTGACAACTACTTTAATTTGGAAATTTGATTGCCATTAGTTTGTTGCGTCTTAACTTTTTTTATACACTAATAGATATGTAGGTTTTCTCACCTTTTTACGAAATAATTTTGAAATTTCCCAAAACTAATAGAAAACACACATAATTGCAGAAATGTAGGTTTTACTCTTATGGGATAGGGGTGCACTACACGAGGCTATTTTCTCAACGAATTTTTAACTCAATATATGGTCTACATATAGTAAAGAAGCTAAAACAGACTAAACAGAGAAACCGTACGAAAAAAAGAAGAATCTAAATCAACGTCTATTGCCGTGACGTAATTGTCATATAATAAAGTGTAAATCAAAAAGAAAATGGAAGAAGGGGATGCTCGTTCGTTCGTCATGACCATAAGTGGATCATGTGGTCCAAATTCTCTGTACACTAGATTAAATCATCCATTATCTCTCACCCTTTATAATAACAAAGAGCGGATCATCCACGCGCCGTCGTCGAAAGGTGGCCAAAGCAAACCCATCTTTGAAGAAAGTTAACTTATAAACAGCTCAGTCGCAGAGTGATGAATGACACAAAATTGGATCTGAGTTAAGAAAAAAAGGACAGTGTCGAGTGGGTTGATCACGTGCGAACGACACGCGTCGCCGTCATCAGTTTAGAGTGGGGCCCACCTTTGAAACTCTTTTTCTATCAAAACTGATCTAAGTCCTTCAATTGTTTGTGTTTGTTTATGTGATTGTCTCTCTCACGAAATGACTTGATCCCTAGAAATCTGTTTTTATATATAAATTTCTATAGCCTCTTTTGACTTTGGAGTGATGTTTGAGTTTAATTAATGTGTTCAATCACAGTCACGTCAGACGGTCAACGCTCTGACTCAATCGGGGATATTTCCATAGCAAAGAATATAAGAATTGTCTTCAAAACGGTGTCGTGACGGCTCTAAAACGTACATCCCCTAACGCACGGCTTCTTCACTAGATACAATGTTTTTAGTTTTTACTCGAATAGAACTAACAATATACATTCTGTTACTCTTATACGACATACAAAGATTAAGATTGTGAAAATGTACTCGGTTACGATTTAGTATGACCATGCGCAAGGTGCGTGCACGTACGTTTTAGCCTATTAGAAATTTAACAAAAAGGACGGTAGTTTAAGATGATCCCAAGACAGCTACTACACATGCTTTGTCAAATTAAACCACGCAGAATATTAATACAGCTATGTTTTGTTGTGTGCACATCTTATCCTGAAATTTGATCGAACTCGAGTTGTACCATATTTGAATTGATTCGTCCTTTTTAAGACTTTTTACATTGGGGGTGTTGAAAAGGTGTTGAAAATAAAATTCAACAGTTTAATCAATTTAATGGGGATATTAAATTTGGTGTTGAATTCAAATGTGTTGAATTGTAAGAAATGGAGAGATAAAATAATATGGGTTAACTTATCATTGGACCAAAATAAATTAAGAGATATTATTGTTTTTTTTTCTCCATACTATTAAAACTCAATTATTGGATAATATAATAATTATTTTAATTTTCTTTTTATATCAAAATTTAGAATTTTTTATATTTTATAAATAGAGATTCGGCTCATTTGTTTTGGACACAGAAAAAAAACATCTTATTTCGTCAAATGGATTCCAATAATAACTCTTTCAATCCTCAAAATTCTGGTAATTACTCTTTCAATTACCTAAATCCCAACAATTATCAATTTCAAAATCAACCTCCTAACCAACCCCAACATATACCCAATTATGGATATCCTCCAAATTTTTTCATACCGTCAGTTATTCCGAATTTTACTCCATACTACGAATCTATGGATTTGACATGCATTTTTTGGATGTCTAGGTACATTGAACGATATAAATGTTCTAGACCGTTCACCAGTGTTCGATGATGTTGAACAAGGAAATACGCCAAGAGTGAACTTCTACGTGAACCAATGTCCATATGATATAGCGTATTATCTAGCTGACGGTATATATCCTTCTTATCCAACTTTCGTCAAATCAGTAAGACTTCCTCAGAGTGAACAAGATAAGTTATTTGCACAACGTCAAGAAAGATGTCGGAAGGACATTGAACGTGCATTCAGAGTGTTGCAATCTCGTTTTAAAATTATCCGTGAACCAGCTCGCATGTGAGATATAACTGATTTAGCTATGATCATGAAGTCATGTATCATATTACATAATATGATAGTTGAAGATGAGCAAGATACATATGTTCAACATTGGACCGATTATGATCAATTTGAGACAAGTGGGTCTAGTACACTGCAACCATTCTCGACTGAGGTGCTTCCTGCATTTGCAAATGATGTGCTTGCTAGTTCCGACTTGCGCGATTCAAATATACATCACGAATTGCAAGCGGATTTAGTCAAACATATATGAGTAAAATTCGGAATGTTTAGAGATTAAAATATTTTTAAAAAAAAATTGTAAAAATTTTGTGGTTTGTATGTGTAATATTATAATAATAATGTGTGTTTCAATAAAATTTAAATGTGTTTTAGTAAAATTATATGTTTTAATAAAAATATAGGGGTAAGGTGTTGAATTTTTTAAAACAAAACTATTGTAATGTGTAAAATAAAAATGAATGTTAAATTATAAAATAGATGAAAAAAGGATAATGTAGAATAAAAAAAAAAGTGTTAAGTTCAACATTTTAGATAGTCTAAGGAACCAACGAACCTATTCGAAAGTCTTAGTTAAGTTTGACTTGTAATTTCGTGATTGTCATATTCGAAAATTTAGTTTCACTTAACACGTTTTATAAGGTTTGTTCATTTTAGAAATAATCTAGTGTCTATAAAATAAAAAATATTAGAGTGACAAATTTAATAACTCCGTTCAGCAGTCGCCAGCTGGCATTATACGTTTTGCCGCGTGTTATTTTCTCAGTGAGCATTACTTTGCTGACGTGGTAGCCACTTGCTTTACGTTCTCGTTCTTCTCCTTAAATACAGCTCTCAGTATCTCAGCCCCTGATCTTCAGCCTTCTCCAGTTCATCTCACACACCTCTCTCTCTTTTTAACTCCGTTTAAATTTTCCATCCGAAGAAATAATGTCAGGTTTTGACGGCGTTGAAAATCAAATGAACGGTCCAGATTCACCAGCTAGTCTCTCCCAAGATCCTCTTTCATTATTATCATCATCTCCTTGTTTCCCGATCACCCTCAAGGTAATACATACACTAATCCTAGATTATAATTTTTAATACGAAATTTTGAATATAAAACGTTATTTTTATTCTTGCGCCTCAAACAACAAAAAAACTCACTAATTGACTCGTTTTGACTCTGCCTT
Source organism: Cardamine chenopodiifolia (assembly GCA_963922655.1). Classification (NCBI taxonomy): domain Eukaryota; kingdom Viridiplantae; phylum Streptophyta; class Magnoliopsida; order Brassicales; family Brassicaceae; genus Cardamine; species Cardamine chenopodiifolia. The sequence continues at coordinate 14,543,937 of OZ000476.1, read as the reverse complement.
GACTCGTTTTTTGTATTTCTTTAATTTAGTTCGTCGATGTGTGTTACCGAGTAAAGATCGATGGCATGAATGCCGAGTCAGGGAAGATCAAGAAATTGTTTGGACTAAAACACCAACCGTCCGGTGAAACGAGATCAACGGAGGAGAGAAAGATACTTAACAAAGTCTCTGGAATGGTCTCTCCCGGCGAGTTTATGGCCGTTCTTGGACCATCGGGAAGCGGTAAATCAACGCTCCTAAACGCAGTCGCAGGGAGACTCCATGGATCAGGCCTCACCGGAAAATTACTCATAAACGACGGTAAAATAACGAAACAGACATTAAAACGAACCGGCTTTGTCGCTCAAGACGATCTTCTTTACCCTCACTTAACCGTACGTGAAACCCTAGTTTTCGTCGCCTTGCTTCGTCTCCCTCGGACTCTAACCAGAGACGATAAAATCAGAGCCGCTGAATCGGTTATAACGGAGCTTGGTCTTGCGAAATGTGAGAACACAGTCGTCGGAAACACTTTCATTAGAGGGATCTCAGGTGGAGAAAGAAAACGAGTGAGTATCGCTCATGAATTACTCATCAATCCGAGTCTTCTGGTTCTTGATGAGCCGACCTCGGGGCTTGATGCTACGGCGGCTCAACGGTTGGTTCAGACTCTCGCCGGATTAGCTCATGTGAAAGGGAAGACGGTGGTGACGTCGATTCATCAGCCGTCGAGCCGTGTGTTTCAGATGTTTGATACTGTGCTTCTTCTGAGTGAAGGGAGGTGTTTGTTCTTCGGAAAAGGAAGAGACGCCATGGATTATTTTGATTCCGTCGGATACTCGCCGGCGTTTCCAATGAATCCGGCTGATTTTCTTCTCGACCTTGCTAACGGTACGTCCCATTTTTAAATTCAGCTTTTCTTTCGTTTTATATAATGACTTTAATGTATTTAGTGTACTAACACGATAATTAACTTATTAATATATATAATCATTCTGTGATTGAAAAAAAGAATATCTTACTACATGACTAGACCTATGATTCCCGTTTTGTATAATAGTAATTATTTTTTATTTGCTTGAAAGTATTCTTACAGTGAATTGACTGATGGTAAGATAAAAAAAAAACTTTTAAAATATGAAATTACCTTTTATGTACGTAAACGTATATATGGGTATTTCATAGGTAACCATGCATAGCACCCATGTGGAGAGGTTAGATATTTGTATAGAAAAATACTATGAAAATAACAGCTCGACCCCCAAAAAAGATAGTAATAAATGCGTATTTATGATCGTTATAGCCGACGTACGATGAGAGTTATACAAGTCTAAGCTTGTGGTGTGTCTCACATCTTATTGACGCTGGTCGTCGTGGTGGCTAGAAACTAATTAATCTCTTATAACTTTTTTTATAAAGAGATTAATTAGTTGATTATCGCTTTGTGTTTTGAGTTAAACTAGCCTAATCTATTGGCTATATGGAGTATTACATAGAACGGGTCTAGCATTACATAATTAATAAATAAACGTTATTTTATGGTAAAGGGGCTTATATATAGCATCTTTATCTTTATTTTTTCTCACCGTTGTCCCCAATAATAAAGTTTACAATTAAAAGAAAAGTCGATAATTGAAGGGTGGCTTTTTGATGTTAATAATTATGGGCAATTGGATACGTGTTATGGCTTTCTTTCTATCTTTTTCGAGTATGATATGTACTCCACAGATTTTCGGGTCTAAAATTTGGCATATTATATCATCTGAATAAATGTTGTTCCCTACTTTTATACAAAACCTTATCGCATTATACGTTTACACTATTAAACCATACCTCTTTCTTTCGGGGATAAAAAAAACAGGAGAAATAATCTTTATTTTTCATTTTTGTTTTAACGGGGTTTATAGAAAAAAGCACCACGTGTCTTATGAGTGTTACAAGATGACGTATGGTTTTAGCCCTGGTTATTGTGTTTTCTGTTTCTTCTTTTTCCAACTTTTTCAAAAAATAGCTCTTCTTTATTTGCACTATCCGTACTTTTTCATTTTATCTCTTATCTTTTTTCTGTTTTCTCAATATTTCTTACTTCTCTTTTTTTTTTTTGTAGCCAACTAATAAAAACAACATCCATTTTCATTATTTTAACCAAAGCAGTCTTCTCACACTCTTTTTCTCCTTTACATTTTATTTTTTGTGTTGCATTTAAGCTGCACGCGTCGACTCAGGCGCGTGATTTTGGTTGTCTAGCACTTCCGTATTTGGTATTTCCATGCATCATCCATGATCCGTGAAACTGTTACTTGACTGGGTAACCGCCTAAGCGAACACAATCACACCCTCGCATCTAGCGTGTGGTTATCACTCACCTCTCGATTTTCATCGAATGCCTAAACCTATGCTTCGGGAATTTTCATGTACTCTTAACCCAGTATCAATGTCTTTTTTAGTCTCATTGTTATTACAAGATATCTTCCAATTTGCATTTTTTCTTTCACATAGGAAATTATAAAAGGAATTCCAATTTATTCCAATTGGAGACATACCCTCAGGTCATCTTAATTTATCCAATTCGTCCTTGCTCATCCGAAACAAGGAAGTAAGTACCATATAATGTTACGAATGTTTTGACGTTTTAGGCAAATATATGATTCAGTCATTGGTACTGATGATAGTATTCAGTCATATATAGTCTATATATGTAAAAAATATAGCTAGCTAGGGACATCCATCACACACACATACATATGCATGAGTTAATGTTTTTCTGGGGATTGTTAATAGAGTTAATGATTAATTGTGATACCCAAGACCAAACAAATCTCATGTCTTCGTCGTCGACTTTTTGTTTCAGTTAGGTAGCCTATTAAGCAATATCCGAATTCGAAAAAGCAAATATCCCAAACCCAATTTGTTTTAATGTACCCCATATGTTTTAGTGTTTTTCACAAATAACTTCAAATAAATATGCATTTTATGTAAACATTCAATTCAGTTTAAAGAATTACCACTTTGTGCAACTCTTCCTTTTCAACCCTTTTATAATCTAATTTCAAAAATTCATTTGAGTTTGGTGTTCTTGATTTAAGATTCTTTTCTTTATTTTTTGCACAATAAAATTCTTAGTAAGCTATCTTATTTCTTAGTATACTTTTCTATCTAAATAAAACTTAAATTTTGAACCTTTCTTATTTATAAATCTCTTCATGTGTGTATATATGCACGCACATGGTATGTATATTTGAGTGACGCCATTGGGAAAGTAAGAAGGCATTAACAGGATGGGGGGGAATAAGAATGCCACATAGAAATAGTTTGTTGCGCACGATGGCATATATACAGTATTAAAATTAATTTAATAATTTGGTGGGTATTAAGTTCTTTGTCTCCACGAACCATATGCTTCACATTCAATCTTTCTTTGTATTATGATCTTCGAGAAAAGAAAAAATCACATTTTATTGAACCAACCATCCACATGACAGTTCGATCTATTTCAGGGATATAGAACTACATACTTATATACTTTTTTTCATAAACTATATATTTATATTATGTGTACATGTATGTGATATTCCATGGGTGGAAAGTTGATAATCACATGATCTTTTTTTGTTTTGTTTTTACACATGATCTACTAAACCTTCTTGACTAATTATTTCGTTATTAAAAGATCAAATATTTTTTTGCTATTTTTCAGGACAAAATGTTAGTTAGATATTGCCATCAACGTCAAATCAAAACAGTAAACTCCACTTGCCCTAACTTATTGATCAATTAGAAAGAAAAGACCAACATAAATTAATTTTTCTATCCCAAAATTATTGCTTTTCAAAAGCTGCCTATGACATTTGATGATTACACTTGTCGAGTATTTGACTATGCATTGTTCATTTATTTATTGTCTTTCTCTAACTTTTGTTCCTCAAAATTCAATTTTAATCATGTTGATACTTGAGCTGAACACGTGTTAGGAGATGCTAAATATTTTGCATAAGCTTATCTTAGGGAAAGTTTTTTTCTTTCAAAATAGATTATTTGATTCTCAAACTTTTCCATTCTTTTAAATTTTGGAATCGATGAGAAGCTAAATTAAGAATCGTAGTGGCGACCTTATGCTTTCTTGGGTGGACTCTGTCGCCTCTCCACCTTGATGGGTCAGCTTTACTGCAAATCTGATTTCCATTACTTATTAATTAGTCAATTTCTTATTTTAAACATGTTTGCTTTAGTTAAATAAATTAAAAAATGGGTCCAATACAGTGTCAAAACCTATTTAAATATATTTGTTTGGTCGGTTCAAAGAACACGATTGGCTGATTCGCTCTCACCTCTGTTCGGTTCAATGCCACTTTGAATTGTCTTTTCCTTTTTATAATTAGCATAATTAATTAATTATTTCACTGGCCAATTAACTTTCGCCTATTTGGATGATAACTTGAGTGGTTCATTTTCGTTACTATATAACTATAACTTGATTCGTTGATTAATTAATTAACCGCTAAGATATTTTAAATTGTTAATTTATTATCCAAGTGGCGAGCCCTGGATATGTGTTAATGTTACAAGTGGTTAGCATAATTTGCTCTGTTTTTTATTCGTAACATCTCTAAGCTGATTGTTTTTACATTATGCAGGAGTTAGTCAGATTGACGGTGTAACGGAACGGCAAAAGCCAAACGTGAGACAAACACTTGCCACGGCTTATGATACATTGCTAGCCCCACAAGTCAAAACTTGCATCGACGCGACACATCCTCCTCTAGAGAACGCGAGTTTTGTTAAAACGCGAGGAAACGCCACAACCGCCAGTGGAATAATCTCCGGTCTCACAACATGGGTTAGCCAACTCTGCATTCTCCTCCACCGACTTTTAAAAGAACGGCGTCACGAATCCTTCGACGCACTTCGCATTTTCCAAGTCGTTGCGGCTTCATTGCTCTGTGGTCTCATGTGGTGGCACTCTGATTATCGAGATGTACATGTAAGTATCAAAGATTATTAATCACATTATTTAATTAGTTTTGGCATTTTGCCCTAACAATAATGTTTTTACAGGACCGATTAGGCTTACTTTTCTTCATATCAATCTTCTGGGGGGTACTTCCATCATTTAACGCGGTATTCACATTTCCGCAAGAACGCGCGATTTTCACTAGAGAACGTTCGTCGGGTATGTACACACTCTCTTCATACTTCATGGCTCATGTACTCGGATCGCTCACCATGGAACTCGTTCTCCCGGCGGCGTTCTTGACACTAACTTACTGGATGGTTGATCTACGCCCGGGGCTAGTCCCGTTCCTTCTTACCCTCACCGTGCTCTTACTATACGTTTTAGCGTCTCAAGGACTTGGACTTACCCTAGGCGCAGCGATCATGGACGCTAAAAAAGCGTCAACAATCGTAACCGTGACAATGCTAGCGTTTGTCTTAACCGGTGGTTACTATGTAAACAAAGTGCCATCTGGAATGTTGTGGATGAAATACGTTTCCACAACGTTTTATTGTTACCGTCTTTTAATAGCGGTCCAATACGGAAATGGGGAGGAGATGTTGCGGATGTTTGGATGCGAGTTGAAGGGAACGCAAGGAGCCGCGACGATGGCTCGGTGCCGATTATTGGAGGAGGAAGTGATCGGAGGTATTGGGTTATGGACGAGCGTTGGCGCTTTGTTTTTGATGTTTTTTGGGTATAGAGTATTGGCGTATCTAGCTTTGAGACGTATTAAACATTAAATGAGATGAGAGAGTTGGGGGGGGGGGTGAATAAAATAAATAATGAGTGGGTAAAAATTAATTTTTAGGTTTTAATTCGGAATATTAAGCCGTTGCTAGTTGTAATTTTGCGATTTTGCGACGGGTTAGCGGGTTTAGTCATCGATGGTTAAGTTTTAACATGTGAAATGAAAATGACAAGTATTTTTAATTGATTTTTAATAATATGTATATGAAATCTATCGCATGGTTTTTATTTTTTTATCGATTTGTGAAAAGACCCATTTGACTAGGCCGAATGACGAGTTGATTCTTCTTTGTGGCCCTTGGTCCATGGGCTTGTTTAAAGCTCAATGTTTCGTTGGTTTTACTATCTTTAATCTGACGGCCCGTCATTCACAAGTTCTTTTTGCAATTATTTAAATTTATTTTCCTGAGAAATGATTAGAGAACAATAAATATTAGAAATATAACAATGGTCTCAAATCTAATTATATTTAATTTAAAATATATATATTTTTGTTAAAAAGGTGAAATTTTGTGAATACATTATATAATATATATATAATTCTTGATTGGAAAAACCAGTAGGACCACTAACAACTTATACATAAATCTCACTGAAGTAATAATTTAAAAGTAAATACTTAATATAAATTTTTTTAATACCATCAAATATTTATTTTTCTATAAAAAGATTTAATTAAAAACAAATGATCACAAAAATGCTGGCGATTAGATAGATACAAGTATCCTGGAAAATCAGAGATAATAGAATTATTTACAAGCCAACATAAATCAACCGTCAGATTATGATTTAATCATTTGAGGCCGTCCGTTTTGAGTCGGTTTCAAGACTGAACATAAATGGAAATTTCACGTCACGCGTATTGAACCTTGTCTCAATTCCCAAATTCTATAAAGAGAAATGCAAACATTTGGTCGTGGAAGAAGAGCCTACCTTAACCTGAGCTTCGTCGTCGTCGTCATCTTCTCATCGCATCTCGCTTCAATCGTCATGGCTGAATCTACCGGAGAATCAACGGAATCGTCTGCAGCGAAGGTTCACGTCATCTACACCGAGAAACCAACCGATGAGGAACCTAAGACCTATCATCTCCGTACCCTTTCCTCTGCTCTCGGCAGGTCAATAATCAAATTTTCCACTCTCGATTTTCATCTTCGGATGAGACGATCTTTGGGTTGATCGCTTTGATTTAGTGATTTCTGAAATTGGGGATTTTCCATTAGCAGCTTGAATTGTTTAAAGAAGATATTTTTATTGTTGTTTGATTATGGTTGTCTCTATCTGTTTATCGTTTTGATTTGCTACAGCATCGATTCTATGCAGATGCGTAAGAAATGATAATGGATTGTGTTTGTTCTTATGTTGGTTTCAGTGAGGAAGCTGCAAAAGATGCTCTGATTTATAGTTACAAGGAAGCTGCTTCTGGTTTTTCAGCTAAGCTCACTCCTGAGCAAGTCGCTGAGATATCAAGTATGCTTTCATCAGATTTCTCGTTTGATTTGAATTGTGAAACTACAATGTTATTTGGACCCAAGGAATGCATAAAAATCTAGTAGCCCCTCTCTGTTTGATTCGAATTGTGAAACTACAATTTTAGTCGGGTACTTGTCTGGTTATGAACTTGTGATCATTGGATCGACTGACCCATTTCATCAAATGCAGTTGAAATAATGAAAACATGACTTGTGTAGATCTAATTGATGTACAGTAAACCTTTATAAATTAATAATTTTTGATATTTTATTAATTTGTAGTGATATTAATTTATCTACAAATTAATAAGTATTAATTTACACTTGAATGAAGTTTTAACTTGTTGATCAATGTTTTTTTTTCCTTCTTCTGTTTTTCTCATATGCTTTTGGGGATTTGGATGTTGCAGAGCAACCAGGTGTGATTCAAGTTGTGCCGAGCCAGACTTATCAGTTGCATAAACCTGGTGGTGGCGGTGGTTTCAAGTTGACCTAACTTGACTTTGTGTATTCAACTTCTGAACTAAACATGTTGCTTTACAGAAACTAGCCTGTTGTTGTAATGTTGTGGCTTTGAACTAGTACCTAACTAAAATAATGTCATGAAGTTGCTTTGTTTCGAGTTGAGAATTGAGTTTCTTCAATATATAGTTTCAAGAGAAATGGTTCTTTCCTAGTTCATATTTCATACTCTCTCTGTTCCACAAAGATTAATTTTTAAGATTTTGCACACATTAAAAATCTTTTTACGTAACCTAAAATACCCTTATTTTTTTAATTAAATTAACTATTTTTCTTGCTTTAGCTGCATTTAATAGGGAGTAAAATAAAAAAAGTTACATAATTTTTGCATTGAAAATACGAAACATATATTGAATTTTTTTTTCTAAAACTTATATCTTTAAGAAACGGAGGGAATATTTCATTAATTCTGAAAAGAAACAAAAATATTATTCCGGAACACAAGTACTCGTTCGTCTCTCGTCTTGTGAAATCGGTTAACAAAAAAACATGTATTGCTTCTCTAGTTTCTTCTCAACTTCCACTCTCAATTAGAGAAAAAAAAAACTGAATTGTTACGACAATTGCCATGTAAACGAATCAACATTGCTGTTCTCGTTGTGTCCTCTACCCATTTATAGTGTATTCTTGTCCTCTGTAAGGCTATGGCATCGAAGGTTAAAGCATGTGTATTGTAAAGATGCTTCTCCTTGGCTATTCATATATCTTCTTTCTTTTCAATATTGTTGGAAGTATAGAGATAAACCCGATGAGGAAAAGCACTGACAATGTCTTGAAATCATACAGATCTTTCACCGATTTGAGATCTCCAATAGCAAGGCCAGCCTACAACAAAAAAGAACAAAATTAAACTCTGTGCACACACTATAAGCAGATGCCATGAAACACAAGAATCTTGAATGATTGCATATCATAAAAAGAAAGATGGAGAAGGAGCAAAAGAACTTACTCTAACGGTTATATAAGCTGCGGGGATGAGACCAATCAATGTCGCCAAAAAGAAGACATGGAAAGGTACATCAACTATTGGAGAAGCCAAATTGATAAAGAGATTTGGCAGTGTTGGTGTTATCCTCAGAAACAACATGTAATTCAGAAGCTTATCTCTACGCTTACCAATCTGAAACATAAACCACAACTTAATCAGCACCAACTGAAGAATTTTCATAGAGTCATAGCCAGAACATGAGAACAAAGGATCACCTCAGCCTGAAAGAATCTTAATTTGTCAGGCCAAAGCCAAGTAATCAATGGCCGGCCGATCAACTTAGACAAAAAGAAACACGAAGTAGCTCCCGCTGTTGCATTGAAAACAACCAAGACAACACCTTTGAATACACCATAGAGAGCTCCAGCTAACAATGACATGAAGATAGTCCCTGGAATCATGAAGGTCTGCATAAAAATGTAAGTCGCACAATACCCTAAAACGAACTGCGCCGGGTACTCATTCGCATAGTTCGCTAGATTATCTCTGAAACAACAACAAGTTTACACATTTATTAATTGTAATCACAATATGAACACTATCATCTCTATACAGAAGCTCAAAAATTGGATCAAATTAGATTATCCAAGGACACAGATTCTATAATCTTAACAAATTTGCATCTTTATCAGTTAATTCCTTACTGTTCTACACAAAATCGAATCTTAGATTAGGGGAAGAAGAAATTGTACTTGAGTAAGCGGAGATCAGCGATGCTTCTTGGAAGTTTAAGCTTGCCAAATTCAGCAGCAGGCATGGTCATGTAGATACAGCAGAGTCCAGTGGTGAAGACGAGGAAGACGCCGAGTGACACGGCGAGCTCCCACCGGCTAAGAGGGAAGCGATCGAGTTTAGATCGTTTTCCTGATGGCGAATCATCATCGTCTGATATAGCTCCAAGCTCTTCGTCTTTGGTTAGGATCCGTGTCGGTGCCATCACCAAAGTGTAACAACAAAACCTCGCGTACTTCGATTTCAATTTGTGGTGGGATCGATCTTAATTCATTTGGGGATTGGTTCGGTGAAGAAACAGCACTGATCTGAAATTCCGATATCGGAAAATTGAATCAGAGAGGGATTGATTAGATCTGAGAGATTTAGGTTGTTTTGAACAGATTTAATGGCAATTCAATTTCAGAGTGATGAACCCTAGATTACCAAAAGAAACGATTCACGTTATTTGTTCCTTCAGATTAACGAACGAAGAAGAAAGAAAAAAAAAGCAAAAAGATATGGAAAAAAAATATTTTAACAGAAAACGTGTGTTTTTGTTTTTTCCCTCTTCACTATCTATCGAAGTCGGAGGGAGTTGTCGGTGGATCGTAAGACCTTCTAGATGATACTTGAAAATTGAACCCTCTGATAAGGTGAGAGGGTCACCCTTTTTATTTTCTTATTTATGGAATTTCCCCTTTCAATAATTACGTAAATATTTTGTTCATTTTTTCCCATCTTCACATGTAAATATGTCATTGGTGCAAATTCAAGATATATTTTGGTCTAGTTTAATTGTTGTATATATAGTTGTTGTCATGGATAGGTTTGAAACCGTAAGACTTAAGAGTTTCTAAAATATAAGTTCTCCTAATAGGCCACCATAGATCTGATGTGTATTGCAAGCATAGTTATTAGCACATTATGTTTTTACTTAATGGGGATAGATCGATGGATGAGTTACAAATTCGGGCAACAAATAATTAAAATGAATAGAAAAACACAAAGGCTAATTATAAAAAAAAATTCCACCTTTGTGAAATTCACCAAGAAATTATAAGTACTAAACACAAACTTCTTTTACAAATAGACAGTTATAAATGTTATTTTCCAGTTGGAACAATTAAATCATAGAAGACAAATCAATATAGAAAGATTTTGTTTTAATTACGAGTCAGGGAAGCATCCAAGAGAATTATGAATATTTGCTTTGACCTCACTGTAGTTTTGATGCATGGAAGGGAAGCTCGGCGCTAGATCATACGACTGCGTTTCGAACGAAGACATAAGGACATTAGGGTTTTGTTGATGTGTGACTTGTGTCTCAAGCAAGTTATCTAGTGTTCTCCAATCTACACAGTTGAAGCTTTTTTCTTCTTCTTGCTCGAAAGTCTCGTTCTGATCTTTAATCGTCCTTATGCTCGGTGACAAGCTTGGGCTGTCCAGCTGCGGGAGCTCGATGTTGCCATATTGATGCATCGATGAGGATACATTATTAGTACTGAAGTGATTATTGCTCATAAGCATTTGGTTAAGGTTATGGCTCGATGAAGATGCACCAATATGATGACTTGTGTTCATTGTTGCCGAAGATGAGTAGTTGTTACTACTGTCGACGTGGTAGAGCTGGTTCGGCCATGGCTCGTATATTGGCCTCTGGTTTGGAATTGGCTTCCTGAATGCTCGGCACACCACCCATCCTTCCTCCTATAGTTCACAAACATATAAAATTACTATTAGGATAACTGATTATTGATTTAGCCGGGTTAGGTTTGGTTTAATCATATTGGAAACTGTTTAGGTTCTTGGATCTCGATATGCTACATGAGGTTGATATGAATGAGTATTGAACTATATTATTAGTACTTTGTGAATGATTGGTCTGATAGTGAATCGCATATCAATTATCGTCTTGAAATGTGTACCTGAACCGGGGCAAGCTCGGAGTTTTGGAGGCGGTATTCGTGCATGATCCAATCAGACTTTCTTCCATTAGGAGCTCGACCTTTGTAGTACACAAGTGTCTTTCGCATTCCTATGACACTGTTCTTGGAAAGCACTACCTTGTCTCTACCGGTGGCTTTCCAAAAACCGGCTGCGGTGGCTCTATTGGTCCTAGTCCCGGTTGGGTACTTCCTATCCTTGTGGCTAAAGAAGTACCATTCGTTTTGCTCTTCATACCCTAGTTTGCACCTCGCTGCAATGTATAACATTAAATATTATAATGTCATAAATTTCTTACATCACAAAATATTAGGAAACTAATGTTAAAAGAGAGAAAAAAAAATGTGGTGAATTTTTATTTGGACACATGTATGATATGATTCTACTTTCTCACTTTCAACAAAAAAATTCAACTAGTTTAATTTTAAAAGAGGTATTATAATTTATGTTTGTATTACATCTCTTAATTTTTCTTTGTAATATTCTTTTTACACTCCGTTTATAAAAAAAACCTTACAAGTCAAAGAAAGTAGGCTTTCTCATTCACTTCGCAGGCCAAATTCATTGCATATTATTGGTTTTCGAATATCATATCATAACTAGACAATTTACTGCCGTTGCATGCAAAATATTAATTAATGATAATCATTATACAAAACTCATGTTGATTACCTTGTATATCCCACGGCTCCATTTTGTAGAGATCAATCTCTACAACGACATCTAAAGCACTCTTCATTGAATTGATCTTCCTATCTAGGTAATAGCCCACAAGCTCTTCCTCTGTCGGATGAAATCGGAATCCCGGTGGCATACACGATTGCATTATATTATCCATCCAGGAAGATCCTAATAAACAAATAAATCGGAAGATTGTCAGAGAGAAACGAGTAAGAAACGAGATGGAGAAATGGCAGAGAAGAGAACGATATGAAGGAAACTGTATTGTATATATATACATAAGCGTGTCTTTTTGCCTTTTTGGAAGCTATTGCGAAAACCCTAGATAAACAAGGCATAACCTTAAAGTTGTCTTTGGGACCAAAACAAAGCCTATTACAAGCTTGGTTATATTTAATTATAAGAAAGGGATCGGGTGGCTCTTGGGTCCAATGAAATTCCAAAAGCTGTGTTGAGTTACTTGAGTAATGATAGTGATGTTACACACGGACACATACACACGATAATATATTATATACCTACAAATATACAAACACACATATATGAAGCTGGATGTTATATCCAAAAGCTTGGATCTTTAAGCTTATAAATAAGGCTATCGCTATTATGTGCTGCTGATGATGGTTATGATGTATTTTAACGGGACCACCCAAAAATGGAGTTCTTTCTATTTTACAAAAGAGCAAAATTAATAACAAAGTTCGATAGTGAAAGTTTTTGGATTTTTTTTTATTTCAGATAAACATTACGTTTAAGGGTTTGTTTCGCCTTCTACATACCAAACAATGCTTATAAACGAAAAGACAATTAAAATTTCACACAAGATATGTACAATATAATATGACATTTGGTGGTTTTATAAGACCAAAAATATACAGCACTGTAAAATATGTATATGTAAAATAATCATATATAAAGGATATATTGCCGAAAAGCTTGACGGGTGGAAGTCACCAAGGTTGATGTTCCTTTGAGTGTATTACACACTCTTGTTGTCTTGAGTTATATCCCTATATACTATTAACTATAATGGTGCAGCAGCTATTAATTTCTAAGAAACAATTATTTCATAGAAACATTGATTCCAAAATCCCCACCATTCATTTCAATTTCCCCGTTTACCCTAAATTTTGTGGGTCAATGCCCACATACACTTACATGTATGCTATACACAAAACGATGATCACAGAGTATACGTATGTATATATGGTGAAAAATACAAAACAAAAACATTAATGATTCATGGTTCATGCATGTATGTTTACGTGTAAAGAAAAACCAAAAGGAACAATAGGTTGAAACTTACGAGCTAATACAGATTTGGACGAAAGAAGGACTTGTCCCAAAAATAATATGTTATTTGCAAGCGACTTCCCCAAGGACGAACTAAAAAAGAGTAGAAAAGGGAATAAGGAAAGGAGAGTTTAAAAGAAGATTGAAATATACAGTGTGGATCGAATGATTTTATATATAACAAGACAAGATAGATTGGCTTTTAATTAGATCACATGTATATGGACCATCTAGAAATCTTAGACTGTTTATATAGGTTTATGTGCATTTTATGTGAGCATGCTTATTTATATATATGGTAAGTGTGTGTCATGTGGGTGCAAAATGATGAATATAAGGAGAAGTAGAAGAATAAGAAGTAGATGAAGGAAGGATTTGATTGCGCGTGGGATAGACATCTACGGCTTGTTTTTAGTCGGCGTCTCTCTCTCACACCGCAATTTTTTGTTTAAAGTTTTTCCAATCTTCTCCACTTTACCGGCAGTTACTGCACAACTCCAACCATTTTTTATTTGTCTATTGCTTATTAGTTATTACATCACACAAGATAAACTTAATTTTTTCATTATTATATATATATATATATATATATATATATATATCAAGGCTGCATATGATATTCGATTCTTCAATTAGGTCAACTAAATTTTCCGAATATTCCAAAAATCTTCAATTTGAATGACTCTTTTTTGGATAATTTCTAATATATAAGACCATTCCGTATATTTAGAGTTTTAATAAATAAAAAATGTTTGTAATATATGACGTACTTAATTACTTTTTGAGCTTTATGAGACTTAATTAACCTCACACTCGAAACTTTTCATAAATCTTTGTTTTCACTATATTCAGTTACTTGCTATAATTTTTTTAATTTGATTCAAAATGATCATTATGCAAAACCGTCTCAAAGCATTTAAAACTCATGTGTAGATTTTTTTGTTTAATTTTTTATGTACTAAAATTTAAAATTAGTGTTTACAATTTGTATACATATTAAAAGAAGTTGAAGTTTAAAAAAAATCGGAATGATTTACACGCGTGTACATTTATGGATTACTACGTAAATCTCACTCAATATACAACCCCATCTAGTTTTAATAATTTAATATAGGGAATACAAAATCCCAAGTCTAGATCCACTGGTTGAAATAAATTTTTTAAAAAAGTGTAGATCCACTCGAAAAACCACAGATTTGTTTATTTTGTTTTTAATAATTAAACAAATGTTTTCAGATTTATAGTATACCTAAAGGAACCAGCGTTGGCCATTAAAACATAACGAAACGTATATTCGAACATTATATAAATTAGAAAAATAAAGAGAAGACGCATCGCTATACTCAATTTTTTTATTTAAATGTAAATTCATCAAGAAATAAAAATTCTCAGAAAATACATCGTGTAAAAAATTATGGGTGAGGATATTTGAACAATGGCTTCAAGTATCAAGTAGATATAAAAAAATACACTGCTTGAATATATACATATAAGGTGGTAATATATATACATATAAATATATATATATATATACATACAGTGCTTATATATTTTTGGTATTATAATACCACTTTATTTTTTCTTTTGATAAATAATACCACCTTATGTTATATTATATAGTACATATTGTCTAAGCTTTTAATTAATCTTTTATTTATCAAAAAATAAAGTAGTTATAAATAAATAGAAAAAAAAAGAGAAAGTAAAACAGAGGAATATCATATGTTCTTAAGTCTTTCTCCTGCAATCCAGCTCCCGTTGTCTAGTTTGGTGGCACCGTCCTTACACGTGTCATCAAAACTAAAAGACACGTAAGAATCAGAATGTTTCTATCACATAACTAATCATTTGTCCCTCATCTGATATCCGCCGGTCCCACTAAAGCCGTTGGCTGTCGTTTTTTACCTCATCCTTTCGGCTTATGGTGACGTCATCTCAGTAACACAGCTCTAGTCCTCAGAAAAATCCAAAACATAAAACAAAGATTCATACAGATGACAAGGTAAACACGAAATTTGAGGAGACTGGATATATAGAAATGAAAATAATAACTAATGGATACCAGAAAGTAAAAGGCACAAGAGCACTTGATTTGGATTCCAGTTTTCACATGCATGCCTATTTGTCTACTGCGCAAGGGAGAGATAAAGAGAGAGACCTCTATAGTTCAAATCCCAAGATCATCTAACCATAAATCCTTTCACACCATTCACCTTTTCAATGTATTTGAATATCCCTTGATCCTATATTTCCTTTTACTAATCATAATGTCTCTAACTCTCAATATAAAGATATATAATACCCCCTTTTTTTTTTGCATCCAATCCATATTTAGGACTCGTTTGTGTTTGACATACGAGTTCCCCATGTATACATTTGTTTTTCTATTTTCATTTTGGTTTATTTGTTACTAATTATGGATATATCATCAAGACATATATATATATATATATATAAGCATGCCATTTTTTCTCCAGAAAAACATTGATTGTCATGTCATGTATGACTATATGTAACGTATGTTGACCCAAAAAAAAAGAAGAAGACTGTATGTTACGTAAAGATTGATTTTGCGATAGGTTTTAGTGTTGATTGGTTAATACATGAGATATCAGTATCTGAAATATGTTTTCCATATTTACAAATTAACGAACCTATATTCCATATACTTTTCAGTTTTTTTTAAATATTAATATTATATTAATAAACCAATTCTAACCCCAAAATTGGTAAAATTACAGCAATTGAAACTGGATTACAAAAGACCGAAGAAAACCGAATACACCTAAGCTACAAGAGATCCTAGGCCAACTTGTAATTTACAATTAATTAACCAAATAGTTACCTGCAAAAAATCGAGTAATCCATCTGATCTTGACTGAAAATTTGTATTTGAGTCCGAATTCGAATTCGATAAATTATTTTATTAAAATGTAAATTTTAAAAAAGCTAAAATCTCATACTTGAACCCGATCCAAACCCGAAAATTCGATCCGAATATCCGAAACACATAAGTACCCATGAAAAATATCATAATTTGAGAATCGTATGTTTTAAATGTGAGTTTTATATGTGTAATATATATAAATCCGATCGGAATTCGAAGCGAAAAATTCGAAAAAACTTTGAAAACCCAAAAAGCCAAAAAAATTCAAAAAATCCTCAAAATCCGAATTTTTCGAGTTTTGATCGGGTTTTAACTCTAAAACTCGAACCCGACAAAATATTTCATTAGATTGTAAATCTGTAAACCAAAAGTCCAAACCCAATCGAATTTTACCCGAATTCAACTTGCTATTGTTCTTAATTTAAAATCTTTTTTATCCACTAAAAAAACTGTACAAGATAGTGACGCCACTGTAAATTAGTTGTTGATTCCATCCTAACTATTGGCTGGCCAGTTATTTACCCTACGATATTATTAATTTATTTTAACTAAATTATTTTCTAAGAGATTAACAAGCGAAATCCTTAATGACACATTAGACGCACGATTTATTTTCAGAGGCTGTTACTTTACCGTTCACGAATTAAAAGGTTGTCCATATCACGCCAATATCTTGAAAATATGATACATTGGTTTAGCCTTTTTATCTGTGGTAGAATTGGAGGAAATCTATGATTATATTCATCTCGTATATTCAAATTACATAGCAAGAATATCACAGTTTGGTTAAGTCATGGTTTTTCTAAGTAATTTTAATTTGTTTGAAATTTTGTGATGAAAATACATTTGTGGCCGGAGACAGAGTTAACCGCTTTGATCGACCAAAAATCCCAACTCTTTGTAATTTTCTTTTATTAGTTGACTCTTTAAAAATATTTTCTTACTGTTATAATGAGGAATCATAGTTAAATTAAGATTTTTATTAAATTAGCTGAATGTAATTTATTTTAATTATAAGATATAAAAGACAGACAAATCGATGAATAATACAGACTATACAGTATGTAGATTCAATTCTTTTATAGTTTTATAAATCAAAGCTTTAATATGCTCTATGATCTGGACATAATTTAGGCGTTTAGTTATATATAATCTTACTTTTGACTTATAAGTACGCTATGGTTTGGAATTGTAGCAACGAACGACACAAATTAAACTGTTTGTGGGTAAGATAGTTTTGTTGTTCACTATTTGTAAGTTTTGATATGCACTATGCTGATAGAAACTAATATAAGAATTTGTATTGATCTGTAATGGATAAATTATGTGAAAGCATATGATCTGTAATGAATTATTATTCACCAAAAATAGGATGATTTAGCCCACAAAAAAATAAGTTAATTCTGTTTATTGTTTTGTCTCGAATCCTGCTGAATGATTTGTTTGTATGCCAATATTGGTTTTTGAAATTCAGGGAGAAATGTTCATTTAAATGGGTCCATACTCATAAAAATGTAAATCATGAACTTAATCTGATAAAATCATTGCAATCTGATGTGATCTACCGACCTTTCACTTTCCTTTATTTTCTTAACATTGTTGTCCATTTGTATTGGACTGCTCAGCAAACCCCCAACATATTAATATATATACTGTAATATAAACTTATGGCCACACAGACCCTTCTTTCCATTGGTCCTCACTTCGAAGATTAGTCGCATAATATTATATTATACTTGAGGAACTCAACAAGAAGCTAAATCAACCAAGTTATCCATTTGGCCCACATCATTATTAATTTTAACTAAACAAAGAATTGGTTGCTGAGAAAAAAAAGGACGAATTGGTTAGCAAAGTACCTGAATCTAACTATGGAACGATATCTAACTATATTGACAAAGATCAGGGAATTTGTATTGTGCCCAAGCATTTAGCAGTGTTTAAGAGATTGATTGGAAGGTCAAAGTAGATATTCCTCGGTGAAAATTAAAGATAAATGAATTAAATAGAAAAAGAAGAAAATTTCCGGAAGAAGAAAGAAATAGATTTGCTTTGGCTGAAAGAGTTAGCTTAGGATCTTGTCTTATCCTAACTGAACTTTGACAACGACCTGTATCTAGAAACAACCCTCAATATGTTTCTTCTATTTACCAGTTTTATAATATAGAAAAAAACACATGACTTTACTTTCTTTATTTTTGAAAACTTAATTAGCATCGTTCCGCTTGTCGTCGAAACACCTGATTCAAATTCTGAAAGGAAGATTTGACAAAAAAACTACTACTGCAAGTTCAACATATGTATAAAACACTCGAACCGAAATTCAAATATCTAAGTGATCCACACACACTGCGAAAAAAACGTTAATGATAGACAATCCACCCATAAGTCATTATGTTATAACTTAAAGCATCTGACCTATATATATTGTTGTTGTACCTTATGAAACAATAGTATTCATCACTTGTAACAATCTTTGAGCTTAGATCATTGTGTATAAATATAATTCGTTCGAAATACTTTTTATATGCTTTTCTCCAATAATCTCACAGAAATATATTTGCACCCTGAAAGATATCATATCCACCAATGAATTATTATCAGCCGATATATCTTGGTGACTCAATAATAATTATTATATAGTAAGTCAGTGATACTCATAAGCTATATATATTAATCATCGTTGATTTTTTAATTATTCCATAGGCATTGATTTCGAATTTGTCTTTATGTGATAATGTTTGGATTTTTTTGGTATGACAGTACGTACCTTTCCTTTATGAATAGTTTGAAAAATATATCAATACAATTCGAACCCTAATAAATAACTTTTAAAAACTAATATCAACAAATACCCATTAAAAGAAAATTGGGATTTCATAATGTGGATTTTATTTTGTAAAAGTGATGTATTAAGTAGCTCAACATACTGAATATAATTGTTACATTTCATCAGATTCAAACCAAAAACGATAGTGTTAAAAAATATCATTTGTTATAAATCTATTTTTCGGTACCCGAGTCGAGCATATTTCGGGCATCTTAGTATGGACTTATTGCTTCAGAATTTTTAAGGAAACCCTGTGGTATCACAAAATAGCACATAAGAGAATACTAATATATATGTTGTTGACACACCAAAAAGAAAAAAAGAAAGAAAACAAAACCAACAAAATAAACTGACATGTTAAGATGGTAAAATAAAATATTCAACTTTGATTTTTTCTGCAACCCGCCACTAATACTCACTTGATTATCAATGGTTTTCTTCGGAAGATTTAATTTTTTTTTTGTCAAAAGTTCGAAAATTTGGTTAGAAATGGATGATTTATGTCGAACATGTTTATCAGGTGGTGGTTCCAGAAACTTCTTAGTATATACTATAATAAAAATTAAAAATGCTCAAATGTTAAGACTGAATGAGAAATTAAACGATTGGCGTAAATAATAATTAACGAAAGTTAATATAATTAGCCTCAATTAATGATGAACGGACGGTGGATGAAGATCGACCACTAATTTCCAAGTGACCCCTACAACCTCCTCTAATTGTCTCCCTATTCCACATCCTATTTGGTAACCATTAAGTCAAGATTTCCCATTAATCTTTCGTTATTAAAAAACCAATGTATATATATATATATAGTACGTGAAAACATTTTTTTTTTAATTTAGTACGTGAAAACATGTTAACACGTACAAAAAAAATTTCACCTTTGGTGTTTGTAGAGAGATCAAAAGCGAAGAGAAAAGCAAGTTGTATTTTGTTTGGGGGGGGGGGGTTTAGTGGGACTGCTCATAAAAATCTTGAGATTTAATTTTAATTCGGCGCGAGATTTCGTCTCTATCACAATATATAAAACTTAGTTCCATACTATTCTAACTATTAAATGACTTTAATTATTTAAACTATTCTCCTTTTGTATTATTTTTATGAGTAAAATCAACGACAACATAAAAACCGAGTGAGATCTTCCAAATATCCTTTTTTTCTCTTTATATCACCTTGTATCATTTCTGCGTGAACGTACAAGTCCTGGATTAAAATATTATTATGTATATAAATTCGCGAGGAGCTTAATAATGTGTTGTAGCATTATATTTAATCGATATTCACATTAATACAATGTATACTCTATATTCAGAAGCTAGCTGAATTTTAGCTTTAGTTTTTTTGTAAAGCTTAATTAATAGTTAAAATTTCGTTTGAGACAAAAAGACCTATACAATATGATGCCTAGTATGATATTTATGCCTCACGTATTGATTACAAATAATATAATTTGGGACCCAGAAACGAATATGTCAATGGGTTGTTAGTGAAATTCAAGAGTTATCCAACAATTATCCAGAAACCAAAATTTTAAAATGGATTAATAAAATGAGGAAACTAAAAGATGTAATGATGAGAGTAGCAAAAAACTTCTAGAGGTTTGTATGGAACAGAGGGGCTGATGATGCTATGTCGGCCCACACCCCCAAGTTGTCTCTTTGAACCCATTGCTTCTCTCATACTTATTCATATTTTCTTACATTTTATTTTAGTCTTCTTTTTGTCTTTCTTTTAGGTTCATGTACAGCTTAGGTATTTTAAAATTAGAAACTGTTTAAAAATTAAGTAGCTTTTAATTTGAAAATGGTTTGATGGCTTTTCTTGGACAATGGACAAAATTTTGTTTTAATACACAAAGTACTTTTAACTAGTTTTAAGGCACTACTTATTAGGAGTCGACACAAATCGAATATAAAACATTTTTATGCTATTCGAATCCAAATGCAAAAATTCTGGATATATGAATTTTGGATATATGTGAAAATTGGATATTCGGATCCGTTTGTTGATTTATTTTTAAATTATGATTATCTTATTTTTCAAAAAAAATAATGAGATAAAATGGTAAAATAATGCAAAAGTGTTTTAAAACAAAAAATAATAATTAAAAGATATCGATTTTGTATTGTTTATCTAGAATTTTAGAGATCCTCAATTAAAACAATGTTTGTGAAGTTGAACATTAAAAAGTTTTTAAAAAGATTATTGCCAAATAAATAAATTTATCTATTAAAATTATTTTAGATTTTTAAAATCACCAATAAACCTTATTATAATTATATTTATTTAAGAATAAAATATATATTATTTAACATATTACTCCGGATCCGGATATTCGCTCCCAAAAATTTTATTGGATCTGAATCCATAATTTTTATATACGGATCCAAACATTCCGAATATCCAGATATTTAATTTTTTTGCATCAGATTGAATGGATCGGATAACGGATCCCGAATAATTTGCTTACCCTTGATACCTATTATATATGGAACTTTCTTTGAATGGACGTAAGGCACTTTTCTAGCTATTTCAGTTTTATTTTGGCTTAATAAAGAATTAGGTACTATGCTTGAACATAAATTTCTAAAGAGTATATAAAAATAATATGTGATAAATTTAAGATAAATAAAAATTATCTGACGGAAAATAGTGAAAGAAAAGTTCAGTTTTACTAATTTGTTTAGACTGAGTTAAAATTGAGACATATCTAAAATTTGATTTTATAATATAACAGATTAAAATACTTTTGTGATTTAGAAACAAAATTCAAAATCAAAATTTCAATTCATTTTTAGTTAACAAACAATTCTACAGTTAAAGAAAAAGACAATCGTCTTTTCATTACTTACTCATGAATCATGATTTTAACTTTCCTAGTTGTCTACTTTTGATTTACATTTTCAATAAAAACCAATATGAAAAAGAACAGAACAGAACAGAACATATAAATCTTATAAAAAGAAGATACCAAAAAACTGAAGAATATTTAAGATTTTAAAATGTTGAAAATATTTGGTCGAAGGATATTCAACTATTCACAATTTTTTTTCTGATAACTGATTATAATAAAAAAAGTGTTTATCCTAAAACTGTCTTACTTTGTATTTCGAGAGTGTTTCACTCATGTGAAATGTACGCACCCAAAAATCTTTGACATACTTATGGAAGAGGCAATTCTCTAGTGAAACTAACCCAAGTCAAGTTGCTTCCTTTATTTGAGAATTGAGATCAAGCATGAACACAAGTAACTAAACTCGGAATCTCTATTCTGATTGCTACCCTTCAACCCATTTTCAGATGTTTGGTGTGATTGCCTTTGCTATTGTAGTTCTGGTCCACGAGATTTCCAAGATAACTGTTATGTATAAGAAATTTTAAAGTTGAAAGTTTAACCAAAGATAAACCTGCAGTATGGATTATAGGAATCAAGCATTGTCTTCACTTCACCATCCCTATTTGTTTGCTACGCATCAGCTTTTACTTTGGCCATTCACATATGAATGTTCTGAAGTAGAAACCTAGCCACCGTCTCTTCAAATGTGTAGTTTAGAAGAAGCCATATGAAACATGCGTCAATAGCGCATAGATGTCAAGAAACCATTTCTTTGAAGAAAATTGTCCAAAAACATATGTTTACTAAGCAAGAAAGAGCTACCAGATTGATGTGTAGCTGTGTTCTTGGATCCGTAGGTTCGACACTATTGCAGGGTCAGATCTTTAGCCTCTTCATTCAACCAATAGTGGAGCCATCAATTGTCCTAAACACAGAAGTCATGTCCAAACGGGTCTTGTAATGAAATTGGAGTTCATACGGAGCTCCAAGTACAAGGCAAACGTTTTAATCAAAACAACTTGTTGTTCAATTCATGACTCTCAGCTTTGACGACAAGAAACCGTTTCTTGAATCTCATCTCAAACTGGTCTCTCGACTTCTTATCGACGTAAGGCGATCATAGCACTATGGCCTAATTACTAATTAGTCACTCTAATCACATATTAAACTTTAAAACGTTTCAATTTCAATGGGCTCAATGAACAAGTTTTACATTTGGGCTTGGAACTTTATCAAACCAGAATCCAACAAGTGAAAAACAAACAAAAAAGAATGGGAAAGAAAACTCACAAAAAAAAAGAAAAAAAACTCGTACTTTTAATTGTTTTATTTCAAGAATTCCAAACAAAAGGAAAAGTCAATAAAATTGCTTAAGACAATCCACGAGAACATCAGTGTGTTCAGGCTTTCCAGCAGAAACTCTGACATAACCTTTAAGCTCTTGACTGTTGTAATGACGAACCATCACACCCATTTTTGCCAAATCCTCTTTCAGCTTCTTTGCGTCCATTCCAGAAGTAACCTCACAGAGAATGAAATTCGAATGGCTCGGATATGGTTTCAAGAAAGGAACTTCATTTAAAAGCCCGAAAAGTCTATCTCTTTCGCATACCAACGCATCTCTCACATCTTCTAAGTATTTCCCGTTTGAAAGTGCTGCTAATGCAGCTACTTCTCCTGCAACAGAGACATTATATGGCTGCTTCGCTCTCCACATGTACTCGATTATGCTCAATGGAAACGCTCCATATCCAACTCTAAGCCCGGCCAAACCTGAAATGTCATAAGAACTCCTAGATACAAGCTTTTTATATGTATTGTGTAGATTATATAGTGATAAACCCAAATATTTACCAGCTCGTTTGCTAAATGTGCGGAGAACGATTAGGTTGTCATACTTCTTCACCCATTTCATCTTTGATTCAAGTCCCGAGAATTCAATGTAAGCTTCATCCAGAACAACAAGTATTGGCATCGCTAGAATCTTCAACAGATCATCCTCGCTGATGATACTGTAACAAAACGAAACTCTGATAACAATGAAGGACTAATAAAAAATAACATTTCCCTTTGTGTTTAGAGTGGTGTTTTACCTCCCATCTGGATTATTAGGAGAAGTTAGGAATATGCATTTGGGTTTCTCTAGTTCTACAACTTCAGCAATGCGGTCCACGTTCAAGCTGAAATCAGGATTCCTAGGAACTGTGAAGCAAACAAAGACCAACGTGTCTAAGGCTACATATAGAGACCGAGAGAGAAGATAATTCAAACAGAGTGAAACACGTATAATCATAAATCTTTCACCTTTAATGACACCTGCATCATTCACAGCAGCATCAAACACATACATTGAGAAAGTAGGGGGACAGTCTATGATCTTTTCCCCAGGATCCAACACACATCTGCAACACAAAGTTTAATCACGAAATGCATTTTTTGGTGAGGAAGAAACTCAATTTACTGGGGGAAAAAAATCAAATCTTCCAAGCCAAACCTCATGATCAAATCGATTAGTTCATCAGCACCACAGCCAACAAGAATGTATTCTGACTCAAGACCAGAGTCTAGAGCAAGTGCATCACGAAGTCTACGACTTTGTGGATCAGGATAGACATAAGGGAATTTCATATTACCTAGAGCTTCAAAAACCTACACAGAGTGTCTGAAACCTGAAGTTAGGAAGGGCGAGTAAAGAATCATCCTTTCTTTAATCATCATAGATATAAACTTGCCTCCGGAGGAGGACCATAAGGGTTCTCATTAGCATCTAACTTGACAATATCCTCAGGCTTTCTTCCTAATTGAGCAGACAATACCTAATTACAAACAAAACATCAAACAAAGTCAACACTCAGAGCAACAGTGACTTAACAAAAATTGGGGGAAGTTTTGTCTTCGAAATCATACCTCAAAGGGTAAAATTGGTTGGTAAGCAGCTAATTGTCTCAAATGTGGACGGATAAAAGAGTCTCCTCCCATGTTTATGTTCTTGGATTCGTCTATAGCTGCACTTGAAGACTGAACACAATAAACCCTATTCCGGAATGAGCCCAAGGGTTTCTTCAAAAATCGAGACTTTACAAGTTTTGACTCTGAAGAATGAATCGAAAACCATGAAGTGCCCTGAACATTGATCACACCCATCTGCGAAGGTGGAATCAGTTGAATAGGAAACAACTGATGCATAGAGTCAAGCTGTAATCTGAGAAATATTACCTGAAAGTTGTGAAAACGTGGGGGCAAATGAGAAAACCCTAAGTGGATGGGAAGAGGCATATCGGATTCGCTAACCCACTTTCTCAAATACCCCTCTACTCATTAAATTAATCTTTATATTTTTAATCAATTAATTTTATCATTCAAACATTTGAACATAACTTTTATATTTTTCAAATTTCTAAAAATCCAAAAATACTGTTCATTTAATTTTTAAATTAAAATTTAAAATTATACTCAATAATATTTATTATTGAATTGTACCAAATATGAGATTCGAACCCTTCACCTCTGTATAAGACTCATTATCATCTGAGCCATCGTATTTTTTTTATCATTTACAGTTATAAATATATGTACTTAGACTTCTTAAATAATTGTACAAAATTATACTCAGTTATACTATTTACAATTATATATTTGATAGTCATATACTTGTATCCAATTATACTAGTTTTACAAGTTATGTCGTAATTATATCTAATTGTACTAATTATACTAGTTATATAATAATTATACTAATTAAAAAATCAGTTGTGCCACAAATAATATATTCGAACCATGAGCGTATGCTACTGGTTTAAACCATTTGAGTTACCGTATTTTTTGTATCACTTATAATTATAACTATATAAACTTATTTGGTCGATAATCAAATTTCATTAAAAATAAAATTGTTATTCTATTTTTTAATTAAAAATAAATAAAAAATAGAAAAATTGTATAATGAAATATTTTTTTGCTCAGAAAGGTATACGAGAAATTAGTCCTTTTTTTTGTTTGACCAAAAAAAAATGAGATTTTTCTTTAATTCTTAATCTTAAGAATCTGACTGAAATTGAATCCGTAACCCGGCTCTGAAGAATCGGGTCGGTGCGATTTCTTGACTTAAGAAAAAAAGTTGCAAGTTTTCTCTCATTAAATAAAAGTCTTTTAACTTTTTTCTTTCCATATGAATTGTCACCTATTTTCTCTTCTGATCTCCCGAAGATTCCGGAGATACCTAAATCAGTTTTGATTCTTGAGTATGATTCATAGAATTATGGTGGAGTTCTAAAGGTTTTCATTTCAAAAAAAAAAACTTTTTCTGTAGCTCGATTTTATATGCATATATATTAATATTTGGCTTGATTATGATGAAATTGGACCAAATCGGTTATCAAGTTCTTTTTTTTGGTCATCAAGCTTTTGATCCGTTGTTTTAGTTAATTTATTATAATTTAAATATGTGTTCTTTATACTCTATGATTAAAAAATCAAAAATAAAACTCTAAAATTGTGACTTTAGGAGAAAACTAATTGTAAAAGTATTTGGGTAAGTGTACAAAGCTACAAAATATTGGAACCTTTTAGATTCAGAATATAGTAGTATTAAATAAAGACTATAGGACCCCCGAAATTTTTTAGTATGATTAATGTTCAATTTGTTTTTTTTTTTTTTGTTGTTTTTGCATTTTATAAACAACTTTGGCATTCATAGGACCGCCCCTAGTTTATAAAAAGTAACAAACACAATTGGAATGTTTCAAATAAAACTTAAAAAATCTCTGGCGGTAAAATGATAAAGTTACATGCTTGCATTCCTATGCAAACTTTTACTATCTTTTTTTGAAATTAATAAATATTCAGCCTAACTACTCACCCTCTTATTATTACCTTCTTATATTTTCATCCTATAAACTCATTACATATTTAAACCAAATCCCACGCAAGAACCCAAGGAAACAAGACTAGGAACCAAAAAAGACTCCAAAATCCAAATGTATGTTCTTAAAAATATTAGGTCCCTAAAATTAATTGTTACGAACCACCCAGACCACAAATAATTTTTTCAGACAATCACAGAAAAAGCCCCGTAACTTATGAAATCTACAGAAAACCCCCCAATTCACAAAGTATCACGGTGAGATCACCGTGGATGAGTTTTCAAAACAAGAAGCTTCTTCAAAACCCTCATCAACATCAACACGTTCGGACTCTTCTTCTTCGCCGGTTTTTTCGATAACTTCATCCCGCACCCCACGGCGACGGCGGCGCTCTCTTCAGATAACAAAGACGGTTTCTTCTGTCCACCGTCGCCGCCGCGTTTAATCCTCAGACTCTGGCTTCTTGGCTGAAGTTCTTCGTTGAGATCTTCCCACAACATATCCATTTTCTCCTCTGCTCTGTCGTCGCTCCAACGGCTTCTCATCTCCACGTACGAGAAGCTCTTCGTTTGATCGTGATCATCGTCTTTTCCGATGATTAATCTCCCAAAACCAAAGTCGTAATCTTTCCGGTGGGAATTCTCCGGTGAGTTTTTCCATAGTGGAGGTGAATCGAGGCCGGAATGGGGAGAAGAATTATGAGAAGCGAGCGATGGGAAGCTAAAGTCTTCAGAAGACGCACTATTCATAGCCATATTTCTGAGATCAAGAAATTAAAAAATTAGAAAAAGAAGAAAGAAGAAAGAAGAAAGAAGAAGAAGAGGATCAAAGAGACACACAGTTTGTGTTTTGTTGGTGATGTAGGATTCGTTACTCTGTTTTTTTTCTGCTTCAACTGCTACAACAAGTTCTCTTTTTTTATTTATTATTTTTTATGAGGGTTTTTAGGTGTTGCAGAGGAAGATTTTGGTTTATTCGAAAAAAAATTCTCTAAAATTTATGGTTAGATGTGTTGAATATTTATCTTTATTTGGTAACAGATTAAAATTTTGTCTCTTCTGGGTTCTTTTTTTCAAGCTATGATAATTTTGGAGATTTTATTTCTCAATCAGTCAACTGTAATTTCTTTTTAAGGTAAGTTTAGACTTTTTAGACTTTATAGCCTTATAGGTTATACACGTATTCCTCTATTTGTGTAATGCTAACCAGATTAACTAGATGAATTTTTACCATATCAGCATGATCCGTTATTCAAAGTTAGCTTGTAAAGAGAACAACAGTTATTACTTTTACATAAATGCGAAAGTTTAAACTTTTTAAGTTATAGATTTTTACTATGACATAGTTTAAGTAAATTAGATTGATGATTAGGACTAAGATATGAAAGTGACAGAACGCAGTTTCAATTTGACATCTCATCTACCGGTGGAGTGATTGACTGAGGAAAGATGAACATAAAACGGTGACTCTATCAAAGGGTGGGAATAATTATCCGGATCTGCTAGATATCCGGATCTAGATTCGTATCCAAAAAACAGATATTCAGATAACACAAATATGGATATGAATACTAAAATTTTCTGAAATAGACACCCGCGAATATCCGTATTAGTTTAAAAAAAAAGAATTCTATCGAACTTATTTTTTTTTATCTAAAATTAAAATTTGACGAATCCGGATCAAGAAGAACTCTATCTTTATCTATTATCATCAATGTTATAACTCCACCTCATCAAAAGTCTAGTTCTTCAACAATTGACTAAAAACATGTGTTTCGGCTTTCAAAGTCTTCATTTTTTTTTATTTTATTAAAGGATTTAAACCAACCAAGGGAGAAAATAGAGGACTAGATTAAAAAATTTGCAAATCTTCAATTAAAACCTTTAGTCATATGTGTAAGAACAATTTAAGTAAAACCCATCTCTGTGTTTATAAAATTTTAAAGGTCACAAAAGGGTTTAGGCGTGGGTGTGTGCTAATGTCCCGTGTGCGAACTCAGCATATATACTGACATTGGAGAAGATGATCTCATCTGAGATCTCGTCCTCGTTGCTCCTCTTTCCTTCCTCGGTCTTCTTGAACCATATGTAATTGTTAGAGAAAACCATGGTCCATGCTCATAGTAGGTCGAGATACCGGGAAAATGGTTGATGCTCTGGTTTGCAGTTATCGCAGTGGACCAGAAAACAAAGCGGAAAAGCTTCTAAGGTGACCGGAGAGAATCTTGGCGTCTAAGTGGAATGCCTTCTTCTTCATTATTATACTTGCTTAAACGCAACGGTAATATTACCGATGAACCTGCAATAGCATAGGGAATAACAGTCAGTTGCAAACTCTCAGAAACTCTAGAGGGATAGAGACACTTGGTGTTAAGATTGTATGGATAGAACAGATGCCAATCCTGTTGTCAGGCACGAATAACTATGTTTACGAAATTCTAGCTATGACTGTGTACATACATCTATAAATATATAGTATGTATATTCTTGTTCCTTGTAGCTGTGAGAGAGTAAGAATAATTTGAGATTTCTTTACATATCCGCATACGTTTCTCTCCTCATTGAATGCAAAAACACTCAGAGCTTTTGCTCAGAAAAAAGTGTCTTCCAAGATGGAAAAAAGGAGAGCACATAAGCATAAATGCCATAAATGAGATTAAGGAACGCACCCTCGACCATGTCCTTTGTTCTGTGGAGAAGAAAAGTTCCTGAAAGTATTGTAACAAATCCACATATTTCTGTGACAATCTGAGTACCATTTTGCCGATCCCAGTCCTGTTCATAAACCCAGTGATTTGATATATGTACCGAAGGAACACCCTAATAGAACCATTAATACATTTTGTGGGAGAAGAGGCTACCTTAAACATGATGACACTAGCCAAAATAGTAAGAGATGTGAACATCACATAGTATATAGGAGATACTATAGCTGTATTGAATGTATCAAGAGCCTGCAAGTGAAAAGCAATAATACAAAATGGAGTTCTTTAGTAGCCAGTGTAGACATCTAATCACCCAGGTAAAATTCTATAAATCGATTATCTGAAGAAAAATTAGCTAATACTTACCTTGTTTAAGTAGTTCAACTGGGTTATCACACAGGTAAGTACGACTAAGGTGAATATCCATGTTTGAGGATAAAATAACTGATTTGTTCCTGAAAATGTCAGCTTTAGGGCTATTCCAAGTGCTTTTACACTCATTACCTGTTCACATGTTTGACAATATAATTTTCAGATAAAAGGATCTGTTTTTTTTTTAAATAGAAAAGTAGGACTACAAACTGCAAATATAAAATACATACCGATAATGATCCCACAAGCGAGCAAATGCCAATATAAACCATTATGTTTGTCTGCCCATATTGGGGCACAAAACGGATACTGAGAAATACAGCAGCCCCAATTACCAGACTCGCATAAAACATGAATGCTGCAACAAACTAGATGATGTTAGAAAATTCAATGGAAAGGGGAAAAAGAATCTGTGAGATGGTTCAAATGACTATCTCCATATCACAGTCCTCTCAAGCAACCCACCTGGTTCCGTTGCAAGATTCCAAACTTCAATCACAGATTCAATTTGTCGTTCTTGAGGGGCATGTAGGACAATTGTCGTGGAACCTACAACACATAAGGCACAGCCAAGAATTCCAAAGATGTGTAGTTTCTCCCGTAATATAATATGAGCTAAGACAGCACTGAAATGCAGAGAACAAAGTGTATAAGAAAGAAATCGCATATGATAGGAGAGTCAAATACGAGTACTTTCTTACCTGATAATGATACTGACTGCACCAAGAGGAGTAACAAGTATAGCCGGCGCAAATGCATAAGCAGCAAAATTGGCAATCTCACCAAGTAACACTGGAAGTAGCAGAAACCGATAAGCAAATATATAAACCAACAATAAAGTATCACTAAGAAGAAGATTGAAAACCAATGCCAAGGAACATGACTCACTTGTTATCATGCCGATCCACCAAAGAGGCTCGTAAAGATAAGAATACCCACCAACACCTAACAAGTATCAGTCTGAGTTATACTATGAAAGAGCAACATCTACAAGCAATGTGGCTATAAAGTGACGTTCAACACAAATCTCCAATTTTTTCACAACATCTGAATAGTTAAATGAATCCTGATAAGTTCAATTACAATTAGAGAGATCCCAAATCTATCAGAGATATTAGCTGCTTGGTGAGTTACACATAATTCTGCACACTCTAAATTCCCACAAATTCCAGCACCAAAATTGAAACCCTTAAAACCACATTTCAGAAGCTAATTTCGATAACAAGAAAGAGATTTATATAAAATACCAGCCCTAGTTCCAGTGCTCGCAGCTTTCTTAAGACCTTTCTTCTTAACGATGAAACTAGCTCCAATGAATAAACTAGAAGACAAAGCTAACACCAAACCCTTGATGTTATCAGACGACATCCCTTTATAAGAATCTCGCCAGCCTCCTCCTCCACCTGATTCTACCATCTCGCCGAATTCGAATCTTCTTCTTCTGTCTCTTAAACTTCAAACCCTAAAATCCGCCAGATCGGGGACTTCAGATGTAGAGATCGAATCAGAAACTGAAACAAAAATAGCTTCTCCCCGAACTAATTGCTGCTTATCTGCACTACGAAATCGAATCAGAGATTGCTTGAACGGAGAAGGAGATTTGAAAGTACGGTGAGGATTGCTCGAACGCTTTTGGACCAAAAAGAAAAAGAAACGCCTTGGAGAGTTAATGACTGACAAAAATAAAAATAACAAAAATAAGATAAATATTCTCACAAAATAATAATTTGCTTTAATTTATTTTTTAACCAAAGCCTAATTACCCAAATATATTCACTTTGGATTTGATTAATTACATTAACAAAAAACAGTAAAAAGGATAATCATTTATCAAAAGCTAAAAGAGATCAATTTTCAAAGTGGTTTATTTGTTTCTCTCAACGTTATCCTGGTTTTTATATAATTTTTTAAAAAATACAAAATCAATGAAACATTTTAAAATCAAAATGCGAGTGATTAGACGAAAAACTCATAACAAATGCAAGATAACTGGCTAAAAATTCTTTAGGCAACAGTCTTAAGATTTCTAAAGCTAAGTAGATCGTATGTTTCTCAAAACCAAAAGGTAAAGCTAACTATATAGATACACATAAATGTAAATTATACATTTACAAATAATGGTAAGTTTCCTGAATTAAGATATTGACAAATATCTACGAGTTGAGCGCAATGATTGGGTCGATCACGACATGGATCCTCCTCTACAAATACAAGGACCAAACAGTTAAACTCAGAAAAGAAACGTCTTCGTTAATTCACGAATTGTCTTACCAAAGCTTCCCAAGGGTTTGATACCACAATAGATACAAGTCTTTTTTTTTATCCATCTCTATCTGATTTGCAGCTATAAAGGGTTTGGTAATTCTAATTTAACTTCTTATTTAGGTAGACATTACATGCTTTTGTCTCAGAATTTTGTTGGACCATCTTTGATATCATGAAAGTTTAACAAACAGTTTATAAGTCTATAGAATATTATGATGTTGGTGTATTGTTGTGTAGTGACTTCACTGTAAGTTATAATTGATTGCACATATGTATTGTTGTGTAGTGACTTCACTGTAAGTTATTTTCTTGCCAATTGTACTTAGCATATTGAATATAAAATTAAGTAATAAATGTTTTAGTATATTTGAAAACATTAAAAGCTATAAATTTATCCTAATTTAGAGAAGAAAATACCAAATTCTAGATATTCAGCAACTCCTTAAACTTTCTATCTAATTTTTGACTTGTATAAGAGATAATATGCCTTTTATTTTAACTATTAATTCATTTTATGTAATATAAATTGTTAATTTGCAAATGTGGATTTGAGAAAGTTCAAAGGGTTCAAGTAAATATTTTAAATTGGCGTGGATTAAGGTTTGGTTTAAATTTATAGGGGTCAAACAAAATATTTCAATGGGGTCAATTTAAAAAATTTCTATAAAACACACTAAGTGATTAAATTTTATGGGTTCAGTTGACCTCTCCGCCTCTTATGTGCCTCCGCCCCTACTTACAGCTAATGGGATACCAAGAACAGCAAACAGACTTATGGCTCCATCTCTAATACTAGAGGTCGGTTCGGAAAAAGAACCGGCGGTTTTCCAGTGATCTTCAGCCAATTTCGAAATGAGAATCATCATGGCAAAAACAATGGCGAGGATAAAATTCACAATTCCCCAAAGCCGTTTTGCCCCGACCAATCCTTTCAACACTAAGTGACATAACACCAAGAACTATTGAATGAAACATCAATCCCAATGTACCAACCTGAACTCGTTTGTTGTAAATTTTCTTTAACTGATCGGTTCCACCTGAATCTCCACCGTACACTTCACGACCAAACCAATTGGTTTCGAACAAAAAAGATGGAAACCATGCGACCCAAGTTATGGCCGTGACGATAAGAAGCATCCAGATCGGACGTTCCATGACTTTAGAAGCATCCAAAGATTTCTCCAAAGTAAGGAACACGATAGGTTTTATTGTTGTCATCGTTGGAGATTCCTTACGGCGGGTGAGACTATTGTTTCTCTTTAACGTACAAGAGAGACGTAACGGTGACGATTAAGAGAAGAGTGATGGATATGAAGAAGCAGCTTTTGAGATTTGCGCAAGTGAGATCACAAGGTTTGGTCATTGCGAAAGGAAACATTTTATGAATGTTATTGTAAGATCCAGCCGCGTATCCCAAATTTGTCCAACCGCCGTAAAAAAAAGAGTAAAACGCGTTTGCGATTCGCGTTTTCTTAGCGTCTCCGGCGTATAAATCAGCGAGGAAAGCACGTAAAGGTCCTTGTAAAGTGTTGTTAGCCACGTCAAGGATCCAAAACCCGAAAATGAAGATCCAAATGGCTCGAACCTTTCTTTTTTTGAATACCAAGAGTTTTTGGACTGAAATCCGTAATCTTTGTACTCGAAACCACAACATATAATATTAGTTTCGTCCCAAAAGTCACTCGATTCTGTAACCTTCTAAACTTCGCCTAGGGTCTTTTACAGTTGAGCTAACGACATTTGGTACGAACCTTTATCTTGGCACGGAGTTTATCTCCCAATGGCCAAGATCCGCCGCGTATCCGATAAGGAAAACCGCTACAGAGACGAGTAAGGCTCCGGCAGCGATGAAAGTACGACGGCTACCGAGTATCCAGGTCAATCGGTCACAGTGGTAACCGAAGATTGATAGAACAAGCATGCCGGAGATTGGACCACAAAGCCACATGAGAGATGACCATTTGTGAGGGATTCCGAGGAGTTGAACGTAAGGAGTCAGAAGAGAGAGCTGTAAGGCCCACCCGAACTGTCCACCGGCGGCAACGGAAGCGACGGAGATGATTTTACGAAGCGGAGCTGGTTGATCGGAATCTTCCGGGGTTGACTGTATCTCTAAGGGATCATAAGTGACGTTTTCTGCTTCGAAGGCTCCCATCATCAGAAAAGAAAAACAAAAACACTCACGAATAGACAATAATCTTAAATTTTATAGGAAAAAGAAAAAAAGAAAAGAAGATTTGCTTGTTTATTTTTTTGTTGTTTTTCTCTAAATGAGGTTTTTGATTTGTAATGTAGGAGAAGAGAGAACGAAGTTGTATTTATAAGCGAGGAGGAAGAAATTTTGTTTTGTTTTATATTTATTTTACAGTTGGCGATGATTATTTTGTGGATAAGATCAGAAGCACAGTTAGAAAGTAAAATTTTCTTCTCTTGAAAGACGAGTTTGGTAAGTGAGTAAGAGCTTATGACCATATGGATTACGTTTATTACAATTACAAACTAAAGAAGACGATGTTTATTTTTTTCAAACGAGTGATTTATTATTATATTTCCAAGGTGCTGGTCAAAAGACACGGCTCATATTTCTTAATCTGAATAATATGATTGGAAAGAGTTTTAATCCAGGCAAGCCCAACTCCAGAAGTCCTCAAACTTGTCCAATAATTGAAAATTGATTATTTGATGTATCCAAATTGTTTTTTGGCCCAAAGGCTTTCATTTTTTTTTTGTCGTCAACCCAAAGGCTTTCATTTATGTGCGACTGGTTATGTTATTTTGATCTGTCTTGAAATCTACTTGCTTTTTTTTTTGCCAGTCTACTTGCCAATCGACAAAGTCGTAACCATTGAAAGTTTAATTGGTTCATCCATAAATATTATGTTTATGGACGGTTGCTGTTACAAACATTTAATAAAAGTTATGAAAATTGTTATATATTGTTCCGAACTGTTCCAGCTAACATTTGTTGTTACATTTGATTAAAAATATATATTTTATTTTTAATGTATAATACTAATTAAAATTTACATTTTTTTTATCAAATAGTATTATATTAAACTCTTATATGATTTATATATGTATTAACTAAACTAAAATATATTTATAAGTATAAAATAATTTTTTACAAAAAAAGTTTAAAACCTTTTAAAATAAATAGTTTTAATTATTTATTCTAAAATTTATCTAAAATTAGATTTTTTAAATTATTATATTAATACAATTTTTTCCCCTATAGAAATTGTAGATTGTAGATATATATATTTAATAATGTTAAACCGCAATTGCTGTCAATCAATCATAAAGTTTTTACAAACGCATTTGTTTCTATTATTAAACCAGTAGTACAAATCATTTAGTAACAATTATAACCATAATTGTTTGCTTTCACAAATTACTACACTCGCAACTGCAACCGTTGCATTTAAACCAATTAGACCTGAGTCCGAATTGTATAAAATGGATATGGACTAGTGTCCTAACTCATCATTCATCATTAAGGAGTATAGATACAATTTAGAAAAATATTGGGAATTTTAAAAAGATGGAAAATCTTATAAATACAAATATGCAGACATGTTGTATTTCAACCCCCACGTAATGCATGTTGTTGACAAAAAAATATCATAAAAAAATACAATTATACATATGATAATGTATGATCCTGAGAGACATGGGTCTTTGGTAAGAAACATATACTTTATAATATAATAAAATGTGTTTATAATATATTAACAATAAAACCAAAAAATTGTTTATGAAAAAACAAATATGTCATGTTGATTAGATTAGTTGTTTATAAAAATATTTAAGGTTTTTTAATTAATATTACATATTTTAATATCTTATAGGTCAATATTTGATGTATTTACATGAGAATAGTTTTAATAATATACTAATAAGCATTTTTAAATTTTATTAATCAAATTAGTTAAAATTTTCCACCAAAAATAAAGTAATAAAACCAACTAAATCATTGTATATTATAAGAATTATTAAATTGACTCTCATGTATAAAACTAGTCGCCACAAATTGCTATTTTTTCAGTTTCTCAAAGAGTGTTGTTCTAAAATTTTATTTTTGTTTCACAAAAAATATCGTTTTATGTTTCAATGTCATTTTTCAATCCAATTTCCTAATTTACTCTTAACCATAACAATTTTTCTTTGAATTTAATTCATAAACTCATTTATTAAATATGGGCATTTAAGTATAAACTATTTTATTTTGATTTGTCTGAAATGTGTCAAAATGATACTTTTTGAAAAACAGAAGAAATATAGATTTTTTTGTTTGGGATTATTTTCTCTAGTTGGATTTTTCTTTTACCAAAGCAAAATAGTACTAAAAACTGTAGTCTCATACAGTACTACTTATTGACAGCCAAACAAAAGAAAAACAAATTCTATTCCAAATTAAAATCAGTAACAAAAGTAAAAAAAAAAAAAAAAAACTAAAGGAATTAAGGGTGAAATACAGACGACCCAAGGCTTATGGATTTTATCACTTTATCCATCTCTTTTTGTGGGGTTTGCAGTTTTGCACAATAATACTGTATTTGATGAGTTTCATTAAGAAAAAAAAAGAAGAAGAAAACATAGTAAACTAGTGGAATCCCATGGCCCCTGACTTCAAGGCTGGTGCGTCCGGTGGTGGTGAAGGTAAAACGGTTAACGCTAATACTCCACTAATCGCCGCCGCAATTGCTCCGACAATAAATGCCGGTAGGTTTCCACCGCCGAAGAGGGCGTCAAAAGGTCCACCTCCAAGTGATACTATCATTTGTGGTATCACAATCGCCAAATTTAAAACTCCTAAAGAAAGTCCTGTAAAATAAAATTTCCAAATTTAAATAAAAATAAAATAGAAAGGAAACTGTCTTTGCTTAAAACATTTATGGTAGCCCATTTGCAGCCATGAAAAATTAAAAGACATATGTACGGATTACATAATGATATATAATTGAATGATTATAGTCTCACATTATCAGAATCGTATCAGTAGATTTGTAACTTAAATTAACTAAAGTAAAAAAAAAATTTACCTTGGCCGGCACCGGAGCTGCTTGAAAATATGGACGCTAATGCAAACGGAGTACTGAAAGTAATCTAAAATAATAACATAAACAAATCGATTAATGTTAATTTAAGCAAATAATAAATAAATAAATAAAGTGTACTTACAGCTAATGGGATACCAAGAACAGCAAAGAGACTAAACGCTCCAGCTTTAATACCAGAGCTCGGTCCGGCTAAAGCACCGGCGGATCTCCGGTGATCTTCAGCCAGTTTCGTAATAAGAACCGTCAAGGCCAAACCAGCAGCGAGGATGAAATTAACAATTCCCCAAAGCCGTTTAGCTCCTCCCAATTTCCGACCAATCCATTCAACACCAAGTGACATGAAACCAAGAACTATTGCATTAAACATCAATCCCATTGCACCAGATTGAACTCCTTGGCTGTAAAGTTTCTTCGATTGAGCATTTCCTTCTGAATCTCCACCGTACACTTCACGACCCATCCAATCAGTATCGAACAAAAGAAATGGAAACCAAGCGATCCAATTCAAGGCCGTGACGAGTAGAAGCATCCACATCGGACGTTCCATGACTCTGAAAGCTCCAAATAATTCTCCGAAGAAAGGAACACTCGAAATCTTCTCGTCATCGTCGTGGGAGTTTCGCACCGGTGACCATTGTTTGTCTTTAACGTACCAGAGAGATGTAACGGTGACGATGAGAAGGAGAGTGATGGATAAGAAGAAACATGTCTTGAGATTTGCGCAATAGATATCGCAAGCTTTGGTCATTGTGAATGGAAACATTTTATGAAGGTTCCTGTAAGATCCAGCCGCGTAACCCAAAACGTTTCCAACAGCCATAAAGAAAGAGAAAAAAGCGTTTGCGACTCGCGTTCTTTTAGCGTCACCGGCGGCTAAATCGGCGAGGAAAGCACGACAAGGTCCTTGGAGAGTGTTGTTAGCCACATCAAGGATCCAAAACCCCAGAGCGAAGATCCCAATAGCTCGAACCTTTATCTTGTGCTCGAGCTTATCTCCCATGCTATGGCCAAGATCTGCCGCGTATCCGATAAGGAAAACGGCAACGGCGACGAGTATGGCTCCGGCAGCGATGAACGGACGACGGCGACCGAATCTGGAAGTGCATCGGTCACTGTGGTAACCAACGATTGGCTGAACAATCATTCCGGAGACAGGACCACAGAGCCAGATGAGAGATGACCATTTGTGAGGGATTCCGAGGAGCTGAACGTAAGGAGTCAGTAGAGAGAGCTGTAGGGCCCAACCGAACTGTAGACCGGCGGCGATTGAAGCGACGGAGATGATTTTCCGTAGTGGAGATGGTTGATCGAAATCTTCCGGCGACTGTGTCTCTAACGCCGCCGCATCTTTTGTTGTTTTTTCTGTTTGGAGAGCTCCCATTATATAAAAAAAAAAAACACGAACAGACAAAATGAAAATTTTAGAGGATAAAAAAAGAAAAGAAAATTTGTGTTTTTTCCTTAATCTTCTTCTTTTGTTGTCTTTCTCTGATTTTTTTTTTTTTGAAGTGAAGTTTATGTTTTGTGATGTAGGAGATGAGAGAATGGAACTGTATTTATAGGCGAGGAGGAAGACGAAGTTAGATATTTTTTAATTTACTTTGCACTTGGAGATGATTATTTTTCGGATAAGAGACGCGATTAGTAATTTTAATTGTGTGTGTGTATGAGAAGGTTAGGCCACGTGTCACTTCAGACAATAACTCCTGTTTTTTTTGTTTTCTGTTTTCACGGGATTTAATTAGTTTCGCCCTTCTTCTTGCATCAAGTGACTTTGACTTGATTCAATTTCTCTGACAGTTATAGTTTCTTTAACTTATTTTTGAAGTTCCGATTTTCAATAATTTTGTTTGGCTGGGAAATTTTTTTCATAAATTTGTTTTATATTTTATATAATTCCAATTGGGTACAAAAATTTGAACAGTGTAGCTTTAATTCATGTAAAATAAAACAATCGTATAAAGTAGTTAAATTTGACCAATTTTTTAATTAGTTAATTAATCAATCTAAATTACAAACCACTACAATATGTAAAAATACTGAAAGAACAAATATTAAAATATACTATGATAAATTAAAGAAGTCACATATTGTTTTTAGAAATGTTAAAACGCCTTCCATCAAGACTGGTCTCTTATCTAATGTAATAATTGTTGTGGATCAAGTTCTAGCATATTCGGCTCCAATCACGGTCAAGAATCAAGGATTGCCAATTACATTTTGATCACACCATTATGATTCCGGCACGTTTACTCGAGATTCCTCCAAAGATTCAACCGGCCAAACACTTTCCAAAATTGATGCACTCGATCTTATCTGACTTAACGTCCAAGACTTAAGACCCAATGATTGATTTCCGCTTTGTAAATACTAATAACAGAATTTTATTATCTTTGAACTTAATTATCACGACAAAACCAAATCAAAAATAGTACAAAAAATGGCCGGTGAAGATTTTTTTTTCCTTTTGTGAAATATCGATGCTTTGTTGGAGACTTGGAGTTATAAGTATTGACAATATGTCGTTGACTATTGACGAATACTAAATTAATTAATTTTATTTGCGAAACCATTTTTACGAAAATTTTCGTCCTAAAATTTGTGTTTCTTGTAATGCAAGATATGGTCACAGTTCTGATCCTGAAAACTTTATTTCCTATTTATCCCACCGATTAAGTGCTTCGATTAGATTTAGTTTTCAACTTTTACCTTTTCTTGTTAGAATTGAGAACTCCACATAACTTTACCCCACTTTTCACCTGGAGACAACTTGAAAAAACATAGTAGTATTAAATAACCAAAGCAATTATTAGTTGTCTGCGAATAATTCTCTCAAATAGACTTCCTTGGCTCTAATGTTTTGTAGACTAGATCAAAAAAATACTCAACACCTTAAGCTATCTTTCTACCCCTCGAGTCTCCACTACTTGGACTTATATTTACATTTGTTGTTACTTTTAACTGTAGTTTCAAGTCGACAAAATATATAGATGGTCAAGTCAAAGTAAACACTTTATAGGGTACATGCTATGTTAATAGATATAGTTCGAAGAGAAAATAAGTCAGAAAATAGGTAGATGAGATGGATTTAACTTCCGATCCAAGGAAGTGGCATTCATATAATATCAATATTCCATTTTAGTGCAGAC
The DNA here is from genome assembly GCA_963922655.1 of Cardamine chenopodiifolia. Taxonomy (NCBI): domain Eukaryota; kingdom Viridiplantae; phylum Streptophyta; class Magnoliopsida; order Brassicales; family Brassicaceae; genus Cardamine; species Cardamine chenopodiifolia. The sequence continues at coordinate 14,503,633 of OZ000476.1, read as the reverse complement.
CATAATATGATAATAGTTACTTTAGACAAAAAGGAAAAGCTATTTTCACATAAGAAAAAAAAGAACAAAGCAACGGTTTTGAGGGCGACTATCTTTTTATCTTAGTTTGGTTAATTTGAACTTCCTCATATTATATGGAAGAATGACTTACATAGAGAAATCGGAGGCTATATCCCAACAAAACCCTACTCCTAAAGTGCCCCGCCTCACCATTTCTCATCTCCGACTGGCGCCGGTGGCTCCTCCAGCATCGGCGTTGGTCTACTCCTTTATTTTTCATTGTTCCGCTGTTCTGCTTCTTTATCTTTGAAGGTGACCGCTGTTGGTGTAGATCTGAGCAGACGAGGCTCTCATTGGTGGTTCGTGGAAGTTTCTGGTGCTCAAGGACGGCGTCAACTCCTCTTTCATGCGCCCCTGCCCTCCTCTTCTCTACTTGTGGCCGGATCTATTTTCTCCTCAGCGGATTCATCTTCTTCCTGGCGGTTGCGAGTCTCTTCTTCCAAGCTACGACGACATCTCTGTTTCTGCGGCTGTTTGAGTTTCTGGTGGCGAGCTTTTGCATCTGTGGTTGTCTCCGTTGCGTGTTGGCAACGGCGGTGTGCCACCAGTAGTGGTGGATTTCGGTGGCGGCAAAGTCGACAGTGTTCGTGAAGGGTTTCGGTGAGGGTGAAGTCTCCGGTGGTTCTGCTCGCGGTTCTGTCCGCTGTATCTTGGTGGTGGTTACTCAAAGCTTTTACCTTCTCTCTAAGTGGTTGTTGTGCAAGGATCTAGCGAATGACGTATCTTCGAGGTGGTGGAGGGTTCTAGCGGGAGGTTTCTCTGGTCACGAGAGAACTTGATTCGAGTTTTCTTCTCATCAAGGGAATTGTTTGGATGTTCTTTGCTTTGCATTGGACTTGGGTAGTTAAAGACGGCTTTCTCTGGCTGCCTAGATCCGGATAGCTCTCAAAGCTGTCGGTGATGTTGTTGGTTTGATGAAGGTTGCTCTCGTTCTATTTCTTTTTGCAAGTTTTAGTTATGGTTCCTTTTAGCGAAGCTGTAGGTGTTGTTCGATATTTGGTTTTGAGGGCCGGCCAAATATCGCAGTCACTCGTGGCAACTAAAAAAGGAATTAAAATTTGAGTTTTGCTGTAAATGGATATTGTCTACAGTTTCTTTTCCTTTAGTGTCTTCCTCTGTCAGTTTGTGCCTCTTTTGTTGGATTTGTTTGGTATGAGTTTAGTTGTAGTTGATTAGTTTCTTAGTTTTTGGTCTTTCCGTTTTTTATATTTGTCTTTGTATTTCGGTCACAAATTCGAACATGATATAAAACTTAACATTTAAACCAAAAAAGAGAATGACTTACATAAAATCTAATATATTTATTACGTTGAAAATATTGTTAATTATTTGAGATTCATGTACTTAAAAAATAAATTAAATATATGAAATGATTGTTCAGTGTATGATTTTTTTTTGCTTAATTGGATACTAATAATTCCAAATATTTATTTATATATTTATGATTCGTTATGGAGCTAAATTTTCCTTTCGGAGTCATTTAACATTTGAAAAACAAAATCTCTTTTGGATTTTTTTTATTATTCATGTTTTTTTTGTCAGCCATTTAATATTCATGTTATTCATTCTTTTTTTTTATTCCCATGTTTGCAATTATTTTTCATTTCCTTTCTTTCGATTAAGAGTTTTTCTGGTATATAACTTCAAAATAGTAATCACAGAAGAATAAATCTGCAAAAGTTGAAGAGGCCTCCTAAAGAAGTATAATCTCTTTAATAGTAAAGTAGTTAGTTTTTTTTTTAATAGCAGTCAAGTAGTTTACTTATGTGAATTAAATATAATATAATGTAACTTATTTTGTTTGGGTAATATAAATTGACCGTTTTCTTTTAAAGATATTGCTTTAAGGTATATTGATTGCAAAAATAGTGACTACAAAAGATAAAGATGTGGAAATATATGTTTTGTGTTACCGAAAGCAAGAATAAAATGTTTTGCGTATCTTTAGACATCTTCACAAGGCATCGAACATTTTTGTTTGCCTATAAACCATCATCTTTTTGTTAGGTAGATAGCCAAATTCTATAACTTAATTAGGTAAATAACTATGAAATTGTAGTATTAGATAAATACCTTACATTAAATTGATGAGTGTGTAAATTATCCACCAGCTCACTTTATTCGAACCATTGAGAAGAATGTCTGTAACAGAATCTCTTCCTTGCTTCACCATGTAATTAGTGGCTCCTTCAAAAATAGTTTCATGCGAGAGGTATCCGTTACTCGTTTGAGATGAGGTCCCTTCCTCTACGTCTCTTGCTCAACTTATTAAAACTTTCCGCTTTTTCCAACTTTTAAGTCTTTCTTTAAAACTTGTTCACAAACATTTATTTCGTACATAAGTCGTGACTTTTTCGTTTTAACCATTTATGCCTGTTAACATGTGGTGTTATTCTCAGAATCATCTAAGCTGTGATATATGAGACGGTTAGCCAAAAAATAGCATTAAATATCATCAACTCTTATGCTAAACAACGTTTGAAACATGTGCATAACCATATTGGCAGAATGATTATTTTTAAAAGTAATTTACTTTATTAAGTCATGCATAACAAGAAAATTACATCCGCAATAGAATAAAATCTTGTATATGTCTCCTGCAAAACAGAGTGGACACTAAGATCAATGCAATTCATTTGCTTATAGTTTTGTGGGCATGGGACCATGGCAATACTATAGTAGTAAAATGAAATGTTAAACTACCACTTATAAATTCAAGAATTCTAGTGAAAATGGAATTATAGGTCGGGGATCGGGACCCCAAAAGAAGCTTATAGTTTGTTAGCGTCAAAAAGATTGTGGTTCGCCCCATCATTATGCACTCGTAGTTGAATATGACTAGGCAATGAGTGTTTTTGCTTAATTTTCTTTTTTAATTCAACTATTCATTACATTATTCTATGAAATTAGTCAACATATTAATCACGGGAGGATCCAATACCAATAATTCAGAACAATATAAAAATGTAAAAGGAGGTCAATAAAAAATAATGCAAAAGGAAAAACAGAACGAAGAATGCTGGCTAACAATAATATTCCGAGATCGGGAATGAGATAATGATAGTTTTTTGTTTTTTTCTTCTACAAGCATTTAAATAAATATTAAGTTCTTTTAGTATTTAAGTGTTAAAATATCAAACAACAGATACAATATTCACAAATTCAAATCTTTAACGTCTTAATATTCCGTTTAACATATGTCAAACAAGTGTTAACAAATTCGCTAGATTTCGTATTAGTGATCTATATTTACAATAGTGTTAAGATTTGAACCTCGAATCCAATTTTTAAAAATGATTAATATATATATATACACACACACACAAGTTTTATAGTATTCGGACTTAGAAACAAGAAATAAATAAATACTGTAAAAAACAAAAAATTAAAATGTATGCATCATCAACGAAATGTTACACTACACAACTCTAAAATATATTGATATGTTGAATTTTTACCTTTATTTCCGTTAGATTTTTTACGTTCACATGTTAAGTGTCTAAATGTATGTTTTGCATATTTTTCTTCTTTTGTAGGTTCATGAAGTGAAATGGATGAAAAGAATGATCAATGGAGTGAAGAAGAATCAAAAGAATGGGACTTGATGAAAGATGGGAGCTGCAATGGGGCAAGTGCAACAGCGTGGAGACATTGGAAACACACAACAGTCTTGTGCCGTGGTGAAGAGTGACCGAAGTGGAGATGACCAAATTCACATGTAGATCCAGCGAGTAGTTGCAGCGGTCCATGAACACTGCGAACCACCAGCGGTCGAACTAAGCTGCAAAGGACACCGCTAGCCACCAGCAGCCAAATTGAGCGGCTAGTCCTAGCGACCAAGTGACACTGCTGAGATGTTTCCAATTTTTAGTAACCAGTTTCTAAACCAAGTCAAAACTGGTTTAATTTAAGTTGACCAAACTTATTTTGTTTCTTCCTATAGATACTAATAAACCTAATTAGAAATATTTATGTTTATTTTTAGAGATTTTTAGTCACTTTTGGGTTTAAAAAAAATCTTTGTATTAATCACTTGAATTCAAGTTATCAAATCTTATTTTCTTTTTAAATATGTCATCTACTTATTCTATAATTATGATGATTATGCAAATACCAAGTTCATTGCTTTGTATATTCCTGGGTGTTAGTGAGTAGTCATTTAGATGATTTAAAGGTAGTTAATTATGATGATTTGATGATGATGTTTAGGATTAGATTTTATGTTATCTTTTAGGTTGGTAGTAATGCTAGATAAAATGTTTGAAAGAATTTAAATAAGTTTTTCTTCCTTAACTTATGGAAATAGTTGATTAGTGGTTGGATTAGACTTGATTATTAATGATCATTGATCATTTAATTGTAAACGGAAGTTGATGATGATTAGATGAATAGTGAAAGGAGCAATACCATGGAAGTGAGTTAGTTTTGATTAGTGATAATGTTCATAATATGTTATTAACATCATAAAACATTCATCTAAATCATTGTCGTCCCTTTAATTCATCACTTTTCTTTATTTGCATTCACAACCGATTTTATTCTTTTCCCATTTTATTTATATTTAAATTTAGTTTCTAAAACATAATATTTTAACTGCTTAGATTAAATTAAAATTTATATTTCTAATGATTTGTTCTTATTTTACGGTGGATTTAATACCATATTTGCTCAATAGCATATATGTATATTAGGTTAATTGATAGGGTTAAAACTGTAACTATCATATATCACAATTTTTCAAAAGTTGTCATCGTCGAACTACTATTCAATACTTTTCACTGTGCACTACCGTAGGATCTCGTTGAATAAGTCTATTTAATATCTATGTTTTGCTTAGCTTCATATGAAATGTTTAATCGTCAAAATGTTTTTTTTTTTAAATCTACTTCAACAAATGAACGAACTACTAGAAAAATGGTCGTAAAAGTGTGGTAGAATATTTTCTACTCAAAAAATAGAATTACAAGATCAGTTTAGACGGCTTCCAAAACCAGCTACTACTCAAGACTCGAGAGTCCTTTTTATAAAGGTTTACTATTTTCATATTTTCAACGAATACTAAGGCCATTAGGCCAACCATAAATAGTCATAAAAATATAAAAAATATGACATATGGCGTGAAGTAATTAAGATGTCGGGACTGGATTGGTTTAAAGAGCGATAGAGAGAGAGCATAATTGTCAAAAAGGTAACGATGGAAGTTGTTGACCCATTGACCTCTGCTTGTACACTCCAACTACAATGTTCACTCCATCTTTCAATTATTTTCTTATTTTTATTTGTTTCATATACTCTAAATTATCTACTGATGAAGACTTATCTTCTTTTTTAAAGGTCATAACATAACTAGGGACTTTTGAAAGTTAGGGATTTCTTATAAAAGACTTTTCAAACTCACTAATGCGGTATTTAACCTCTCGGGACATATTCGTGGGAGACTACTTTGTTGGGGAATTTTCTCCAAAACAATATATAACCAAAAAGGTTAAAAATCTAAAAGCACAAGTATTTTACAAAATATTTTAAAAAATTTATTAAAAATATGAAGCTTCTTACAAGATTAGAACAATACAAATAATAAAAGTAACAAAAGGCCAAATGTGGGGGAGAAAACTAGTAGCGTACGATAGTTCCAAAAACATCTATCGGATTATTAAACCATCGCCAAAATAATTGGAGTTGAATTTGTATTGATTCGCGTTTAATATTCGATGTCCTCACTTCTACGTTGACAGATAGAAACATCGCATGGACTTGAGTTGTATCTTCTGTTGTTTTCCTGTTGTTCTTTACTCTAATTTCAACTCGGTCTCAGATTCCCATATCTTCCGTCTTTTGATATTATCATCAAAATAACATTCCCTGGGTTTTCTATTCATTGTTGGCTTTATGCGTAGGTTTATAGTCGGCACTTAAAAAAACGGTACACTAATCTTTTATTCTTTAAGTGTGTAAATATAGCATCTTAAGTTGGGAGAATTGGTGAGTTTCTTAGATGTGGCATATTGTTGGATTGTTTGAAGATAATTTACAAAAAAAAGGAAACAAAAAAGTTCTACCAGTAAAATTTATAATTTGCATATATTTAGTTTCAATATATTTTTCTTATTGTAGTTGTTCCGGATTTTTCCATCTATTTTGTCATGTACCAATCCTAGGGATAACTACATAATATATATCATGATTTTTTAAATATATTATCCATTCTATTCTATTCAAATCGATAAATTTTAAATTAAAACAGATCAAATCAAATAACTAAGTGAGTAGTTGGCCAGAGGTTTCGATTTGAGAAAGAGTGATTTTATTGATTTAGGTCACAGATTTATTCCCATTAAATGTGGAATTATTAAACTATTTTCAGTTAGCTAGTCGAAACGAAATGATATCGTATTTTAGACTTATTAAAAAATTTGGTGAATGAGATATTTGACAGCTATACTTATTTTAGAGGAATTAGTAGGATGTTAAAAACCCGGATCACTTCATGATTATCAAAAAAACAAAATAGATATAAAAAAATCGAAACAATATCACATAACTAACGACATTTATTTTTGTTCAGTTTGTCTTCGCACATTCATAACCATATGTGAATTTTGGACAGGTAAATTTGAATTGTATATATTGTTATTAGATAGAGGTAAACTTGTTTATCATAATAGTAGTAAAATGACGATTAAACACAAACTCTGGTTAAAAAAATAAAAATTGGAATGGTCAGTAGACAACAAAAGAAGTTAAAAAGACAAAGCAAAAAAAGAAAGAAAGAAAGAAACAACGTCACACATTATCTTGGAGGCACACTTGCAATTGGAGATCATAAATCATAAATGAGTAGAAGCGAAGGAACGGTAAGTAATAGCAGAGTCAAGACTCACTTTCGTCTGGTTTTATTGATATTGCCTTCAATTTTATAAGACTTTTGTTTTAAAAAAATAAAGTTATCAAATTATCAACAATTTCAAAATATTATCACTTGAAATATTTAATTTACATAAAAAATTTGAATTGAAAAATTTGAGTTTTGATTTTTATGGTTGTAAAATATAATGAGTTTGTCTTCTTCTTTTCTGCCGAAACTATTTTTTATTTACTAAAATGGCCAAAACAAAAAGAAATGTGGGACTAAGCGATGACTTGGTTGACTTTTAAAAGGACAACAAAACAGACAAAACAAAGCCTCTCTCCATCACTCCATCAATGTCTGTGAGAAGTGTTGTGTCTGAACTGAATCTGGAATAACCAACTTGTTGTATGGATTCGTCTCATAATTCCGCGGGATTTTGAGCTATGAATCCCATCATCTGGAAGATGAAACTGCCCAACATGGTCCTCTAAAATTTTCTTTTGATAATTCCGCGGGATTTTGCCCATCCTTTCCTTCCTCATCTCTGACTTTTCTTTCCCGTCTCATTTCGCTTTTATAAAATCACATAATGTCATATATAAACATATGAGAGTTGTAAACAAAATATCTACCCATTTTTATATCGAATAGTCATTAGTCAAGATTCTTTTTCAATTCTATTATTGTCCTTGGTTGTTCCAGCATGACGGATGTATGACCTACTAACCCTCAAATCAATTAATGATATATAACCATAACCTTTGATTGTAATAAGATACAATTGTGTTATTTAAGGGACTAGTCCATCTAAAGTAAAATCTCAGTTTGATCTTCTCATAATGCAAAATTTGTTGCATATTATGAACGTAAGTCTTTTGAAGATTCCAATATGCTGCAGATTGAACGATCTGTGTTTGGGTTATATGTTATGGGTTAGATTGTTTAACTCTATCAGTTATAGTTTATATATAGTCATTTTTTAAATCTAAAATATTTTAATGAGATGATATAGTAAACAACAAAAAACCCTAATATATCTATTTCCAACTATAGCAACATTTAAAAAATAAATTTTAGCTATAATTTAGTTACAATTCCATATATCTAACAACAAACTGGAACATTTATCATACATTCGCATTAAATATGTAAAACATAATTTTCAAAAATATATATATATATATATAAATATATATTAATATATATTATAAAACAAATTTACGTTATAAATGACATTTAATATAACACGGAAATAATATTTATTAGCTAAAGAAAATTTATTTAACCAATAACATAAATTCTGCATGAGACAAATGGTCACGAAAATAAAAAATGTTAAACTTACAATTTTGCATAGAATAATTAATGAGGAGAGGATAATACAAATTGTACCGCTTTCATGATTTTAGCCATGCTACTGGATAATGAAACAAAAAACTTGAATTGCTGACGTTGTGTGTGTTTTTCGTTCTCTTACACATAAATGGAGGATAATATAAATTAATACATTTAAAGCTCAAAAAGAAAAGTAACGTAACAAATTGACTGAACTGAGAATACGATGGTCCGATAATCAGAAGGACAAACATAATAAATTCACAAAAAAGAGTAGGAGTGTTAAAATGGATAACTCGACCAAATCTTATCTAAATTTATATGGATTTAAAATTTATATAGATAGATTAAATCCATCTATTTATTTTATAGATTAAAATTTATATATATAAATCCATAATCATTAAAATTATTGATTAACTGGGTTATATGAGTTATTCATATAAAAATTAAAAATAATTTATAAATTTAAAACATATTATATAATTATAAAACTAACAAGAATTTCTAAATAACAAATTAAATTAAAATATATAATTATTAAAATAAATAAAAATATCATAAAATCCTAGAACCACAAATTCATAAAACCATAAAATGATAAAACCAAAATTTTTTATTAATTTAAAAAACACTTGAAAGAAAAAAATATATTCATCCAATAAAAGAAGAAAGAAGAAAATATATAATATAGGACACTATGAGTTAATATGATCACTATGTAGAAAAATATATAATATAGGACATTCTGATTTCATCTTCCTCTTTATTGTTTACAATTAAAAATGATTTGAATTTTTTTTAGTAATTTAAGTATGATAATAATAATTATAGGTAATATCAACAAAATAATGAATATAGATGATGAGTTTACTTTTTTATTATCGACATAATCAAATAACCAATATCTACTACAAAGTAAAGTTTGAAGAAAAACTCGACTCTGATATTTGTTAAGAACACGAGAACCAAAACTAAAAAATGTTTTACGATTTAGATATTTTGCATATTTATTAAAAATTTATTAATTTTTCTGTTTTATTGGTCGACCCATAGATAATCCATAATCCAAATAGGTTGACCAACAAAATCCACAAACCCATTAGAGTTGACTCACCAAAACTTATTTATATATATAGATATAAAATTCTACCCAAACATATTAAAATAATAGATAATCCAGATCAACTCATCAGTTTCGATCTATTTTAATACCTTTGCAAAAGAGACAAAAAGTTTTAATATTATCAGCAATAAAACAAAGAGTATTAGGACTGGGGTATTTTAGCAAGTTTCCAAGCAAAATTTTTAGAGGACCATGTTGGCAGTTTCATCTTCCAGATGACGGCATTCACAGCTCACTAATATGCTTATTTTATAAAATTATATCAAAACGAGTAAGATTATTAGTCGTGACTTTATCAGTTAATTTGGAAATGACTAAGAACTTTTGAAGTTAGGTCTGAGATTTAAATTCAAACTATTGTAGTGTACAAATTGTTGCTGTCTGTCGTAACTCAAGCATCCCAAGATTCTAATTTGTTCCTTTTGATTTCGCATATTATATCAAAACAAAAATTCTAATTTCTTATGGGTTAAGCCACACATCCTGGTATTGTATGTTATAGATTAAATTTTCTAGATTTGGAGACAACAATAAATTGCTATTCATAAGTCATGCTAACATGTTAGGAGTAATAAGTAATATCACTTCTTTTTTATAAGTTTTAAAATCAAGTAAGATTACTTTCTTTTCATTATAAGTGTTGTTTACGATTTTGCACACATATTAACAAAATTAGTTATGTTTTTATTTTTATCCCTTATTAGTATATTATATATATATTTTTCATTAATTAATATATTAAAATAATACGGATAGCATTGAACTAATATTAACAATGTATTTTTTTGTACACATAAGTGATATTTGTCTTGGTTCAAATTGATTATACTTTATGTATTTATAATCAAAAATTTTAGAAAAACTAGTTTTGAAAAAAATCTCGATGTTTACTATTTCCCTGTTTCTCAAAAAGTGTCATTCTAACAATTTTCACACAAAGTAAAAACAAATTTGATTTTATAAATATATTCTTATGTAATATGCCACTAAATATATTAGATTAACTTAAATTTAAAGAGTTTTACCTTGGAATAGAAGATAAATTAAGATTTTTGTTTATATTTAAGTTTTTGAAAGGCAAAAGAATAGCTGTATGAGTGATTAACATGTGCCTATCCTTCGTATAACTGTGTAAGTGAAGGTTTCACATGGAAAAAAAAACATATTTGGTTCTATAAGCTTACAGATTCGGCACGGAATACCTAAAATCGCAAATCAAGCCCAATTGGTCTGTTTTGTGATTGGAAGATTTTATTTATTAGACGTTGACGCAGAAGGCATACCTTTTCGTAGCGTTACGGGGTCATCAGTTAGGGGGTCTCATTTGTCAAAATCAAAAACTATTTTATTCCTAAATATTTTATCTGCCTTTACTCCAAAAGGTCAAATTTCGAGGTATTTCCAACTATGACATATACAATCATATTATACAAATTTTAGATTTTGTTCTAAACTCTATAAAATAAAAAATAAATCTTTTAATACATATATAATATATAATATAAGTTCGAACTCTAATTTTCTACATTCGTAATTACACGTAATCTATAATTTTGATTAACCAAAAACTAATTAATCGAAAAACTTAAAATATAAACCGATTTTCTAACCGATTTCAACTTGAATTAGTACCGATTTCCATCCGATTTCCACTTAATCAAATCAAAATAAAAAATTTCCAAATTCATAATATCCCTAAATCTATTAACCCTAAAAGCTCAGAAACTTCAAATTGGACAAAATATTTTTTCAATGAGGTTGTCGATGAGCAAACAAATGAAGATTTGGAGCATGAAGAATCTGATTTTTCTGATGTGGCAAGCGAAGAAGAGCATACAAGAAAAAAAGACCGTAAACGGTGTAAGAAGAAGAAGTCTCTGGATGAAGAACTAGAAAGTGTTTGATGGAAACCACAAATAATGGGGAGTCAGAGACTATTAGTTGTCACGATTCACCCTCAAGCTTGGAGAAAGAAGAAGCTCCTCTGCGAGAGTATAAACCAGAGAGCAGCAATAAGTACGTTCCTCCTCATTTGAGATTTCAGGCCAGAAGTGAATCTGAAGAACACACTAAAATGCGTACACAGATCAAAGGTATAGATAACAAAAGCTGTATATCCTCTCTGGGTTTCTAATTCCGTAATCTTAGATGGTTATGCTTGGTTTATGTTACATGTCTTCTCAATAAGATGGTTGAATCCAATGTAGAATCAATAACGGCAGAACTTGCCACAATCTACCGTGTAAGCTTTAATATCCTCACAATTTTTCCTCCATAATTGTTTGATAGTTGCTTTGTTGATATTTTATGATTATCATAATATTTAGAGATTTTATGAATTTGGAAATTTTTGATTTTGATTTGATTAAATGAAAATCGAGCCGAATTCGGTACCAATTCTAGTTGAAAGCGGTTAGAAAATCAGTTTACAGTTTAAGTATCTCGCTTAATTGGTTTCTGGTTAATAAAAAAAAAAAATATTATGTGTAGTTACGATTTGAAATTTAAATGCGTAGAAAATTAGAATTTGAATTTGAATTTATATTTTGTGTGTAATAAAAATTTAATTTTTATTTTATAAAGGTTTAGAACTACATCTATTGTGTAAAATTTGTGTGAATCTGATCCTATATGTTATAATTTACTTACGTGGAAATGAATATTTTCCCCTCAAATGTAAGATTTGAAGATGATGTAAATCACCTACCCACACTTTTTCCCTTTTTCCCTTTTTCCGAAAAGAAATCCACTTACTTAATAAGTATTTAAATGACTCACTTGCACGTCAGAAACTTGTAAACACGGTTTTATTGTGGTCACAAATATTATTTGAATAGTAAAAAGTTTACAGGTAAGATTTAATACCGTTCCACTATAAAAGCTGAGCAGTCGGAGCTAAAAATATTATTAACAAAAATAGTATAAAAGAGGTTGAATTGTAGTGCTTTATGGTTGATAACCTATCTTCTCAAATAGAAATACAAGTTTTTCCTCTTGTACAATCATGAATCCTTTGTCTGCCTAGTTAAAAACAATTATATTATGATACATAAACTAAAAGAATTATTTGACAAAAAATTTAAGTAAAAAGAATTCGTAGAGAAACGTGTTCAAATCTTAAAGTGCACTATACAATATACTTACCATTTCCCAATACAAATAACGCTCTTGGCATTACGGTATAAGTATCGTGTAGATATTATCAACATGAAAACATCAACTTTCAACTCACGTGTCTACTGAGGTCTTTCTTGTCTCTTTCAAAGTAATTATGATGTTTAGTAATATCATATCTGCCGACACTTTCAAAGTAATTTTTTTTTCATTAAATTTTCTTTCTCTTTAAAGAGACATCGTTTCTAAGTACATAGTGAAAAGTAGACAGAACCATGGCGCAATTGAATTAGTAGTAATTTTTTGTGGGTCAAGATCGATGAAATCATAAATTAGATTTGTGTTAAGAGGGGTCTGCTTTTCGAAAAAGTTGATTTTGCTCTGGTGTGATCCATGCCCCAAAGAAATTAGGAGCCTACGAAGTCTGAACCTTTTAATTATACAAAAAACAAAGTAGATAGAAACATGTGAATCAAATTTACCACACTCCGCTACTTCTCTAGATGGATTCTTCAAGGTTTTTATCGGTTACGCGATACCGCTGGAGGCTTCCGATTACATTATCCGGCTGTAGGCCACCTGCTGGAGTCTTTTGACTACATGATTCTGCTCCCGCTAGTTCTCCCAATGGGTTTTGCCAAACTCACAACGTGTCTTGATACCACTGCAACGTGTCCGCTGGAGGCTACTGGTGTCTTCATGCCGCTATGGTGGACTGCTGGTTCTTCAGAACATCACCAAAACCTCTTCATGTGATATATTCTTCATCCAAACTCATCTCTTCTTGCCCACTCCACTTCATGTACTTATAAGATGAGATAGACATGCAAAACATGCATCTTATATACTAAAATGAATTTGATATGAGAGAAATCTTGTGAGAAATGCAAGTAAAATGAATGCAAAAACAAATATATCAAAAGACTGCCCCCAGAAGTTAATAACACTATGCATAACCGATTGAATCAATTGAAGTCGTCTTGCGAAAGAGAAAGGCCTAACTATCTAGGCTGAAACTCTATCCCAGGTCTTGTCAACAAGAGGCTGATAATCGACATGTCGTAGCTTATGAGGCATAAGTGGGATACCAAGATACCTGACCGACAAAGAACCTTGAGTCAATCCAAACCTAGTTGCTAGGTCACAATATAAAGGTAAGTTGTTCCCATCCAAAAATTGGTAAGACATGATGAGATTAACATCAAGAACAGAGACTTTATAGAATCCTTGAAGAAACGCAAGAATATCGTGTAAGGAGCTTTCAGATCCATCAAAAAAGATGAGGACGCCATCCACAAAGCTTGGGTAATGAGAGGATTCAAGCAATGCGGATGCAGAGTTAAAATCCTGAAGCTGACATCCAAATCCAAATCCTTAGAGAAAAAATCCATTTCCAAGACAAATGAGGAAGAGGAAATTGGATCACCTTGCCTGAGGCCTTTCTTTCTTGGAAAATACCCTATCAACTCACAATTAAAATCAATCGAGTAATATGCGGTAGAGATACAAAGGTGAATCCAGTTGATAAAAAACAGTGATAAGTCAAAGGCTTTAAGTATATTGAGGACGAATGTCCACTCAAGGTTATCAAAAGCCTTAGTGAGGTCTTTATGTAAACATCCTCTAGAGATATCTCCAACTTTAAGAAAATCTGATACAAGCTCCAAAACTAGAAGAATATTCTTTCAAAGCAGCCTTTCTTTCGTAAAACCCACTTGATTTATTTGCACCGAAGCATGTAGGAATCTGCTTACACGAGTGTTGAGTATACGCGAAATCACTTTATTAATCATATTGCAAAAAGATATTGGCCTAAAGTCTAATAATCGCTCAACTTCATTCTTTTTAGGAACCAAATAGATGATGGTAGAATTCACTTGTCTGAGCATATTTGAAGAGGTGAAAAAATCCCTCACAGTTTAATAAGATCTTATCCCACAAGGCTCCAAGAAGATGTAAAGAATTGACAAGAGAACCCATCCGGCTCCGGGGCCTTATTCCGAGGCATGGAGAAGATAATGGCTTGTATTTTTATCGGAGTAGGGATCCGAGTCAGCTCAGCCGCCAATGCAGAGCCACACCTAAAAGAGTGAATAAGTTTTAAGTGTGACACTAGGTGAGAGATAACCTGACCGTTGGAGGAGTCAAGAAGTCCCTGATAATAACCAGTAATCATATCCTTTAGGAGAGTTGGATCCAAGATTTTAGTGTTGTGGTCATTCCATAGATAATAAATAGACTTCCTTGACTGATTCGCTTGTACTGATTTATGGAAAAATCCAGTATTAGAATCTTCCTCATGGACCCATTGACTTCGAGATTTTTTGCGGTAGAATCTCGTTTTGGCAGACAAACTAAAATAACGTACAAATTATTCCTAATCAGATAGAATAAAAGAAGAATTTATATTTCAGTTTAATTCTGAAGTAAAATAAGTAAAGGAAAATAGTATACTATATGGAAAATAAAATACTATATAGGTCTCCAAAATAAGTAACGAAAAAGGGTACATTCGATTGACCCACTGGTTCAGGGGCCAAGTGGGACTGCGATCGCCCACTACTTGGTATACGGTCAACGTTAGCACCGGCGAGCATGTCGTTTATTTAAGCTCCCAAACCCACATTTGTTTTCCAATATAAATTATATGCCTAAAACGAAATTAAAAGTAGAGATAATTACGCTAGGAACTATAATTACTGGATAAGATATATAGTTACAACCTTTTTGGGGGTATAATTGCATCAAAATTTATAATTAATGTAATAAATTACAAAAAAGTATCATTTTATCTACGCACTATAATAATTTACTTATTTGTTTAAAAACACTTACTTTGCCACTTCAAGGAATTAGTAGAATCAGTTGTTTAGAATCTGGATTTTAACTATCATGATTGCACTTGTAAGAGTGAATTATTTTTTAACCAAGTCTAACTAAGCCGTGTAGTGCTGTTTGCACCTTAAAAAACAAAGAGAAGGTATAAAAGTATATAAAACGGTATCTTTTTTTTTTTTAAAAGGAGAGGATATCATTTTATTTTGTTCTAATGTGAATATTAAATTCCATTAAAAGTTTTAATATTCGCTACGTTTAAGTTTGTGGTGACAACATGAAGAATTTGAAAATTAAGTACAAATCAGAAGAAAATTTAAAAATCTAAATTTTCTGTTTGAAAATTCTATTTTTAAAAAATATACAACCGCTATGTGAATTCTTGAGGGTATAAAAACAAAATGCTTCTAACAGAAATGGATATTTGGCGTAATTCTAGAAGACAATTTTTCCGGTACACAACTATCACTTGGTTCTGCATAATGGTGTTTGTGTGCGTGAAAAGGACGTTCACAGCCGACTTCACAACACAAGCAGCCGTAAAGAATTTGGCCATTGGAGTTAGAATTGTTTGGTATATAGTATTATGCATGTGCTTATACAAACTTTTATATATATAATGCAATAAATAAAATCGGATAAAAATTGTTTATATATATTACACACACAACTAAATACATTTGTTCTGATTACTGAAAATAGTTTCAGATTTCTGAATTTGTCTAAATTATCTTTGTTACAAAACCTTCGATCAAGAAAACCCTTTGAACAAAAAAGCTTCGATCAGTAAAATAATTTAGATGTGATGTCATATACAATTAGCATAATTTTCCACTTGGGATGAATATGGGTGGATGTGTAGATATAGTTTTGCCACAGGGATACTTGGATAGTAGAATAGGTGGTGATAATAGGGTAGGGCCAATGGCATGATCATAATACTCTCAAAGAGCATGGAAACGACTATTGGTGATGGCATGTGTTTTATTCAAGTCCGTCCGCCCCCACACTGATCAGAGTCCAACCCCACAAGCACAATAAAAATATTCAAATAAAACAAAAAATTTGACCTTCGTGGAATTTTACTCGATGATTGGCCACATAAAAGAATAAAGAAGAAAAATGCCGATGTCAAAACTCAGCATCTTTTATTTAATTAAGGTTTGGAATGTATTGCGTGATTTGATTGTCATGATAAATCAATAGGATTTTATTGAGAATCCCTTGTTTTTATACTCTTTTAAATTTACTGTTAAATATCATTAAAGAAAACCATAAGGCATAAGTTTAATCTAAATACTACCAGCGGATTTTGACAGATTTTGATCTAAATATCATTGTCCTCTAAAATGCCAGTAATATTCGTTCCACAGTATGTTCAAATAATACCAATAAATATTTTTTTTGTTTTAAAATAAGTATTATTTCTGATTTTGTTTAAGTTTGACAAAACATGTCTTTTTACACAGATATATTTGATGCAAGTTCTAAAATTATTCTAATTTGTTAACAAAAGAATTGTTATGCCAATTTATTATTATAAATGAAATTTATTAATTAGAGACAAAATTATACTACTACTAGATAAGATGTAATTCAGATAGAATTGGACAGATAGGATGTAATCAGTTAAAACAATGATTAACCAATGTGGAAAAAACATTGAGTTATGTGGTTAATAAGGGTATACAAATAGTCAAGGAAAGTTGAAAAACTTATCTAAAACCTTATCGACATTAAGAAAGTTATTGACCTAGTTAATTAGAAAAAGAAGTCGTCGACCTTTCTACGGAGAATTCTGAAACGATACTTAGAAACGAGGAGAAATAAATGTGAGAAAGGTACTGGTTTCGAGTGTTATTCAAGTTGCAGATATTACAACGAATAGTCATTGTGAGTTATGAGTCATCTACGTGCAAATGGATAAGTTAAAATTTATGATTCACTGTTTCTTCGTCCGTGTCTCTACTTTCTATGATGCCAGAAAACAAAATTTCAGTACGAAACTATAACTGTGCTGTACATTTTACAAAGTGAAGATCATTAGTGGACTATATTCCCTGGTTTGTTTCGGATTTGGAGCAGTTGGTAATATACTTCTGGTCGTCCATTGTATATAACGGTTTAGTACTCAATAAGCTTACCTAACGATGAAACATTTTTTTCCTTTTTAACCGGGAGAATCTTAAACCGAAACTCAGACTAAACCTTTAAAGTTCATAAATTCGGAATTTCTTGTCACTAAAAGCGTCTACAGATGGTCTAAGAGAATTGAAATCGGAATAGAAAGACTCTAACTCTGCCAAAGAAAACACTTAAAATAAATTATCGACCACTAGACGTGGTGATTAAGAGTTGAATAATGAATAGCTTAAATTGTACAATAACTAAAAGATTTCAGCTATTTTTTTGTAATACGGTATTTTATACTGTACTTCTTTTTAATGTAAAAATTATACGGTATTTTTTCTTTTTTTTAATGTGTAGAGATAAATAAAAAAAATTAATGACTGAATGACCCGTACTTTAGACTCAATGCTAAAAATGATGAAAATAAATTTTAGAGTAAACTTTATTTAAATTCTTACATTAAAAATAACACATCAAATAATAAGATATGGAACGAAAAAGAAATTACTAAAACGTCTTATAAAAGAAATATAATGAATATGTTCCAATTACAAAACATAAATATCTTTTTTGTCTGCTTAATAAGTTTTTCTGCCTCACCAAATTTTGTGGTTAGTCCAAACGACGTTCGCATGAGTAGTTTTAAATTAATGAGAATGTCCTGCTAGTTAACAACACAATGACATTTGAGTTATGCGGTTGATAGAGTCCAATCGTGAACCATATGATACTATCAAAACTTTAATTAATACAATTTATTGATTGCAATTTTGAGTTTTAAAGAATACTATTACCAAAACTACTTTATCTCTAAAAATAAAAAATACGAACATGAAATCAAACATATGATTCAAGGAATCCAAAAGTGTTGGGGCTGACTTTAGCAGCCGCATAGCGATGGCATGCGTGATAAAGACACCACTAAACTTGAAGTGGTAACGACTCCTATTAAACCTTATTAAAATGAAATAAAATGTTATAGTAATAAAAGTCTCCGCACATGTTGAAGAACCATAATTATGAAATATATGCATTGTCACAACCCAAAACCCTAGTTGAAATATATGTTTTGTCACAACCCCAAACTCTAGTTGACATCCAAGTGGTAACCTAAAGCGATAAGATTTTAGCGGTAAAGAGAGAATGATAAACGGTTACGAAATAAACTAAATATGTAATAGAGAATGGTAAGCGGGAAAAATATATCTTACATCACTTTAAATTTATTGTTATTTTGATTATCTTATTTTTTGGCTAACCGTTTTGCTGATTGATCACCTAAGAAGGGATATATAGACTCCTTACCACAATGGTAAAGAGCTACCGATCAAAGCATAATAGTATGTGTCTTCTAATAGCTCAGAGAACTTCACATTCCCAAAAGCTTTTATAATATATATAAACTAAATTTTATTTTCAGTCATATATAAAACCGTCAATCTAGATGAATTGGTAGTATGTACGTAATGCACTGTTATGAGGTATTTGTTTTTTTTGATAAATGACTTTCTATTAAAATGTTATGAAAATTTTACAATATGGTGAAAATACAAAATAAGAAGAACTATAGGACTAACACGAGAACAAAAGAAACATAAATGTGAAATGGTGAAGGATACTGAGGATATGAAGATGTCTTGTCTTTTGCTAGAAGACCAATCCCGAGAGCTGTGATGAAGCTACTGTCAACCAAAGCTAAAGGAGGCGGCTAAAGGAATACAATGGCAGATGGTTAGCCTAAGCGATTCAATGAGTGACTAGCCGAGCAAACTCAATGAGACTGAGTAGAAATTGCATCCGAAACCCCACACATTCCACCTAAATCAAACCAGAGCAAACCCGTAGCCATATCTAGATCCCAAAACGACCACACAAGCAGCAGAAACATGACATCTCAATGACCCAAACCATCACTTTGACCACACCACTAGCCACAATCATTCCCAAGCAGTCAACCAGGAACAAGTACAGCAGGAACTAGCAAATCTAGAGGAGAGAACCTTTGCAAACCTGATACAAGGAGCACATGATGGAGTGATGGTCGTAGATACACCATACCTTGAAAAGTAGAGAGGAGGTAGAAGGCTCTTTCCCAGGCTGTTGCACCAATCTAACAACCACCCACTGTGAACCAACAAAATGAAAGGAGGCAACCTCAAGAGTATTGAACTAAATGGAGAATCGATTTGGAAGCCATGAAGTCGAAAATCATAGATGAAAATGTTCCCATAAGTATGAGGTTTATCGTTTCAATAGTTACTAATCATAAAATCAATAATAACTACTTGTGGCAAAAGCAGTATTCTCAGTTTTTTCCATAACGCTACTTTTTTATTTCTTCTAACTATTTTGATACTGCTTACCGTTTCTGTTTCGTGCTGAAAATCTCTTACTGCTTGATATCACCAATCGGACAAATATGCATTTTTCTTCTGAGCTATTTAACTGTAAGATATGTTAATGATAAAACGCTAAATCGGAACACAAGTCTTAACGCGGTTTAGTGATGAAACTTGTCTAAAGTTCATGGGAATCGGACGCAAATATCATAATAGAATAACAATGGAAATCAATTATTTACCAACGCCCTCAACAGCTCAAATGATTTACCATCTGCTTATTTAAACTGTTTTCTCTCTAAAATGTTTTAAGTCTCTTTCTAAAATGTCTAATTTCTTTTCAGTTATTAAAAGTATAACCTTTAACTTCTCTTTACAATGTTTCATTTAGAGGCAGGACCAAGAGAAACAGCACAAAATTATGAATTAGTAGAGTTAGTGAGAATAGTGAATTTCCATAATTGTATGCTCATGTAGTACAATATATGGACATGTAAATAGAATGCAACAAATAACTAGAGAGCATTTAAATGAAATTTATCAAACTGGTACCAATAGGAAAGTTTGAGATAAAAAGTTTAAATACTTATGTATATCATATCATATAATACATACTCTGTACTTCTGAGTCTTTTGAGTGTTCGACCGTATATCACTATATCTTTATAGACAAGAAAAACAAAATTTAACAAATAATTATTTCAGTAGACATATCACCGTATTCAAACTCTAGCATAAACTCTCCTCTACTATTCAAATATCTGTCATCGAACCATCTCCCACATTTTTTTCCATCGCATGGCATATAGACCCACACAAATAGTTGCATGAAATGTCATCCGATTTGCATACATGTTTGTATCTACATATTAATTAGGCTATTGTATACAAGACGTGTGGATTACGATCTTATTTTGTAGCGAATTAAAATAACTATCCTTGAACTGCGAGCTAATTTCCGCTTTATAAGATATGTAATACATTTTTAATAACCGACCATGATATATAATTTAGTAGTTTGTAACAATATCGTTGTTGTGTTATCACTTATATTCAAATCTGCATAATACATTGGTTGAATGACTCTTTCGTATATTGAATTAGGATAGTACAACAAAATTAGTTTATTAGAAAAGCATGCTCTCGACGAGACGAATTTTTCCTAACACACACACACTTTGAAATTCGTGCACGTAGCAATAAGCATGGATAAAAGGTTAAACACGGACGTTGATTTAAGAACCTTCTTGAAATTTATAATAGCCCATGAATTCATAAACTATTTAATGGGCTACTATTACTCAGTGAATACCATTAAGGCCCACAGTCATATTACACGGGCTACGTAAAACCCTTTACACTATCATATTCTCTTCTCGTCGTTCAGTGGCTCAGTGCAAAGGACATTACACAGTTTCATTTATTTTTCGGTGCTTCATCTGGATTCGGGGTAACTCCATCTGTTCTTTAAAAAGCTGATACGAGAGAAAAATGTTTTATGAAAAAACATTGTAAAATAAGATTGAAAACATGATCCACCTATGAAATGAAACTTCGCAGTTAAATAGTAGATTTCGAATTATATGCTCAAACTTTTAGAATTTGATTAACCTCGATTGTACCAAATTCCTTTGAGTTGCCTTATGACTCGTTTAAATTTTACTTTTTTAA
Source organism: Cardamine chenopodiifolia (assembly GCA_963922655.1). NCBI lineage: Eukaryota > Viridiplantae > Streptophyta > Magnoliopsida > Brassicales > Brassicaceae > Cardamine > Cardamine chenopodiifolia. Next base: position 14,482,173 of record OZ000476.1, on the reverse strand, counting down.
CTTTTTTCCTGACTCGCTTGATTATAAGTTTATAACTACAAGCGAATTTTAAATAGAGGTATCGACCAGTACGAAGTTTGTCAATTTTTTTGGTTTATCTTCGAATTTATGTGCGATACTCGATACTAACTCTTTATAGTTAATATATTCTGTGACAATAATCGGATATATATTCCACTTCCTTACCTAACTAAGATAATGTTTTATCTTAAAAATGAGTCCGTTTAGAAATTTGACTCCGTTTAGAATTTTCAATAATGACTCCGTTTAGAATACATACCTTATCAATAATGACTCTGTTTAGAATTTTGAACTATAAACCAAATGTCATGAGTTAAAAGCTACCATCAATATTGAGACCAGGTGAATAATACAATGACCAAAAACATTAGAATTTATTCTTAAAAAAAGAACAATAGAATTTTAGAAATTGTGATTATTAGTTGGATGAAAAGAAACTCCCAAAATATGAAAATCATATGTCAAATCTCAATTAAAAGCTGGAAATGGTATATAGAAGTTTAAAAGTTTTTTTTTGGTTAAAGAGCTTTCAAAGTAAATGCAAAAAAAGAACGAGAAAAAAAATACATACCTAACCAAGGCCATAGTTTTTTGTGGGCCCAGCCCAAATTAAAATTAGAAAACAACAAAAGCCATTAAACCCAAGTTATAAGTAAAATTATAAAACCCAAAGAAGAAGGAATTTTCTCGAATCAGATGGAGGAAGACGTAACATTTGCTCATTGGAAGAGCACGAGGAAATTAACAATGTTGATGAGATCGAGTGATTAACGAGGCAGTGTTGGATCTGTGGAGAGCCATTGTTGGAAGAGCTTTGATGCCAGATCGTTGTGAACTCCTCTGAAGCTTGAAGTTCTGTTCCGGATCGTGGCATCAATGGTAGAGAAAATTGAAGAAGCAGGCTGGAAATGATTGTGATGATGCGAGCTTTGGTAGGACAACGATCCAGGAGAAGAAGCCACGTGATAAAGTTGTGCTTGGGGATTCCTCCCTTGTTCCAGATCGTCGAAAACCAAGGTACCAAAGCAGAGAGGCATTAAGTGAGATACCCATTTGCCCTTGGTGAGAAGTATTTAGGAAACTTAGCAACTTATCAAACAGACTCCTAAACTTACCAACCTTAGTAGAAATAAAATGTTATAGATAGATAAAGGTTTCATCCTAAAAATCTCTGCAAATGAAACTCTTGAAACGTTTCCTATTTCTTGCACAACAACTTAAACTCAATTGATGATCCTAGTTATCACAAGAGTGCTTCTGGTTTCTGACATTGTGATATGCTGTTCAATCTTCACTTGATGCAAATTCCTTTCCATGTTCTGTTTCACATGTAGTTCTAACTCTTTTTAACTTGTCCACGTGGCCAAGTCTCAAATTCTCGAAGATATTTCATTGATGACAGACCTGCAAACAAGAGATTACTACTCATTACATTGATATTGTTAATGACCAAGACTCAATACTAGCTATTTCAAGCTCAACTACTTATTGAGATTCAATACTTGCTAATTTTTATCCTTTTATGTATATTAATAATGTATATTCCTTTTCATCTTTGCAAATATTTCGAATTAGAATCATAAAAAATGTCTCTCATCCTGTTCTTTGCCAGAGATCTTCGATGAGTAAGCTTTTTAAATATCGAAAATTCTTGAAACGGCGGCCTCGCTTTTTGTCAAGGTCCGACAACTTCCTTCCGTACAATGATTCCGGCAAAAAAATAAAGGCAAGGTTACTTTGCTTAAAAAACTATAGATAAAATCATAAACATAAATAATTACCTAAACAAATGATAGAGACTAATTAAATTGAGTATTATAATATAGTCATGGTCAACTTTAATAAAATTGGTTGCTAAAGAAATGGTCGCATATCCACAGTCAAAGGGAACGCACCAAATCAAAAGGCAAGTTAATAATTTCAAACCTTTACCCTTTATCTCCGGAAACAAGAGCCAATCAAAAACAAACAAACAAAAACTCCGATTCTCTCCGCCGTACACGACGGGCAACTTCATTTCCTTCCGTCGCGCTAGATCCCACCGGCAATCGGTTATGGCGACCGGGAAGACTCCTTCCGCCGCGACTCTTTTCACCGGCTCGAACCGTTTCGATTTCTCATCCGCTGATGCTCCGCCTTCAAAACTCTCTCTCTCGCCCGATCAGCTCAACTACTGCCACCAAGCTCTCGGTGTTTTCAGGAAAAAGATCTTAGATCCTGACTCGATCGCTCGTGAGTTTGCCAATTTGGAGGTTATAGATCCATCCTCTACTTCTTCTCTTCTGCTTCCTGCTCGATTGCTGAAGAAATTGAATATTTCATCTTCATAGTATAATAAACTCTCTTCGAACGCAGGCTAATATGTTGCGGCCATCGGAGATGCAGTTAAGCTGTACTGTAGCTATGAACAGTGTCAATTTTGAGAAGAACAGATACAGAGACGTTGTGCCATGTAAAATTTTCTTTCCTTTTCTTGCAGCTTTTCTAGGTAATGTATAGATTCTAATCGGATTGTATCTCAATCTTTGATTCTGGTTTGGATTTAGTTGACAAGAACAGGATTGTTCTGAATCCATGTAAAGACCATAGATCATCTGCAAAAGGATATGTGAATGCAAGCTTAATTAAGGTACAGTTCTTATTTAGTTTGTTTACCTGTGTGTTTTCTCAAGTTTTTTGGTGATTGATTTTTGGAAGGTTTCTATGATGGATTATGTTTTGTAGACGTCGTCGTCTGAGAGTATTTCTCAGTTCATAGCTACGCAAGGTCCTCTATCAAATACGTTGGAGGATTTCTGGGAAATGGTAATGCAGCAGCATTGCCCAGTCATAGTGATGCTTACTCGATTGGTCGACAATTATAAGGTATTTGGTTGCATTAACTTCAAGGTTTTGTAACTTGTTTGTTTTGCTTCTGTGTACGAGTCTTTTTCTTTGGTGTTGTGTTGCTTGGCAAACTAGGAATGATACTATCTTATTTGTTTGATAATTGATGAACTCATTCCTAAAAGTTACTTCATAAAGAGGTTTCTAGTGGGACATAATATTAACACCAATATTAACTTCTCTTTGATCGCTGGTCGGTGTTGTAATAATTTTAGGTTTGAGGTCAATTGCTATGAACCTATTCATAATGCTAGAGTCTCCCCAACCTTCACATAGTAATATATAGAATTCCATTGGAAATAAGGAAGGATGTTTACTAACATATGAGCTTATCATCAAGGCATCTATTACTAGATTTGATTTAGACGTTATCATATTAATATGATCTGTTGCAAATATCCAAAAAGGGTAGAAATATTGGTGGAGTTGTTGTGAGCATCTGGTTTTGATGTTCTATTCACCTGTCTTTCCCTTTCAATGAAACATTAGTTCATTATTTGTTAGTAAGTTACAAATATTCCATAAACAGTGATGACAATAGATAACTATCTCGCTGATGTTGATCAATGAACTTAACTGCTTTCTCTTTTTACTAACTTATCTGGCTTCTTGTTATAGACTGTTAAATGCGGGGACTATTATCAAGCCGAAGATGGACCTAGAGAATTTGGCAACATATCTATTATGAAAAAGTGGATAAAGACTACTGGCACTTCATTAATGTTGCGGAATCTTGAGGTTAACTACAAGGAGGTAAGAATCTTGTATCACTTTACTACTGAATCAATTTTTTCTCTTTAAAGTGGCCGGCATGTTTCAGCTAAAGTGACAACTGAATGGGTGTCGTGTTTCAGACAGAGGATCAGCCAATGTCCGTGTTGCATATTCAGTATCCGGAATGGCCTGATCATGGAGTTCCCAGGGACACCGTGGCCGTCCGTGACATTCTAAAAAGACTATATCAAGTACCGCCTAGTCTTGGCCCAATCATTGTTCACTGCAGGTACGATGCATGTCAACGTGTGTGTCTATATGCAAGTGTCGTTCAACGTCTCCTGAGAGAATTGTTTTGTATCTTTCAGTGCAGGTATAGGAAGAACTGGAACCTACTGTGCGATACATAACACTATCCAAAGAATTCTTACTGGGGATATGTCTGCATTGGATCTTGCTAAAACCGTGGCAATATTCCGCGGCCAACGCATTGGCATGGTTCAAACCATGGTAAATCTTCTGATTTTTAGCTACCAAATTTTAGCATCTCACCACATTATGGTCGTTCTGACTTGTACAACTCTTTAACTATTTCTGGAAGGATCAATACTTCTTTTGCTACAACGCGATTGTTGATGAATTAGAAGATCTAACCACGGGGATAGATGCTGGAACGAGTTCCTAAAGGTACCGCAGTTTAAACATGCAGATCTGACTGACCCTCCCTACCTGTTGTTAGAATATAGAAATCTCTTATCTTCTCCATCTTTTGATCCATACAGCTGCAGAAGGTTCTTGTGCTTAGAAAGGGTAAAGAGGAAAAAAAGGATTTAAGGCATTCGTATCATTTTGGGAATGTGATTCAAGGAGAAACCGGTGTGGATAATGTTCTACTGTTTCTTAAGACAACTCTATTTCTGTAAATTTCCAGATGTGTTAGGTTTTTTTGAAAGAAGCAAATGAATTTGCTAAAACAAGATTGTTGAAAGAGTATTTAAAAAAAAGACTGATTTGTAAAATAACTGAAAGAGGGTTTTAATAATGCTTATGACTTAACCGATAAGTAATAAATTGGAAGCGGTTAAAAATGGCGCAAGTAAAACAACATTGCCGAGTCATCCTCGCACGTACGCGGGAAATCTCGCTAGTGACGGCGCGTGTAAACTTAAGGTAGAATAAACCCCCAGAGTCGGGGCCACGAGTCTTTGGCCTTTGGATTGTGGATTTGTCCGATGGAGAAATCGTCGAATTCGAAAATAAAGTAAGCAATCATCGTTTCTTCTTCGGATACTTGTATTCTTCAATTCCAAAGGGTAAGTTTGCTTTTCTCAGATCTCACCTCTCTCTTTCTATCTCACTAACTTGCAATTTGAATTGAATTATTGTGGATCTTTCTATCTATCACACAAATTTCGTCACCGGCTTGAATGTATCTAGGGTTGAATTTGCAGTTGAGGATACAAATACGCTATGTCTAGAGTTTATTGTAATGTTCTGTACCCTAGGAGTTTTGTACTTTGACCTAAGACTAAGCTAGAGATGGGGCTTTTGTGTGGTACCATTAGTATATTCACTTAAAATTTCAAGGAATTCTCTGGATTGTGAAATGTGATGATCCCTTTTAGCTGCTGAAAATGGAGTCTAGTCTATAAACTGTTGTCTAGATGTTGAACACATGAGTCTCGTTATGTACGTTTTCTCATTGATGCCAGCTATTAGTAGCTATATCAGTGATAAGTGTTCAAGGGCACTTACCAAGTAATGAGCTTTGTCTTGTTGTCTTTATCTGCTTATATAGTGGTTAGTGAAAATCATACTCAAAAGAACTTGCCATCATCTTATTGATGCAGTGTCAGCCAAGAATGCTCTTTGATACGGTTCAGATTTTGCTTATATAAGCTTGCTATGGGTCTTTCACGAGTAAAGGAATTTGCTTTACTAACTTTAGTGAATGGCTGGCTTAGTTCTTCTTCTTGTTTTCCCTGTAAAGGGTCTTCTAAGTTCTTGTTCCACAGAAATGAAATTAAGGTAATATTATGTTCCATCTCATGTTGCTGAGACCTTTGGCTATTGTGAAAATGCAGGAGTCTTTATGAGCAAGTGTTCTTGTGACTCAAAAAGCCGAATACAAGATACTCACCGAGGCAATAAAATGAGCTTTGCGTGTCTCGTGTGCCGAAGCTACTCTGTTTCTAGCTCAGACAATGAAGGAAGATGCTCCGTGATTGCAAGCTGCCTCACAAGTAAATCACTAATTCAAGCTGCAAGATCGAGAACTTTCCCTGCATCATCTTCGAAGGTTACCCCGCAACCCAATTTCCAGGCAGGTGAAGGAGCTCCGCCACGGTTAGTACGAAGCCGTGCAGTGACAAGAGACCTTGTCAGAGACTGGAACTTCAATGAAATTGAGCCAGAGCTTTAGATCAAATCCCCCTCTTCTCTTAGGAATAGTATTAATTAGTTTGTTCATCAACTCAGCTTTTTATCATCATGTTCAAATTTTTGTATTGGGCTTAGTGCTTTACAAACCAATAATCTAATATTTTTCAGACCGTTTATTCAACTTTGGTACTACAAAACACCACACGATGCTAAAGGTAAGAGAGTCAATACAAAAAAACACAGCAGATCTCTCAAAACGTAAAGGAAGAAGTGGTCACAGCGGCTAGGCAAGGGTGGGCACGTGATAGTATTTGCCTCTGCACAAGCACTTGTAGACGAGAGGACAAGCCTCGGAGTTGGAGCACTTGGAACTGATCATAACGAGCTTGCATGGTTTACATGGTCCACACGCGTGCGAGCAGTCTGGTATGCTTGACCCGCTCGCCTCATCTACAACCTCGCAATAAAAGTACAAAACATCGCAAGCTCGTCAGGATACTAAACAAAAAAATAAGACCAAGATATAAAAGAAATAATAATTCAAGTTTTTATAGTCTACAATTATGAATCAATACTCACAGTAGAAGAGATCCAATCGGGAAGTAGTACAACCAACAAAGAGATAGAGAAGAAGAATCGCGAATAAAGATAACGATTTCATTCGGAAAAAAAATTGAAGTTATATTTTAGGTTCTCATACATAGAAAGTGTTTTGAACGAAAGAAGATTGTGGTGAAGAGATGGATGATAATAACTTTAAGATATATAGGAGAGTGAGAGTAGAAGATTGAAAAGGATTTTAAATGAAACAGTTTTTGATTCACATGATCCCTCTCTTTCTTTTCAAAGGCTTTCACATTCTTTTATCCTTTCCCATCAATTTGAATCATCTCCTTACTGTTTGGTTTTATTGCTTTTTCATATTTTGACAATAGAAGTTGCATATTGATAGCCATATATAGGCACTATAATAGCAATATAAGCTTATCGAAAGGTACATTTAAAATATAGAAGTAGCAAATCTCAGATGATGACTGGTCATAATCAAGTCTTACCTGCCATCAAGCGTGACCCTTTGAGACCTTGCTTTTAATGAAGCCACCCCCCCCCCCCCCCCCCCCACCCACTCATTTCATTTACTCCAATTCTTTCATTAACGTACTCGTTTTAACATTCTTCCCACATATTAAAAAATTTTAGAAATTCACTATACTTCTTATCAACTATATATTACACTATCTATATAAATTTATATGGATTTAAATTGACTTTACAGGTTATTTATTACTCTATCCGTTTCAAATATATGATGTTTTACGAATTTATTTTTATTTTAATTTATTTGATTTTCTCACATTTTTATGCAAAAGAAAATAATGTGTTTTACTTTTATGATCGCATTCTATTTTATTATTGGTTGATTTGTATTTAATATCTTATTTAAGTGTAAAAATTAATAATTTATAGAATTTCTTAAATCCGAGAGAGTAATTAACTAGATTACGACAATAACTATAAAGTTTATGAAAAAATGAAGTTTATTGATACTATAAATTTCGATTGAATAGTTCAGATTGTAAATTGAAGAAAAGGAGGATAAAGAACAAATAAAGACTAGTTTTTTTTGAATCAACAATGCCGTGTACGTATCCATATCGTATTTAATTGATTTGATATTAATAACGTTTCTGGAAAACAAAATTCTCTCACAAAGCATATAACTAAGAAGTAAAAAACACAAGGAACGCAGATACACCCACTCATGTCCAAACCAATACAAAAGTTATACTAATGACACCACCATTGATCAGAAACTGGACGGTGTGTGCCTATGCCATTTTGTTTTGGAACTCAGATGTCTCATAGACACGAGCAGTATTATCAACCGAGACCGAAACAATGAAATCCGTGTTGATAGAGACTGAGATGGCCTGGACTGCATCCTGGTGACCATGGTAGGTATGGACGCAGTTACCTAATAAAGTATCCCAAACACTCACTGAACCATCGGCACAGCCCGTGGCTAAGTACTTGGATGTTCCTATCCAAGTCAGGCATGTCACACCTTCCTGTAATGAGAAAAAGGGAGAAGGAGGCTTTGTTGTTTTAATTTCAATCTCTGTTTTGATTCTATCTTTAGAGAAATTACAAAGGTTTTATACCGCGTGCTCGCAGATGAACCTGGGAGTTGAATGTTGCAGATCCCAGATTATAAGCTTCTTATCCATTCCACCTGTTGCAGCCAAAGGGATGGTTGCGGAGCTTGGTGAAAACTTCACACATTCAATTGAATCTGTATGAGAAGTCAATGAGCTCACAACCTGTTGGTGTGATTATGCACAAGTTAGTTGATATGTCGAATAGTTAAATGGTAGATCAAAGAAAATGTAAATAGAAATAACAGGTCAGGTCTGCAATTTAAAAGCATATGGTATAGAAAAAACAGTAACGTTTGTTAACTGAGATGATATAGATCATAAACGAATCCTGTGAAAAGAATGGTAAGAGCAGTAAAGTAAAATACAAACCTTTCCGGTGAATATATTCACAATGTGAACTGAACTGTCTTTTGAGCCACTGATAGCAAGGGTTGAATTCGAGTTAATATCTAAGCTTGTCAGCCCTTCCGTATGATAAGGATGACCTACACAAAATCAGAGGTACGCATTTCACACCAGTAACAAAAGGCGAAATATTTAGTCTAGTAGTACAACAGTAACATGTAAAACCGAAAGAGTACTTGCCTTTAATGACATGAATGCTTTCGCAAGTTTTAGGATTCCATACAATCAAACTTGCATCATCAGAGCCAGTACAGATTAGTTTACCTACAGTATCCACACACACAAGCAAACAATATAATGAAAACAGGTAGACTCAATTAGACAATCCATAAAGCAAATAAGATAAAAGCTTATGTTTGATACCGTCAGGGGTGAAGTCACCACAAGTAACATTTAGATTATGGCCTGAAAACATATTAAGATAAGCTCCTTTATCAGCATTCCACATCCATAGAGAACAATCTTCTGATCCAGCCAACACAACGTGTCCTCTTGGATGCCATCTCACCCACTGACAAAATCACACAGTTAAGCACAATTTAGATACTAAACCTTATTGTATCCAGCACAAGTATTTATACCTCGATTCCACCAGCAGGACCATCCAAAACACATTTCAAAGTCCCTGATGATGCATCAAGGATCTGAACAACACCATCTAATCCTCCAGATGCAATTAGCTGGCCATCATAGCTAAAAGCTAAAGAAGAAACAGAGTCCTTATGACCTGGAAGCTCAGCAGCCCAATCTCCATTACCAATTTTCCAGAGAAAGCCTTTATCATCTCCACCTCCAGTTGCAACAAGTGTAGCATCTGTTGGACTACAAGCCAATGCATAAAGCTCACCTGTAAAGGCAAAAGTTCTTAGCTTCATGAAATGGAGTGATAATAGAATGATAAAAACGTTACCTTTGTGACCAGTGAATGTGTGAATCGAATCATCGTTTTCATCTGCAACAGAATGAAACATGTAGCAGTTGAGATTTGTTACAATTAAGAATATCAAATTCCAAAATTAGGTGATGAATCTTTTACCAAACTCTTCATCATTATTGCCATCTTCATCATTATCATCTGCCTCAGGAAGATCTGAATTCACAATAGAAGAGTTACACACACATAAATATATACATATATAGAATAAAAGGTGAGGATTGAAGAAAGAAGAAACCTTCTTCGTCGACATCGATTTCATGGAGGACATCGGATTCACCAAGGAAAACATCTCCCTCTTCCTCTTCTTCCATTGCTTCATTATTCATCTCTGTATTATTACTCATCGTCTTCTTCTCTCTCACCAAAGGGGTTTAACAGCCACCACGGAAGACAATGAAGACGGCGGAGATGGAGGTGTGACGTGTCACGACGATGGGACAAGAAGACACAAATTACCAAAACCTTTCCTTCCTTGGTTTTTAAAATTTTTTATTCCTACTAAACCGACGTCGTTTCAGAAAAACGCGTAAACTCTAAATGATGTCGTTTATAAATATCATAGTTTTGCTTGTATGTATTAACATTGTTCTTACATTAGACAATAATAATCTTACCCAAATCTTTAGATTATAATTTTTTTATTTTATCGAACCATGGTAAAAAGTTGCACAAAATCACACATCCGTGAATGCTAATTTCATTTCATTAAAAGAGAGAACAAAAAAAAATTCATTGCCTTTTCAATTTACAAATTTAACATGTAAAGAAGAAACTTAAAAAAAAAATGGAAAACAAGTTTCCAATTCCTGGTGGAGTTAGGATCAATTGATGTATATAAATAAAAACACTTTAGTGTTGTTTTCGTTTCATTATTATTCACCTAAAACCTTCATGGATAGATAAATTACAGAGATACTCCATGCGTGCCGATCATTCTCTAGAACGTGAACACGGACGTCGTTGCCGTGATCGCGTTGGTGATTATTCAGATCACTATCATCATGAGAGGTCTCACAAATTAAGTAAGAGGAAAGATAGAGAGGAAGAGAATGGTGTTAGGGCAAGAAAGAAGAAAACTAGGTTTGAGAATGGGCCATATAGTTGTTCTATTGCATCGGAAACTTCTAGTCAAATCTCTGAAGCTGTTAAGCGAGCTAAGGAGCTGGTTGGTCAGGTGGGACATGAACCAACAGAGACAGCTGTTGCACATAAACCGACGGCCAAGGCCCACGTTCTGCGTTTGGATGCACTTGGAAGAGAGATAGATGAACATGGACATGTGATTAGTAGTGTGACTAAACCAATGAATCTTTCTACATTGAAGGTTAACATCAACAAACACAAGAAATATGATTTTCAGATTCTTAAAACTCATCATCTTGAAGTTAATCAAGAAGATAATCCCCATTTTGATCCAAGGATGGGGTTTATTGATAAAAAACAAGATTTTGAGACCTAAACGCATCAGTTTCAAGTTTGTTGAGCAAGGTCAATGGACGAGAGATGCTGAGATTTTCAAGTTAAAGACTCAGTTTTCTGAAGCGAATCCAAGAGAGCTCAAGGTGAAGTCTAAGGAGCCAATCTCAGATTATGTTGAGTGGTGAAGTGTGATGATGTAGGGAAGCCATGTGAAGATAGACAAGCTTACTCATTACATTGAGCATCCACGTCCCATAGAGCCACCTGCAGAGGCAACGCCTCGACCTTCCCAACCTCTTAAGCTGACAAAGAAGGAACAGAAGAAACTGCGAACATAGAGACGTGTAGCAAAAGAAAAGGAGAAACAGGAGATGATCAGACTAGGGTTGCTTGAACCACCAAAATCAAAGGTCAAAATGGGCAACTTGATGAAGGTTCTTGCGTCTGAAGCAACGCAAGACACGACCAAGGTTGAAAATGGATCCGTACAGAAGCTGCTGAGCGTGAACAAGCTCACATTGACAGGAACTCTGCGAGGAAGCTAACTCATGGAGAGAAACATGAGAAGAAAGAAAGGAAGCTTTTTGATGATCCAAAAACAGTTGAGACGATTGTGTCAGTGTACATGATCAAGAAGAAGCTATCACATAATCCCAAAACAAGATTCAAAGTGGAGATGAATGCAAGACAAAACATATTAACAGGGTGTAGTGTGATGATGGAGGGAGTGAATGTTGTTGTGGTTGAAGGTAAGAGCAAAGCAATCAAGCAATACAGGAAGCTTTTGCTGAGACGAATAAACTGGGAAGAGGAAGAGAAGAAAGAAGAAGATGAAGAGAATGGTGAAAACAAGTGTTGTTTGATTTGGCAAGGAAGTGTTTTGAAACCGAGTTTTCATAGGTTTCATAGCCAAGAAAGTATTCACAGATGCTGGTGTTGCTCACCACTGGGATCTCGCTCTCAATTACTCAGACGACTAAGAATCCTCTTCTTCTTCATATTCTTTCAAGTAGTCTTGTTTTGTTTACAAAGGTTTGATCAGGTTTTTAAATTTCTGAATTATTCAGGTGGGGACATAGTTTACTTTGACATTTAGACCAATGGTTCACCAGCAGGTTAAACGTTTCCTCCTTTCTCTATTAGATTTTAGTGTTTGAATAAAAAGTTTCTGATCTATGTGATATGTGAATTTGATCTAAAAGAGTTAAAATGGCTATTTGTTGTTAGTGATGCAACTTGATTAAGGATGCTTCTAATTCCGGGCGTGGCTTGGTTTCTTAAACACATAGTTGATGTATCGTGTGATTTAAAACATTAGTCTTTGAATTTGAAAATGCTATTTCCCTTTTCCAATTACATTGTTGTCTCTAAGTGGTACTGTAACTGTTTGCTTGAAGCTTCAGAAAATTTCTTCAGCTCATGCAAATAGAGTTAATTCTGTTTACGACAATGTGATTTTGAAATCAGAGTACTCTACTACTCTGATAGATCATCAACCATAACCATTTAAAAAAAAAAAACTCTTTTAACTAATTCAGTCAGCTAAAAGGAGATGTATTGAAATGCCTAGAAGAAACAAAACTCTATCAAATGGTTGAGTAACAAGTTCGATGAATTTCAGAAAAGACAAAAGAGAATGAGAAAGAAGAAGTATGCAGGCAAGTCGCACCAAACTGTTCTAGCTTCCTCCAAAGCTGCTTTTAGATCTTCAAATACAAGCTGGTCAATAGGTGTATTGATCCACTTCATCATCAACTCCACATCATCTTCTTCTGTCTTGTTGAATGCAGAAACCAGTAAAAGATTGATCGTGTCTTTAATACATCCGACTCCTCTTTTTCTGGGTTGCTAACTTGATCTTGTTGCCCCTCGATCGTGGCTTATCCCTTGAACCTAAGTTCCCAAAACTCCTCCTACCTGCTCTTGGACTTGGATTTCTACGACCACGCTTCAGACTCTGGTTTTTGATCCACTTCATCATCATCGTCGTCATCATCATCATCATCGTCCATCTACAAAATCTTCCTCACACGCATCCTCGACTTCAGAACCAGAAATGTCATCATTCTCAACCTTTGCATCAGCGTCACAAACTTCTCCACTCACCTCCCCCTTATCTTCTCTCTTGCTATTAGAAACTACCTCGTTTTCTTTCTTAACCGTATTCATGAGTTTCATATAACGATTCCTGCTAGCCACCAACTCATTGCTCTCTATCAACATTCCCCTCTTGTAACCATCTCTACGAACCACAGTATGAGTCCTAAGTTTACTTGACAAGTAAAAAAGACCAGGACGGTTATGGAGAACTCTCTTAAACCTCGACCTCAATCCCATAAACGCACCAAGATGCAAAATAGCATCTTTCTCAGCCTTCTTCGACACAAAAAGGTTCATAATCTCATGCAACACAGCAGCCACCCATTTATCAGACTCATCGCTAGTCGCAGACAAATGAAGTGCATTCTCATATGGAGAGATATACGGCAACTTCTGCCATTCATCGATCCATTTCTTCATCTTCTTATACAGCACAAATCCATTCGAGAACTTCATCGGAAACGCAATGGCCGATCCTTTAGAATACTCTCCTTTTCCTATTGTTTTAGCTTTCTTCTCCAGAACAGATACAGCATGATCATTGCTCCGACAAACCAATTCCAATTCGCCGCGACATCTGCGTAAATTCGATTTGATAACTCTAAAATAATCAGGAAACTCAGGTAACATTGATTCAACATAACCCTGAGGCAAACCTAAATCCCATTTCAACAAATCGAGAATCTCTAATGGAATTTTGTTAATCCTATTAATCATAAGCAATTTCAAAAGCCTATCAGCTAATCCTTGCTTGTAAGATTCACTTACGTAAACCAATTGTTCATCGGCGTCGAGATTGAGAACCTCCGGAGTGAGATTGATGTGAGGATGAATGCCAATTCCTCCGGGGAACAACTCTTGGAAAATGGAGGGGAAGCTTCGGATGAACTCGATCGGACGGAGAGGAACTCGGAGGGAATCGTTTTGTGTGGTGATAACTGAGATCGGAACTGATTTGGCAGGCTCTGATCTGATTAGGTCCTTGATGCAGAGAAGAAGTCTGAGATTCTTCTCCCTCTCTACAGCATGATCGAGTCCTCTGTCTCTTACGAATTTGTAGGCATCTTCCGCCGTATCGGCCAAGTTCGCCGGCGGCAAGAAATGCTACGGTAAATGGATTTCATCTAAAGAAAGCGCTGACTTGGTTTTCTAGAGGGAAGGGTTTTAAGAGGGTTTGGATCTGCTTTTGTATTTTTTTTGGTCCGTCTCTTTTGAGTTTTTTTTAATGCTTCGATTCGCTTATAATTTACATTGTTAAAATTCAAGCAACGTTCATAATTTTTCATGAATCGCTTGTTAGAAGAGGCATTGTATAGAACCGAAAGATGTCGTTTTATATCATAAATTTGGATGTTACATTGTTCTTACAAAATACATTCTTACACAAACCTTTAGATTATAATCTTTTAGCACAAAATCACGAATCTTTTGATGCTACTTTTATCTCATAAAAAATAAGTTAACGGAAACTTACTGGTAAAAAACTACCTACCTTGTAATTTTTTTTTTCAACTTTGTATTTTACCTGGGACCAGATAACTCAACGGCATGCAAATTGTAAGTAGAATCAAGGATCCAATCAGATTTAGGATTCGTTTGACTCAAATCAATTTCTTCCCTCAAAATCTCAACTTTTTGCCATTCGTCCCATCTCTCTGCAAGCCCATCTCCTTCAAGCATCCTTACTACTTCAGACATCTTTGGTCGTTCCATTGGTGATCCTTGTGTACAAAGCAACGCCACTTGAATCACTTGTTCCAATTCTCTTTCCTCATAGTTTGTCTGAAGATCTGGATCCACCAACATCTCTAGCTTCTTCTCCTTCAACAATCCTTTCACCTATAGCAAAAAAGTATCGTTCATAGATGGATTGATTTCAATTTCAATGGTTTTTTGTTGGGATCAATGGAAGTTTATATTATTATTACCCAGTCAAGCAACATGACGTCGTCATCGTTTGCAAGCCGAGCAAGATCGAAAGCTCTTTGTCCTGTAATCAGTTCTAGAAGCATGACACCATAGCCGAAAACATCTGTTTTCTCTGAAGATTTTCCGGTTGAGAGATATTCTGGAGCAATGTGACCAATTGTGCCACGGACTGCTGTTGTCACGTGAGTATCTTTGTAGTCCATTAGCTTCGCCAGCCCGAAATCTCCTACTACCGCTTCAAATTCTTCATCTAACAGAATGTTTGCTGCTTTTACATCACGGTGAATGATTTTCGGATCGCAGTGATCGTGTAGGTAAGACAACCCACGAGCTGAGCCTAACGCAATTCTCTTCCTCGTTGGCCAATCGAGTGGAGGCTGTGACGGTGGCCTCTCTGTGTCATTTGTGTAACCAAAATTATGAGTCCATGAAGAAAAACATGAAAAGTGTCTCTTTAAAGATGGAACCAATTTAAAGAGAGATTTTTTTTTCCCTCTTTTACCTCTGAGACATGAAGCAACGCTTCCGTTGGCCATGTAAGGATACACGAGCAATCTTTCCGTCGGTGTCATACAGAACCCTCGTAGTCTCAAAAGGTTTCGATGAACTGCCATACTTATCATCTCTACTTCTGTCTGAAACTGGAGCTCCCCGCCTGGAGTTCTCTCTTCCTTCAGTCTCTTGACAGCAACAAGAGTTCCATCTGCCAAACGTCCCTTGTAGACTTTCCCAAACCCTCCTCTTCCCAAAATGTTCTTGTTACTAAAACCGTCGCTCGCCACTTGTAGCTCCCGTAAAGAAAACCTCTTGAGCTGTCCCAGATGAACCTCTGGATCTTCTTCGGCTGCATAGGGATTTTGCAGTTAAGATTTTACTCAAAAGAGTTTGTAGCTCAAAAAACAATGGCTTCTCCATCGCGTTATATTAACAGTTGTTTCACTACTTTATTCTAAAGCAAATTGCTGAATAGAAACTAGTGTGACTAATAAACTCACCAGGCACATCGAAGAAAATATCTAGTGGCTTTCTTCGTCGCCACCAAGCAAAGGCTATTGCAGGAGCAGCAAACAGCAAAGCAGCACCTGCAGCAACTCCACCTGCTATTGCTCCAGTTATACCGTACCCACCTGAAATAAAATTAGACACATCGAAAAGCTAAAACAATATCAATTTGTGATAGTTATATGAGAAGACGGATTGATAGAGAAGCAAAGATTTCATCTTCTGTTTACTATAACGTAAACTGAAAAGAAGTGGCTTACTCGGGGTGGAAACTGGTGGAGGTGGAATAAAAGGTGGCGGAGGAGAAAACGGGGGAGATCCAGGACATGGGTGACTTGTAACAGGTCCACAGAGGTCTAAGTTATTAGCAAAACTGCACAAGGAAATGAGAATTTTCAGTTGCCAATAAGTTCAGACACTGTCATAATAACTAATATAACTGAAAAAAGATAAGATAATAACCTGATGGGTGTGAAGAGAGAGAAGGAGCCATTGTCAGGAACCGAACCAGAGAGTTGGTTATTTGATAGATCTC
Source organism: Cardamine chenopodiifolia (assembly GCA_963922655.1). Lineage (NCBI taxonomy): Eukaryota > Viridiplantae > Streptophyta > Magnoliopsida > Brassicales > Brassicaceae > Cardamine > Cardamine chenopodiifolia. The sequence continues at coordinate 14,465,684 of OZ000476.1, read as the reverse complement.
TGTGTTGCATCCATCAAGGTTAAGTGAATTAACTCAAACAAATCAATTGAGGGAGAATGAAGCAGAAATAAATGAAAGTTGATGAGAGAACTCACAACACTTGAAGAGTAGTGATATTGGTCAGTGACATGGGAATTGACCCAGTGAGACTGTTGTTGTTAAGTCGGCTATTCTTGCATGTAAAATTTTCAGCAAAGAGTCAGAAATTGGGACCATGCTGAAGATGAAACAAGACTGTAAGTGAGCCGTTAAAGCAAACATATACTCACAGAAACCTCAGCTTTGAAAGCTTTCCCAACGATTTGGGGATGGGACCAGTAAAGCTGTTTAAGTAAAGATCCAAGCTCACTAAGTTTGTCAGATTTCCAAGATTACTAGGAATTAGGCCAGTTATGTTGTTAGTATAAAGCTCCCTGAAAGAAAATAAGAAATTTTAAAAAAATATCCGAGATACAAAAGGTATCTCCAGTGAATTTAATATCAAAACATTGGATTCGTTTAGTTAAACATGGTGCATAAGTGAGACTTACAAATACTCCAAATTCTTGAGCACACCAAGCTCTGGAACTAAATGGCCAGACAACTCTGCATTTCCCAAATCACTGTGGTCAACAAACGAAACAAAAATATTGGAAACAACATTGAGATCCAAAGTTAAACAACATTGAGATCCAGAATTAAGCATTACACTCTTATGACGCTGTTCTCATTGTTGCAAGTGACGTGGAACCATGTGCAAGGATTCACAAGCGTAGGATCCCAGCTCTGCAAGACATTGTTCGGATCAACTAAAGTGACCCTTAACGTATGCAACGCATCACCTGTTACAAGAACCACAAATCCACAAGATTACTCAAACAGGTCTTTCTAAGCTATTACAGACACGATCAACGAATCACTAAGACAAGAGTTTTTAGTTTTTACCCAGCGTTACAATGCAAAGGCAAAGCCTTTACAAACAATTACAAAATTGATATGAAAAGAAGAAACTTGTTATAGTGATCTGAACAAGGAAAGCAACAGTAGACAGTAAGTGGCCACTAGAATCTAAAACATACAGAAAACAACATCTTCTCACAATAGATAACAATGAACTGAAATTTCAGAACATCGAAACCATTTTTTAAAATCAAAATGCAGACTTTGAGGTTAGCGATTCACTCCAAATAATCAAAGAATGAAGAAACGAATTCAGAAAGTAAATGAGAATCGAGTGAAGTGAGCTCTGAGTAGTCGCAACAAACCTTCCAAATTAGCAGAAGCAAGCCACAATGATTGATTCGGTAGTACGATCAGCGAAACTAAGATAAGCGCCACATGAATCGTCTGCATTTTCGAACAACAATGCTAATTTTATCTCTTCAGATCCAATATCACCTCCGAGAAACCCTAACCTCTAAAAAGTCCCAATGTTTATAACTCTTGCAGAGACACATCAACACAAATCCCAAATCAAATCCACATTCATCGAGCTCGCTTAACACCAATAAGGAAGTAAAACATAAGAGTAAAAATCAAAATTCTTATTCTCCGGCGTTCTCGTCGTCTTTTCTCAATCACACCAGATTCACAGACACTTAAAATAAAGTTGAAAATAAATAAAAAGATAATTCAAATGCTTTCGTAAAAAATCTACGTGAAGTAATAATAACAAAGAACTTTTATAGAAAACTTATGAACAAAGTCGCAACACAACAAGCCTGCCAGAGAAACTATGATTAGTGTTGTTCGTCCTATCTTTATCTTTTTCTCTTAAAATATACATTTTATTTTTGAATTTTGTTATTATAAAGATGTCAACAGGCTTTATTTATTTTATATGGGCATGCAGTGTGAGGAAGACGAGGAATATCGCTGCCCAGAACGGTGCTGCCCGTTTTCGACAGTCAAGAAAACGGGTTCGCGCAAGATCGTTGAAAGTGACGTCACTTGGATTTGGGCAATTAGTTGAATCTCATTTAGGCTTCGCACCCGTTTTTTTTTTCCTTTTTTGAATAATCAGAGCATGTGGGCCTTTCCTCAGGCCCAGTTAAATTAACTCTCCTTCGCACCCGTTTCTCCTGGTCAAAAAACCTCTCTGGGCCCCCTTTTTTTCTTCTTAATTTAAATTTAGAAACCTTATTAGTGAAAGTAAGATTCGCAAACACCAGATTTGAAAAGAAAAAAAAATAGTTGAAATGGAAAGAGTTCTCAATCATGTGGGGAATCTCATACCGAAAATATGAAAATACCTTAATTTTTTACAACAAAAATCGTTATTATATTATTGAATATTCACATTTAGGTTAGCCGAACACGTACTTAGTTATTAGTCTTTCATGTTTTTTTTTTTTTGTTAATAACGTAACTTTAACAGGGAAAAGATATTTAAAGAAGCCTTTTTATTTGAGTGTTTTGTCATAATTCTGGTGGAAGAAACTGTAGATACGGCAAAGACAAAATTTGGCTAGACTCCACTGTGGAGAAGTATGGCATGATCTCGATGACTTTACTGTTTCACAATAATAAAGTTTAACCAAAACCTGTCGTTTTATTAACATTGTTTTCTTCCAATATTTTGCTCATTCAGTGAACACATTTGAGTACTAGTGCAAAAGTAACATATAACGCAAATGCATTTGTTACTCATTGAAGATAGGTTATGTTTATCCCATGTGGACTTTATTTTATTTATGATTAAAAAGGTTTCTAGACCAAAAAATTAAAGTAAAAAAAAAGGAAAACTGTCATTTCAGAAAACATCTCAAGACAATGTTTACAGTCCTATTTATTTTGTGAGTGATTTGTTTAATATCGGTTGTTATGTAATAAGTGAATTTACAAACTCTTTTAAAATTTCCCATATTTTTCACATTTAAGAAGGTAGTTCAAAATCAACAATAAAAATAGATTTAAAATTTGGGACAAAAATATGCCTCCTAATGGAATAATATTCTAGTGAAAGTAGACACCAAACGTTTTCAACAGAATTTACAGATAGGAAAGATACGATGCAAAAGAAAATGAAGACACGGACGTAAACGCCATAATTTGGAGAAAGAACATAACATCATCCCAACAAGAAACACTTGATAAGCTCCGTCTAGCCTGAGTTTTTCCACCTAGGTAAACTCTTTATCTTCACTTTCTCATTTAGCTCAGTAAAGAATTTCACAGCAAAAGAGACGAATTTAAGCTGTTTAGAAATTTCAATCAAGCTCAATCGAACTCGCGATAGAGAGATAGATATGCATTGTTTACATCAAATGACAAAATAAAGAGATTGAGAAAGATAGTTAAGCTTCAACCCCATAATCTCGAAATGAAAAAGAGAGATGAAGAACAAATTCTAATTTTAGTTCCAACTCGATTTTTCTTCAAAACATTGTGTAATTTTTTTGAAATGTACAAAACATTGTGTAATTTTTTTGGAGTGTCAAAACGACTTGGTTTTGAAGATACTGTTAGTTTTCTAACAACAACTAACATGATCACGTCGATAATATGCAAATGGGCTATATTGCGGATAATTTTGGAATTGATACGATAAGTGATAATTGATATGATAAGTGATAACACATCACCTGACATTTTTTTGTTATCAATGCTTGGAGACTAAATGTCCTAAATTCTTTTTCGGGCGTTGGAATAAATGTGATAGCTTCCACAGGAGTCGAAACAGAGGTTGCTTCAGCTGCCAGGTGACTTAGTTGGAAGATTGGTGTCTCGAACTTTCGCGAGAACCGTTCGTAGGATATTTCTTTGATGTCCGGTTATAGAAAAGCTTGCAGAGTTTAAGACCTCTTAATATATGTCTGTGAATTTATTTTGCAAGCGCAATATTGTAATAGTCAATAATCTACAGTGCTACATGAATATTGTTACTTATAAAATTTACATTAACTTAATGAGTTAATGAGAATCAGAAATTCGCCATTTTGATTCCAAATTTGAACAGATTACAAAAGATAAGCATCAACTTACTCTCAATTTTTAACATCGATTTTGTTTATTTCGCCTGTTTATAAGCTTAATCGTAATTGTTGTGTAGTGAGTGAAATAAAATGTATTATCACGGAAGTACTAAAATCTTCACCAATGACCAAACCTGTGGACAGAATAAAAACGATCGGAGGACAGTTGTGTTAAAGCAGAAAATATGAAGGAAAAAAAGGAAAAAAAAAGAAAAAAAAAAAAAGAGAGAATGAGAAGAACACAGTTATTGCGAGACTTCTGAACTTATAACTTTCTCTTTCCTTTTATATTTTGATGGCTGAATGGTTCTTCTATAAGACAAACTCAGCACAAATAAATGCTACACGAATCTTACAATCACTCGCCTCAATTCAGGTGAGAGAGCCTTTTTGATCTCTGCAAAGAAATCGCCCAACCAACTTGCTTCCCCTGTCTACAGAAGAGGTGAAACGGAGACAAAAGTTTAGATCAAACTCACCAAGAAAATGAAAACAACACAGCTCTTATCTTTGCACGTAACACCAGAGAATTGAGAAAAGATCCATGATATTATAAGACAACTACCTCAATGCTATGAAGGCTGCATCATGTGGTCTTGCTTGAGTGCTTGTTGCAGCTTTAAGACCTCTTGCTGTTGCTCTGGAGTCAGTAATCTCAGCTGTTCTGGCGTAAGGTTCATTACTTGCTGGAGCAGTGTTGACTGAACATCGGGCGAGAGATGCACCTGGAGAAACAGAATCAATCACATGAGCACGGATTTGCAAAAATTAATAGATTCATTTGCGGCTTTTTTGAGTGATTCCCAATGATGTGATTAATAATACCTGGGGACCTTTCTCCTGTCTTTGTACTTGATTAGGAACCATTGAATTAGACACATGACCTCCGGGAAATGAAGTAGTTCTCCCATCATCCACTTTCATCATCTTTAATGGTCTGTTTATTGATTGATGAGGACCCTCGTTTATTCTTTTGCCATAATTTAATGATACCGCTTGCCCTCCTTGCTGTAAAGATATAAATACTGACGAAAGTTTGTCTTTCAAGAAAATCAAAAGAAAAAAAATAAGAGAAAGAAAGTGACTAAAAGAGTCATATAGTCCAATAAGCATCCTTTGATGCTCACTAGCTATATATTTGAAGTCTGATTCTTAACTTGGAAAGCAAAACATGCGTCCCTTAAGACCACTCATTACTCATTAGCAACTCAATTCAACTATCAATAAGCTCTCCTAGTAAAAGATGGTAACTAAGATAGAGCTGCCCTTTGGCATGTGCACTAATAACAGCGAATGTTGACACTTGAATATTAATGGTGCCAAATTATGCATATACTTTCAAACTAAATCAATGTCATCGTAGCTTCATTCTCTACAACATAGGTATTGCGGCAACTCACCTGCATCACAGAATTTGTTAATGCTGGGTGGGGTACTTGAGATGGCTGAATTGAAGTCTGACTACTATAATCTGTGCTGGTGGAAGCTGAAATCACTAGTTTTTGGAGTTGGAATGGAGCGGTTTCATTGAGACCTTTAACTTGGGATCTAGGAGGAGGAATCACAGAAGAAGGACCTGGTTGTGCAACTAGTTGTGGAATCTGACTAAAAGGTTGTTTAGAAGACTGTTGAACCGGAAACTGACTTTGGGGAGGGCGACTTAGCTGCTGCGGCCTTTGTGCCAGTGGCGGTAAAAGGTTTTGACTAGACACTTGGCCAGATAGTTGTGTGTCTTGAATTGATGACCCTGTCATATGACTTGGGGCCTGAATAATATTTGGCGACTGCAACTGCACAATTCAAGAATTGCAATAGTCCTCTTAAGACATAGCACAATGATAGAGAAGGAAGAATCAGAAAACTGTTCATTAAGATGGAAAACTTACGAGTTGTGGACTCACAATCCCAAGCATGATCTGTGCCTGAAACAGTAGACAAAGTATAGATTCAAAAGATGGTGTAAGAATTGAACAGTATAGTACACACATCTTTCCACAGAGAAACTAAAACAGAATGTTCCCTCCGAGTTCCCATAAATCACCAACAACTAACTTGTAAGAACATCAGCAAGAGTGCATGAGAGTCATATAATTCGCAGAACTGGGGGATGAGCAAGTACCAGGAAAACAGATTTTAGTAATTGAGGTCTTGAAACCAACAACTGTCGAGCTTGTTCCTTATTCTGTGTAGCCATTAACTGACCATTAAAAGAACACAATCACATCACACCACTCGCTTCCAATATTTCAACAATGCATCAAAAAAAAATGGAAACAACCAAGATATCGAGATTCACACCTTAACGGCCAATATAATTTCAGTGAGCTGACTTCTAGACATGTTGGCAAGATGAAGAGTCAGGGGATCACTAGCTGGAACTTGCAGTGTACTTTGTGTAAACTGCGAACCAACCTGGGGACCACCTAACGCACCTGCCATAACAGATGCAGCTGTCATAGCAAGGTGGAGACCAACCGGCTGATGTAGATTTGAATCTCCAGGCCCTCCAATCTGTTTTTGAGATTCTGTCACTGAAAAGCCAAAAGAACGATAAGTTTTGTTACCTAAATCCAATTATAGTCAGTAAAGTTTCAGAAACTGAAACAAATACATACCAGTAGCAGCGCGTAAACCAGGTCCTCCTTGACCCTGAAATCCAAAGTTAAACATCTTTAGTTATAAATTAATGAAAGCTCCAACATTTTAAGTCGCTAGAGATCAAAAACAGTGGCAGAAGAACTAACCAAATCACGGGTTTTCTCAGTTCCTTTATCATTCTCGGCAAAATCAACTCTTAATTGACGCCCATTGATTTCATAACTCTGAAGATTACGACGAGCACTCAATGCTGTTTCTTCGTCTTTATACTCACAAAATCCGTAGCCTTTTGGTTTACCAGTTTCTCTATCTGTAACTAATCTGAATCATGAAAGCAAACAGCAGAAAAAAATCATTTTTAAAAAGTTTCTCTATTTGTTTGTTTGAGCAAAGGTGCTTGCTTTATCAAGCCCTAATACAAATTTAAACCAAATTGAACAAGAACTGACCTAAACGAGACAACAGGTCCAACCTCTCCACAAATTTCTCTGAGTTGTTCCTCTGTAGCGTCGTAAGGAATGTTCCCAACTAAAATAAACGAATAAAAATCGAAATTTTGAACCAATTGAATCCAAAATCGAAGAAATTGTAGAGTGACAAGGGGAAGAGAGTGAGTACCAAAAACGCAGCGGCGCTGGGATGATGAAGCCATTGAATTAACAGAAGATGACGAAGATGAAGGTGAAGCACGGCTTCACCTTCATTTCTTCGATAAACGCTTCTTCGAAGGGAGTTCAATCGAATTCGAACCGCCGAGTTCGTGAAATTCTCAGAGATCTTTCGTATTTTTCAATGGTACTTGCTTATAAAAATTATTAAGAGGAATGACATTATTAGCTTAGTATCTTTATATATAGCTCGCAACAATTAAGGAGTTGCTTCTCTCTGTACAACCGAAACAAAAAAAGGAAATCAGAAAAAGGAAACTTTATGTTTGTGACGTCACAACGAAATTTATAATCTAATAAGATTAGTTAAATTAGTTTTGTTGTTAAACATATGTGTATATATAAGTTATAGATGAGTGAAAATCTAAATTCTTTTAAATTATGGAACATTTTTGGAACTAAAACCTACCACATTACATTTACCCAACTAATTTAATATTACACTTGCCTAAGATCAACCTAATTGATGAATTAATTTTTCAGAATTGAAAACAAATTACTGTATTTTGCAAATTTAAGTTATATTATTGATTATAAACTGTTGTTCAATTGTACCAAAAACAATAATTAGTTGTCTACATAACTAGTATACAAGACTTGCGACTACTTGTCGAGAAACATTCCAATCCAGAAAAACAAAAAAAAAAACATACATCTCTAAAACTCATTACCGTCGTCACTGTCAAGACCGTCGAGGATCACTGCGGGCTACGGCTTCCGGGGAACGCGTTCCACGTTTTGTTCAAGAATAACGGCGCTTATCACGACGTTCATCACCAAATCAACGGCGTTAAGTATAACTACTCCCAACCGTTTTCACGTTTTGGGAAAGAGTCATGGGGACTTACATGCCGTATTACGTCATGAAGCGTCCCGAGGGAGGGTTCGAGGTTAGGATGATAAAGAAGGATTCATAATGTAGCATATAGACACATACATATTCGAAGCTTGGAATAAGATGTTTGTATATATATTTTATGTTTGATAATTACATCTAATTAGCGTTTTCTTCTTTGAATTTGAAGTCTCTCTACCATCTCATGGATTGTTAATAAAAAATTTTACATTCAGTAGCATGTCAAAGGCAGTGGGTATATCACTAAACGAGTTTGATGCTTTGATCTTACATGTTTAACCACCAATGATCAATGTTTCTGTTATTCTATGGTTTTGGAGAATTTTTCAGGCATTTCCAAAATATTTATACGACCTTAAAAACCACAGCATTCCGTTGCATAGCTATGGTGAATTCAGAGAAAACATGTGACCAAGTAAGAGGCATCCACACAAAACACTAACTAAGCGTTTTAAAACAAACCAAGCAAAAAGAAAATAAAAATGGAGGAGATTTGAAACATTGTTACATAAAGTGTGGTGGGAGGGGATCAGGAGTCAGGTAATCTCATCTGTACAATCTCAGCTGGTCGACGCAATGTGCAAACCATTTCTCGTCTTCCCAAAGTAAACCTGCCTTTTCACCAAACAATACATTAACTTTGAAGCAACGCATTAAGTTTTATTTGATACATTGGTGTTTTCTGGATTGATCTATGAGATGATAGAAAGTGATCTGATCTGAAACTTATCCTAAACTTCTCATATATGGTTATATGATGATTACTCTGTACAATTTTGGGTTTGCCAAGCAGTCACAGAACTATAAGCATGAGAGTCATTAACTAAGCAAACGAAATGCGGTTCACACTATATCTGGAGGTTGCATAAGTAGAAAGAGTTTGTGGAAATGGTGCAGGGGTTGAAGGTAGAACCTAATCAAGTGAGTTCCTCAGTTTGCCTTCCAATTCTTCAATCATTCTCCCCATATTGCATAGATGTCCCTCTGCTACTGCTAGCTCCATTTTCATCTAATTTCAACAGTAGCAGAATCATGTTATAATTCAGAGATATTGGGTATTCTCGAATCTCCATTGAATCAACTATTGCACTGGATCCTACCAGGAACTGTATATCTATGAAGGGCATGGGTTAAATAGAAGCTTAAACTTACTTGTCTTCTGATTGATCCAGATAAGCCGAATTTTCCTGAAGACTCATCATCAGTAGTCAGAGAGAGCATGATGATACTTGTTAAGCAATATTGTGGCATTTCCTCCTCTTCTGGACCAACCTAGGTTGAGAACCTCAAGCGTCATAAGCAGAATATAAAGACATGCACGAGCTTCTTGGGAAAATATGATAAAGTTGCAGTTGTGATGGCATGTATCAGTAGAGTCACATGTATAACGTGTATGGCATCCCAAGCTCCTTCTTCCAAGCATCCCCTACCTGACTTTGACCCATCTTCGAAAAAACAAAACCAGAACACCTCAGGTGAAGAGTTTTTATTGACTAATTTAGTGTGATTGAACTCTACAGAAAGAAAATATCTTTCTTAATAAGGAAACATGCCACAAAGCCTTCATTATCATCCTCCCACATGTAAACTGAAGATATACCACCTTCATAATACCTGGGATAAAAAAACTGATTAAAACATGTGTTTTTTTGTAAATATGAAAGATATCAAAACCATCGCTAGAATTCAGAAGGCCCGTGTAGACGTTAGAAGCCTGAAAGCCACGTATCCTATATGTTTAAAACCATGAGATAACTCTTGAAAATGTATTTTAACAGAAGAGAGTAGGCAAGCCTTCTACAGAACAGATGCTAATTATGTCTTCGTTTCAGATAACTAAATCACTTATCAAATTAGTTTCACTACAAGCTTTTTAAGTTGAACTGAAATAAACAAGCATCACCAGTAAGTAAATATCGCTCTCTTTACGTGAGAAAAATTTATATGTAGAGCTGATTAGCAAAAATAGGTATGTACTTGTACATATACTATACAAACGGAAACAAAACAACAAAAATTACATCAAATACAATATTTTTTTAGTTTGAATTAACCGTAGATCACTACCCTAACATCTGATATTAAAACTGAAAATAGATGTGCATTCTGTAAATTAATGAATCTATGCTCTAAATGGTCATTTTTTTTGTAAAAATGATTGATGAAGAAATAATATACAAATGATATCGTCGGATCAGATTTTACCAAATAACATAATTAATCTAGTTGTGTTTTAAATAAGTAACATTTTATGTTAACTGGAAACAAGCTAGTGATGGAAGCTGATTTAGAGAACTTAAAGAAGTAGATTTTTTGGTGTTTCTTCTGCGGTAAAGGATTAGAAAAATGGATGTAGAAAGGAGGAACATAAGTCATAAGGTCTTTTATTTTGTTAAAGAAGTCATAAGGATCTTACTTATTGTTCTAGTTAGAAGCCATGGTTAAAAATATTTGTTTCACATGATTGAAAAATGGATATAATGAAAAAGGTTCTTTGAAAGGTTCTTGTTATGGATTCTGTCTCTACAGTAAGTATAATGCAGTTAATGTTTTTTTGGTTTCAGGTGGAGCAATGTTCTATTTCATAAAGGTTTTTTCCATTATTTCAGATTATCAGTAATTCGAAGAGTTGTTTGTTAGATTAGAGGTGTAGAGTTGTATGATATATATATCTCACTTTTTATTAGGATTAATAGTTGAGAAACAAAAAAATAGGTAATAATTTAAATAGATTTAATAAATTTTCCACAAGAAAGACCAAAACTAAGACATGAGGCATCTATATAATGTAGCTGATCATCAATCCAAATAAAAACTCCAAAACTTTCGGATGATTTATTTTAGATGATATCATGTTGTTTATTTAAAAGAAACACCAAGTAACATCCAACTTATTTACAAGATTCGAACATGATACATTTATTTCCACAAATCATCGATTTCAACTTAAGTGGAAGATTTTATCCCCATATAGATGATCAAATCTATATTTTATAGATTGGTTTCTTTCCTGATTAATTCTATTGATAATAGAACAAGTTAGCAAGAAAATTAAAACCTGGTCAAATCATAAGCAATACAAAATAGGTCATAAATTTGCAGGTTATTATTACTACAACACAAAACAAAACAAATATGCCACAAAAAGAAAACATAAAAAATCTCCATCAAACGACCAAAATTAAAATTCAAAACTAAAATCTCCATCAAAAGAAAACTTAATGTGGATGATCATCAACCAAAATAAAAATTCAAAAACTTTCGGATAATTTATTTTAGATGATATTATGCTTGTTAATTTAAAAGACGCACAAAGTAACATCCACCTTATTTACAAGACTCAATCATGATACATTTCTCTTTTACAAATCTTCGATTCTAAATTAAGTGGAAGCTTTTATCCCCATATAAATGGTCGAATCTATCTTTTATAGATTGGTTTCTTTTCCTGATTAATAGACCGAGTTAGCAAGAAAATTAAACACTTGTCAAATCATAAGCAACAAAATCATAGGTACTAATTTGATCAAATTATATAAATTTTCAGGTTATTACCTCAACACAAAACAAAAAAATGCCACACAAAAAAAGAAAACATAAATCTCCATAAGGAAGACCAAAACTACCATATATATGAGGCATCCATTTAATATTAGATGATTATCAACCAAAATAAAAATAAAAAAGTCCAAAATTTTTGGATGATTTATTTTATAGTTGATATCATGTTATTTATTTAAAACACACACAAAACAACATCCAACTTATTTACAAGACTCGATCATAATACATTTTCTTTTACTAATTTTCTATTCTAATTTAAGTGGAAGATTCTATCCACATATAAAAGGTCAAATTTATCTATTCCTGATTAATTCTATTAACTAACAACTAATAGAAAAAGTTAGCAAGAAAATTAAAAAATGGTCAAATTATAAGCCACGAAATAAAAGGATACCATTAGAAAAAAAAATTAATGGATTTTCAAAGTTACTACAAACTTATAAAAAAAAACATGAATCTCCATGTGGCATTCACTTATTAGCAAAAAAAAATCCATGGACCAGAATGATATTCAGATACATTAACTAGGTCAAAACTCAAAAACCACATTCCGTACGGACCGGTTCCTTAGCAATGTATAAATAATTCACCTCTTGAGTCTTTTTACGTAACCAAAAAAGGAAAAAAAAATCAAATCAAAATAAAAAAATTCTCCCAAATTTCACAAACAGAATCTCTTGTACTTTGCCGCAAACTCCCAAAAAAAAAAACTAAGAAATCATATGGCGGCAGCGGTTGCCTCCACTGCAATGGTTGATGAATTGCCTAACCAAACGGCGACTGTTACGGCTCCTCCTTCATCTCCTTTCTCGGACGTGTCTCAGGTTGCGGCGGAAGCCTTACAAACGCACCCAAACTCTTCCCTTTACGTCGGAGATTTAGATCCGACTGTGAATGAGGCACATCTGTTTGATCTCTTCAGTCAAGTGTCTCCAGTTCAGACAGTTAGGGTTTGTCGTGATTTGACTGGTCGCTCTCTTGGTTATGCTTACGTCAATTTTGCCAACCCTGATGAAGGTAATATATAAGTCCTCTTTATATTATTCTAAATCATTCATCGTTTGAGGAATTAAATATTATTATTATGGATACTTTACACGAGGATCAAAAATTTCTTTTCTAATGAAAAAATTGTGATTTTTATTGGATCAGCGATGAGAGCTATGGATAGTCTCAACTACACTCCGATCAAAGACAGACCTATAAGGATCATGCTCTCAAACCGTGACCCGAGCACTCGTTTGAGTGGAAAAGGCAACGTTTTCATCAAAAACCTCGATGCATCGATTGATAACAAAGCCTTGTATGATACGTTCTCGAGTTTCGGGACTATTCTCTCTTGTAAGGTAGCGACTGATGTGGTTGGACGATCAAAAGGATATGGCTTTGTCCAGTTTGAGAAAGAGGAAACCGCTCAGGCTGCTATTGACAAGCTTAATGGAATGTTGCTTAATGATAAGCAAGTCTTTGTTGGCCACTTTGTCCGACGTCAGGACCGTTCTCTTGCTGAGAGCGGTATGGTCCCGCGGTTTACTAATGTTTATGTTAAGAATCTCCCTAAAGAGATTACTGATGATGAGCTTAAGAAGACGTTTGGGAAATATGGAAATATTTCTAGTGCTGTTGTGATGAAGGATCAGAGTGGGAACTCGAGGTGTTTTGGGTTTGTGAATTTCGAGATTCCTGAAGCGGCTGCGATTGCGGCGGAGAGGATGAATGGCATTAGCCTTGGGGAGGATGTGTTGTACGTTGGGAGGGCACAGAAGAAGTCGGAGAGGGAAGAGGAGTTGAGGAGAAAGTTTGAGCAAGAGAGGATAAGTAGGTTTGAGAAATTGCAGAGATCGAATCTGTATTTGAAAAACCTTGATGACAGTGTGAATGATGAGAAGCTTAAGGAGATGTTCTCTGAGTATGGGAATGTGACCTCATGCAAGGTATTGTTTTTTATTCTAAAACACATCTTTTAACCTATACATTAGTATTTGCTACATACGTTGAACTTAAGTGTTTTGTTTTTAGGTTATGATGAATTCACAAGGTTTAAGCAGAGGGTTTGGTTTCGTTGCATATTCCAATCCTGAAGAAGCTACAAGAGCTGTACGTTTCAACTAAATTCATAATCTTTTTACTTATATATATATATGTCAATTGTATTACAATGTTCATTGAAGATGATGGTTTTATATGCAGTTGACTGAAATGAATGGGAAGATGATAGGAAGGAAACCTCTTTACATTGCGTTGGCTCAACGCAAGGAAGAGAGACGTGCTCACCTTCAGGTTCTTAGCTCTCTTTTTCTCTCTAAACTGAAATTGTAAATTTCTACACAAAGTTGAATTTACTTGTGACATTGATTCTCAAACTCTCTTTATGTTTTCAGACTCTGTTTACTCAGATCAGATCACCTGGGACAATGTCTCCAATGCCTGGCTTCCACCATCACCCACCAGGAGGGCCAATGTCGGGACCACACCATCCAATGTACATAGGCCAGAACGGACAAGGTCCGGTGCCGTCACAGCCTATGGGATATGGATACCAACTTCAGTTCATGCCCGGGATACGTCCAGGTGCTGGTCCAGCCAACTTCATGATGCCTTACCCTTTTCAGAGGCAAAACCAGCCTGGTCCTCGTGCTGGATTCAGGCATGGTGCTACTAACATGCAGCAGCACTTCCAGCAACAACAAGTAAAGTTTTTATCAGAAGTTCTTCCATGTCTTTTTAGCAAGTTGTTTATCTTAAACACAATCATATGAATTTGAAATTGTTTTGGGGTTTGCTGTTATCTGGAACTGGCAGATGTTGCCGCAAAATGTTAGCTCTGAAATGAGATACATGGGAGGTTCAGGCAACAGGAGGAATGGTATGGAAGCATCTGCTCCACAAGGGATCATGTCTTTGCCATTGGATCCATCTGCAATGTCTCACAATGCTCCTCAACACCCACATAAGCCTTCCGTCCTCCCCATTTCTAAGCTCATCTCTGACTTGGCTCGAGCTAGCTCGGCCAAGCACCCACAGGTTCGTCTCTTATCTCATCCAAGACTTGTTATAGATTAGATTTGTTGACTATTAATTTTCTTCGAATGCAAAAGCTAAATAAAGGGGATTGTGAATTGATGACAGATGCTTGGGGAGAATCTTTACCCACTTGTGGAGCAGCATGAGCCAATTCATGCGGCCAAAGTTACTGGTATGTTGCTGGAGATGGACCAAGCGGAGATCTTACACCTTCTTGAGTCACCTGAAACTCTTAAGGCTAAAGTTTCTGAGGCTTTGGGTGTTCTCAGACTCTCTGCTAATCCGCCAGCTGTGTCTTCTGTTGATGACCAGTTCGCTCTCTCCTCAACCGAGTAACTTCAGTCTTTTATTTAGTTTTTACTCTAAGACAATATTTTTTCTGGTTTTCTTAGACAGTTTCTTTAAAACCTTTAGGAACTTCTTTTAATTAGTTTTTTATTTTCTCTTTGCTAGTTTGTTTTGAGACTTTTACTCTTAGCAGGTTCTCTAGATTCGTTTTGAGTCTACTTTAATGGATCAATCTTTTACTCTTACTATCTCTGTTCACATAAAATCTGGATGTATCTCGTCATCTACTATCTGGTATTCAGAACTTATCTCCATAATTGCTCCAACATCATCATCCTTCAAAGCTTCTTGTTCTCCTTCTTCATCGATCAAGTAAGCGTCCCATATTAAAGAAGCTGGCTTACTAACTCTTTCTGACTCTACGTTTCTCTGTTCTGTAACCTTCTTCATCATCATTACTCCATCTGCAACAAATTACAAGGATAGTAACGACACTATCGAAAATACCATCTTAGTAATAAACCACATTCAGGCCATTGTAGCAGAGTTCTTCTTACCTGTATGAAATTCTAGTTTGTTGATGCTGCGTCTGGAGGAGGGCTTGAAGAGCGCATTATCATCTATCTTCCCACCTCCTGTAACTGATGATGATCCGCCTCCGCCTCCGCCTCCGCCACCATTATAATTTTTGTTCAGCTTGGGTCTCTTGAACATGTTGTTCGGCATCTCAGTCACAATCTTCACATCTGAAAACAAAATATTCAAAACCGAGTATATCTCTCAAGATGAAGAACATACGAATCTCAAATCAAAATTTTCAAGAAACTGCTATTGATTCTCTCCATTTAGACTCACCGTCTTCTTCATCAGTTAATCTCCGGCCATCATTAGGTGAATCAGAATCGAGATACTCACTCCAATCAGATCGCTTCTTTCCACGAACAGCTGAAACCTCCTCAGCAATTTCTCCTTCGACGTAAATGGCCTGTGCCTCCTCATCGGCAATTTTGCGGGACATGTTAAAGGAGTGGACGAAGAAACGAAGTTCCTTAGCTTTATAACCTTGAGCAAACACCTTTTTCACCGATTGCTTCTGATTACAAATCACACAAACCCATTTGTTACTGCTTTTCTTCTTCTGCTTCACCTGCGATTCCCAAAAACAAAATCCTTAAATTCTATCCATACGCACATTGACAGAGAAAGAAGGAGAAAGAGGGAAAGAGATTGAACCTGCATAGTTGAGCATTCGCTACACTGGAGAGCGACAAAGAGAGCACTCGCCATTTTCGTCTTCTTCGCCTTCTTCTGCTCTCTAGGGATTTCAATTTTGTATTTGAAAATGAAATTTCAATTTCGTTATAGCGCCAATTTGATAATACTACAAAAAAAATTGACAACTCCAGATGGTTTTGTATCGGGTTTGGTTAACAGTAGTAGATAGCTTCGGTTAATTTCGGTTAACAGTCGCGATTAACATTAATGATTGATTAGAGAACCTAAAAACCAAAATCGTAAAAGCTTCGTGGTGGAGGAAGATGTCGATAGAGAAGCACATAGAGAAGGTGCTTTACAGCTCCGAAGTAATCGCGGATCGAGTGAGTCAGCTTGGATTTGAGATTACTTCTGATTTCTCCGGTGACTCGGAGCCGCCTGTTCTCGTCGGCGTAGCAACCGGTGCTTGTCTCTTCTTGGCTGATCTCGTAAGGCGAATCGACCTCCCAATCGCTATCGATTTCATCAGAGCTGATTCATATGGTTCTGGTACAGTTTCTAGTGGAACTCCCAAAATATCATTTGACTTGAAGCTTGACATCACGAACAAGCACGTTGTCTTGGTAATCTCCGTCCAATTCATCTGATTTCTTTATCTCATGTATGCGTGAAGGATCTGGATTTGAGTAATATGTTGTTCTGTTTATGATTTCTTCAGCACTGGAGTTTCAGATTCATGTGGATTTTGTGAAAAGTTTGGTTACTGAAAAGATTTAAGTATTTTTAATGGAGTTTTAACGTTTAGTGTGATGTGATGTGATGAACATATTAGACAGGAGACTACTATAGATGTTTTCAGATTTCTCGTTTGATGATGTCTTACTAATTATTTTACTTCAAGCATTGGAAATTTCTCTTCCTCTTTTGCTTACTAGCTATGATGTTTTGTTAAAGGTCGAGGATATTGTGGATACTGGCAATACACTGAACTGCCTGATCGAGCACCTTAAATTGAAAAAGGCATCATCTGTTTCAGTTTGCACTCTCCTCGACAAGCCATCGAGGAGAAAGGTTCATTTTAAGCTGTTTGGAAACGGGAAACTCTACAGTGGCTTTGAAGTAAGCAGTTTCTTCTCTCTACACTTTAGAATGTCAGTACATTGCATTAATATAAATTTGATATAATTGAGACTTTCACTTCCTTAACCATCTATGCTTGAGCCCCCTTAACCAGATTATCCAGCTATTTAGAGAATAGGTGAGATCATACCATTATATTTTTCAATCTTCTTGATTCAGTTGTTGCAATGCTATACCTATGCTTGTCTAAACCATGGTAAACAAAAGTATTCATTTGGTGTCAGGAACTGGCCTGACTTAAGAATATATATATCATGCCATTGTGTTGAACATGTGCTGTACATTCTGAATATGTGCAGTGTCCAGATGAATTTGTGGTGGGCTATGGCATGGACTTTGCAGAGCAATACCGCAACCTATCTTACATTGGCGTATTGAAGCCTGAATATTACATGAACTAAAGCCAGTTCATCTCAGAAGAAACCCATACTTTTAAAATAATTATTGAGGCAATCATGATAAATTTTATGACTTGCCCCTATATTACTGTTCAAAACTGTGTAACACCAAAGTTCTACTATACTTTGACAATGATTCTGATACAAAAGCTTACGCAAATTGGTGTATGATATGTTATATTATGAATCTCTTGACCAAGACCTTCATACAATTCATATATTTTCTTTTAACTTTTAGAAAACCATGCATTATATTCCAAGAAATAGAACAAACAAACAAATGGTAATCCGGATAATAATAATAAGTAGGTTTAGCCTTTCTTTAGGGATCCATCTTTCTTCCTTTTTACTTCCATGTAAGCAGAGGAAGAGAGTTCTTAGCCGGAGGAACAACTAGTCCATCAGAATCATACAAGATTACACCTGAGAAATCTGGAAGCTGACATTTGCCTCCCATGAGAATGTTCTTCTGCCACAATGGACCTCGTCTCTGATCTCCACTCAGCATTATGATCGGTTCACCGTTGTATGGCTCATAACCATCACCATTGCTCATCATCATCATGTCGTTTTGAAGATGTATAGCAGGTTCATGATCTCTAGAGCCATAGCAGGCAGCCCAACGACGAAGCTTCCTCTTTGAATGAGAAGTGAAGCCAACCAAACGGATTCTTGCTGCAGCTAAACCCATCTTTAAAACTGTAAGCGGTTGCGTTCGAAATGGTGGACCGGTGCTAGCCATTGGATATGATCTAAAAGATAAGATTGTTGGTGTTGTGGCACGAGAGGGTTTGTGGGTCGATGCTGTCTTTGAGGTCAGAGGTTTATGTAGGAGTTTGGTTTGCGTAAAAGTCAACAGAAATGGAGTGGTTCGCCATTGAAGTGGTCAGTGATGGTTCAGGTGCTTCAGTGGTTTGGTTGATAGTTTGACCTTGTCTTCTTTTGACTTCTGTGCAACCAATATCATAGACTCATAGCGTGATTGTTCTTGGACCTCACGATGGGCCCATTAGGCCCAGAACATCTCATTCTCTTCGTCCTCTTGAAGTTTAGAACCAAGCTCATTTGCCAACTTATCCACGCCGCCGACCTACAGAATCTTGGAGAAAAATAACCGGCGGATTCAATTCAGAAGAAACCATGCGTCTTCATTCGGCTATTACTCTCCGAAATTGTTCACCAGAAATTCTCTCCGAATCCGTCAGAATCTAAGCACTACCATAAACTCGCTTGGCGATGTCTCCGGTAATCTCGGAGCTCCATCACCGTCTCACTATTCGAAATCAAGTCTCTCAGAAGCATCATTTAGCTCACTAATTTTCCGAATCCCAAACGCTTCATCCAAGTTGGAGAATCAGAGGAGATTTGGCACCGACTCTAGCGGCGATAGTTCACCGGTAGATGTGAACAAAGTTGTTGACGAGATCAATCTCAAGTTCGCGTGAGGAGATCGAAATGGCAATGGATGCGAAAGAGACGATTTACTTGAACGAGGAAGCGGAGTGCGCTAGTGCCGCCGTGACGGAGGTTTTGGAGATGTGTCAAGGTTTGCTCGAAAAGGTTGCAGAGAAAGAGAAAGCGTCTTTGCAGCGATCCATGGGACTTAAAATGGAACAGCTAAAAGCTGAGCTTCAGCAGTTGAATGAAGATTGATGATTTTTGATTTTGTGGAGAATGAAGAGGTTAGCAGAAAATTTCCTCTTCTTCATTGAATACGATTTGGCTACTAAACCATTGTTTTAACTGATTTCATCTGTATGTGCTTCAATAATTTTTACTCTTTGGATTAGAGAAAAAGAACTTGAAACGATTTATTGTTCGTCTCAGTTTCAATGAGCTTCGTCGTGTGTTTTGATCTTTACACATCTTTTGTAACGGAACAAGCTTTTTTTTTTGTGGAGGAAGAACAAACTTTAATCATTTACTCATGAATAACATATCATCCTAAAATTCAAATAAAGAATCATTGTACAACAAGTTGTTAACCGAAATTGTGAATTTGGTCACTAAGTCTCAAACTTGAACCAGTCCCAGTTAGCATAGATATCTTCATCCTTGCCCTGAGAGAAACTGCTTGTGATCGGAGGACGATCAGAAATCTGGCTTGGAGCCACCGGAGGCAGTTTTTCTCTATACTTTGCCATCCCTTCAGCTTCCATAAACACTTTCTACATTTGTCAAAAATCACAGTATAACTTTTAGAGTAGGGACAAGAATGGCGTTTTCGTAGTTCCAAATATTAGAAGATTTGCAAGTTGAACCTCTTTGTTTGAGATGAACAAATCCGGTTCGCTTTCGAGATCTGCAATGCTGTTAGGAAAAAAAAATAACACAATAGAAGAAAAGATGTTTTAGTTGTTACTTCAGAGTTCGGACCAGTGAGTTTTGCAATTTGCGTTTCTATTTAAGGTTTTTTTACCTAAGAGAGATCTTGTCTGGGAATAGAGATTTCACAACCACAACCTTTACGCTTTCGCTACATGAAGCACATCGCTCACTGATCCAATTCTTCTTCGTGTTATGTTTGACATGTGTAACAGTCAACTGTGGAAACATTTGTTGGCAAACGAAATGGATTCAAAACTACTAGTCACTAGGAAGAACAGCGAATTTACGGAAGAAACAGATTGAACTAACCTTCTGCTACATCACCGAGCTTGACTTGAGGTCCATATGGTAAGATTTTGACAACTGTTCCTTCTAAGAGTGTTCCTTTTTTAAGGTACATCTTCTCCTGGGACATTATATATGCGATATATCATTAGTCCCGTCGTGGATCATACTGACAAGACAATACAATCCAAGACAAATGGGAAACTAAACCATGCTAATTTTTCACTCAGTATCAAGTCGTTTTTGTCTTCGTTCAATCGCGTAATCTGCACAAGAAGTCTACGACCAACCTGAAACACAAAAAGGCCTGAGCAAACGCAGAACAGTGAAGCCAAAAGCCTACTGCGATTTCAGCCCAAAAAAAACAAAATTGTTACAGTGGAAGAAGAAACTCTTGCTTTACGTTTTCCTTCAACTCGGTGAAACTATTCACTTTCTTCACAAGTTCCTGCTTTGGAATAAAAGCTCTCAAACCCTGAAAATTAAGCCAACAATGAGCTATGGAGTCTAAGCAACATATGAAGCCCCAAAATCTAAATGAAAATTCGGATACCTCGATTCTAGTGAGAGCCCTCCTGTATTCCACTCTATTATCTTAACTTCAATAGGCTCATTAAGCTCTTTTATCTGCCACAGAAAAATTCACAACATCATCATCTGAATGCTACAAATACTTCAAACCAAGAACAGTTTCTTTAATCCAAAGAATGAATCAATCAAGGCACAAGAAAAGAACCTGCCTCACTCGGTGCCAAGCGATTCTCCGAAAGTAACGTCTAGAAGAAAGCAAAGGCCTTCCACTCAACGTCCTCCCTAAAACCTCCGCGAAAACCACCGTCCCAACTTCCACCACAGGCCTACCTTGCCGTTGAAATTCCACAATCTCGACACCTTCTTCATCATCCTTAACAATCTCCATTTTCCCATTAACTAAAAACTCTTTAGCATCATACTTCAAATCACACAACAAATAATCCAACTCTTTATCATACAAAGGAAGAATCTCCTTCGTCAACATAATTCCCAACATATCAGCACCAATACTCACATCAAGCTTGTTCTCATTACCAGAAACCACAACACCAACCACAAATTCCACAAATTTAATCAACACTGACTCTATTTTACTCATCAGAAACTTCCGATTCGATTTGTTCTTCTCCCGAATTGAAGAATTTCAAAAACGGTTCCAGAATTTCGTCATCGTCTGCTTTTCCATACTTCTCTTCATCTTCTGATTTCGGTAGAGGATTTGGCTTGTTCAATTGCTCAAGCTCAAGCTCCTCCTCCTCTTCCTCCTTCTCCTCCACGATTCTTCCAGTATGAACATCGGAAAAGTCGTCTCGTGAGCAAAATCTAATCCCGTAACTTCCCCGAACAGTAAAGTCGCGAGAAATTGCAAAACTACGAATCGGAAATGGACTTAGAGTTCTATGAAATTGAAACTGCGAGAATATGTCCTATGATCTAAAGTAGATACACTCTCAAACATCACCGGAGCTACGAATCGACGACGAAGAAGCGGTGAATGAAGGAAGAGACTTACATGGCTGACTGAGAAGCGTTTGCATCTTCTTCTCTTATCCGCCGCGCAGATAATAATTTCTTCAAACGGTTCTTTTTATCACTAATTTTCTTAAACATGCCCTCGTTTTTACAAACATTAATAATTTCGACACGAAGTTTTAAATGTAACAATCAAACCCATTCTTCTCAAATTTATGAACCAGAATTTGACGACAGCTAACAACAGGCCCAACATTGAAATGGACCAAATAAATAGTGCGGCTATATGTCAATTAAGAATGGACCCGTTCTTTTAAATGGACCGTCGCATTTATTAAACTGATGGTGTTATGAATAACGTTTCAGTAATGCGGTCGGCGATTCAATTTAATGCGTATAACGTCTAGACGTTAATCAACATTATTTTCTTGGTTTGGACTTTGGATCGAACCTCGTTACTGCGTGGTTTATATTTTTGATTAAAATAACACCTAATAGTAAGTATTATTCTATCCGGAGAGTTTGACTTCAAACAAATTATCGCATCTTAAAAGTTTAGTTTGATCATTAAATTTTGTAACCTTTCTAATTTTTCCACAAAAAATGTCAATGTTGTACCTTTTTTTCCCGAGAAGACAGAATATAAATTTTCCTCAGCAAATCGTACCATCAAATTCTTGTCTCAATTTAGAGACAACCACTTTGGGTGAGTTCAGTTTAGTAAAAAGATCAACATTGTTACACGACTTAAATGCTTCGTCTCTTCAAATCTCTCATGCTCTATCTCTTTTTATTTCAGAATTTTATTAGTTTGTTTTCGTCATTGATGATTTACTACTATTTAAGTATTTGTCAATAAATTTTGTTTAGATTTAGAAGTGATTGTGGTTAAACGTTATACTCGTATAATATATATTTATATATCAAAAGTTTATCAATATATTAATATGTTGTCAAATCGGATTGATCCGGTGACAAAATGATTTGAAAGAGATTTTGATTCATTTTTCGGGTTAGGTTTAAAACCTTTGCTAATTGCTTCTACTGAACGAACAAATTACATTATGGCTTACATAACCGTTGACGTCGGCCAATATAAACAATATTTGCATTACATTCCAGCAAAACAAATGCTGAGAGTTTTTCTTTTAATAAATGAAAGAGAAGTTTTGTTCATATATAAATTTGGATTATAGTGAAAGTGTGAAACTAATACTAGATAGCGATTAGACAATCTGCATAATTTCAAATCGTAACTTATTAGAAGATGGATATGAGATGATACTTCAAGTTCTAACCTGGCACCAACCCAACAGCACGCAAAATAATAACTCAGTTTAATTTACATAATTGTGAGTATGATGAAAACAATAAAAATAAAACTCGCCAATGGATTATTAAGATTAATCATCGCTTTGCCACCTATCCGAAATGAAACAATTATTATACACCTGAATATTTAATTAATGAGTCATTGTCAATCATAGTATTTAAAAAAAGTACCTTCAGAAATGCCGGCAATTTGCCGAATATGTAAACCAATATCTTAGCGATTGCTGATTAGCATCATAATTTGATATTGATCTCTCATAGTACAACAATTTAATTGATTTATAATTTCCTAGATTGAGATCAGTGGTTATAACATAAAACCTAAACATTATTCAGAATTTTGGGGTACGATGGTGTCAACCTTTCATTGGTAGACTTACAAGATGTAAAGTTTATTTTTAAACGTATTATAAAATCGTAAGTAAGAAATATTTACACTGTCTGACTGTTTCCAAAAGATTACTACTCTTGTTAAGAATGTACAAAAATAAGGATAGTTAAATGTTTTCGTTGAAGTTTAATAATATTAATAAAAAAAAACTTTAATACTAATTTCATCATCTGTAATAGGTGTTTGTAATAATGAGAGCGTAATCATCGCTATTACAGATAAGTTAGAAACATGGAGTTCGAGTGAGCCCATCTCTTAGTTTCCCAATCAAGGTTTTTAGTTTAAATTAATGACATATCAAATAAACATACGCCACGATACGGTTAAGACAACAAAATTTAACAACGAACCAAAACATTTGCTTAATATTCGGGATTTGACATGTGCGAAGATGTACCATATAATTAAAAGCTGTGGTTAATTTTATAGCTAATTACCTTCTAATTCTCGACCATTTACATTTAAATTTGTTTACATATTATTTTAAACCCTATTCCTTTCATATATTTTTCATTTCTCATGATTTCTTTAAACTTTTATGTATTTCCTCTACACCTTTACTAGTTGGATCCTAGTTTTTCCTTTTTGTTGGTTGGATCTACATTAAATAGGAAATCAAACTTTGACTTCCTATCCAAATTTCCGATGTAGAAAATAAAAGTATTTTTAGTGATGTTATGATAATACAAAAATATAAGACGATATCCCTAACGATAGCTTAAAATTTTGTCTTTTGCTCAAACTATAAAAATGCATGTCCCCCCTGAAAAATAATTAGAACCAAACAATTATGCAATAAGATTATTTTGCAAAAGAGCGTAAAACTGTTTGAATACTATATCTCCGATTTAAGTAGTTCAAATCGGTGTATCATAATGACCACCTAATAATGTCGAGAAACTTTGAATTTAAAACCAAAAATAATTAGGAAACTAAATTAACCTTATTAATTCTCAGTTTAATAAGATTAAGCGGTGAAACTCGAAACTTTTATTGGAACTTTTACATTTTTGGGAAGTCCATTTTTAATTGTTGGTAAAACACACACTAGAAGAGACTTGAAATCGTTGAACTCGTAAATTTCGAGGTCGAGAAAAGCTTTATTTTTCAAATAAAAAGTCAAACTATATATGGAACAAAAACTTTACAATAAAAATACGTGGCATGAAACTGTAGATCGAAAGAAATGTATAATTTTTTTTCACATATATGACATTATATGCGAATATAAACACAAACATAAATGGAGAAGCAAAAGGGTAGAGGAAGATAGAGAGTTTCGTTCGACCTTCTAAACGGAAAGCTCACATTCACATTTAACATTTACAAAACACCCAAAGAAGCATTAATTGCCTTTGCTCTTTCGTTTTTTCTTTTTCGTCGTCTTCTTCTATTCTTCCTCGATTCGTCACCTCCTCACAACTCGCAGGTACTTTTGATCTGATCTCATTTTGTACATATTCAAAATTTTGTTTTTTTTTTCATTTTCAAACAGTGTTCTCGCTTGGATAGGTTTCATCTGAACATACAACCTAATTAAACTTGATGAAATTTACCGTTGCTCAAACGTGTGACTGTAAGAAAAACATGCCATTAATAATGGAACTAATTTAATAATAATGTTCCAATTGAGGTCTAAAATAAGACACTTTCTTCTCCGTATCTAATAAACATGACCAATTTGGTTATTTTCTTCATTACTTCTATGTAATCCAAAGAACATTCGAATTTATTACTTCAAAATGGATATGGTATTTTTTTTTGTCGACAATGGGTATGGTATTTTCTTTTGTCGACAGTGGATATGGAAATTTGTTTGTTTGTTTTGATGAGTAATGAATATAGAATATAATTAATTGTGTGAACATTATATAAAGTCTAAAAAGAAGGAATAAAACAGCAAACAGAAGAACAGTGAGTTACTGTGTTGATTGGGACCATATACTTGCTATTTGGCTCGTTATCTACACAATCTCTAATATTACTATACTAGAATTTATGTCGACAACTATTGGTAGATAAAACTTGTGTATCATAGCTAGGTATTATGTGATTTAATTCCTAACGATGTTTTGTTTGTTTTTCTATCTTTTTCCAATACTGTTTTATAAGCAATTTTTGTGTAGCAAATATTCAGTTAAAATGTGGAAGTAAGTCGATCAGTATGAAGACAGTAGTTGATTGGACTACTATCTTTAATCTTTCATGTCATTTTCAACATGACTTACTTCGATTATATGTGCCACTGTGCAAAACAAAGAGAACTTTTTTTTTCTTTTTCGTCAAAATAAAAAAATTATGGGTTAGTTTGCAAATGACATCACTATATTAAGTATTTAGGTAAATGAAATATGTAAACAAGTAAAAATGGAACGGAAAATTATTTTATGGTTTGCTCATATTGTTGTTGTTTTAATAAATCAAATCTCATTTTGTGTGTTATATATGATTATATAAAATAGCATGCAACAATTAATGTATACTAATATACATGCGGCTTATGATTGTACTAACAACATGCAAAATAACGTGTCATAAGATATGATAACGTGAAATCATGTAATAATAACATATTATGGGATAAAATAACATAATATATTTTTAATCGCATTCGAAACTGTACATAGTCATTCACCTAAATACTTGTTACAATAGTCATGCTTATTTGGTAATTATTCCATAAAATTATTTGGTTTAATTAAACAAAAAGCCTGTGGTTTGTTTATATTCAATTTGGTGCTAATCCGGTACTTAGAAAATTATTCTAGTTGGTGCAGAAATAATAGGAAAAATCATTTAACTAATTCGAATTTTACAGTATTTTCTTTGGCTGAAAAGATAAAGATCTAAAAGTTAATTGTAGAAAAGTCACATATATTTTTGTGATTGCCATTGACATTCGAAAATGCTAATTTTTACAGTATAAAATAACTGTTTTTTGACCATAAGAAAGTTATATTCGAATCTATGTTTATTTTGATTCAATTTTCGTAAACAATTTTCATAAAAAATTATATGTTATATTTTTATCTATGAGATGATTATGTTTGGATTATCTGTTTTATAATTTAGGGTTAGTTTTTGTTTTTAAATTTTTTTTTATAATGTTTGGGATATCTATTTTATAATTTAGGATTTAGTTTTTGTTTTAAATTTTCTTTTATAATGTTTGGATTCTCTATTTTATAATTTAGAGTTTAGTTTTTGTTTTAAATTTTTTTTTATAATGTTTGGGTTATCTATTTTATAATGAAGGGTTTAGTTTTTGTTTTAAAATTTCTTTTATAATGTTTGGATTCTCTATTTTATATTTTAAGGTATATGTCTTGTTTAAAATTTTTTTTATAATGTTTGGATTTTCTATTTTATAATTTAGGGTTTAGTTTTTAATTTGGTTAAAATCTATAATTTAGAGTTATATATTTTAATTTACTTAAAATATAACTAATCGATTTTATAAAAATGGAAAAAATTTATGTAAATAAATATTCATGTTTTTTGGAAAAGTATTCATGTATTTATGGAAAATTTTAAGGATAAAAATATATGTGTTTTTGTGAAATAAATTTTCATTTTTTAGTTAGGGGTAAAATCGTTATAAATAGTCGCAAATAATATAACTGTTCACAGTTGAGTATAGCAAATGGCATATTTCAAACTTTTTTCATACAAAATGATTGTTTCTGTAATTTTTCCAAGAACTAATTGGTTCGATCTCGATTAACTTGAAATGACATCTTATATTACAATATCCTGTTAAATATAAATAATATATATGAGTGGTGTAGACATGTCACATGTGTAAGCCAGAGTTCTGGCTCCAAATTTGGCTTTCGACCATCGCCTAAAAGATTGATGTGATCCCAAAAGGAATCTTCATTCTCTCTTACATTTTCTTCTTTTGTTTTTTCGTTCTCTTAATTCCTTGTTTCTTTCGTCATTGTCTCACTGACCCATCCTCGTCTATATACTTTTATATTTATCTATTTCCCCGGCTGAGGGGGTATTATTAGCAATTGATACTTATTGACATATTGTACCATCTACATGCTAACTTCCAACAACGAAAAATATGTTTCCGTCACAATTTTTTAAAATATTTTAAAATATTAATTATATATTTAAAATATTTTTTAAATAAAATATATGCAAACGGTAAACGTAACTTTTATTACTATAATAAAAATATAACTTACTTACGTAAACACTATTGTTTGATTTTAAATAAAACCAGTTTAAACCTTTAAATATAAAGATAAAAATCAGGTGAGTCCAATCCAAATAAACTGATCCAAATGGATTATTTGTATATCCAGCAAAACTAAATCCGAGAAAAGTAAAGGTATATTTTATTAAATCTCGACCCAAAGATTGAACACTCTTAACTTTTCAACCACAAAACTAATATTTAAAAAATAAATAATACCTAGTTTTTTTTTTTAATTTGAAGTTTTCTAGTAGTTGTATACATATACTATCATCTACTTTAGTAAATCTGTCGAGATCATTTGAGCTAATTGTTGTATTGCAGACACTGTTGATGTCAAATTATTGTTGAATGATTTTTTAAAATTAAACTGTAAAGTATATAGTAAAAACTTGAGTAATTTAATTCGTTGATTTAACTGATTTGGATTTTAGGTGAGAATTCTAAGCTATGAAACATATAGGTTGGGGTACAACACAAGATCCAACACTCCAGATAAAAGTGGGTGGGCCCAGTAGAGTCTAAACTCTTCGTAGGCTTCATCTGTGGTCCGTGTATTTCATAGGTCCCGCACCGCACCGGCCCGAACACCATATCCATAAACCGGTTTCTAACCGGACATCCGGACCGGATCGCTTATAGATTGCGGTTTTTTATCTTTTTTTTTTTTTTTGGTAATCCCAAATATAATAAAACTTGCTTTTACCATATATTGCTCTTCGTATACAAAAATTACCAGGACGGTCAAATTGCATGATTAACTGAATGGTTAATTTCCAACTATTTTTTAGTTCTGTAAATCTTCAAACTCTTTTTTCTTTTCTTGCATTATTTCCAACCTCTTAGAGTGGAAATTCACCTTTAATAGTGATTTTTTAAGGACCAATTTTGATAGGTTATATGTTTTTTATATCTAATGGTTATGTTTTCCGATTTTATTCTTGAAATATGTCTTGAATTAGACAGTTAGAAGTTTGCTTATATACATAAAGACGGCAAGGTTAAGAAAACTGTTAAAGGTTTATAGTTATTTATATTTTATATTCGAAAACCTATCTTGTTTTAATTAGGAATGTGCTTAGGGATTTTAGGTTTTCATGATTTTTAATAATATATATATATATTAAATGGAAAGGTTTGATTCTGTCTTATCTGATTCTTTTTTGAAACAAAATTAATACTAATAAAAAAGGTTCCCGTATATTCACGTTTGAATCTGATATGTTATTGCACCTTTTTGTAAATGAGATAGTGTACCTTTTGGCTGGGCTATTATTATATGCCCATTACTACGCATACGGCACACGAACCACGCTAACACCTGCCTGTTCTTCCTTTTACTTTTCCAACTAACTTTGTATTTGTTAGTTAAATACATTGATTTAAAACTTGACCACGTTGAGCCCACGTTTAGTAAAGAACATCTAAGACATAACTCACTTTTATATTAATAGAAGCAGTTGAGTTGCGGTACAAAAGTTGAAGTTCAAAATGGCTAAGACCAATAGTTTATGTGAAGATTCAGATATATAAAAAGTAGCTCCCACAGGAGTTGTTAACTTGTTTATACCAAGTCCAATACGCACCTAGTGTGCATATTTTACATTTCTTTATTAATCTTATATATATTGATAATCAATCTCCATAACGTAACAAACTAATCTGTGTTGGTCTAAATTAAATCATATAAGTTTGGAGGCCATGGTTGGATTCTATAGTTATTTTAATTACAATTATACGACATGGTAAATATATTGAATTAATAAAAAAATATTTTTCCCCTTAAGTTTCCATAATAGTCTAAACTTTGATTTGGAATTCTCGATTGTTTTAAGTAAAAAAATTGACCACTACATGAGGGGAACAAACAATTATGTTACACCATTATTAAAAACAAAAAAAAGCAATTAACTTTTAAAGTTTTCTTACATAAAATGATGATAAGAAAGACGAGGACTGACTCACGCGTTTCCGAACTCCCTCAAGTAATATTGGATTTATTGTCTGGCACAAAAAGCAAAAAAACCTCCAAATCTATAAAGTTTTATCACTTTCGTCTTTTAAAAATTTCTATTTGTGAAATTACGATTTGATGACTTCTCCAGTTGAGCCCGCCGGGATGATGAAGAAAACTCACCGTCAGAAATCTCAGGTAAGATCTTGTTTGTGTCCTTAGATTTTTTTATGTCTGATGGATTAGGTCTGATCAAAAAGTGTGGATTACAGAAACTATGGGCGAAGCTTGTGATGAGAAAGTGGTTGAACATAAGTGCTAGAGATTCTGAGTACGGTGCCGATACTGAAGACGAATTCGAAAACGACGACGTTCGAAAAGAAAACGACCATTCTAGCTCCGATGAAGAAGGTCTTTCTTTTTCCTCTCCTCTCTCCCGGTTCTTCTTTTCGGGTTAACTTAACTGTTAAACCGGGTTTTTAACAGATTGTGGAGAATCGACCTCACGAGGAAGAGAATCTAAAGTTCGTGAGAACGCGGAGGACGCTATCGCCTTTGCTTCCGCCACAGTAGACGCCGCCGCTGCCGCCGCGGAGTTTATTAGCAATGGTAATGCCGAATTGCATAGGTAGTTCTGAGATTCACTGTGGGATGCTTTTGGACTTTATATCTATTTTTAAGATCCCTTTGCTGAATTTCAATCTTTTAACAAATTATTGAACTGAAAAAACAAAAAAATATGATGAAATTTTTGGATACTACTAGTTTGTGAATCTTTTAGTATTTTTTTCAGATGCTCCAATGAAGTTAAGGAGAAGAAATTCAGAAACATTAAGAGCACAGTATATTAACAACAAAGAAATAAGGTAGAATCTTATTTTCGATTTAACTATATATTTTTATATTGTATTTTAATTTTATAGTAGTACTACATAGATTCGTAGCTATGTATTTTTTGTTGGATAAAAGGAGATCCTAACATGTCAGAATTTAAACTAACAATTTTTTTGAACAGAGTATGTGTTGGTACATGGAACGTTGGAGGAATCTCACCACCTTCTGATCTTGATATCGATGACTGGATCGAAATTAATCAACCAGCTGATATCTACGTTCTTGGGTAAACTAAAAACTTTGACTTTTCTCGTCAACGACATAGACAAAACTAACTCTGTTCAAATATGTTCTTATAAGAGATTCATGTTGTTGTTTTTTGTTGGGTATGAAGTTTACAAGAGATTGTACCATTAAATGCTGGAAACATTCTTGGAGCTGAAGATAACCGACCGGTTGCGAAATGGGAAGAAGTGATTAGAGAAGCATTGAACAGAGTTAGACCAAAACTCTCAGCGGTTAAGAGTTACAGTGATCCACCATCTCCGGGGAGATTTAAACCTTTTGAGGAAACACATGACATTATAGAGGAAGAAGTAGCTTTCGAGAGTGATAGTGATGCTGGCGTTGAGATCCACCCAATTGATGAAGAAGAAGAAGAAAGAAACGAAAGCCTCGGAGAGTTAAAACATGACGGTGGAGTTATCGGCGAAGTCAACACTCTCGTTAACCCGACTACCGGTTCACCGGTTATTGAGATTAAGAGACAGTTCTCACCTCCTAAGACGTTAGACAGAAAAATGTGTTTACGTGTTGATAGCTTTGAAAGGAAGAACAACGAGGATTCTGCGGAAACCGGTATGAAAACAATAAACCGGATGTTAAGTGGGAAAGAACGGATCGGTTTAAGCTGGCCTGAGCCACCATTGAACATGTTAGGACCCTCGTGCGTTCTCGATAGACAGCCGTCGTTAAAGACGGTGAAGTCTTTAAGAACAGCAAAGTCTTTCAAGGCTTATAGTTCGTTTAAGTCAGTAGCCGGAAGCAACACCGGGATTTCGCCGGAGATATTAGCTCTAGCGAAAATGGACTTGAAGATGTTAATGGAGAGGAAACGTAGACCGGCTTATGTGAGGCTAGTGAGTAAACAAATGGTTGGGATTCTTTTAACCATTTGGGTTAAACGAAGCCTACGAAAACATATTCAAAACGTACGAGTCTCTACGGTTGGTGTTGGCGTCATGGGTTATATTGGTAACAAGGTATATAAAGATTAGATACTTCATCAAAATTTATGTCATAATATTTTCATTGTTCAAGATTGTGAAGTGATTTGTGTGGTCAACAGGGAGCCGTCTCTGTGAGCGTGTCGATAAATCAGACGTTCTTCTGTTTCATATGTACGCATTTGACGGCAGGAGAAAGAGAGGTTGATCAGATCAAGAGAAATGCTGATGTTCACGAGATACATAAAAGAACAGTCTTTCAGTCTGTCTCAGCTCTTGGACTTCCCAAGCTTATCCATGATCATGAGTAGGTTTTTTCTTTTCCTTTCTTCTGCTAAAGTTTTAACTCCGAAAAAATCGTGTTACGGTTCCTATTTGTCTAACTTTACTTTTTTTTCACCTCTTTTCAGAAGAATAATCTGGTTAGGAGATCTCAACTATCGGCTTAGTTTATCGTATGAGAAAACTAGAGACTTCATTTCCAAGAAAGAATGGTCCAAGTTACTTGAACATGACCAGGTAAATAATAACCATTGTTACTGTTAAGATCTCAAATATGATCTTTAGAGTTTTTTTAATAATAAACGTTATAAGAGCATCTCCAATGTATTACTCCATATTTTACTCCAAAATGAAGTTGGGTTTTGCTTCAATGTATTACTCTATTTTCTATTCCAAAAAAAGTTCAACTCTAAAATGAAGTACAAAATGGGATTATTCCATAAATAGAGTAAGGATAGGATTACTCTATTTTGGAGTTGAAAATGGAGTAGGGTTGGAGATTGTCTAAAAAAGATAAAGCTAACCAATCATAGATAGAGTTTACTCATCTTATATTGTGATATATAATTGCAGCTGGTAAAGGAATACAAGAAAGGTCGAGTATTTGACGGATGGTCAGAAGGAACTCTACATTTTCCACCGACCTATAAGTACCAAGAAAACTCCGATGAGTACACCGGGAATGATGGAAAGGCACCGCGGAGAACACCAGCTTGGTGTGACAGAGTACTATCCTACGGGAAAGGTATGAGGTTGGTTCATTACAGGCGAACCGAACAGAAATTTTCAGATCATCGTCCGGTTACAGCGATTTACATGGCTGAAGTAGAGGTGTTTTCAGCGAAGAAGCTTCAGCGAGCATTGACATTCACGGATGCAGAGATTGAAGATGAGGAACTTGTGGCAGTTGTCGTTTAAACAAAGAAGAGATTTGAAATCTGGTGCTTGTTTGTTTTAATCATTGCATATGAAGTATTGGCGAAGGAGACATTCTCTTTCTACGGATTGGTTTTAATTTCATGTCGTTCGTTACTGATGCATCACACTGAGAAACGTTCACATTCTTATAGTTTATCTTCTTTTTTTTGTGTTTGTTTTACCGTTGTAAATTTAGTTCATACATAATAAAATCATGAACATTTCATATCCATGAAAAAGGCCCTTTTACTGTTTATATTTATTTTTTCCGTCGAGGCAAAAAAACAATAAAGAAAAAAAATATGCACCAGCCGGGAATCGAACCCGGGTCTGTACCGTGGCAGGGTACTATTCTACCACTAGACCACTGGTGCTTCTTGTCGATTTTAGATAATAAAGCTTTATAAAAACTGTCTTATTCCATACTGCTTTGAAAGTTTACGAACCTCTATAAACAAGGGAAGAAAACAACATCTGAACTGATGAAAGTTTTTTTTCTTTTTATAATCTAATTGCATGAGCATTTTTAAAATTCAATTTGTATATCGGTTTCAAAGCGAATCTTCTTCATTCACGGAATCACGGTAAGGTAAATCGAGAAGCAAGATCTTTCTAAGCCAGTACTGGTCAAATCTCTGCCTTGCATATTCCATGTAATCGAACTCAATCTTGTTCACATGTCCCTGCTTTGCATCAACGACACTAGAGGTTACTACCGGTTTCAACATTAGAGCTAAAAGCATCTTAAGAAGGAAAGGAAGAGAGAACGAACCGAGATGATTCCCCATAATCCCCAGAAGATATGGTTTGTTAAACTGTATCTCTCTACATCATCCAATAGCCTCTCCACTTCTTCCTCACTTGGGGCATCCCCTGAGATTAACAAAACAAGAGTATACGTTTTGATTAAGAGAAGAGTTTTTTTTCTTGAGGTCTGAAGAAGTAAGTAACTAATGCTTCAAAAGACACAAACCTGTAGAGCCAAGGTATGTAGTAATGAACCTTCTCCGTTCTTCTTCTCCTGTTTGTTTATCATTCCACACACACACATACACAATCAGATTCTGAGATACCATAAGGGAACGTATTAAGATGATGTTTATATATACAGATAATGGACCTGGATATAGAGTGTAGTCCAGAACATGAGGAATGTCTGTATGGTAATTAGCAGCCATTTCACAGAAGTGGTTTGCAATGTCATAAGCAATTGGGTTGAAACTCGAATACTCATAGTCCTGCATTAAAAAAATTCATGAAAAACAGACTACTTTCTTGATGGAGAGGGAGTTGCTTCGGTTTAATAAGCTTACAATGATGGTAATGGCGTTGGTTTCTCCATCAATCATGATGTTACCATACTGAAGATCGTTGTGACAGAAACCAATCTCTTGGTCAGCCCAAGTAATATGCCCTTCCAAGAAATCGATTTCACCTTCTATAGCTTCCAAACAAAACTCATCTTTTTCTATTGGTGAAGCCAAGTTCCTAGCTTCCTTAAGCCAAGTCCTGAATAATCAACAAAGAAATTGGCAAGAAACATTGATACTTATATACATAAGAGAAGAGATGAAATTTGTTTTCTTTTTACCTAAGTCTTTCCCAGAGGAGAACGTTCTTTGGACCAGGCATATCAAGCTTGTGAAACTCTCTTAGTTTCGCAGCAATCAAATCAGATGTTTCTGTTACACGGAGATCATCTGCAGAAAGAGTCTGGTAAACGGACCAAACCAACAAATTTTGTCATATACAATCTCTCTCTTTATATTTTCCCGATCATCGATTCTGAGATTTCTTCAAACGCAAACAATATATATAGCCTAAGTTTCTTTAACCGCTACTAACTAAAACTATTTCCTCTGTTCTTCCTTAGAGCAGATAACAAAACCAAATCTATTTCTGTTTTAAAGCAAAGAAAATGGAAAAAAAGAGAGATGAAGAAGAAAACGTACTCTGGCGTGGATGAATTCTTCAAGACGACCATCGGAGAAACGACCAAGAAGCTTAGGGCCATAACCATGGTGAGACATACACTCAAAAGTTTTGATTTCGTCGTCTCTGTTAAAGAAAAGGTCAACGCCGTCACCGTAGATCCGAACAAGAACTTTCCGGTGAGCATCTTCGCCGCTTAAAGTAGGCCAATTAATCTGATAAACCTCGTTCGTCATAGCTCCTTTCAACGGAACAACCTCAAGACGCTCCAGATCTTCAACTACATCTCCCCAGCTCGAGCCTAGCGTCTGTAGAACACGTTTTAGATCCTCTGGTGAAGAACAGCTCGGAATTAGACTATTCATTGTCTTGATCGTCATTTTTTGTGAAAGATTGGATTCTTGAAAGAGAGAGATCGAGTTTATGAAAGTTTGAGATTTTGATATTGGTTTTTTGCAGGAAAATAAAACCCAGAGAAGATTCGACGGAGTGGAAAAAGACGGTATGAGATTATCTGAGAGAGAAGATGATCCACGAAAATCTTGGAATCTTTATGGAAAGAAATAATCTGGGAATTGAATTTTTGAAGTCGAAGATTACGTTTCTGGGTATTTTATTTATACAGAATATATAAAAACAAAATCCCCAGAAATATGGAAGAATTAAAGAACGCATAATTTCGTCGTTTGTCTACTGACGGAGTTTTTTAAACGGTAATTGTGACCGACGGTTTTGTCGCAGCCAATGAGTAATGAACACGTGGATATTTTAAGCGAAGTAAGTCAACGGCGTAACGACGCGGTCATTTTTAAAGGATAAAGTCAACGAATGCCGATAGTCTCTCTTTCTTTTTTTTGGCTGTGAGACATTTTGACAGTTGTTGTTACAGTTCAACCGTTGTCTCGCAGTGAAAAATCTCGAAAGGAGTTGTATAAAAAGAAAACAAGTTGTAAAAGAGTAAATTGTATTAAACAAAAAAAAAACATTATTTCTATATATAGTGTTCCTATACTATCATAAGTTCGATGTATTGTTTTCTCACTAATATAGAAATGATCCAATTTTAAAAGGAAAATGGTTTCTATAATAAAACAGAATACTACTTTTCTCTATAAAGTACGCTCACAAATGAGATAAAAAAAATTATATATACGTGTCCATAAAAGTCATAAGAAAATCTAAATGAAAGATATGTATAACAACAGAGTAGATTTGTACTTTATTTGCGTTTGACTTTGAAATTTCAGTTGTGAACGCATCTTTATTTTCCTAACAAATTTCTTCAAACACTTATATCAGCATGACTTTTTTCTTCCGTATTTACAGTAGTATTTAATCTCCCTTATGACATAGTTTTGGCGACAATGTTGCACTCTTGACGTAAAGCTCTAACCAACCAACACACGACCACGAGGCACGGAACAAAACATATGTAAGTACAACTCTTTTTTTCTAAGTATGATTCAAAGAAAATTCAATGGTATAAAAAATATGAAACAAAGTACACGAGGAATGGGCTCAACTGTTCTGGTATTGCTTATTAAAGAGATGTGTTATTATACCTATAAATCAAACTGTTATTGATCTTCTAGAGGATTGTCTTTGCTTCCAGAGGTTAAATCTCACCCTTCTTTGCAAGAACGCTATAACCACAATAAGCATAAACGTGATTCCGTTATCTGTCCCCGTGAATAAACGCGTTAGAAGCGGTTGATTGTAGCTTTTATAGCTACAGTCACAGATGCTTCTCAGTAGATGGCCTCTGGAACTTGCTTCTGGGATGAGAATGAAATCAGCAGTAACAGCGTTTTCACCTAACCAAACACTTGTTGTTTTCGGTTTGTATCTAGGAGACGATGCTGTGACTGTGAATCAGTAAAGGAAACTCAAATGAGACAGGTTATCATCAACATTAACAACGATTTGAGATGAGAAGAAGAAATCATATTGTTAGCGTCAGCATATAACAGTGGGCAATGGTCTGTTCATCACAGTCTTAAGGATGAATCTCTAAAATGAGCTCGTAAGCTATAGCAGTGGAAAACTCTTATATCATACTGATAAGAAGCCAATCGAAGTCTAGGTCTAAAATAGAGATAGAAAGTTACTAAATCCTAAACTTTGATCCACGCAGTAATTGCAACATAATCACACATCTTTTAAGCTGATGTGAGGAATGAATATCAAACCTTCATATTTCTGTCAAGGTGCAAGCAGCGATGGTAGTCTGCGTATGCTTGATGAGCTTTAGCCTGAAGAGCATGAGGACTACGATGAGTACCAAAGAGCTAACAAGGTTTTTCAGACTTTGGAATAAGGTCATTTTAGAAGGTTTTAATAAGCGAGTACCGTATAGTTAATTCCCTTGATCACAACAAGCCCAGGTAGTGGCTTTCCCTGGTCTAATGAAAAGATCCGCCCATGAACTCCTGTATAAGGTAAAGAGATGAGGCCGTACTTGACAAAAGACAAAAAAAGATAATATTAAACGATGGAAACAAAGGTCACACCACACACAGTCTTCCATTAATGTAACTAATATCTAGCGGCTCAATCTAAAACGATACAACAAGATTAAAATGTTGGGTTCTAAAACAAAGATTAAATAATACCTTTACTAGACTTGCAACCAGATTCAGCATGCTCATTCGATTGTATTCCCAAATGGTGGGAAGCTGTATAAGATATGCAAACTCTATCAGCTAACTACCATGCAAAGGAGAAACAATTATCAAACAGGAATATAAGATTTGACCTCTGAAGCTTTAGGCCACTTGTTGTCGCTTATTTCCAGAGTCAATTCAAAGCATCCTCCATGTATGTAATTCCAGTCTTGCTTACCACCATAAATTGGGTACCTGTAGAGGCGTTTTACTTAAATCATTAACCGAGAAACTCATTTGTTGGAGAAGACAGAGGAAGTGGCAATGTTAAAACCTAGTATATATAGGCTAAAACCGCGTCATAGACTAAATTTCTCTTTTTTCTCTGCGTAGGTCTGTTATGGTTGGATCGATCGATATGAAACTTCACGGCAAATGAGATCGATTTGTCGGATGGTGGATCGATAGATCAGAGGTGGAATGATCGATCCGTGATTGCTTTGGTTGATTTGAGATGCGATGGTTTTCTTGGTGATTTGGGATCGATCGATCTGAACTCCAAAAATCACAAATTTCGCTCTTTTGCTCCCATCCATGCTTTTAATGCTTTACACTCCATTTAGACATGATCTAACCTGAAAAGACTATAAAACATAGAAAATATTCTAAAAATCTTATGAAAACTATAGTTAGAAAACGTAAAAACCGCATTATATCACTCACCAATTACTTGATGCCCAATTTTCCTACCCGTAACCAATTCAACTCCCAACATTTGGTTCAACGTTACACCAAATCAGCTCACCGTAATACATAAAAAACAGAACAATGGTCTATAATACTAATTAATTAGTAATAATCTAGCAATAAGCTAAAAAAGTAACCAAATTAAATTGTGTTTGTTTTTTTAGGTAATGCAGAGACTATCTAATCTCGGTGGTCGGAAATTTGTAGTGGCCGGTCTTGGAAGAATGGGATGCATTCCGAGCATTCTAGCTCAAGGAAACGACGGTAAATGCTCGGAAGAAGTGAACCAACATGTCCTTCCTTTCAACACAAACATCAAAACAATGATCTCTAGTCTCAACCAGAATCTCCCGGATGCTAAATTCATTTACCTCGATATTGCTCATATGTACGAAGACATCATCGCTAACCCAGCTTATGGTAATTAACAAACGTTAAGCTTAGCTAAACCAACTATTAATAAGATGGTCTCTAATAATGGTGTGTTGTTGTATTAGGATTTACTACTGTGGACAAGGGATGTTGTGGGATAGGAAAGAACAGAGGACAAATCACTTGTCTTCCATTTGAAACGCCTTGTCCTAATAGAGATTCGTATGTGTTTTGGGACGCTTTTCATCCCACGGAGAAAGTTAATCTTATAATGACAAAGAAAGCGTTTGCTGGCGACCGCACTGTGCCATTTCCTATCAACATTCAGCAATTAGCTAGTCTCAATTAGAGACCATAGACTATGAAGACAATCAACAACAAAAATTAAAAACTTTGACTAGTCTTTGTAATTCGTTCTTGTAACGTTTTGAGTTTGGTTTGAAAACTTTAGTTAAAAAAAATTCCTAAAACATTTTAGTCAAATCTTTTTTTTCTTTTGAAAACATTAAATGTTTCACCAAACGGTCCAAGCCAACCTACTTGTCGTTGCTTAATTATTATTTTACATTAACAGAAAAATTATAAAATTATTAAGGAAATCCTTTTTTATCCCTGGCGGATTAGAGACATAATTTACCGCCGGAGAAAACATAGTTCCGGTGACTAGGCACCGTGAAATTACGGAGCCTTCCTAGTTGCTCTGTCGTGTAATTAGGGACAGAATTTACCGCCGGAATTCCGGTGACTAGGCACCGTAAAATGACGTAGCCTTCCCTCTTGCGTCATCATGTAATCTCTACACAAAAACGCCATTGTGAACTCATCTTCCACCTTCCTATCCACATCGTGCACAAACACATCCGTCGTCCCCCCTACTTCCTTCCGCCTCCTCGCCATCATCCCCGCCGTGTAAATCGCCCCCATCCGTCCCGGAGTTTCTTCATTATACCCCGTCGGAGCATCCACCATGATTAAATCCCACTCCGTCTCGTACACCAC
Source organism: Cardamine chenopodiifolia (assembly GCA_963922655.1). Lineage (NCBI taxonomy): Eukaryota > Viridiplantae > Streptophyta > Magnoliopsida > Brassicales > Brassicaceae > Cardamine > Cardamine chenopodiifolia. The sequence continues at coordinate 14,426,064 of OZ000476.1, read as the reverse complement.
CTCCGGTAAGCCCTTCAACGAAAGATCGCACGCAGAAACTCTTAGATCCGTCAACACACGACGGCACTCTTTTCTGTCTCTCTCCGACGCCATCAGAGCCTCCGCGTCTCTTAACTTGGTTTTGTACCGGACGTGGTAAGCTTCTAGAGACGGGAATTTTCCAACGACTTGGTGGATCCATAACTTGTCCTCCTCTAAGAAGATAGTTCTTCCTCCGTGGTTTAACGTCGCCCACATCAAACTGTCGTAGCCTAAACCAAACACCAAGAAGTTGCACGGCGACTTCTTCGCTAAAACCTGATGCAATTTAATTTGCCCATTTTTTGTCAGTAACACTAGTACAAAATATTTAACTGTGTCATTTTCACATTCACACTAGCATTAGATTTGAAAGTTATGACATGGTAACATTAGACTACTGTAATTAATTCATTTAATTTGCTAATTTTACCGATTTTTTTTTAACAGTATAAATTGCGTGTATAGTGTTTTGTTACCTTCTTGGTGATGGAGATTTCGGAGAGTGATTGCTGGGGAGTGATATTGGAGGAGGCGTAGTGGACGAGAGCGTCTGCGAGCGAAGGAGGGATCTTATTACAACTTGAGGATTCTTGAGTGTGTGATTTAGTTCCGGTGGAGGATTTGGAGATGCGGAGTGTTTTGTTGTCCGGAGACTGAAATGAAGACGGTGAGAAACTGGTTCTGGTGATGAACAAGAGAGTGATTATGAGGAGAGACCCGAAGCTATAGAGTATGTTTTTCAAGGTAATCGGAGATATGAGATTAGTCGTCATTTGGGATGGAGAAAGTTTGTGCTAATTCTCGTTTCTCAAGTTTGACTGCAGAGTAAGGTTTTTTATGCTCTTCAAGGGAACAAAGAGACATAATAATTTAATTTTTTTTTGGGGGTTTTCCATGTGATGCTATGATTATTGGTGTGTGGCTCAAATTGATTTTTCGATACTAACAATAGTAATTTGGCTAATTAATTAACGCTGTGGTATCATAACCTTATAGGACGAAGTTTAAAAGGTCAAAGAGTAGGAAGCAGTTACAAATTACAATAATATATTTTTTTACTCCATTACAAATTTGAAATTACAATACTAGTGAGCTGTCAATAGTTTATGTTTTTTAATTGTAAAATGCCATTTAAAGGAAACTCCATTGAAAGAAAAAAAAGATTTGAGATGCAAAGGTAAATGAAATAAAATATGAGATGACTTTGTGTTAAATACTCTAACTACCTTCTTTGCAATCTAGGATGATTAAAGATGAAATTTATCTCTCTCTTTTTTTAATTTAAAGACTGAGTTGTCTTCTAATGCCTAATTCAAAACACTAGTTCAAATATTGAAATACAATGAAGAAGCATGTCTAGTGACGTCATGTAATTGTCTAAAATTCACTCCAGAAGTCCAGATATCGGAGCACAAAACCCTCTCCTCTCTGTCGGTCAGGGTATTTTATAAGGAGAAACTGGCACCAACCATTTCATCAATGAAGCCTAACATTTAGGCAAGCTTGGCTTTAACTCCTATGGCCAAGTTGGTTCTTTAACATGGTAAAACCAGGAACTTTATCTAATTTACTTTTATGTTTTACATCTTTCAATGCAGTGTGAAACATAATATGGCTCCATGTACATCCAAGAAGATTGGCATTGTGCCTGCTACTTTTTTCAGGTTCATCAATCATCGGTTTGCATTTTAAACCAAACTTCAACAGCAGAAAAAAGAAAGCTAATCTCATTATTCAAATGTTTTATTACAATCCAAAACCAAAAGTTCTGAATTTTTACAGCCGGTTTAGGTTTTTCTTGCCTGCAGTATAAAAAACTATAGACTTAAGAAAAATACAAAATATACTAAGAAACCTGCAAGTTCAGATCCCACGGTTGACCACATATTGTAAGGTAATTCCATTGTAGGTGATTTTACATGGCTGGTTAGAGAGAACATCTGTCAAAGCCTCAGGCCAAGTCGCATAAAGCCTTCACGTATATCCAGACGCTATTCCCAAAAGGAATTCTTGATGGAAAGGTTATAAAAAAGAAACGAAAAACCATAAAGAATCAAATATCTAACTACACATTCCCAACTAGAAGGCTAATTAAGTTAAAAAAGGTAAAAAAAAACTTTTATATGTTTGTTGTGATGGTAATTGCTAGGCTTTATTTTAAAGCCTATGAGAAGAGCTTGTAGCTTCTTGCTGAAAGGATAATGTGTCTCATTCCTCCAATGGGCGCAAGAATTGCTATCAAAACTCCAATGACTATTGCTATCTGCGGTTAACCAACAGATTAGAGAGTTAATTATTTTGGTTAATTAGCTTTGTGACTGAGACTTATGGAATCAATAAAGAAAAACTAACCCAAAAAGCAAACCAATGTAAGCTCCCTCTTCTTGGTCGCTTCATGATCAACCATATAATGCAAGGCAACTGCAAATTAAAGAAGTACAATTAGATTACATTATCCATCTTTATGATCTAATGTTTTGCAAACCGGAGATATGTTCATTCTTTTTTGTAGGTTGATGACTTACGAAGTAAGAGGTTGATGAGAAGACGAGACCACCAAAGAACCCTAAAAGACCTCCGAAAAAGGGAATACAAACTGCTACAAGACATACCAACGCTGCACACACCCAAAATTCTCAGTTTCTATTCTCCAAAAAAAAGTAAACAAGAAGCTAAACGAGAACTAACCAATGTATCTGCTACGTGAAACTAGACGCAACATAGTCGAAGGAGTAAATTTCAGTGTTTTCACAAGACATGACTCGATTGTGTCAAACACCGACATCCCAAAAACCTGTCAAGATGATCATTTTAATCAAAGTTGATGAAACTTTTTCCTAAGGGAAAAAATAAAAAGAGAAGAAAAAAACTTAACTTGATAACTTCCAGTGACATGGATAAAGACCATGAAATTAGCAGCAGCTATAAGCCAAGCAGGTTTCTCTAAAGAAATTAGAACATCATCCTCAATAAGATCACCAAAAGCCCAGAAACCAGAGATAGCCACACAAAGGTAACAAAGGATGACGATTATGTAAGCGACCACAACTCCTTTCCACATTGGTTTCTTGGAAGGTACTTCAGGTGTTGAAGGAATAGTAGCTTGGATCTCAAGAACCACACTGTGTCCTGCAAATGTAAACGCTATAGTTCCAATACCGTTAAACGCATCGAAGATCATTGAGGTCATCGTGTCTCCTCTGACTCCATAATCCGACGGACGATGATACGTTCCTTTCACTATTGACGCTACAGACGCTATCATTGAATACTTACAACAAATTTAGGTTTTGATTATAAACAACCAATAAACGGAGAAATTTTCGTTTTTGTTTTGGGTAGGGTTTGGTGACAGTACAAGAAAGACATGAGGGCAGCGAGGAGAGACACAATCTTGATAGAGTTGAAATCAGGAAATTGAGAGAGTACGAGCTGGATCGCGGCGAATCCGAGGATGTAATAAGTCTGACGACATGCTCAAGATTAGGAAATAGAAGCTCGACAAATTTCTTCAGAGATTTTCCTCCTGTCACGTTGTAGACTATGTCGGTAGCGATCTGAACCATAAGCTGTTGCGGCAAGACGATCCAGTAACCTAGTTTTGGTCCGAACGCTTCTTGACCTAGCTCGGGGTAACGATCTAACCGTTTCCCGGGAACGGCTTCGTGTAGCTGCACCATTGGCCACAACGAGTAGAACGTTATAGCCCATGATATTATTATCGCAGCAAGTCCAGGTCCCCTATTAATAATAACTTTATCGTTGATTTACGTACTTTTATTTTGTGAAGAAGATAAAACATTTCTTGAAAATTTACCAGGCAAGTTGTGACATGGCGAAAGGGAGGCCGAGATCTCCGGCGCCAACCATGGCGGTGACATTGTGGAAGGCTGAGTGATACCATTTGGCTTCTCTAGACGCTGTAATCGGTAACCAATCGTTGTAATCCATTTGACGGTGATTAGTCGTCTCCGGTCTTCTATTTTTTTCCTCATCATCCTGATCAAGATTTTGAAATGGTTAATAGTAATTGGGATATATAAAAAATTGTATATTGAAGAATGACTTAAAAAGCACTAAACATTACATTTTGTTTCATAGAAAAATATAATAAAATGAGGAAAGAATATGCGAAACTGTTAGAGTTTCATTGACACTCTTACAAGTCGGATCAAAATTCGACACTCTTGCAATAAAAGTCTCTTCCTATTTTATTTACTTTCAGATGTTTTCTTCTTCTTTATTTAATTCCCACATTTCAATAAGGCTTTTTTTTGAGTTTTGAAGAAAATCACAAAATGTCTACAAATCGTATAACAATTTTAAAAGGGAGGATTTCATAAAAATTGCATAGCTTATTACCAAAGAAATTCATTCAATTACACAAGTTATAAGATTTTAAAATTCATACAAAAGTTTGTTTTTCTTATAAAAATCATCAATATCAAAAATACTTAAGTATGACCAAATCTATTTGATTTTGACATTCTGTTAATTAATTATGCATTGAATTAACTTTTTTTTTTTACTTTTTCTTTTTATGATACAGTTTTGTACTTGTAAAAATAAAAATAAATAAAAGATTGACTCAAACCTTTGCAAAATGTAAAAGAATTTTTATCAACTCAACTTACTACATTACAAAGTCGTGTTTGACAATAAAATAACGGTTCTGTTCTCAAAATCGAAATCATTGTGAATACAGACTGGAGCGAGGTCAAAGTGAACTAATTTATGCAAAAAGTTTTCTAATTTCTCAACAATTCAGTTTTTTTTTTGTGTGTGTGGAATTTCCAGTTAGTAACATTTCCAAATACATGTTTGCTTGACTCTGACTCAACTCAATAGAGAGAGCTTGTATATGTACAAAAGGAAGTTTGACATTAGAGTGTGGTCAATCTTGTTTGGTCTAAGAAAACAAATCAACTATACATTGCATCAATCTTTGGCTTCACGCACAGAAGATGCAAAACAAAAACGCTTATGAGCTCTATGGCTTTTTGAATGGACCTCAAAAACAAAACAGGTGCTATGTTGTTTTAAACTTCTTCTCGTTCTTTTCCTCTTATAACTACCGAGCATTTCTTCCTGTGTAACGTTGTTGCTGCCCTGTTAAAGCTTGGTTCTTTCTTGATTCAGACTTTTCGACACGGGCTTGACGTACAGCTTGTTGGATCTGCTTCTCATGCTCTTTAAGCATATCTTCAAGATTTCCACCTGGTGGCATCAATGGTCCTGAGAAATTGATTCTGTTTTTCCTTGGTGCGTTTCCCTAACACAGCCCAAAACAACTTACATACCAGAGGTTAAGGTACACAAAATAACTAGAGGGGGGCAAAAGAGGCTTACGGTTGAGTAATCTCTGTTGGAATCTCTCCTATAAGAACCACCAGACAAGTCTCCTGTTTTTGACTTCAGCTCTGTATTAGTTTGTCTTTTGATGCTTCCACCTCTGTTCCATTCTGTATCAGCCACACTTGGATGAACCATTGAAGAAGCATGAGCGTGGCCATTTTGTTGGATTCCTCTTCTAGGTGGTTCAATCCTAAACCCAGTGCCTCCTTCCTCGTCTGTTTTGAACTTATGGCTGATGCAAGTCACTTTAGACTGTCCTGCAGCCATAAACTCAGGTGTCTGGGCAGTTTTAAGATCGTTTGGCCGTCTTCTTGTTACAGTTTCTCCCCCTCTTCTCTTCTTATCCTCCCTTAGTCTGCATCCAAAAAATATCATCAGAAAACCCTACAGGAGAAGGACTAATGAATGAAACTGTAATGTATGTAGTTATACTTTCTTGCTTCTTCGTTACGAAGCTTAGCATCAAGTTCCTTGCTTGGTGGGTATCTAGGTAAGTTTGATGGATTAGCTGGGAGTGGCTCTGTAGTGAAGAACTGCAGAGAAGAAAGTTCATTACTGATCATGAGATAGTTTGTAACTTATTTTAAGTAGTATCAATGTATTTACTTCGCTCCTCAAGGCAGAAGCAGCTGATCCACGTTTCTCAGGTTCTATTGCCAATAGCTTATTGATGATGGTCAGAGCTGATGCAGGGAAATGGCGAAAGGTTTCAGCAAGAACAGGCTTGTAAGGATGACTTGGTTTAAAGCTTGTTGCAAGTGGCAGTGTTGTTCTTCTCCAGTAATCTTCCGAGGGTGAACCACAAAGCTTAAAGATCTTGTGCATCTGCTCCACCTGAGAAGCAAAAAGGATAAATTATCTCACCAACTTTGCTCTATAGACTAAGTAAAATGGTATTTGAAAGTTCCATTACTTCTGTGCGTCCTGGCATAATAGGCTTTCCTGCAAAGAGCTCCGTGAGAATACAACCAGCACTCCACAAGTCTATAGCTGGTCCATACTCAGTGGCACCTAGCAATAGCTCAGGCGCTCTGTACCATAAGGTTACAACGCGACTGGTCAGCTGTAGATCTTGATCACCTCGGTAAAAATTCGCCAATCCAAAATCACCAATCTTCAAAACACCTTCATTATTGATCAAGAGGTTTGATCCTTTAATATCACGGTGGAGAATTCCTCGTCTGTGGCAATGTTCAAGTCCACGGAATAGTTGTTGCATATAGCACTTGATCTGAAAAAAAAACGAAGTAAGACTCTATTCTCACTTGAAACTTTCAAACTTTTTAAATCTATATGAAAATAGAATATATAATACCTGAGGCTCAGAGAATTTGATTCCTGGAGTTGCAGCTAGACCTGCAAGATCGTGTTCCATGTACTCAAAGACAAGGTAGAGACTACCTGAGAGTCTAGAGGTGACTAGACCTTCAAGCTTCATAACATTGGGATGATCAAGTTTACGAAGAATGAGAATCTCCCTAGCCATAAACCGGACACTCTCTGGATCCATATTCACAAACCGAACCTTCTTCATCGCCACAATCTTTCCCGTTTCCAAGTCTCTAGCTTTGTACACGCTGCTATAAGTCCCCTGTCCAATCTATAACAATACACACATCATGAAACTGTTATTTCAAGAATGTTGGAGAATTACAAATCAAGATTGTATAGGACAACAAATGAAAGATTGTTTCTTTTATTGAAAGAAAACAGAAAAGATCAATTTACTTTGTCTAACTTCTCAAAGGACTCTGCACAGCGAGGAACCCATCCTTTGATGGCTTCTCCGGCAACAGAAGCCAACCAAGAAGGCCATTCAACGTTGGTGAGTTCTGTTTTATTGCTGATCACACGTCCTGGCTGCTGTTGTGTCGGCTGCGCAACCGGTATAGCCGTGGTTCTTCTGGTAGGATTCCTGGTTGGAGCTCCTACAACAACCACCGGTTTGGTGCTGTTTCGATCAGATGACGTGGAGGGACGTCGTGCAACAGGATAACCATTGGCAACGATTGTGATGGAAGCTGCAGAAGTCGTACGTGTCAAAGATCCTTCGTTTTTGGATGAAGATGACGACGGCGGTGGATGAGGGAGGAGGTGGAGGATGGATTTGCTGGAATCTAATAAGTTTTTGTCTGTAACGGCGGCGCTTGGAGAACGTGCGGTGGCGCAGATACAACCCATTACAAACAAACGACCATTCAAGCTAGCTTCTAATTAATGGCAATGACGTGGTTTTGCTGATTTGCTTTATTAGCTATCTCTCTCTACTCTGGTCTGGTGATATGGTCGGCGACCATAAACTATCATTTTTGTTGTCTCTCTCACGTTTTTGTCAGTTTGTTGTGTTAGAAAGTGGATCGTGCGTGCCACTCTATGTTCTTTTTTTCTTCTAGATTGAGGGATTAGGTCAACGACCTTCCACTGTCTGATTTTTTTTTAAAACGGTCGTAATTGGGTCTCATTGATAATTCGTTCGATGGGCCCATTTTTATTTGTAAAGCCCGACAATCTTTTCTCTGGTGTCAAACATAACATGAGTACGATGAAGTGTATATCAATGTATGTATCTATATATAATACCCGCCTCATCCATTAGTACTTTGACATAACATGAGTACGATGAAGTCATGTTGCTGTCGTCATTTGTTCTAATATATATGTGTATAAGTATAGTAAGTACTTTTGGGTATTTTCTAATGTGCATAGGCTTTTGATAATATATACCTTTACAAAATGTAAATGATCGTCCCTATCCAAACAGAACAACCAACTCAAACTCGGATATAAAGAACAGGAGACCAAAATCTCTAACTGGTTTGACCTCTGTGGGTATAACTTTTTTTTCCTTAATGAAAACTACATCATAAGCAAAGAAGCCTGAGAAATGAGAGATCAAGTGTGAAGAAAAAATAATAATCAAAATTTTAATGGAAAAAAATACAGACCCTAAACTTTTGTACAATCTATATTAACTGCTAAAAACGTGTTAATATTATAAGATCAAACGAGATCGTCTTCAAGATAATCGTAGACGGATATGCTTAGTTCGTTGTCGTCTTCTATGTTCCCCCTAGACGATATATCTTTACAGCCACCACTCCCAGAGATAGCGCCGTCGTTATTTAGGTTGAATCCAGCGTCAACGGCCATGCCGGCGTCGGAAGCAGCTTTTTGGATGGACTTAGGAGATGTATTGGAGGCGAGGGAGGTTGGGAGCAAGTGAGGGAAGTTAAAAGCTTCATCGTTGAGGGAAGATGGTCGGTGCAAGCAGTAAAAAGCGACATCGTGGGCTAAGGCAGCGCCTTCGGCGGTGGAGAAAGAGCCTAACCAGAGGCGTTGGCGGGTTCCCGGAACCCGAATTTCCGATACCCATTTTCCCCATTTCCGGCGACGGATACCTTTGTACTTGCCTTGAGCTTCTCCGGCGTCTCTAGAATCCATTATTTTGGGTGGATGAAGATTAGATAATGACCATATAGAGAAAGTGTTGAATATAAATATATACGCTGCACGGTTGAAGTAAGAAAGTTGTCTACTTAGTTGGGAATAAAAACGTATGGATGTATAAATATATAATAATACACTTTGAAGTTTTAACATGGGGTTTAGACGAAAAAACTAATAATATATAGTCAAAGTATGACCAGGGGATATGTAATATAGACATGTCACATGTGGCCGGCACTGTTTGACGTTTTCTATTTCAGTTTTATTTTTTCTGGTCTTTGGAAGATTCGATTTTTGATTCATGTTGCAACTTGTCGAGGTTTACATCAACTACTTGGATAAACAAAATGAATTTTCAGCGTAATACAAGTTGTGGATAGATATTATAGACATAATCATGGTTGATTGTTGCAGATCTAAAACTGCGAAATTTAATTAGTGGTGAAACTTGAAAGAAAACATGAGACTTGCCTCTCTCTCTCTCTCTCTTATTGTTTTGGGTTAATTTGTGTCACATTTCATCAGGCATGACGTCGTCAAATAGTCTCAAAAGGATGTTCCTTCTTGGCCTTCTGAGTTTTGACTAAAGACAAAACAAAGTTGGATTTTGTCTTGTCTCGTTTAGCACACTGAAAACGTAAAAGGGATATGCGATTTGGAGACTCGCCTTCTTATTTAATTGGTAAACAAATTAAACACAAACTAAGATTCCGCACACGGAATCACTCAACCTGCAGCAACCCAATTTGAATGCAATGAACTCTGAATCATCCACTTTCTACAAGACTACAAATACTAGAAGACTCCAAGTCTACAACGACCTCTATTTCTTATTTTAACTCACAAAACGTTTATTCTTAAGTTATGGGTTTAAAACTTGAAAAAAACTAGTTTAAATTCTAAGGAAAAATGTGTGAGTTTTACATTTAACATATAACAATCTCAGTATATTATCAAATTATTTAAGTTAATTTATTTTAACTAACAAATAAATTATGAAAACAAAAACATGAAATAAAATCATTTTGTTGACAAAAGAATTGCAACGACTATCATAAATTCCAGTGGGACATGGTTATGACATGAGGAAAAATTAAGACTTAGTCCAATGGCCTAGAATTATTAAGGAAAATTTTCTACAGTATGCACAATTTTTTAAAAGTTTTTTTCAATCCAATCAAATTTGAAGTGTTGTATGTCAAGCAGAACAGAAACTGCGAAAGCTTGAAGATTAAAAATTTGAACTCACGGAGAAGAAAGAATATCTCGTATAAGAGGTTAACCACAAACAAAGACAGAGGAAAGCCATCTCTATATACATGAAGGCGATGGTAAAGTCTTGCAGCCATGGCAGTCAATGATCTCAGGGTTTTTAGCTGGAACCGCAGGACCGTTTAATGTGGTCAAGACTAGGTTGATGGCTCAGAGCCGAGACAGTGAAGGTGGGATTAAATATAAAGGGATGGTTCATGCCATTAGAACGATATATGCAGAGGAAGAATTAGTGGCTTTATGGATTATTGCCGAGGCTAATGAGGATTCCACCAGGACAAGCCATCATGTGGGCTGTTTTGCTGATCAAGTCACTGGTCTTTATGAGATGAGATATCTCCAGAATGCCCCTTTATAGACAAGACACAAGTCATTGTTTTAATCAGTGTTTTTTGTTGGTTTATTTTCTGAAAATTTTGTTAGAATTTAGATTTTATCAAGAAAAATAAAACGATTAATAACACGATTATTCTATAATAACCATCGAAACCCGCAGCCGGAATGTATAAGTCGATGAACAGAAAGAATTTGCATAAAAGGGTGGCACTGAGATGAATAATGCAACAATCTATAGCTTCCCTTGTGGATTATAAGACCTCATGTTTATTGAGTGGAGTATAAGGTTTCATCGTTCATGCATAAAGTTATATATTGGGGTACTCAAAACCTAGAATTCATTTTCCCTTTTTATGCAAATTGATTCCCAATATTTGAAATATTTTGCTACTCTTTGTTGTAACTTTGTAAGAGAAGTCCTGTTGGGTTTGTTTGTGAATTCGTGTAAGAGAAATACTAACTATTTGAAAAAAAATTTGCAAAGTCATATAATATAAATGCAATACGTAGAATAGAGTTACAATATTATGAAGCAAAAATATCAATCTGCTATTTTATAGGTAATTAAAAGAAACATATTAGTAAAATGATAATTAAAATATTGTATAAGTTTTTCAATTGTCTCGTTACACATTAGAATCAGAACCGGAACAACACTTATTACGTATCCAAAGGCCATACAAGTAGGAAGCAATAGCCAAGATGAGGACGCCAAACACTACGCTGGCAGCTGCTGAGTATTCATACACGTCCATCTTCTTTACCACACCACCAATCTCTAATCCTTCTAAACTTTGTTTTTCTTCTTCTTATTTTCCTCGTAAACAAATTATACTTATATAAATGTATTGTTGACATTGACTTTACATTTTTGTAAACACATAAGCAACATTTGGTAAGTTTACATTTTTTCATTAAGGAACATAAACTAGGAAAAATTCGAAAATTTTACATTATGAACTAAGAAAAATTGGAAATGTTTACATTTATGGTGTTTTATTGATCGTCACATCGTAAGATTCTTTCTAAAATACTCCAAAGACTGAAACTGTGATATTTACTACTAGTAAATATATATATTTTTTAGATATGCATATGTTCATATCAGATTTGATGGTAAACATAAAAAGAAGAGATCATTGGTATCTAAATGGAATAAGTTGACGTGGATAATTTATGGTGATTTTGTAATTGGACCGACATATTATATGGGCTGCATTTGGAACACAGAGGCCCACATCTTTCAACCGCCGTTACCACCAGTTCTCTTATAAAATGCAAACCCTAGTTAGCCGCAGCCATCTACAACTTCATCGTTTTTTTCTAGTCGTTGTCGTTTGTTTTCCTGTTAAAAAAATACAATTTTTCTTAATGAGGATTACATATCAAAAGCTATGGATCTGATAATCAGATCCATATGATGCTATACTGTCATAGTTACACTGGGAAATATCTTTGGTTTTTTAACTTGAAATCTCTGTTTTGTTTTTGAGTTGTTAGAATGATTGGACAACTTTTTGCCGAGGTGATTATAAATTCGAATTTCTTGATCTCCTCTTCATATGCATTTGACATAAGCTTAGTTTTATAGTATAAGATAATTTCCAAGTCTTAACCTTGTTTGGCTTTATGTCTTTGCTACAAAATTTTCAGTAATGGCTATAAGTGAAAGGCAACTTTTTGCCGAGTGAATCGAACATCGATCTCTCTCTTTTTCCCAGTTGCCTAAATCATGTAATGGCCGCGTGAGGAATAACTTGATCGATTATGTCAGTTTTTTATATTAACCGGTCTTTTCCTCTTTGCTACTACATTATGTTCCTTTTTTTAATAATTTATTATATGCTATTAGAGGCTGTTTTTGAACATGTATATGAAACTTATCATTAGGTTTTAAAGTGTTATGTCCTCGTTTCTCTTAGCTGTCGTGGAATGATTTAATCTAATGTGTGATTATTTAACGCCCTCAGAGTTTGTATGGAATATAAAATATGTTCATCATATTCATAGAGTGAAACAATGCATTAGGTATAAGCTTCCATGAATTTAGGATTATATATTAAGGTTCTCATTCACCGAATTCTCCAGCGTAATCTAAATCTGGCTTATTGGCTCAAATTATTTTGTCTCAGAATATTAAGTGTACCGCAGCCTAATAAATTACTTTTAATGGTCTTCGTTTACCCTTAAGATCGCAGTATTGAGTATTTGCATTCATAGTTTACCCTTAACAGGCTCATTACACGATTTAGATATTGCTATTAAGTTGACCTTTTGTCCGTAATATAGTAATCCTTGGCTCCGTAACCGTTTGTCTAGGTAGCTGTGTTTGATTGGGCCGTTGCTACAAAATTATGCATAATAAAGATAGCAGTTCTTTTGAGTCCCGTATATAGGCCTGTTAAGGCATTATCCGATTTCTCGGATATCCGGATGTGGATTCGGATCTGAAAAAGCAGATATATGAAATTTTGGATTTGGATACTAAAAAACTTCAGAACAGATCTAGTCCAAAAATAAATATTTTTATCAGATATCTATATTTTTGCATCTAATTTATATATATATTAATTTAGACTGGATATCCACGGATCCAGATAATAAATTGAAAATTTGCTGGATCTGAACAGTCTTACCGTAGAGTTCTAAAGGGCCAAATATCTAAAACCACTTTGCACACATAAGCTAAGAGCGTGATATTGAACATTTGGATATTTAATTTTACTTCAATGTGTTAACTGTATCTTCTGTTAAGCACTTTAACCAAACAAATTAATAGAGTTTTCGTAAAATCGTATCTATATTAATTTGTTTGTGTAATTAAAAAAAAATTATCCACGAGTTTGAAAAAAATAGTAGGTTTTGGTTTAAGAATTGTGTGCGATTTTAATTGCGACATTACTCAAATTTGAAGAATTTTTTACCACGAAAGACCTGGCTACGTAACTGTGGTCTTGAAAGTTTGAAACTACAGACTTATGAACGCCAATTGTCATATCAGTACGTTTGTTAACATATGTTCTATTTTAATGGGTGGAAGAATATTAGTTCTGTGTCGTAATATTCAACACTCAAACGAGTCCTCTTCAGTAAAGATTTAAGTTGAAAAGAGACAACTAAAAAATATTACTGAAGTATTTTTGTTTCAATACATGGTATGAGTCATTACTCAAGTATTTTTGTTTCTCGGGGTGCTTCTACAAATTGTGCAAAGAGGCAAAGTAAAACCAGACCAATGATGTATCTCTCTACTTGAAAGCATCTGAAGCAGAGTAAAGGAAGTCCAAGAACCCTGTCCCCTTCAATAGACCTTTACCTGTCAATAGCTCAAAATCTAACAGCAGCAAGAATCCTATCACTGCCGCCTTCCCATTTATGACTTCGTTCTTCACCGAGAAACCAAATCCTTCAGAACTCTCGTCCACAATCATTCTAACCTGATTCACAAATTTATCATCAATCTTTGGTTTGATCTTCAAAGATGAAACAGATTTATCATATGAAGTCTAGCTTTTTGTTTTACCTCGTCTACATTGACATTTGTTGCTGTAAGCCCAGGTTGAGCTTTTCCACTGAAGACGATCTCAGCAGCTGCTTCTGTTTTCCCACTGTCTCTAATGCTGATGTAGATGTTTTCTTCATCATATTTGACAGGGTATACAAATAGTTTTCTCAGTGCTGGTGTCAATGCTCTGAGAACTGGGTTCTTTGGGTACCATTCCCGGATCTCTCCAGTTCTAAGATCAAATGTACTATCCGTTGATGGGCACACAATGCAACCATCCTGTTGTTAATGCCAAAAAAGGATCCTTTACTGTTATCTCAACCAAGAGAATTGTAAGCAAACAGTAGCAATATTAAACGAAGACCTTGAACACATTATAGTAGTGGTTGGAAACTATAACAAAGCAAAGAAGTTTACATATCCAAAACAATCTTATAAAGCATTAATCATTCCATTCAGATAGCTACATTTCACAGTGTGATGTTATTAATCTAATATTCTCCTTGTGAATACCAAAGCTAACGCAGACATGAATCAAAACCTATTTCATTGTCTATTGATTTGGAAGCAACTCAAGTCATGTTGATTAAGTTCCTAAAGCTGTCACTCTACTCAGTCAAGCAATTACACAAACACCTTAAAACCTTAAATGGCGGCAATTTATTTGAAAACCTCAAATTATAAAAGTGAAAGACGGAGAAACCTGAGTGAGCTTAGCGTTGAGAAGACCTTCGCTGTACGCTCCTTCCGCTGGAGAACGATTCTCAATTGCAAACACATCGTTCTTATACCAAAGCAACAATATCGTCTCATCGTCTTGAATAATCACTCGCCGTTCACCTTTCGGAAGCGCCGATAACGGCACAACCGGAACCCAATTTCTTCCAGGTGCAGTAGCAAGCGAGGAAGATACTTCCGTCGCCTCACATCTGACGTTTAAACCACTCCTCTGGTTCGAATACTGATCTAATCGGTAAGTGAGAGCTAATCGGCGATCGCGGCGGATATAGAGCGGCAGCGTTCCAAGTCCGCGGATAGAAGATGGAGGAGGTCGAAGAGGAGTGAAAGAGTAATTACGAGGGAGAGACGAAGATGCGGTGGTCGCCATGGACGAGAGAATGAGAGAGCGTAAGAGAATGGAGGGAAATGCATTTGTCCACACAAAGGAGAGACAAGTGGATAACGAGGAAGAAGAAGAATGATGGTAGCCACACTTTTTTTATATGGGTCTCGACTTTGCCAATACGCCTCACTTGTTCAGATATTTTGGAAAGTAGTCTCCATGGGCCTCATAGTATTTTGAGCGTAGGCCTTAGGCCCATAAAGTTTTGACCGAGAAGTTTGACCCAATATCCTTTGTTGAGTAGGCGACGAGCAAGTTTGCCAAGGAATCTTCTTCTCCAAAGGCTCTGGACGTTATTTTCGGCGTTTCTCGCGCGCCTTCTTACATTCTGCTCTGTCTGTTCCAACTTCTCTTTCTTACCTCTCTCTCAGTCATTCTTATGCATATAATCGATATACTCTCAGCTCTAGGGTTTACGTGTGTATATGCTATGTTCAGCGCACCACTTGTTCGATGTAATGCCTCAGTGAAATTTTCTCACCTTGTATTCTAATTATTCTGCTTTGATTTCAGGAGGAGAAGCCAATTATTTGAATCTGATAGTTCGTTGATCCAACTAGCAGTTCTGGTGCTCAAATATGTGCATGATGTTGCTACACAAATTATATGCCGTATATTCCTGGAGGTCTCACCATATCCAAAATTGTCAAGTTTATTCCAAAATCATGGAAAAAACCACCCATTCCTATCCCAAGAACACCCAAAACCCACAATGAATCAATGCTAATTGAGAGCCTGTTCAAGTCTCTTGGACATTTGGCCAACCATGGTCATTTGCACGACGCTTTCAAAACCTTTTCTCTTCTTCGCCTTCATTCTTCTTCTTCCGCAGTTCCAGAGTTCATGTTGTTCGCTCAAGGATGCACAGAAGGTGTTCGACGAAAGTACTAGCTCAAATGTTTACTCTTGGAATGCTTTGCTTAGAGGGACTGTGATATCAGGGAAGAGGCGGTATCAAGATGTTCTTTCTACGTTTACTGAAATGAGAGAGCAAGGGGTTGATTTGAATGTGTATAGTTTGTCTAATGTGTTTAAGAGCTTTGCTGGTGCATCTGCTTTGAGACAAGGATTGAAGACGCATGCCCTTGCGATCAAGAATGGTTTGTTTAATAGTATCTTTCTCAAGACTTCTCTTGTTGATAGGTATTTCAAATGTGGCAAAGTAGGGTTTGCCCGTCGAGTCTTTGATGAAATTGTAGAGAGAGATATAGTTGTTTGGGGGGGGGGGGGGCAATGATTGCCGGATTGGCTCACAATAGAAGGCAATGGGAAGCATTGGGATTGTTTAGGACTATGATAAGTGAAGAAGGAAAGGAATATATCCAAACTCTGTTATACTTACAACGATTCGTCCCATGCTTGGGGATGTTAAGGCACTGGAACTGGGAAAAGAGGTTCATGCACATCTATTGGAATCGAAGAATTACTTGGAACAGCCGTTTGTTCACTCTGGTTTGATTGATTTATACTGCAAGTGTGGGGATATGGTTTAGGGGAGACGGGTGTTCTATGGCTCCAAACAAAGGATGCCAGTTCTTGGACTGCACTGATGTCTGGATACGCAGCCAACAGAAGATTTGATCAAGCTTTGAGGTCGATTGTCTGGATGCAGCAGGAAGGCTTTAGGCAAGACATCGTAACAGTTGCTACTGTTCCTCCTGTTTGTGCTGAGCTGAGGGCTATAATGCAAGGAAAGGAGATTCATTGTTATGCTTTAAAGAATCTCCTTGACAAATGTATCCCTAGTCACTTCCTTGATGGTGATGTACTCAAAGTGCGGTGTGCCAGAGTATCCTATCAGACTGTTTGACAGCTTGGAGCAAAGGAATGTGAAAGCATGGCCGCCATGATTGACTGCTATGCGGAAAACGGTGATTTAAGAGCAGGGATCGAGGTATTTTGATCAATGCTGTTATCAAAGCACAGGCCAGATTCTGTCACAATGGGTAGGGTTTTGACTGTTTGCAGTGAGCTCAAAGCATTAAAGCTGGGGAAAGAGCTTCATGGACACATTCTGAAAAAGGAATTTGAGTCGATCCCTTTTGTTTCTGCAAGAATCGTCAAGATGTATGGACAATGTGGAGATCTCAGAAGTGCTAATTTCACTTTTGATACTGTTGTTGTCAAAGGCTCTTTGACATGGACCGCCATTGTAGAGGCTTATGGATGCAATGGACGCTTCAGAGATGCAATCAACTGTTTTGAGAGAATGATATCTAAAGGGTTTACTCCCAACGCCTTCACATTTACAGCAGTTTTATCTATTTGCAGTCAAGCTGGATTTGCTGATGAAGCTTATCGCTTCTTCAACTTGATGCTCCGGATGTACAATTTTCAGCCATCAGATGATCATTATTCAATGGTCATTGAACTTCTCAATCGGTTTGGTCGTGTTGAAGAGGCTCAAAGACTTGAGGTCATGAGTTCCTCGTCATCCTTACAAACCTGAGTGCAGATTCATATATCTTCTTTGCATCAAGTAAGTTGGCCGAAGATTTCTTAAAAGTATATTATATTCTCGTGTTTGCAAGAACTCGCATTTGTATATACGGATTTTGTTTCCAGAAATTGGAAGGACTAAATTGAACTTGATTAACTTGTAAAAATCATGCAGATTGGTCTAGCATTGTATTTTTCATAAAGCAATTTTGGCAAATCAAACTCCGACATGGGAGTGAATAGTGATTTAGACCACAGGACGAGCGGCTTCCGGCGATCCATCAGTTGACCGAGTAACCGAGGAACAGTCGAACGTTCTTAGCTTCAGTAACAAGTAAAGAACAACTCCACAGCCAAACCCTAAGGCGGCGCTCGAGCCAGTCATCGACACTGCAGCGCAGACCAACATGATGAAGGATTCTTCTTTCGTGTTCATGTCTTTGGAAGCCATTGCCAGTTCGATCCCTGCAAATAGCAACAGAACTCCCAGTATCCCAATCGGAAACTGGCTCAGAATCCTAACGAACGAGTTTCCAAACACTAGTCCTACGATCAGTTTCCCGATCCCAAGAAATATAACAGACAAACCACTCCTTGCCCCAAAACGATACTGGCCAGCTAACCCGCCAGCACCATGACAGACCGGCATAGCGCCAAACCAGCACCCGATTAAGTTCATAACCCCAACGCTGGCAGAGACTGTAGTTGCAGAGAGTTCCTTGTCGAACAAGTCATTAGATAGTTTGCAAACAGCGATCACTGAGTTCAGTACAGAGAGTGGAATCTGAGGAATTGCTGCTCTTACAAACCCAATTTTCCAATCATCCCAAGTGATTCTGAGAATTTGAAACTTCGATGGACCAAATTTAAGGTCTTTGAAGATGGACGGATCGCGTATGAAACAGAGCACCAATCCGATTATGAACACGATTAACGCTGATGGAATCGAAGACAGAAGACGCAGTCTCCTCCGGCGAGACTGGCTTTCATTGCTCGAAGTCTCAGCTAAATCTCCAACTTCGGCGTCTCTGTCGTTACCAGAGCCGGTTGACAAAATGATGAAAAGCAGAGCAGCTAGAGCCAAGATAAGGCCGTCAAGGCCGAGCCAAGAACGAGGAGAAGAAGAGGGTTTGAGAGTGGCAGTGTCGTAATTATACCTAACGTATTTGATAGCGGTGAAGGCGAATTGAAGACCTTGAGAAAGCTGAACGCCGCGTACGACTGGGAGAGGAATGAGGTTGTAGAGGAAAGACATAGCTCCTGTGGCGCCGAGGAGGAGAAGCGTAGCGGCAGTGGATGCGCCGGCGGCGGCGATTTGAGAAGGAGTGAGATGTGGAGACTCGGAGACAGCAACGGCGGCGATGGATTTCATGGGCTGGACAGGCATAGGGATGTCAAAGAGGAGACCGGTGGCGATGTTGTAGAATCCAGTGAAAATGAGAGTAGCGGAGAGATCAAGATTGGAGACTAGAGTTAAGGTTAGGACGATGGGGATGAAGGTGCCAAGATCACCGACGGCGCCGGAGAGTTCAGAGGAAAGAGAGTTTTTGAGGCGGAGACGACGGCGGAGCCACCCACATCGGCCACGATCACCGGGAAGTAGAGGAGTGGTCGTTGGCTCCATGATTGGATATCTGTGTTTACAATTTTTTTTTTTTTTTTAAATGAAAGTATAAGAGTGACAATCCCCGAGGGTGTTGGATAAAAGACGGCTTTTCAGATAGTCGATGAGTCATACTGTACTTGGTTTTATCGACGTGCTCCACAATTCAACCATAACTTATATAATTTGCTTCTTTCATGACGAGTCCCTCCAGAATATAGAGTTTATTGAATTGCATATAAAAATTAAACTATTTCAACGGTTGAATTACTTTTCACACAAATGTATAGACAATCATTTATCTGTAACTCTCTTCATACATTAGATTCGATTCATAATAATCAGAGCAAATCAATGAGAATACCCAAGTTTGAGAAATTTTTGAGTGGAACTAAATCTAACTTCACAATACACATTGATGGGCATATCATTGTCCATTCCCCTCAATTTATGCTGAGTAGCGGTTCTGACCAAACAACAAGGTGAGAATCACTTCTTTATTTTGGATGCACTAGTACCAGTGATGAAATTATTCACATTCGGTTGTCTTTCATAAATGTGTCAAAATGGATGGATTGTTTATGATCTGTTGATATCCAATACATAATGAACGGTATATGGACAAACTCATTTACGAAGCGAGTTAAGATGGTGTAGATCCAATTTCGTCCACGAACAAAACAAATTGGACAATAGATGACCCATGGTCCTTAAAAATCTAGGTTAAAATCGAATTTCTCCAAATTGAAAATCATAATTTCTGGCGGTTTAATTTTAGAAAAAACTAACACATAATTGAGGTCCATGGTCAATCCATGGACATACCATTTGGAACGGACGTTAATGAGTTTGATTCGTTAATAAACACATGTGTTAATGAACATGGTCAGAATTGTGTCTGCATTAGATGCACAGCTCATTTTAATGCCTCTAATCTTTCACCGCTTATATGATAGTAATGGATTCCTGTTTTATTTAGTCTTTGCTCGTTATTTATCCCGCATCCTAAAAGTATGTATTTCTTTATTGTAAATGCATAAACAGAGGAACAGAGGACGGTCATCATCAGAATGCGTTGATCTTGTTAACCTCTGGTTCTTATATGAAGTAGTCTTTATATAGAAAGAAAAAAAAAAGGAAAAGGAATTGGAGTTTCAGGGTTTGTGCTTCCGTTTTCTTACCCATCCATCAATGTGTCACTTCCTTGATGGTAATGTATTCTAAGTGTATGTGTTCCAGAGCAGGGATTGAGGTATTTAGATCAATGCACAGGCCGATGGGTAGGGTTTTGACTGTTTGTAGTGAGCTCAAAGCGTTCAAGCTTCATGGACACATTCTCAAAAATAAATTGTTGAATATAATAATAGATGATTAAAATATATATAATTTATTTGCTTCTCCAAAAGGCATCAAGTAAGTTACTCGAAGATTTCTGAAAAGTATATTCTATTCTCTTGTTTGAAAGAACTTGCGTTTGTATATACAGTTTTTGTTTTCCAGAAATTGGAAGAACTTGTAAAAATCTTGCAGTATCAAATGTAGAATTTTCTTAAGATTAGTCAGTGCTGCGTTAAGGGAAGAAAGTAAAGAGAAAACACAAGTCGTAAGTTAAAATAAAAAAAATATCTTATACAATAGAATAACAAATATTAAGTCTGGGAGGTAACAAACAATTGAAATAAATAAATAATGTCACACCTCACAATCTCTAACACAGCTTATAACACAAATTAAAATATGTGTGAAGAAGTCCATTTTTGGGACCTAAAAGAATACAAATCCCTTCCTCCAAAACTTGGATGAGCTTTATTCTTTGCTATAACGTCAGAATCAACAACCCTTGTGGTTGACTCTAGAAAATTAAACCCTAATAAACTAAGCATTCGAGGCCAGTAACTTAAACCCAGTATTGTAAAATTGAGAGCTGTCGAGAAGCTCTCCATGAGTTTGGATTTTGGGATCAAGGGTCCCAAAGAAAGTCACTCTGGTGGTTCTGGTATGAATCCCAAACATTCATCCCAGCATCATTATCAACCCCAATGGAGTTATCTGTTGAGTTCATCCACATGGTAGGAGATCCCAAAGTCGACTCGTTGATCGCTTGAATTTCTCGTGGTGAGAGTCTGACCATCATTGGACTAACCGTAGAAGAGCTTGACCCATCTACTTGCATGGCTGACTCTGATCCCTGGGCTCCTCTGAGGCAGAGTGTTGCCTCATGAGCTGCCATTCGAATGCTGTCTGGACTAGAGTCTACAGGACGTGGTAAGCTGCTGACAAGCTCAGGGAAGTTGAGACGAGCTTCTCGCCCCCTGAAATGGAATGCTGCCACGTCATATGCGGTTGCAGCCATTTCAGGAGTCTCGAAACTGCCTAGCCAGATACGGTTCTTGGTTCCCGGTTCACGGATTTCGGATACCCATTTCCCCCATTTTCTCTTCCTAACTCCTCTGTAAACAGATGGTATACCGCTTTGACCATCGTTTTGTGGTTTGTCACTGTTACTGGAATGACTAAGACAAGCCATGAGAAAACACACACACACAGATAAAAGCAAGTTTTTGGTAAGAGTGTTTGTTGTTTTTTATGTAATTTGTCTAGTTGGATTCAGATGTTGGAATGTATACAATGGTTTGCATTTATTTATAGGTGAGGATTAGTATCTAAAACTGCAGATAAAATACTGTACATGTATTATAATATCAAAGCTTCAAAGTGTAGCTTCCAGGAAACTTACTAGGTTGTTTATGGGTTTAACAAGTGTAACTGTTGATTCACTTAATAGTATTGTTTTGTTTATAATAATGAGAATCTTTAGGAAGGAGGCAGAATCTGGATTTTTGTTTTAAAATGAAAGAGAAGTGTAATGAAGAAATGGGAATAGCAGAGAAAAGCAGAGTAACAATTAGTGTTTGTTAACCAAATATGATATTGATACTTGATGAATTAGTTCAACTCTAGCTAGATCCAAAGACCCGTTAGTCAACCAAATATGATATTGATACTTGATGAATTAGTTCGACAAAGAAATTTAGTTTTTTTTTCTGGAGCATAGAGTAACAACTAGTGTTTTGTTATTTTGGAAAAAAAGTTGTTAGATTTCTTTGTATTCCGGGAAGAAAATATTTTAATTTTAAGTTTAAGGTTTAGACACAAATAATATACCTTTTTATGTGTTTGATTAGTAGAACGAAATGGTATAATAAAATCATATCTGCTTTACAAGGAGTCTACGAGGGAAGGGTCTCGGTTTCGTTTTGTTTTCTTTGTCGGGAAAGACAGCAGATATAAAGTACAGGTGATAAGAGACAACAACAGAGGAATTTGAATAACACAAAGAAAATAAAAGAACTAATGTTGTTTAAACATGTGTGACTGTGAATTTAGAAAGTTAGAAGCAGAAGAAAACAAAAGTTTCTTAGACCACCGACTTCATTTGTCTTAAATTTCTGATTTGATAGAAACATGTATTTATTTTATAATTATTCGTACTTTGTTAATAACTCAACTGTAACAATGAAACGAAAAAACAATTCAAATCTGATGGATTCTTCTTCTTTCCCTTTCGTTGTTTGTTTGTTTCTCTATTTTTTTTATAAATAATATATATATATATAAATTCGTACTCAGTGTAAGCACTAAAAATGGGTCTTACGCGTTGAGGAAAACAATGAATCCAACACCAAAACTCTCCTCCTAGGAAAAGATTCTAAAGTATATACCTTAATACTTTTAGAGAATTTGTTTATTTGTATTTATTAATTGTAAAATTTTATATACTTGGTTCGTACATTTTTGTATCAAGAACTAAACCAGTTTTGGTATTCATTCTAAATATATAATGTCATATTTAAATCCACGTTTTAAAGAATTGAAAGTCTCTATTCAGAAGATTAGGGTTTAAAGATTTTACTTAGTAAATACGTACTAATTAAAAACAAGTGTGGTTCTCAACAATGGAAGGTGTTCATTGGGCTTCATAAAGATTTAACATTGAGAGAAAGAGATACGTGTGTGCGTGAATGTAAAGTAGTGGTGAATTGCAGCTGGATTCCTATTTAGGGGATTAGTACTAATGGTGATTTGCAGCTGGATTCCTATTTTAAGGGAATTAAGAGTCTTAGTAATTTTTGTTTTATATAAAAAAAGTCTTAATTATTTGTTTAATCCAAAACTTAAGTACGCTAGGTCAAAGGTGCGACTTTAAGTTCCTTTGACCACACGTAATGTCGGCGTGAGAATAATCACATGGGCTTGTTGGCCCATACATTATATTTTGCTGTTATTGAGAATTTTATAAGCCCATTAAGTTTCGGTCCACTTTTGACGTCGGATTGTTCAAAATCCGACGTCAGGCTGATTTTACCGGCGTATTTCCCAAATCGACAAGTTTATTGCATCGGTGGTTGCAGACGTATTTTGGAAATGAAGGCCGAGTCAAGCAACGAGTCATTTAAAATCGGGCAGAGAGTCCACTTTCTCAACGAACCGCGTCGGGTGGGTACCGTGAAGTACGTCGGAGCTGTGGAGGGGTACTCCGGCACCTGGATCGGTGTTGATTGGGATCAAGACGGTGATGGCAAGCATAACGGTTCCGTCAATGGCGTTTTTTATTTTAATGGCCGTTCTCAGAGCTCCGCTTCCTTTGTTCGCTCCCAGAATCTTAGTCGCGGTATCACACTGCTTCAAGCATTGGAGCTCAGATACCGGACGACTTCAACTAAAGACGAAGAAGGTCTACATTGGTTTATTCTCTCCTCTGTTCAATACACATTTCACTTATACAATTAGGGATTTGGTAGAGATGATTGTGAATATCTTGAAGTTTTGTTTTGGTTTTGAAAGAATGTATCTCCTTCTTTTGTTTTGTTAGATGAAATGTATGTTCTGTCTGCGGGGAACAAACGTGTTTCGATTCAGCTTTTAGGAGGGGACAAGATTCAGGATAAGTTAAGTCGGTTCGAGGAACTCACAAGTGCTTCTCTTTCTTATCTTGGTGTTAGCTCTCTTGGAGTTTCATCTGACTTGGGTTCAATTCTACCAAGTAAGATTCAATCTAGTTTCAGCCCCTTGTTGGAAAATCCGTATGACACTTAAATGATTTTTTTTTTAACATTACTTATTTCAGTTGTTTCCTCTGTTACAGATTTAAAGCTGCTGGACTTAACTGGAAACTTGATTTCTGACTGGGAGGTATCAGTCGTTACAGCTTGACTGTCCTATGATATTGCTCGTAACATATAAAGCCTAGATTTTGTCCAATACCTAAGAAAATATTCTTAGTTTTATAGTTTATGATTGATTTTATGTTTTTGGCTTCCAGGAAATTGGTGCTCTTTGTGAACAGTTACCAGTCCTTACTACCCTTAATTTATCTTGCAATGTTTTGTCCAGTGATGTCACCTCTCTGCCACAGTTAAAAAATATTCGTGTTTTAGTTCTGAATAATAGTGGTCTGAGCTGGACTCAGGTGATCTATGATTCTTTACTTTACCTATTACTTTTCTTCATGAACTAATTGAAGGCCATTGCCAGTATTTAACTTTGATGGCTCTTACCACAATGGAGCAGGTTGAAAACCTTAGGTGCTCGTTGCCTGGGATTGAGGAGTTGCATTTGATGGGGAACATGATATCTGCCATTACAGTAATGTTTTACTTTGTAGTTCCAAAGCTTCCTCAGTTGCTCCAAGTAGTATATAGCGTGGACATGCTTGGAAAACGGTTCAGTCTCTTTGAAGAAGATACTTGAATTACACTCATTCCCAAACTTTTTTGTAAATTGTGAACTTTGTTTTGCTGGCCGCTTTTTTACTCCCTGGTTGCTTCTTGCAGTGTATGTCTTCCTCAGATGATCAAGCATTTAACTCTCTGCGACTTCTGAACTTGGATGACAATTGTATCTCCGATTGGAATGAAGTATTAAGGCTATCCCAACTTCCATGGTCAGTAATAAATATTGTCCCTGCTACTCATAGGTGATGGACCTGTAAATATACATTACACTGTTGATACCTATTAAAAACTGATCATCTAAACGTTGTTTCTCAGCTTGGAGCAGCTTTACCTGAACAAGAATAAGCTGTCACGCATCTTTCACTCTGTTAATGGAAATGAATCGCCAAAGAAAAGCAGCGTCCCATTTCCAAGTCTGTGCTGTCTTCTTCTAGGTAATTTCTTCAAGTGTAATGTCCCCTTTCTTGAAATTTTGGCCATTTATCCCCCCTTGTATCTTTCAGGAGCTAACAACATTGGTGATCTGGCCTCGATAGACACACTGAATGTGTTCCCTTCGTTGGTGGTATTGATTTTTGTTCTGTGATATTCTAATAGATGAGTCATGTTATAGAGGCATAAGCATTAATCACCCACTGGCATTGTCGATGTTTCCTGCAATCCTTAGATGCTCATTGTTAAAGCTAAATAGACATTTAAATATCATGTACTTTAACCGAATTTACCTCTTCAAGTAATAGGACATCAGACTTTCGGATAACGCAATAAGTGATCCTACAAGAGGTGGTGTCCCGAGATTTGTTCTCATTGCACGCTTGACGAAAGTACAAGTGCTGAATGGGAGTGAGGTAGAACAAGTGCCTGAAAAGTGTTCAATATATTGTTACCTTTCATTGCTATATAAAATCTGAGTCTATCGGTTCTTTTAGGTCAGAGCTCGTGAGAAGAAGGATTCTGAGATCCGGTAAATTGTCAACTCTTATTTCTGGCCAGGGGAAATTTTTCCCCTCTTCTGGGTAAATCTTGTTGTTTGATTTCAGCGTCAGTACTATGCTTAGTTTTATTTGGCTGATCGCAGGTATGTCCGAATGGTGATGTCAAAGTTGAATGACAAGTCTGAGGAAATTGAGCTGCTCCACCCAAGGTACATTTTACACAACTTCAATCTAATTTCCACAAACAAAATAGTAAAGGATTTTGGTTTCCAATTCTTTCCATGCAATAACTCCCAGAGGAAGTCGATTTAAGAAAGCTTGCTCGACTTGTAATGTTGCAGGTTTTATGAACTCAAGAAGCTTCATGGAATTGAGGATGAGAGAGCATCGGCTGAGAACAGTGGCCCTAAGAACATGGCATCTGGACTTATCTGTATGACTCTTTTAAGTATTTTTTATGTATGGTTCAATCACTGTATAGATGCTGGTTTAATATATCCTTGTGACATATGCAGCCATTACTCTCAAATGTGTTGGTCCATCGATGGGCGAAAAGCCTCAGTTGACAAAGAAGTTACCAGGCAGTATCACGGTTGTTACTTCTTCTGCTGTGAGAATCTCAAGTCAAAATTGGGAAAATGTGTACCATTTTTGTTGAAGCTTTTGATTGGTGTTTGTGACAGGTTGGGAAGCTGAAGATTTTATGTGAGAATTTTTTCAAGCTCAAGTCCATCAAGCCAAAACTATTTCTCCAGGAGGAGGTTCGTCTTCTTAACTTTAATTTTGATCTATGTTAATAATTATTACTAAGTTTGATTCTTTGCATCTTTATGTTCGTATCAATGGAACAATCCTATATTTCCATGGCAGGGCTCACCTTTTCCTACAGCACTCGATGACGAGACAGAAACATTACTGGACGTTGGAATCTGTGATGGTTCCACTCTTCTTGTTGACGAAGAGAATTAAGACTCTTAGAGAATTCACGATCCAAAATTGTTATTTTCAAACCAGATGCATCACATTCTCAACTATAACATTATGCAAAAGTTTCATACAAAGTAAAAAATATTGAAATTGAGAAGAGAGAATGTTTCGAAGAAAGCTCAATGATCTTAGCTCGTTTTCTGCTACATTCTTCACCCAAAGAGCTCTTCTTATCCTCTCCTTCATCGTCACCATCACTCTCATCGCTGCTTGAATCTCCACTTTCAGTTGCCAGACCAACGGCGGCAATAGCTGCTTCAGCTGCATTGACTGTTTCAGGTATGTTGAGATCAGCGACACAAAGCATCAAATACATTTCAATAACTTGAGATTCGTTTCCTGTTAATGCTTCGATATCAAAAGCTTCAGAGTTTCCCTCTGCCTCTTCCTCCAACTTTTTGTTAGCTTCCGCCATAATCCCAAGGAAGCCTTTTACTTTGTCAAGAAATTGGCTTTTGGTCGCCAGAGCTCCGATCATCTTCCTCGTTTTGCTTTCATATATTTCGGTAAATGGATTTGGAGCGTCGATGCTGACAGGCTTAACTCATCTTGGAACAGAGCGGAGTAAGCCTGCTTCACCTTTAGCACTAAAACACGAACTTGTTGATGGATTGCGTACGTTAGTGAGGTCTGGTGATCTCCGTCGATCTGTTTCCTTGTTCTATTCTGCGCCGGTCGAGCTTCAGTCTCAGCAGGCTTACTCCGCTCTGTTCCAAGCATGTGCAGATCAACGCAATCTCCGCCATGGCATCAACTTACACCACCACATGCTCTCACATCCTCATTCTTATTCACAGGACCTTGTCCTCGCTAATTACCTTATTACTATGTATACTAAATGCGGGAATATCTTATACGCACGCCAGGTGTTTGATAAAATGCCTGAGAGGAATGTAGTTTCATGGACTGCACTGATCACAGGCTATGCGCAGGCAGGGAAAGAACAAGAGGGATTCTGTCTTTTTTCGGCTATGTTAGCTCACTGCTACGCTAATGAGTTTGCGTTGTCGAGCGTGTTGACTTCTTGCCGGTATGAGTCTGGCAAGCAGGTACATGGACTAGCTTTGAAACTAGGTTTACATTATCCGATTTATGTGGCGAATGCGCTTATCTCTATGTACGGTAGGTGTCATGGTGGTACCGCTGCATATGAAGCTTGGACTGTGTTTGAGGCCATGGAGTTTAAGAATTTGGTTACTTGGAACTCAATGATTGCAGCTTTCCAGTGCTGTAATCTCGGGAAACAAGCCATTGAACTTTTTATACGGATGCACAGTGATGGAGTGGGATTTGATCGTGCGACGTTGCTTAATATATGTTATTCCTTGTACAAAGCTCTGACTTAGTTCCTGACGAGGTTTCAAAGTGTTGTCTTCAGCTGCATTCTCTGACTGTAAAATCTGGGTTGGTAACTCAGACGGAAGTGGCTACTGCTTTGGTTAAAGGTTATTCAAAAATTTTAGGAGACTTTACTGACTGCTACAAGCTTTTTATGGAAATGAGTCACTGTAGGGACATTGTTGCTTGGACTGGGATTATAAAAGCGTTTGCATTGTATGATCCAGAAAGGGCTATTATTCTCTTTGGTCAGTTACGTCACAAGAAGCTTAGCCCTGACTGGTATACTTTTTCAAGTGTACTGAAAGCTTGTGCGGGACTTGTCACTGCTCGCCATGCTTTGTCTATACACTGTCAAGTAATCAAGGGTGGTTTTGAGGCTGAAACAGTGTTGAACAACTCGTTAATCCATGCTTATGCTAAGTGTGGCTCTCTTGACTTATGTAAGCGTGTATTTGATGATATGGATTTGCGGGATGTGGTGTCGTGGAACTCAATGCTCAAGGCTTACTCATTGCATGGCCAAGTAGACTCAATTCTACCAGTCTTTGAACAAATGGACATTAAGCCCGATTCAGCGACCTTCATAGCCCTTCTCTCGGCTTGTAGCCACGCTGGACGAGTAGAAGAAGGATTGAGAATATTCAGATCCATGTTTGAGAAACCTGAAACTCTTCCTTAGCTAAACCACTACGCTTGTGTGATTGACATGCTAGCCCGAGCTGAGCGTTTTGCTGAGGCAGAAGAGGTTATCAAGCAAATGCCAATGGAACCAGATGCTGTAGTTTGGAGTGCATTACTAGGATCGTGTAGGAAGCATGGTACCACCCGATTGGGTAAGTTAGCGGCAGATAAACTGAAAGAGTTAGAACCCACAAACTCATTAAGTTACATCCAGATGTCAAACATATACAATGCAGAAGGTAGCTTTAACGAAGCCAATATTAGCATAAAGGAGATGGAAACATGGAGAGTGAGGAAAGAACCAGGCTTGAGCTGGACCGAGATAGGAAACAAGGTTCACGAATTCGCATCAGGAGGAAGACGCCGCCCGGACAGGGAAGCCATATGCAGAGAATTAGAGAGGCTGATTAGTCGGTTAAAGGAGATGGGTTATGTTCCAGAGATGAGATCAGCTTTGCAAGATATAGAAGAAGAGGAACAGAAGGAAGAGCATTTGTTGCATTACAGCGAGAAACTCGCGTTAGCTTTTGCGGTGATGGAGGTAAGAAAATCAGGTGATTGTGGTGTGAATTTGATACAGATAATGAAGAACATAAGAATCTGTATTGATTGCCATAAATTCATGAAATTGGCTTCTAAGCTTTTGGGAAAAGAGTTTCTTGTGAGAGCTTCGAATCGGTTTCACCATTTTAAAGATTCTTCTTGCTCCTGTAATGACTACTGGTAATCGCCGACGATGAGGCCAAGGAGCTATGTCACTTTCTATGTTAGTTTCATCTCAAGACAAAGACAAAGGACTGATTTGGCAAACAAAGAAAATTATAAAAAATCGAGTGAGAAAAAAAGGGTGAAAAATTGACTGTCGTGTTGTAATTAAGGGAAAAAAACAAAAAAAAAACAGACAAGTTGCTCGAGAGAGGTGGGGGAAGAAGACGATCTTCGATCCAGACTTGTGCTTCTATCCGCCATCGTCTTCCTCCTCGATCTCGGTTAATTACGCATTCTCTTCTCTGCTCTGTTCATAGATCTCTCGTCGGATCATCGGTTTTCACGTCGTCGCCGCCAACATTTAGGAGCAAACTGTTCGATTCAGCAGAAATGTCGATTAACATGAAAACGTTTACTCAAGCTCTAGCTAGAACGGCTGCTGTGATTGAGAAGACTGTTCATACCACAGTCCAGGAAGTTACGGGACCGAAGGCTCTTCAGGATTACGAGCTACTCGATCCGATCGGTTCCGCTGGTCCTGGCCTTGCTTGGAAGCTATACGCAGCCAAGGCCCGTGACTCCACGCGTTCACAGCAGTACCCGACGGTCTGCGTCTGGATGCTTGATAAACGTGCTTTGTCGGAGGCTCGTGTACGAGCGGGACTGTCTAAGGCTGCTGAAGACGCGTTTCTTGATCTGATTCGAGCTGATGCGGGGAAGCTGGTGAGGTTGAGGCATCCTGGTGTGGTCCATGTGGTGCAAGCACTCGATGAGAATAAGAATGCTATGGCTTTAGTTACGGAGCCACTCTTTGCCTCCGTGGCTAATGCGCTCGGGAATATAGAGAATGTGGCTAATGTGCCGAAAGATCTGAAGTCAATGGTAAGCTTTATGTTCTTTGTTAGCAGTCATGTATATGTTATATATCATGTTGTTTGCTGTGGTTCAACGGAATTTTGTTGCTTTAGAGACAATGGCTTTTAGTGATCGTTGAAGTTCCCAAATGATTCGTTTTTGAAATTGATTTGAGAAAAATGTGATTGTTTATTACTTTCTATAATTGTACAGGAAATGAGCTTGTTGGAGGTGAAGCACGGTCTGCTCCAGATTTCTGAGACACTGAACTTTCTACACAATAACGCAAATCTCATCCATCGAGCCATATCTCCAGAGGTCAATGTTCCAAAATTCTTAGTCATACTTGTCTTCTTAGAAATTGTGTTTATATGTTTCCTTAACTTGTGGAGTTGTAACTTCCCTGCAGAATGTTCTTATCACTTCAGCTGGCTCTTGGAAGCTTGCCGGATTTGGCTTTGCTATTTCAACAGCACAGGCTGGGAATTTGGATAATGTGCAATCATTCCACTATTCTGTCAGTTTAAAATCGAGATATTACTAGGCTGCTCTAT
The DNA here is from genome assembly GCA_963922655.1 of Cardamine chenopodiifolia. Classification (NCBI taxonomy): domain Eukaryota; kingdom Viridiplantae; phylum Streptophyta; class Magnoliopsida; order Brassicales; family Brassicaceae; genus Cardamine; species Cardamine chenopodiifolia. The sequence goes on along the minus strand of OZ000476.1, from coordinate 14,395,167 downwards.
ATCTGATGTATTCAACTCTAAAAGTGAGATTATTTCTTGCATATGACCGTGCAGGAATATGATGTCGAGGATTCAATACTGCCAGTCCAGCCATCCCTTAATTACACTGCACCTGAACTGGTGCGCAGCAAAAGTCCTTCAGCTGGAGTTTCGTCGGATATTTTTAGTTTTGGATGCCTTGCCTATCATTTAGTTGCTCGGAAACCGTTGTTGGACTGCAATAACAATGTTAAGATGGTAACTCTAAAACCCGAGCTCGTTAGTTTGATATTCAGATATATGCTGTCTGATACGTTGTGTCTCATGCTTTATGTCTTAGGAGTAGTGTAAGTTATTCAGAAGAATATCCTTTGGAGTTCCCACGGTTGATGATGGTTATCTTGAAATTTCTTGCAGTACATGAACACGTTGAACTATATAACAAATGAATCTTTCTCATCTATACCCTCGGACTTGGTATCTGATTTGCAAAGGATGCTATCATCGAACGAGTCCTTTAGACCAACAGCATTAGATTTCATAGGTAAGTGAAAATAATCTTGATGAGGTTTCCTTGTTTCTTGTAACAGTTTTTTCTCTTTTGCTTGTTAGTTACATCTTTGGCTTGAACTCTCACTCTGTAGGATCAAATTTTTTCCGAAGTGACGCTAGGTTACGTGCTCTCCGTTTCCTTGACCATATGCTTGTACGTGTATATGGTTTCAAACATTGTTTTGGACAGACTGTACTTCGATGATGGAAAATGGATCTCCACATATGATAACCTTTTCGGAACAATTTTGTCTTTATTTCAGGAAAGAGATAACATGCAGAAGTCTGAATTCTTAAAAGCATTATCTGATATGTGGAAAGATTTTGATTCCCGTGTATTACGGTATAAGGTAGTCACTTTACTGGCTTTTCCTGTGTCTCGATAGAAAAAGATCTGATGCTTGTGTGCTTGTGCCTTGCAACAACTAAGCAAAGCATTTTTTATCATGCAGGTGCTTCCACCTCTTTGTGCTGAACTTAGGAATTTGGTTTTGCAACCAATGATCTTGCCAATGGTTCTAACTATAGCACAGTCTCAGGTAATATTAAGTGATAAGGAAAACTAATTTTATCTAAAAACCACTGCCTGAATGCTTGAAAATTGAAACCTTAAATTACATTTGCAGGATAGGACTGACTTTGAGCTGATAACACTTCCGGTTCTTCTTCCTGTTCTGAGTACTGCTTCGGGAGATACATTACTGCTGCTTGTAAAGCATGCAGAGCTTATTACTAACAAGGTAAAGTTGATCATATGTGTATTCATTACTCAATTATATGTTTTCTTACCCTGGACATGTTTGTTTCTTCTTAAGTTCTTCTGATTGGACACAGTAGGATGGAATAAAGGATTTGTGTAAAATATTGTTCCCTGTGGCAGATGTACTGGCAATGGTCTTTTGTACTGCCATAAACTGATTCATACAGATCTAGTCAGATGCATATCTTTTTTGACATCTATTTCTAACTTGTCATGTATGGTAATCTGGTTCAAAGCTTCCACGTTGAAGTTAGACTGACTGCTGTTTGTTTCTGGATCCAATTGTAAAATATGCAGTGAAATCATTATCCCTTGTTTTCTGTTGCATACAGGGTGAGATCCTTCTGCTTACGTTTTTGCCAAACTTTTCAGACTGATAGCGAACATCTTGTATCACATGTCCTCCCTTTGCTTCTGCGAGCCTACAATGATAACGATGTCCGCATTCAGGAGGAAGTTCTTAAAAGATCCACATCTGTTGCTAAGCAACTCGATGGTCAGGTGATACTCAATACGTTGTGTTTATATTTTATTGTAATACATTTTTTTCCAAGAAGGGAAAATCAAATTCGATGTGTCCTCCTGTGGATGAGTTTTTTTAATTATCATTTGTTTTCCTTTTCCGTCTTGTTTATGCAGGTTGTGAGGCAAGCAATTTTGCCTCGTGTTCATGGCCTGGCTCTCAAAACTACAGTTGCTGCGGTATGTTATGCCTTGTTCGATTATCTCAGCTCCATTTTCTTCTAATGCCAGTGTCCTTAATAGTTCGAGAAAGAAAGAGAAAGCTGAATTAACTGATACCACCTTCTTAGAAAATATTGTCTGGAATGTATTTGTTGTGCAGGTCAGAGTTAATGCTTTGCTCTGCTTAGCAGAGTTGGTGCAAACGCTTGATAAGCCTGCCGTTATTGAAATTCTGCAAACAATTCAACGGTGTACTGCTGTTGATCGTTCTGCACCTACCCTTATGTGTACCCTTGCGGTCGCAAACGCAATTCTGAAACAGGTAGGAAACAGGCTTCACATTTCTCCCTAATTTTTGAAGTTTAAACATCCTTACTATCTATGGTAGCATCAAATCTCATAATCTGCATTCTCCATTATTGTTCTTTAGTATGGAGTTGAATTCACAGCAGAGCATGTGCTTACCCTGATGATGCCGCTTCTCACTGCCCAACAACTGAACGTTCAGCAGTTTGCCAAATATATGCTATTTGTCAAGGATATTCTCAGGTGTGCCTTTGCTTATCTCAGTCTGAATTGTGTTTTCACGTCCTTATCAAACAACATTGTGTTGTTGTCTTTTTATTATGATCTGCATATATCTCTGGGAACAGGCAAATAGAGGAAAAAAGAGGAGTTACAGTGAATGATTCCGGAATCCCAGAGGTGAAACCGCATTCTGTTACCAGTGGACTCCAGTTTCAATCATCGACCCAAACACCTGAGAAGGTTGCTTCTGCAGCCGAGAGTAGTCCTGCATGGGAAGACGATTGGGGTTCCCCGAGCAAAGATTTGGGAAATTGTGCGTCTTCTCGTCACGAAACAAACCATCAGTTTAACAAATCCACTGATCAGTCACAGCCATCGATCATGTCTACTCTGCCCAACAAGACAACATCGCCAACCACATGCCCCCCAGTGGACATTGAGTGGCCTCCAAGACAATCCTCAAGCCTCACTACTCCAGCAACTAATGATGAAACACAACTAAACACAGGAACATCATTTACTCTCGATGAGTTAGATCCTTTTGCTAATTGGCCTCCACGTCCCAACAATGGCACTGCATTCGGTTTTAGCAACAATTTACCCGCCGACACCCATTTTCCGACAGCTAACAATGACAACTGGGCATTCAGCAATGCCTCTTTGTTTTCACTGAAACCACCCCAGCAAGGGAATTCAGGTATCTCTGCAAGTAATCAGGATCCAATAAACTCTTTCGGGCTACCAAAACAGGGCCAGGGAATGGCATCTTTCACCGGTGATTCATACAATAACCAGAAGCCAACAAACATCAGTTCCATATTCAGCTCAAGCAAAACCGAGCAGTGTGCAATGAAACTTGCACCACCACCTTCAATAGCAATGGGAAGAGGAAGAGGGAGAGGTAGAGGTGGCACTGGCACATCTAGCTCAAAGCCCAATGGTTCACAACCATCTCTATTGGATCTATTATGACCAAGGTTCTCGGTGTTGATGTTGGTCTTATAGTGAAGAGAAGCGTATACACATGGATATGCGCTCAGTGCTTTGTGATGCAGAGAAAACTTTTCAGAAAAATGGAGATGTTATGTAAACATCTTCCGGGGTTAACTTCTTCCACCATATAAACTTTACTACAGGTTCAGGCTATTTCTGTCTTTCTCAAGTTGTGTATATTTTGTTCTGTTTTTCTTGCTGTCACCGTTTTGCTTCATTCGTCATACTGCAGCTACGCTATTTTCTTGTGGCAGTTGTTGCTGGATCTTTTTATACATATGAAGGTTTGAGTTATCTTTGCTACCGTTCCATTTATACTTGAATCTGTAACACTAAACATTAATTTATGTCATGAATGATGACTTCCACTATTTGTATAGTCATGATCGTAAACTCCTCTAATTTTGTAGCACACAAGTGAGAGTTGCAAAACACGATATATACATTTTCAGGCCTAGATACATTAAAAGCCACAAAAGACGTTTATTACAAAACCATAAAATAGAGAATTACAAACAAACACAAAAGAGTCTTTCGAAGAACACACCAAGAAAATTCAGTACAAACAGGAACAAGACTCTGGATAACATATGCTTCACAACTGCTCAATGAGATTGCAAGAGATGGGCTTAACGGGCACTTGTGGTGACTCTGACTTTTCTTCGACCAAACTTTTCTGTGAACCACTCATGATTGTGTGAAGTAAAGATATGTCCGATCACCAATCCACAGAATACACCAGGTACATAGGCTATTGCAGCTGCTACCCAACTGAACATTTGTTCCTCCGCCTCTGACAGCTCCTCTGGTTGCTGCGATGTAGGATTTGGGACATGGGTTTTTGCACAGATTTCTTCCAGACCATAGAGTCCAGGGTTGTCAGAGAATGAAGAACAGTTCTGGGTCTGGAACTGTGCGCCTCGTGGCACTGGCCCTTGGAGACGGTTATGGGAGAAGTCCATGTACGACAGAGAGGAGAGTTTACCAAGATCTTGTGGGATTGGACCTGACAACTTATTACGAGATAGATCCAATGCCTCAAGCTTTGTCAAATTTGCCAACGACCATGGGATATCGCTTGTGAATGCATTACCTGATAAGTTGAGATGACGCAGTTCCTTTAAAAAGGCAACGGATTGAGGAATTTTGCCATAAATTCTGTTTCCAGAAAAGTCAATGGCTGTGAAGTCTTCACGGATCCGCTCGAAGGTCATCTCCACTCCTTTATTCACCATTTCCATCGAGGTATAGTAATTAATGCCCCATGAAGTCGCCATGTACTCGTCATATTTTGTGGTTGATTTTGTGATTTCATGCCAGCTGGAAAAATAGTGAGGTGGAAGAGTTCCAGTGAAGCCATTATGTGATATATCGATGATTCTTAAACGCTGAAATCCAATGGACACATTGGGATGATACAAGGGCCCATAGAAGTCGTTTGATCTGAGGATGAGAACCTGTAATGATGGTAGAGATCCCAACCATGATGGAAATGTATCCTTTATTTTGTTGCTTCCCACATTCACAAGTCGCAGATCTTTGCAATTGATCAAGGACTTTGGAAAATTTCCCTCCAGCTGATTGTCGCTAACGTCCAAAACTTTTAATTCCGGAGCATTGGCAAATATATCTGGAAGAGTCCCACTGAAGTTGTTGTTCCGCAGAATTAGCTCGTAATAAGAATGAATATTCCTTAAACATGGAGGAATCGAGCCACTGAAGAGATTGTTGGACAAATCTAAGAACCTTAAGGATTCAAGCTTGCAGATCCAAAGGGGAAATGGTCCCCGAAACGAATTCGAATTTAGATTCAACAGAAAGAACGATAAATCTAGTGAAGAATTTCTTTCAAAAGATTTTGTTCCAAAAGAAGTTTCAAAACTGCTGAATGAATTGTGAGAAAGGTACAATGAGGTCACTCCCCATAAACAACCTGGTACTTCACCTTCCAACGTGTTGTTATAAAGATATAGATGATAGAGGTTGACTAATTTTGATATAGATCTAGGGATTGGCCCACTGAAATTGTTGTGTTGAAGATATAAATATCCAAGGTTGAGAAATTGAGATATAGATTCCGGGATTGGGCCATCTAATCTATTACGAGCAAGGGATAGCCACTCAAGCTTGGATGATGAAGATGCATTCTCAAATTCCATAGGTCCCGTCAGTTGGTTTCCATCCAAATAAACCAATTGCAGCGAAGGACTCAGGAATAAAGATTTAGGGAAAGGCCCGTTAAATGAGTTATCAGTAGCATCAAAAGAGGAAAGTTTTGTTAAATTGGCAAATGAAAAATGAAAATTCCCACTTAAGTTGTTTCCTCTAAGTGAGATGGAAGTTAGTTCTTTTAGATTTTCCATGGAAGCCGGAACTTTACCCAACAATTTATTCGAATGAAGGTCAAGCTGTAAGAGACGAGAAAGGTTTCCTAGCGAAGAAGGAATCTCTCCTGTGAGATTGTTAACCCGAAGGCCAATGTCTCTTAGCTGGTTTAGATTGCCTATAGAAGCTGGAATCTCACCAACCAAGTAATTAGAAGAAAGGTCAAGCTCTAAGAGACGAGAAAGGTTTCCTAGCGAAGAAGGAATCTCTCCTGTGAGACTGTTAAGCTGAAGGCGAATGTCTCTTAGCTGGTTTAGATTGCCTATAGAAGCTGGAATCTCACCAACCAAATTATTATTAGAAAGGTCAAGCTGTAAGAGACGAGAAAGGTTTCCTAGTGAAGAAGGCATCTCTCCTTGGAGGGAGCAACTCGTAAGGGCTAGGTCACGAAGTGATTGGAGTTTAAAAAGGCTACTGTTAGTTTTCAAAGAGCTATTGAGAGAAGTGAAAGAAAGATCGAGTGATATCACCTGGCCAGATTTTTTATGACACGTGACACCCTTCCAAAAACAGCAATCACTGCTCTTATTCCACGGAATTGGGTGAAACTCATTGATCGGAAACTCGTTTCTGAATTCCAAAAGAGCATCCCTCTGTTCGTGACGGCAAAAGTGGAGGGAAGGAGAGGCAAGAGAGTGTATAAGGAGGGAGAAATAGATGGTAATAATACAACAAAACCAATACCAGTGGCTTCGGCTCATCATTTCTATTTTTTGAGTGTGTTGTAAGTAATTTGTTAGCATCTGTGCTTCATTGCTGCTCTCTTTAACCTAGAAGAAGAAACCCCTTACCAAGTCTTGCGTCAACTCCTGGAATACGGTTGTTTTGTCGTCAATGAATTAATTGTGCCACTTGTCGACTCATTCAATCCTCTCCAAAATATCTCTAAACGTTTACAAGGTTTTAAGTTTTATTCAACTCAACGTATTTCATTCATCAATACATTAGAAAGACCGTCATAACTAAAACCCATTACATGAAACTGCCGGCTTGTTCATAAACAAAGAACAAAAAATTTGTATCAAAAGCTCTAATCAAGATTAAATTTTGTATTCCGACATATCAACTTTTTTCAATTTCAAACAAAATAAACAGAGGTTGTATTTAATAACAACAACATAAAAAAAACATACCACATCAAAACTAAAAAATAGAACCATAGATGAAAAATATGTACGTCTCAGTCACGAATTAAACAAAACTGAAAACTAAATCGTATTTAGTAAATATATCTAATGCAAAACCACGGAAAAAAATCAACAATTTTTACTTTATTTAGTAACTAAACAAATCATAACCTTAAATAAACAAACAAGAAACCTAGTTCTGCATAACTCAAAAAAAGTATTATAACCTAAATCTTGCCTTATGTGGCTTATGCCACAATCCGAGCCTGACAAATAGTAAAGTGGATTAAGGCATCAATTTCGTCTCCCTTACACTAAACACTTTTGATGAAATACCAAGACTCGGTGCCTAATTTAACTATAAACTACCTAACTATACCCATAAACCCATACATGAACACATTATCTTACTATATATCCAATATAAACTGGAAACTACTAATTTCAATTTTTTGAAGCAGTCTTGGCTATATAGTAACTAGTATATATAGAATTAACAAACCTTTGGTTTAAAATTGTTTGAATAAGTGATATTTTTACCATTTTTAGGTAATGGATGAAGTATATATAACGTTACTAATGAGAATACATTAAAAGCTAATACTAAACTTAGTATTTATTAACACAAATAATGCATATTTGAAATAGTATTTCTCAATTTATTAACTTCGACAACAAGATTTGATTCCAACAAAATGCAAATACTTAGATATCACTACAAGAAAACATCGCAAACCCGACGGCCATATCCGTCGGAATACCGTCGGACAAAGGTATTTCCGACGACATTCCGACGGATATAGCGTGTCGGAAATCAACTATTCGTCGGAAATCCGTCGGAATTTTCCGACGGATTTCCGACGGATATAATTTTGTCGGAATGTCCGTCGGAAATCCGTCAGAAGGTATCCCGATGGATATCCGACAGATTCCCGACGATTATTTTTAATGGAAGTTCCGACGGATTTCCGACGGATTTCCGACGGATATATTACCGACGGATTTCCGACGGATATATTACCGACGGATTTCCGACGGATATATTACCGACGGATTTCCGACGGATTTATTACCGACGGATTTATTTAAATTAATTTTTTAAATAAATTTTATATTTTATTTAATTATAGTTTATTTTTATGTAAATAATATTAATATTAAAATTTAATAATATTTATAAATTAAAAAAAAATTTAAAAAGCAAAAAAACATTCATAATCCAAAAACATTAAAAATCCATTAAAACATTCATAATCCAAAAACATTAAAAAGTTTCTAAAAAAAAACTACGGAGCTGGTGGTGGAGGTGGAGGGTAATGTGAGAAGAAAGCGTTCATCCGTTCTTCCATATCACGCATCTTCGCTAGATCGAGTGCTCTCTCCTGTTCTCTCTTCACTTGATCTTGTGCTCGCTCTTCGCGTATTGTGACGATGTCAGTCTTCAAACGCTCAAGCTCGACGGTCTTCGCTGCTAATTCCGCTCTGAGTTCGACGGCTTCCTCTGAAACGCCATATGAACTAGAAGATTGGGATGATGGATGGTAATCTTGCGGAATCCCAAAAATTCTTCCTTTCGTCTGCGGAGTTGTCTGCGAAACCAAATAACATAACAGTATATGTTAGTTATCGATAATACGAAAAAAGAACAAAAATATAAACTTACTTGTAAAACCAAATCATTCCACATCTCTGTGGACACTTCTAGTGGAGCCTCTCCGTCAACGACCGGTTGGGAGAGGATGTACTCTTCGCCGAGCTTCTTCACATTCTCGACGACTTCCCGAGCAACCGGATCTTGAATCTCACCGGTCTTGCGGTTGGTATGCGCATCCTCTAGCAACCTAAGGTGCGAGGGCCGCACACCGTCTTGTTTGAACTATACCAAAACATAAGATAAGTTATCAAAACCTAAGATAAGTTATTTATTATTAAAAGTAAAATTGAAAACATGAAAAACTTACAAGTTGTTCTTCCCAGGAAGCTTTGCTCGTAGCGCCTAAGTTATGGGTCGCTATACCTTTACCCTTCCGGTTGCTCATCCGGTTGGCAGATTGGATTTTGGAGATCCGAGTTGTTTCCTCCTGGTTCCAATAGTCGACAAACCCTTTCCATAGGATTGCGTTCCCAACGAACTCTTTTGGGATCTGCTCGGTTTGCCATTTCGCCTTCCACTCGTTAAGCTTCCTGGAATAGACGATTCCAGCTTTTTTCTCGAACTCCTGTCTAACTAAGATCGTACATTCACGGTCCCAAGAAAATTGTTGCTGCAAAATTATAAAACTTATTAAAATGAATTCTTGGTAATGGTAAAACATAGAAAAATATTAAATTAGTAAAATAAAAAAATATATTAAAACTTACCGCAAACATCCTAAACCAAAGCTCACGATCTTCCACAGGCATCTTTGCAAACTTCTCATACGGATGCTTTAACATCCCGATAATCATGTTGTTGATCGCCTTCGAAATCCCGTTATTGGAGAAATTAAACCTGAAAAAAATAAATATTGAAAATATATTAAAAATATATAAATTATAGAAAACTTAAAAATTGTAAATGAAATAAATGTTAACTTACCAAGTAGCTCTATTAGCACGATTCGTCGGATGAAGGCGGGTGGTGTGATCTCGGCCCGGTTGAGAAGCAAAGTCTTCGACGGACATCTCAGTTGGGTCTGGAGTTGGATTCATCGTCGGTGTAGATTCCGGTAAAGTATCCGGGATATGAGTCGATTCGGTTTGGGCGGAACTCATGCCTCATCTCGCACGACGAGCTCCCGGTGAATCAACGTAGTGACCGTAATTCCTGAAAAAAATTAAAAAACTAATTAAATAAAACAAATATATAGAATACATTAACAAAAATAAATAAATCCATAATTTCGATAAACTTGCAAAATTTAACAAAATGATAAAATCATATATAAAATTCATAAAGTTTTATATTTATTCTAAAATTTATAAATATTTCTATAAAATAAAAAAATCTAAAAATCTAAACAAACTTTAAAAAATTTATCCAAAAATTAAATAAAATCTAAAAAACTTTAAAAATGAATAAAAATTAAAAAATATATAAAATCTATAAAATAGGAATAAAATGTAATAAATTCCTAAATTTCTAAAAAAATCATAAAATTTGGAAAAAAGTTTGGAAATTTCATAAAAATGATTAAAGTTTGGAAAATTTTTAAAAATCCTTAAAATCTTTTAAAATCCTTAAATCCTTTAAAATTCATAAAAATCCTTTAAAATTCATAAAAATTCAAAAAATTCATAAAAATTCACAAAAATCCATATAAACTCATAAAAATTCAAAATAATTTAAAAATTATAAAAATCCGAAAAATACATAATTTAATAACAATTCTATCAATTATAAAATTAAAATTATATAATCCTTACTGAAAAATCTCACAACCTAAACTCTAAATCAAAATCAAAAACATAAATCCTTAATCCATTTCAAATCATAAAATCTAACAATCTCAAACTTAAATATAAAAACCTAATCCACTTATCTAACAATCTAACTCCTAATCTCAATTCCATATCCAAAAAGCTATCTCCTAACATACTAATCTAACAATCTAATTCCTAAAATCTAACATGATTAAACAATAAACTTGAAAATCAAAGAAACTTACATGTTATTAGGAAGATTGGCCATATGTGATGAAATTTGGAGAAATTCAAGGGTTTTTCGAAGATTGTAGATGATTTTTTTAGTAATTTGATCGGTTGTAGGAATGATTTTGGCGAAGGAGAAGATGTATTTATAACAGGTTTCCGACGGACTAATCCGTCGGAAATCCGTCGGAAACCAAATAAATTAAATGAAAATTTGGTAACCGCGGGAGCCCAAAAGTTACTTCCCGCGGTAAAAATTAATGATCCGTCGGAAATCCGTCAGAAATTTCCGACGGATTTCCGACGGACCATTGATTTTACCATTAATTTGCATGCATATCCATTGGTGAAGCCCTAAATCCGTCGGAAATCCGTCGGAAATTTCCGACGGATATAGGGTTTTGATCGTATTTTAAATCGTTTTAGTGTTTAACGGATTTGTATATGGGATATTTACGCATTTCACTACTGAATAATGTTTAAATCATCTTCTTAAGTTATAAAATTATCAAACTAACTATTTCGAAACAAGTTTCTTACATATACAACTAAATGTATAATATTCATTTACTAACATATAACATATAAACTAAAATTTTTATGTAATTTTGAATTTTAAGATGTTTCAATTGCTATTTTGTTTGAAATGTTTATGTATTAAACTAACATTGATGTTTCAATGGACCAAGTGCTAAAAACTTTGTAATATAACAATGAAACCCTAAAACCGTCGGAAATCCGTCGGAAATTTCCGACGGATTGCCGACGGATTGTTAAAACATGTGATAAATGTTTAGCAATCGGAAAAAATTATTAATTTATAGATTCCGTTGGAAATCCGTCGGAAATTTCAGACGGATTTCCGACGGATATAGGGTTTTATCGATTTAACAAAATAAATAAATAATTTTAGTGGTCCGTCGGAAATCCGTCGGAAATTTCAGACGGATTTCCAACGGAATCTATAAAAAATTTATTATTTATTTTATTTTAATATATATATGTCTATTTAAATTCATAAAGTATAAAACTTATTCATCAAGTATTCAATTTAAAGTATAAATGATATAAATGAAACATCTATAAAAAATTATTATTTATTTTATTTTAATATATATATATGTCTATTTAAATTCATAAAATATAAAATTTATTCATCAAGTATTCAATTTAAAGTATAAATGATATAAATGAAACATCTGTAAAAATTTTCAAGTTCATTTATAAAAGAAAAATCCATATAACTAAAACATACCATAAAAATCTAAAATAAAATTTATAAATGAAAAATACCTAAAATTTAAACTAAAATCCATAAATGAAAAATACATAATATAAATGAAAAATACATGATATAAAATAAAGTCCAAAATATAAATTCTAAACTACTCAGACTCTTCGGAAGATCCATCTGAAGGAATTGAGTCTGAATCTCCAGAAAATTCGCCGTGTGATTCCTCTGAGTCTGAATTCACTCTATCGGAGATGATATCTGTGAAGTCGATAACAAGATCAACATCAAATGAAGCTTCTGGTGGATCCATTTGACCACTTTCGGTTGGTTGCAAAGCATCAAGTTCAGGAACTCCGTAAATTCTTCCTCTTGGGTTAACTGATGTTACGGTGATCCAAGGGTCTGAGAGTCTTGTAACTCGAGGATATGGAATGTAGCAAACCTAAAATGTTTTTCAATGAACGACGGCCATATTAATACATGAAACATATTAATATAAATATCATACCTTTCATATTAATACAAATATAACTAAAACATACCTGATCTGCTTGTGATGCAAGGATGAATGGATCATATTTAACAAGTCTCCGTCTTGAATGTACCGATGTAATACCGAATTTATCAACTAGAACACCACGCCCAACGAATGGATCATACCAATCGCACATAAATACAATGCATCTTAAGTTCAACATTCCAGGGTAGCGGATTTCTAATATTTGTTGAAGAATGTCGTAGTAAACAATATCACCAGATCTCGCAGAGATCCCGTAATCAGATGTTGTCCTCGTACTTTCCCCATCATAAACCTTAAAGGCATATCCCCTAGTGCAATACCTAGGGTAAGAAGTCGCAATGTAGTTTGGACCATTAACGAACTCTACTAACCATGATGGAAATGTTTGCCCACCATTTATTCCTTCAGTAACCTAAAACAATAAATAAGAAGTCAGTGCAAGTAAAAAACAAATTGCAAAGTCAAAAATTAACAAACTTACGTAATATTGCAACCAAGGCGCGAAATCATTCTCTTTTAGAGATTCAAGTTCCTCTTCTGTCTTATTCGGATAGTAACTACGAACTATTGCCATGTAAATCCTGTAAAAAAAACCAAATGAGAGTTAAATTCAATAGTTAAATGAAAATCTTAATAGTTATATTGTTAAAAATTCAAATATCATACCTTTCGTATTCCATAATATCCTCACAATTTGTGAGAATATACATATGTAAGTGTGCATGTTCCTGCTCTGTAAGTTTTCGTTTCTTTCCTTTTCCACTAAGACGACCAACTTGAGCAAACAACTGAGGGACAACCACGCTATAAATTGGCCTCTCACCTCGATCATCATGGCGAGCTGGCCGTCGACTCTTCGTTCGGACTTCTGATGGAAAGTAATATTCAGCAAAATGAGAAGCTTCTTCGTTGATGCTCTGTGCGACAATAGATCCCTCAACTCTACTTAAATTTTTAACTTTTTTCTTCAGATGGAACATGTAACGCTCAAACGGATACATCCACCGGTATTGAACAGGTCCTCCTAGTGCTGCTTCTCGTGGAAGGTGGATTGGAAGATGTTCCATGACATCAAAGAACGACGGGGGAAATAACTTCTCGAGATTGCAAATGATCATTGGTATATTGTCTTCTAAATTGCGAATTCCATCAACGGTAAGTGATCGTGTGCACAAATCTCGAAAGAAACCACCAACTCCTGCATTTAATACAATTATATAGATAGAAACATTTAATACAACTCCTGCATTTAATACAATTATATAGATAGAAACATTTAAATTATTAAAATCATGGCATTTATAAGAATATATACCTGCAATTGCATAGTGAACATCTTCTGGAAGTAGTTTGGCAAATGCAAATGGAAGGAGGCGCTGCATCACAACATGACAGTCATGACTCTTCATTCCAATAAACTTTCCTTCTCCATAATCAACGCAATTACGCAGATTTGATGCGTATCCATCAGTGAATTTAACATCTTCACGAATCCAATCAAAAAAAGCTTTTTTCTTTTCTTGGTTCAACCGGAACGCAGGCATCGCACATTTACCATTTGGTAGAACTTCAAGTACATCCCGAGAACAAATCAATGGCAAGTCTAGTCTAGACTTCAGATTGTCTTTTGTCTTCCCATGGACGTTTAACACAGTGTTCATGATGTTGTCAAATAAATTCTTCTCAATGTGCATAACATCAAGATTGTGCCTCAATAAATGGTCTTTCCAGTAAGGCAAGTCCCAAAAAATACTCTTTTTGTGCCAATTATGATTTTCACCGGCACCGTAAATAGGTTCATGCCCATTACCACCACAATCTGGAGTTCTCTCAGCGCCAAAATCTCTTAATTGTTCCAATATACTTGTGCCGTCTATCTCAGGAGGTGGACCATCAAATACTTGTTTATCCTTTGTAAACATTTCCTTAGAACGACGATAAGGATGATCACTTGGAAGAAATCTTCTATGGCAATCAAACCAAGAAGTCTTTCTTCCGTGCTTTAATTGAAATGCATCAGTGTTATCTTGGCAATATGGACACGATAATCTTCCATGAGTTGTCCATCCAGATAACATACCATATGCTGGGAAGTCATTAATGGTCCACATTAGAACCGCACGCATCTTAAAATTTTGTTGCAATGACACATCATACGCTTCAACACCATAATTCCATAGCATTTGTAACTCATATATCAATGGCTGGAGAAATACATCAAGCGATCTCTTAGGATGCTCTGGGCCGGGAACAAGCACAGAGAGGAACATAAACTCTCTACGCATACACAAAGATGGAGACAAGTTATAAGGTGTAACAATTACAGGCCACAACGAATACTGTCTTCCATGCTTTCCAAATGGGTTGAAACCATCTGTACATAGTCCGAGGTATACATTCCTTCGCTCGAATGCAAAATCTGGATATATTGATTGAAAATGTTTCCACGCTTCTGCGTCTGAAGGATGTGTAATATCTCCGTCTTGTCTATGCTCTCCATGCCATCTCATTGCCTCTGCCGTGCACTGAGATTGATATAACCTCTTCAACCTCTCCGTTAACAGTAAATACCACATCCGTTTAAAGGGAATTTTAACTCTTCCACTACTCTCCTGATAACGGAGTTTACGACAAAATCGACATTTTTTGCGGTTTTCATATTCTCTCCAATATATCATACAGTTGTTGATGCACACATCTATTGTCTGATACGGCAAACCAAGACCAGCTACAAGTTTTTGTACCTCATAGTATGATGCTGGTGAAAGATTGTCTTCAAGCAATATATCTTTCACAAAATCGGCTATAGCATCAACACATTCTTCCGCCAAATTGTAGTCCGTCTTAATGGTCATCATTCTACTAGCAGATGATAACGGCGAATGACCTTCTTTACAACCGCTATATAGTGGTTGTTTCGCTGCATCTAACATATCAAAAAATCTTTGTGCTTCTAAATTTGGTTCTTCAACCCTATCTCCATCTACAGATGTTGACTGCATATTCTCTCTAAACGCATCATTCACCATCTCAACAGTACCTACACCAAAATCTACTTCCGTTCTATGTTCTTCTAAACTATCTGCAATATATGGTTCACTAGTACTACCATAATCATAATTTGTTTCTCCGTGTAGATACCAAATTTTGTACCCCGGCATAAACCCATTGTAATACAAATGCCTCCAAACAATCTCTATCTTAATATTATGGGAATTCATACAAATAGAACATGGACATTTCAACTTACGAGTATTTTTTGCTCCAGGTTGATTTCCAGCCAATTCCATAAACTCGCATATACCTCGAGCATACTCATCTTTCAAGATATTTGACTCCGGATCCATCATCGGGTCATCCATCCATGATCGAAAATTATTAGAAGACGACATTTATTTAAATTTTTTTTTGTAAGAGATTGTAAATGAATAGTAAAGTGTGAAAGAATAGAGAGAAGTGTGGATGAATAGATTGAGAGAAGTGTGAATGAATTGAGAAGTGTTGAAACATTTATAAAGGGACGTCATCCGTCGGAATCCGTCACAAATTTTTAAATTCCAAACGGCTATTGTTTTTTTCCGACGGATTTCCGACGGACCGCCGACAGTCCGTCGGACATCCGTCAGAAATTTCCAACGGATTCCGACGGTTTGTGTAACGGCTACATTAACGTTCGTTTTTTCTGACGGATTTCCAACGGACTGTCGGCGGTCCGTCGGAAATCCGTCGGAAATTTCTAACGGATTCCGACGGACAATGCAACGGCTACATTAACGTTCGTTTTCTCTGACGGATTTCCGACGGACTTTTGTCAGTCCGTCGGAATCCGTTGGAAATTTCCGACGGATTATATCCGTCGGTAATCCGACGGTTTCTATCGGTTTTCCGTCAGAAATTTCTGACGGAAATAAGTCCGTCGGAAACCTCTGTCGGAATTGCGGTAGTTTTCTTGTAGTGTATCAAGCAATTTATGAATGCTTTATATCTCAAAACTCATCGTCTTTTAGAAAAAGTCCCGCTCTTTGCATTTATAATATGGCTATTCATGTTACCGCTTATAAATTATAAGTTAATTTTCCACATAAACCATTAACTCATTCAATCATGCATTTTTTGTTAGTATCGTTAGCTATAAATAATATTAGACGATAGTTAATAAACCTAGCAATTTATTTTCTATTATTGCTCTTACTTCTAGTTTAACTTTTTATGTTTTCATTAAAGTTCTTCTTTTTTAAATTTTTTTTGGTGGTCTTAGTATATTTCCAGCACAGGAAAGGTTTTTCTATACATAGCATCTATTAAAACTCGTTTGACGCAATCAACTATTGTTTCCTCGAAAATGATTTGACATGAAACAATTTTACCAAAATGATAACCCCACACAAATAGCTTGATAACCATTTCAAATAGCTCAACGAATGCACCATAAAGACTCAAATAAATAATAATCAAATAAATCAAGAATCACAAACTTTTCGTCTTAGCAATCTTCATCAAACCACCGATCTTTACCATAAGCTTAGCCACTTTCTATTCCAAAACTAAATATATCATCGTTCTTCACAGACTACTAGATTTAGAGACAAACTCTACCTTTTAATTCCCCAAAAGCTATTAGGGAGCAACTCCGGCAACTACTTTGATTTCTGCATCAACAAGCTGTCGGGTAAGATATTTCGTCGTTGTATCGTAAATTGTCTCCAGAACTAGACTTTTCGTGGTTGGTTTCCAAATTGATTCCATTACTACGAAGGGCCTACATATACAATTATAAATATATGCTCATTTAAAACCCTCATAGAGAGATTCATGCATCTATACACCTCATTTAAATCCCTCATAGAGAGATTCATGCTTCTATACACCTCATTTAAACCCCTCATAGAGAGATTCATGCATCTATACACCTACATTTATTTTGTTTTAGTTTGGTTTAATAATAATATGATATTCGAAACCTATTGGTACTAGTGACATCGAATGACTACAATTAGTAACCTTATTACCTTAAAAGCTTCCATCACACGTCTGCCAAAACCGCGGTAAATATGTTTTACCGTAACCTAAGTTAACCATAAACTACCTAATTAATCATTCTGTTAATTCATAATATCAGAAGATGAGAAGATCAATGACATCGAGAAGGCACCAAACCAAAGAATGTCCCAGAAAAAAGCAGATAAAGAGGGAGGTAGAACAGAAGAATATTTTAATAAAGGAGGAACAAATAGTAAAGTGGATTAAGGCACCAATTTCGTCTCCATTACACTAAACAGTTTTAATTAAGTACCAAGACTCGGCGCCGTTATCTTGGCGCCATTCGCGCTTCCCTCTTATCTTTTCTCTCCTCTTTTTAAATTCACGATCCCTTAAACCCTAACCTAATTAACCATAAACTACCTAACTATACCCATATATGAACACATTCTCTTACTACCTAACTATACCCATATATGAACACATGATCTTACTACTGGCCTTTCCGATGGCTCCTCTGCTCATGTACACACCCTAAACCATTTAACTTATTAAAGACAATATCTTTCTCAGTACCATTGATAACTAATTAAGCAGGAGAATTCTTATATGTATTGCAGGTGGACTTCACCGGTGGGTATTACGACGCAGGAGACAACATCAAGTTCAATCTCCCAATGGCGTTTACCACCACAATGCTCTCATGGAGCATAGTGGAATATGGTAAGCGGATGGGTCCTGAGCAGGGCCGGCTCTGACCTAAAGTAGAGTAAGCTGCTGCCAAACATATATCAATTATTATAGGGATCATATATATAATATGTATTTGGTGTAGTGGATGAGACTTTAAATCAGTGGAAATGTGGAAATTTCAATTTCGAGCTAACTTATCAGTAAATTTTTTACATATTGTTATAATTTAGATAAAAAAAATTATTTTGTTTTAGGTCCAACATCACTTCGGACCGGGCCTAGTCCTGAGCTACAAAATGCACAGTGTGAACATCCGTTGGGCCACCGATTATCTTCTGAAATGTGCTAGAGCCACTCCACGGAAGCTTTATGTTGGGGGATTTCAATCCTAACCCTAACATTCTCACAGGAGCAATCGTTGGAGGTCCGAATCAGAACGATGGATATCCAGATCAGGCGACTAATATCAACCCTGCCTTCGTCGGACCTTTGGCGTGCTTCGCCGCTGTCGATCGGCGTGAAATTGAATCCGCCACGCACTTTGTTTCTCCCGTTTCGGAAAATTGTTAGTTAAGATCCGTTGGCCTAAGCCTAACGTGAAAATCAGTAAGGGACAAGTAATTTAAATGTAAACTCTTAGTGGGCTAAGACCCAATATTAATGGACCCGACAGGAATATTTCTTGTGGTTTTAAATCTTAAGATTATCTTTATGCGTTTCAAATAATTTAAACAAGACCTTTAGAGCACCTCGAGCTCTTAAGAGTTTTTTAACAGATGTTTTTAAAGTTATAGAGAAATATAAACCTGTAACCGGTTCTTAATTAAAAGTTCTGTAACCGGTTCTTAATTAAAAGTTTTGAAAACTGATTCTTAACAAAAAAATTTTAAAATACATTTACTAATATGATAAAAATATTAGTAAAAAACTTAGGTTTTTAACGGATGGAAATGGCCTTATAGCTAAGCTAGTATTAAGCTCCATGAAATTAGTTAACGTTTGGTTATAGCATAAAAGAACACTATAATATTAACATGTCATCAGTATCAAAGATTAAAATACATAAAAGATAACAGGGTTATAATTTTCAACTACATAAAAAAGTAACGTATTATAGTTTCTTTCAAACAGATATTTCTAATTTATGATAAGTTGATTCTAAAAATATGCTAGTAATTAATATTGTGTTAATTTTTGAAATATACAAAAATATATAAACCATTTGCTACGCGCTAGTTAAAAGTAAATTATGTAAGAGGTCGGCGAAGGCGAGGTCGACGCAGAAGAATTCGCCAGGTGTTGGAGTAGAAGGGAGCAATCCAAGGTGGCTCTCTTTACGCCACGTCATTAGTCAATCTCATGGGACCCATCGCCTTAATCCCGATCGTCATTTTCCTTCTCTACCGTTCACTAGTTTCCTAATTTGTATTTATTCAATTATTTGATTTAAAATTTTTTGGTGCCAAGCATTAGTATGAACTATGAGGTAAGATATTTTTAGAAGAAAAAAGCAGTATTTAACTATTTCAATTTTCCAAAACGTATCACTTTTGTTTGTTATGTACGATAACACTGTTATAGAAAGGTAACTTATTGCTTGTTGATTTGAAATTGGAAGCCAAACAAAATTTCAGAAGATAATGAAGTTATTAAAAGTACTATAACTTAAGTGTCTAGTAATATTGGTATGATGCTTTACAAAAAATGTACACCGATAATAATCGTCGAAAAAATCAGGAAACGAAAACAGTGTTTAGTGATTAAAGTCCTAAGCTATAATAAAAGGCGACCATTAACTTAATCCGCCTGTTTTCGGGTTTTTTTGTTTTCTCGTTTAGATAATTCATCTCGACGAAGATGAGAATTGATATTTGTTTAATATCCAAAGATGACTCATCTAAATGGAACATCTGAATGATTTTTAAAATTTAGGCAATATTTTAAAAACTATTTGAATAAATTAAATTCGACCATTTGGATGGAAATTGTTCATGCAAATATAACAAATAACAAATGTACCTTTAACAAATTTATTTTTTTTGTTGATTTAATTTTTTTTTATTATATCAATATATATAATAGAAAGATAAATTTTTCAAACATGTAAAATCATAAATAAAATTATATTTATTTTTTGAATTAGATTAATAACTATTGATATAATTATTTGTTAAACATGTAAAAATATAAATAAAAGTATATTTATTTTTGAATTATTTATTTATGAAAATTGATAGATTATTTTTATAAATATTGATATAATTATTTTCATAAACATTGATATATGTTTCTTATAAACTTTATAAACGTATTGGATATTACGTTTGTTGATCTTATTTTTCCGCCAAAATTGCAGTTTCAAGTTTTTGGCAGGAAAACGCAATTTTAAGATTTTATTATTTTATTACAAAAACGTAATTATGCGATTTTGCGTGTTTTGCGAAAAACTCGATTTCACGATTTTGGAAAAAATGTAATTCCGAGATTTTGCGGATTTGGTCAAAAACGCCATTTTTGTGTTTTTTTGCTTAAATTGTGATTTTATAATTTTGGCGAAAAACGTTATTTTGTGAATTTTTTTCGAAATTACGATTTCACAGATTTTGAGGAAAAAAAACCCAATTCCGAGATTTTATGGTTTATCGCAAACAAAAAGTTCTCCAATTTTGCATTTTTAGCAGAAAAACTCAATTTCACGATTTTAGAAAAAAATAATTCATAGATTTTGCGGTTTCGGCCGGAAACACAATTTTGTGTGTTTTGCTAAAATTGTGATTTTTCTGTTTTTGTGGAAAAATGTCATTTTACGATTTTCCGTCGAAATTTCGATTTCACAGTTTTTATGGAAAAACCTAATTCCAAAATTTTATGGTTTTATAGCAAAAACGTAATTATGCAATTTTGCGTTTTTAGCATAAAATTGTCATTTCTGCAAAAAACTCGATTTCACGATTTTGAAAAATGTAATTTCGAGATTTCGCAGTTTTGGCCGGAAACATCATTTTGATTTTTGCTAAAATTGTGATTTCATGATTTTGGCAGAAAAACGTCATATGAAATTTTATGTCAAAATTGCAATTTTACGGGTTTTACTAAAAAACTTAATTCCAAGATTTCTTGTTTTATCTCAAAAATGTAATTCTGCGATTTTGCATTTTTATCGGAAAACATCATTTCGTGAATTTTTCTCAAAATTTCAATTCACAATTATTTTAAAAGTTAAATTTATTTTAAAACAAAAGGTTAAGAGTCGTAGGATTCAATCTTTAAAGTCGAGTGAAATTGATTTTCGAGTTGTTAAAAATTTTTGGAAAAAACTTTTGTAAGGCAATGATTACTTTTCCTTCGAGAAAGCAAGTGAAGTGAATGGGTTACTCGTAGAATTTTTGTTTTTGTGGAGGGATAATAATTTAAATTCGATAAAATCAATTGTGTATTTGGTTAATATTGTAGTTGGTAACAACATTTGTGTCCATTAACCCCTCAAATAAATTGGCAATTAGGTAGATCCAAAAAAATAAAAAAAAATATCAACATA
Source organism: Cardamine chenopodiifolia (assembly GCA_963922655.1). Lineage (NCBI taxonomy): Eukaryota > Viridiplantae > Streptophyta > Magnoliopsida > Brassicales > Brassicaceae > Cardamine > Cardamine chenopodiifolia. The sequence goes on along the minus strand of OZ000476.1, from coordinate 14,373,564 downwards.
GAAATTGTTTGTAAATTAGTTGAGCAAATCAAATCAAATTTTCCTTTTCAATTTGTTAGAGATTTGAGTACAAAAAGTCTAATAATATCTAGGCGAAAACATAAAAATAAATAATATTGTTTTAAAAATAGTCTGTTTACAGCTCAGCACATAATTTGATTTGAATGTAAGGTATGTGAGGAAAAAAATTTAAAAGAAAAAGAAATAAATGAATTGCCAAATTCAAAAGTGCGACTGGTACCATCTTATGTATATAGTATATACATTGCTCCAGGTTTTCCACAACCATCTCTATCCATTGAGATCAGTTCTGTCAGACTATACAGATTCCGCGGTTTTTCATTTTAAATATACATTTTGACTCTTCTCTTTTCCTTTAACACCACAACGGTTAAAGAAATAAAATCTGGTGTAATTGTATCTGAGTTCTATAAATTCCGTGAAAAAGTGGCAGAGATTAAGGTGCGTTTCATCGACTGTGATGCAGAGACGGAGTAGATCGTCGGAATTTCATCGACCGCTATTTAAACGATCAGAAACCCATCGGAGACGGCGGCGTTGAAAAGGTTTTGTTTTGAAGAAGCTTCCCGAATCTTCCTTCGGTTTCTCTTCTTCAATCTCCGATTCGTTCTCAGGTAATTCTTACTCCCGTCAATTGTTTTTATATCCGCAATTGGATCTGGAAATCGATGATTTGCGTCGTCGGAAATTTTTGTAGCTTTGAGTCAAGTGCTCTATTGTCTTTGTTTGTATATAGTATACAATCTTTGTTTCTCTTGGTCTAGTTAAACAATTTGGTTTAGTAGTGAATCTGATATGCATCGCTATTAGCAGGTGTGAATAATCCATTTGAGCCTTGTTTGGTGATCTGATTTGGTTGGATGTGAAATGCAAAGATCACGGAGAGCTCTTCTGGTTAGAAGAAGAGTTTCTGAGAGTACTTCTAATGAAAGGAACCGCTTCTACAAAGTTTCATTGTCTCTGGTTTTTCTCATTTGGGGGCTTATTTTCTTATCTACATTGTGGATCAGTCATGTTGATGGAGACAAAGGTTACTTTTTTAAAAGCAGTACATATATAAGTTCAAACGTTTTAAAAAACTAAGCTTTAAGGATCATCAAACCTGATGTCAACATCTGCTTTTCAAAGAAATGACAATTATGAAGATGTTTATACTTAGTATTGGGTTGTTCCTCCTTATCTGAATCGTATTAAGCTTACTCTTGGGTATTTGCAGGTAGGTCTTTAGTGGTCTTGGTAGAAAAAGGTGATCCAGATGATGCTAAGGCAGATGAGACAGCTGAGTCTGTTGATGCACCATTATCACTAGATGTTGATGAAGCCACAGCCAAAGAAATCAACGGCTCAGAAATCATATTGAAACAAATAGAAGTCGATATCGCAATTGCAGGAAATGTTACAGAAACCAAACAAAATGACTTTGTCAAGCAGGATGAGAGTAATAATAACACAGATCCAGGGAATGTTACAGAGACCACTGCCTCAAAGCTTGATCAGCTATCTCGTGCTGTTCCTCTTGGCCTTGATGAATTCAAGAGCAGATCATCCAATTCTAGAGACAAATCTTTGTCAGGCCAAGTCAGCGGTGTGATTCACAGGATGGAACCTGGTGGGAAAGAGTACAATTATGCAGCTGCTTCAAAAGGCGCAAAGGTCTTATCTTCTAACAAGGAAGCAAAAGGAGCTACAAGCATCATAAGCCGGGACAAAGACAAGTATCTCCGAAACCCATGTTCTACCGAGGGGAAGTTTGTTGTCATAGAACTTTCAGAAGAAACGTTGGTGAACACAATCAAGATTGCAAATTTTGAACACTACTCTTCCAATCTGAAGGATTTTGAGATTCTAGGCACCTTGGTTTATCCGACTGATACCTGGGTTCATCTAGGGAACTACACAGCTTTAAACATGAAGCATGAGCAAAATTTTACACTCGCAGATCCCAAATGGGTGAGATATCTAAAGCTCAATTTCCTAAGCCATTATGGTTCAGAATTCTACTGCACCTTGAGTTTACTAGAAGTCTACGGAGTGGATGCTGTGGAACGAATGCTGGAGGATTTGATATCTGTCCAAGACAAAAACATATTGAGACCTCAAGAAGTAGACGATGAGCAGAAAGAGAAGAAGCCTGTACAAGTGACAGAGTTCTCTGAAAGTGATGAAGACGGGAGCAAACAGAAGGAGAAGGAACAAGAAGCCTCACCAGAGATTGCGATTGTGAAAGCTGAAGTATCAACTGAGAGAAAAAAGCTGCCAGATCCAGTGGAAGAGATTAAACATCAACCAGGAAGCAGAATGCCGGGAGACACGGTGCTTAAGATACTAATGCAGAAGATAAGGTCACTGGACTTGAACTTATCAGTGCTGGAGAGTTACTTGGAGGAACTGAGCTCGAGATATGGGAAGATATTCAAGGAGATGGACCTGGAGGCGAGCAAGAGAGAGAATGAGGTAGCTATTCTGAGACTAGAGGTAGATGGAATGAAGGAGAGGGAAGAGAATATGAAGGAGGAGGCCATGGAAAGGAAAGAGTGGCGGAAGAGAGTGGAGACAGAGCTTGAGAAGGCTGAGAAAGAGAAAGAGAAAGTGAAAGACAGGTTGGAGCAAGTGTTGGAAAGAATGGAGTGGATGGAGAAGAAAGGTGTGGCTGTGTTCACCATATGTGTCGGGTTTGGAGCTGTGGCGGTTGTAGCCGTGGTTCTTGGGAAAGGGACAGTTCGAGCAGAGAAGCCAGGTGGCTTGGCTTGGCTTCTGTTATTGATAAGCTCGACATTCGTTATGTTCGTTTTGTCTCTTTGATGAGAAGAGTTCTCAGTTTTGGTCTTTCTTTTTGTTTTCTAGTTTTTACTGTAGAGTTAGTAGAGTCTTTATACCAAATAAAACGATAGAAAGATGAGTTTTGCTGTTCCTATGAGGTTTCATTCAACAGAAGAGTTTTGTTGTAGCCCAACTTTCCGGTTCAAAGGAAGATCAGTTTGTTGTCTTACAATTCTGGACTGTTTTTTTTTTGTCGTCAACAGTAGGTATATTAAGTGATTTGAAATATTTTTCATTTAAGGAGAGCCAGTCAGAAACCAATGAGTTTACATAAGAAAAAAAGAAATTTACGAGCACTTGTTTTTGAGGACAAAAACAAGCATTCTAAACAATGTTACAATTAAACATAAATCTAATACAATACCCTAAATAAAGGAAATTGAAGAGTTTTTGAAGTTGCGGAACTTGTCGCCGAAATGTACCACTTGAAATGGTGTAATGATACATGATGTTCAATGATCGGTCTCTCAAAGATATCACACGAAATACGAAAATATTAATTATATTTTGAGAATCCAAATTTGCGTCATGGATGTTAAAATATTCGGTATTTTAAAAGGAGGAGATACAAGTAGGACGAAAAAAATCCATCGCAAACCTAAAAAGGGAAGAAATAGATAAAAATAATATTTTAGATTTATCGATAGTAAAGATTTGTGATAAGAAAGATTTCTTCCATAAGGATAAAATTAAGGAAAAAGATCTCTCCCGAAGAAACAAAACAATATATAACTCTCCATTTTAAACATAGAAATGATACAAGATTCTTGATACCAAAGGATAATCTCTCCAACCAAGAGGAAAATGATGAACAATATGTCAAACCCAAAAAGTAGACCCAATTAATGGACTGCAAAATTGGGCTGGGACCCAAAAGCACTACACACGATACATGCCTATCCCAGGCCCACCAGAGAGCAGCGCCAGGTTTGGTAAGGACGGCGCAGCAACGGATGGCTCGATTATCCTCGCAACTCCGATTGTCTTTACCGAAAAGAAACACGGCATATACGTGATAGACAGTGTGAGGCAGCTCCGATCTGAAAAGATTGTTTCTGGCGGCGGTGGTCTTCATAGGAAATATGAGATCTGCGATGAAAGGAGCAGTGGTGAGCTTTCATCGAGAAGGGATCTTCGTCTATAGGAACCAAGAAGGAGTCTGTGATGGTGCTGAAAATCAGCGGACGAATCACACGAATGGCTGGAAAGAGCAATGAGAAAAGCGAAGAGGCAAATCTATGATCAAAAGTTTTTTGGCTAAACGCCGAGACACAAACTCGAGCACCGAAGGTCAGAATTTCTGCTGGTGGAGTAGGCGTGTGATGGATCGGGAGAAAGAAGATCTTTGGATTAAAACCGAGAAACTCTCCATTCTAAGAGAGGATTGAAGGAGAACCACATCTGAGCCGGAGAAACACTTACGGCGGAGCCACCCGTGAGCGCTATAACCAGACACTTCTACAATGATAAGCGCTATAACAGTTCTTCGAGCAGATCTCGAGAAAGTTTTAGATCCAATGGATCTGAGAGAGCCAACGAAATGCAAACCGAGTTTGCAGTAGCTTGAGCCCTTTGGGTCGCCGGACTCTTCAACTGTTAGCAAGATACCAGAGCAAAGAACAGAGAAATACAATAGCGAGAGGAGGCTCGGAAAGAGAGGAAGCATCGGTGAAGCTTAGAGAGGCATAGATCTTTGGCCCTTGAGACCGAGAGGTTCTGGCCGGAAGCTACAAATTGGAGTGTGTACATCTTGAATAGGATTCCGACTACAGCAGTGGAGGGTATGACTCCGGAATAAGCTTGGAGTGATCAGACTCCATTTGTAAGTCTTTTTAAACTCTTTGGTTTTATTGCTCATGCTCACATTCCAAAAGAAAAGCGAAAGAAGCTGGATGGCAAAAGTCTTTAAGTGTGTAATGTTTGGGGTGAGTAAGGAGTCCAAAGCATACAGACTATACGATCCAGTAGAAAACAAAAGCATCATAAGTAGAGACATGGTGTTTGAGGAAGATGCAGATTGGGAGTGTAGTAGTGAGTCAAGAGAGGAATCAAATGTTCTTGAGCTGACCGAAGATGATGAGTTTGAAAAAGAAGCAGAGAGAGGAGATAATAATCCAGAAACGACAGTTACTAATCAAACTTATCAATTGGGAAGGCCTAGAATAACTCCAACTTGGATGCAAGAATATGTGAGTGGCGAAGGGTTATCAGAAGAAAAGAAGAATGTCGATTTTGTTATGTTCATGGAGGTTTTTGGTCGGTTTTCTGCAATAACAGACCCATCGAGCTTTGAGGAAGCAGTGCAAGAAATGAAGTAGAGAGAAGCCATGGATCACGAAATTGAATCCATTGAGAAGAATTTGAGTGGGAGTATCCATGAACCTGCTGATCAAACTCAACACAAACATCAAGTCTGGTCTTGTGGCCGCCAAGTACATTAAGCACCCCACCATTTTCTTGTATAGACTGGCATCAACTTTCTCACTAGAGTCTTCTTCACCAGTTTGGTTCCAGGGACAATTGGATTTCTCACTGCATTGCAATCCTCCATCTTGAACCTTTGTAGTATCTCACGAGCATATTTTCTTTGACACATATATATACTTGTGTCGTCTTGAATTATCTCCACTCCAAGAAAATACCTCATCTCTCCTAAATCCGACATGTCTAACACTGTTTTCATCGAAGCTTTAAACTCTTCCACCATGCTTGGTTTGCTTCCTGTCACGATCATATCATCTAGGTAGAGAGACACAATCAGCAAGTTACCTTCATTATTAGCCTTAACAAACAGTGTAGGTTCATGTGGGCACTTCTCCAGTCCCTTCTTCGTGAAGTATCGTTCAATGCGGCTGTACCAGGCTCTAGGATCCTGCTTGAGCCCATACATCGTCTTCTTGAGCTTGTATTCTTGAGATTCATGACCCTTCTTCGCATACTCTTGTGGCTGATCAACATACATTGTTTCCATTAGTTCTCCATACAAAAACGCACTTTTCACGTCTAATTGATAGACCTTCATGCCTTTTTGTGCTGCTACAGCCAATATAGCTCTAATGGTATCCCATCTTGCAACTGGTGTGAATACTTCAGTGTAATCTATGCCACATTTTTGAGCATAACCTTTTGCCACTAACCTGGCTTTGCACGTGTCTGACTTCTTCGGTTTCATTCAACTTTGTTTTGAAAATCCACTTGACTCCAATAGTAATGACCCCCACTCAAATTCATATGGGGTTGTAAAAAGGGGTTTTCGGTATGTGAAAGACACTATTAATTTGGGTATGCATTATAAGAAGAATGGGAGCAGCATATTTGAAGCATCTTCTGACAGTAACTATGCAGGAGACTTAGGACACCAGAAAAAGCACTTCAGGGTATATGTTTTTCTTGAGTAACGCAGCAATTGTCGAAAAATCCAGTCATGCACAAGAGAAGCAAGCACATTGATGTAAGATTTTATTTCCTTAGGAATCTTACTAATGATGGAGTTGTGGAATTGGTACACTGTAGCACACAGAGACAAATTGCAGACATCATGACAAAACCTTTGAAGATGGATACTTATGAGAAGTTGCAAGACATGCTTGGAGTATGTGATGTTCCACATATAAATTAAACCGACCGGTTTTAGTTAAGGAGAGGATGTGTTCGGGAGAATGAGTCTTGAATTAATCAGAGTTATGAGTCAATTTCTGTTCAATAATGTCCGATTGTTAAGGACACGTTCAACTTTGAATTTGTTTGATTTGATTTTTAAGTAGTTCCAATGTTTAAGGTAGTGAGATTGTAACAGGGTTATAAACAGAGATGTAACTCTATTGAGTAGAATAAGGGAACCAGTTTGCAATCATTTCTATTGTGTCTCTGTTTCCTTTTACATCCACATTTCCACACGTTAAAAAACTTACTAAAATTGTTAGCCAATTAGCATAGAGAATATTTCAATCTTTTTTTTGATAAAAAATAATCAATGAGTCGAAGTCGAAAAACATGACAAATCTCACAATCGTATTGACAAATTTGGGTTTGATTACACTCGCATACACCTTCACTGTCGTTGACGATTGTTTGGGTTTTTTTTTTTGATACGAGGATTGTTAGGTTTATGTCGTGTTTGCAAAACTTACCAATTCTCTTATTATTATTATTATTATTTTTTAATCCGGTTACTCATTGAGGAATGTTTGATTATGTGTTTTTGCAAGTTTGGGTTTGATTACACTATCGCATAAACCTTCACTGTGAAAAAGCAAGCTGAGAAACTACCGAGACTAAAATGAGATAACAGTATCAAAAGTCATAAAGAGGAACTCGTACCTTAACAGTTTCAAGAATACATCATAACCCATAATACTGGCTTTAGATTCACTTTGAAAGATTTGACTTCTCTTACATACTCTTCATAAGGAGCCAACATATGTTCTTTTTTTCAGAAAGTCTTGATGTATTTCTTGATCTCGAACATAAAAGATTTCATGGAGACAAGATCCCTGTTCAGAGCAGATCCACCATCTATCTTCTTGATGCAATCTGTGAGTCTTGTGTAATAGAGCAAAAGTTGTGTCAGTGCAGCTCTCAAAATATCCATACCACACAAGAAGTTGCTGAAGGAAGTCATGATATCTTTGTCCATCAATTCTATCACTGTCTTCCATCTGCTTCCAAAGTCGCTCACCAGTGGCTCTACTTCAGCAACTGTGATGGACTTTTCTGGATTTGAACTTGAATCATCAGCTGCTACATATTTTACAGTTTAGTGGTTTATTTGACTTTAATGATGATTAATGTGAGGACAAGAAAAAAAAGAAGTTGCTTACAAGGTCGACTTTTCACAAATTTGATTAAATCACTGAAATGCTCAACCAGCAATTCTTCCTGCGAGATTATAAAAAAAGATTAACAAAATAATAAAATGGACACATAATACGAATAAACATCTTTTTGGTGTTAGCATCTGTTTATGGTCTTTCTTTATCTTGACCAAACAAAAACACCATCACTGAAAAAATATTGAATGAGTCTGAGTTGACATCAAATGTAAGGGTATGCTACTACAAAGCCATGCTTGTGTTATATCCATGAAGCAAATTATCAGTGCAACATGACTTCGAAAAATTAAGATAATCAAACTGCAACTATGGCCCTTACCACAAATAACGAAGTGTTGCTCTTTAGCAATTCCTCAAAATGCATTTGAATTTTCCCACCTTCTGGTCCAGCTTCCTAAAATACAGAAAAATGATAAAAAAAATATTTATTCTGGTAGATATGAGTTAAGATTCGTAGAGAGTTCAGATATGACTGATTCAAAAAGGTATTTCAAACCAAGAAAAGACTGTCTACATGGGTGCACTTAACATGAGACGGCCATGGAATCAACTCACCTTCAGCACAGCAATAGTCATATCGTAGTTGTTTATGAGAAACACAATTTGCTGCTTTGGCCTGGGGAACAACGAAGCAAGCTTGAGAATCAAGCCATCTACAGCCATTCTTAAACGCTCCAAATTTATATCAAGCTGCAGAGTTTCATAGACAAAGTCAAGAGCTTTGAGAGACAAGCTCCAGGTAATACATAATATAAGAGACAGAGGAAACACTTATAACGAACCTGCCCGTCTCCATATTCAACATTCAGGTGAATAAATGAAGCCGTGAACTCGGCATAACGCCTCATGACATAGTGAGGATGAACATCATCTTCCCATAATGTCTTTATGTTTGCATCTCGCAAACTGCTGAGGTGGGAGTCAAACACCATTTTGAAACGAGGCCACAAAGAAATATTAACCTGCTCAATTTGCAAAATGCAAAAGATTCATCGAGAGAGGAATATGGAATCTAAGGAAATCAACCATAACCATATCTATGAGCTTATATCTAAAATCTGTACAAGACCTTCAAAGTTATACCCAAAAGAAAACATATACTGACCAAGTGAAAACAGCTGATGATAAGCAAAATAATAATGAACACTTTTAATTGCTTTAACTGCAACATATATATTTAAGAGTAGACCTAACAGAATAAAAGAGATAAGGAGTTATGAACCTTGTCCAAATATGAATCCAGGCATGGAATCCCCCGGCGAGACATGGTAAGCTGCGAAAAAGGTGGGAAATTGAACATTGCTTAAAACTTATAGTGGATTAAATAAACCATCATGACCCTTGCAAAAGGCTGGGATCATGAAAATAAGTAATACATAAGCTGTACTAGATTACTATACTGTCAAGGCAAAATTTAGACTGATCGTGGAGCGTTTATGTGGACCAGTTGAAGTTATGTAATCCAAAACATCTTTCCTAAAAGACCAGTATATCTGAATCTTTAGTTTACAAGACACTAGGGGTCCTCCTTCCAATGCGGAATGATACATAGATATATATATCTAACCATACTTCACTGGACCACAAACTTCTAATGCATTCTCACATACGAATGCGACTAAAAATGTAAACAGAAGGTAACTAAATTACAGGATTCCATGAGATTCACCAAAACACAGATAACTAGTAATTGGGTCATCATTAATACCTGGTGGTGGTATATAATGCGAATCATAAGCATCAGGCCGATAGCATCATAACAGTTTGAGAGAACGGGATTGAAGTGCTCATCAATGACAGAAAATGGACCTGTATCATGGAATTTTCAGAATTTATCCAAAAAAGTGCTACAATCATCATATCACTTGTAAAGTAGAACAGCAGCTTTCTATCCGGAAGAAGACAAGATATTTCTTACTCACTGCTTAACAAGATATTTCTTACACACTACAAGAGATACTGATATGCTTTTAAACAATTAACAAAATCCACATAGTTAGCAAACAGGAGAAAGATAAAAAATTACCCGCAAAAATTTCATAGAATATGGACTCTTCACCAAAGAAATCATCACAAAATATGTACCTGTTAAAATGAAAACAAATGACATTAACCAGGGGGTTGAGCGATGAGCAACAATAACACAAACAGAAAAGGGGAAAAATCAACAGAACTCAGAAGTAGCTGTATCCATAAGTAGCTTGTGCAAACTCCTGAAGAGCACTTCATAAGGATATTTGAGAGAGCTGGCTTCGGCTATGTGCGGGATCAATGCAGGTTGATCAATTTCCTACAGCAGACGTACTGAAACTTAAGTCTTTTAACAAACTTTTAGAATATAATACATCCAATTCAACTCTAAGAAATAGAAAAAGGGTAAGTGAAAATAGGGGTAACTAATATGGTTAAGCCAAACAAACTTTGCATTTACTTCTTCAATATCAGAAAAACCCAAATCGATACTGAACCACATTAATCCAAACTGAAAATGAGAAAAAAAAAAAACACAAACCGTAATTTACAACTATTTGAGGAGCCTTCAAATTGAGGATACATATTGTTAAACCAAAACAGAAATGTACGAAGAGATTTTATTCTTATAATTAAGAACCTAAAACCAATGGTGTACATAAGGTTGACACAATTTCTAATTTATTTGTAAAGACGCACAACTAGAACCATCATTCGAACTAAGAATCAGAACAGCAACTCCTTTTCTATAACGAAGTCGCTAGAGAATGTACAATGGTTGAAAAAATCAATCACCAATGCTAATAACTAAATGATGAATACCTTTATAATTCTTATCCTCTCACCCAAAGCAAAAACAGCAGAACGGTTCTTTAGTGGCTCCCTGGCTCTTGAGAAGAGGCCGGTACTTCTAGTCTCCACCCCAATTAAGTCATATGATGTGGCTATATCTAACTGTAGTTTCTCAAGTGCTTGAATATAAGCACGAAAATGTGCACTTAACACCTGAAACCAGATCTCACAATTCATTAGGTGTAACAACAATTGACAGCCTAAGCTAGCATTTTATCTAACCTGCATACATCATTTAATCATCATAGCTCAATCAACAAAGAAACAAACTAAATTTTTTCCAACTCTGGCGAGAACGCTTGAATGAAGATGGATACAAGAATAGAAGAACTACTTGCATGTAATGTACAACTGGATGTTCAATTCAGAGATTAACCAAAGACAAAACTATTTGTTATCCCTTCCAAAGACGAATCTATCTGTTATCCCTTCCTCATCCAACTAAGACTATAAAGGAGATGCAAGTAATAAAACAAGATAAAAGAAAATCACCTTGTTCATGGTATCAATGTAAGCAGCACGGACATCCATAAACACTTCTTTTCCATGTTCTTTGAGGAAAGAGATAATATACCTATCATTAAATTGTAATTGGTGAATGAAGTATGGATCCAAACAAATCTACTATACAAGAAAAGTAATATCAAGTTGGATATCAGTAACATGCAAAATAAAACAACTCCGCCAACATCACGCATGAAAAATACAAAGCAAGATAACTAACCAAATATTTTGTAAGGTGATGACCACAGACACATTTATGCAGAAAAAAGTAAAATATACATGCAAGATGGGAAATGTTGTCCGATAGTAGTTCCACTATGTACAATCAAGTAAAGGGGCTTGAAGACCATGACTTACTTATATTTTAATAGCACACTCTGTTGAAGAATCTGAATGTTTGTTTTGGGTTTCCTCAGGGCTATAAGCTTCTGGACAATAAAATCATACACCTGCAAAAACGGAAATAAACCTATAAGAACAAATTTAGAATGCTCTGCCCACGTGCATGCCCCTTCAGCACCGGAAGAGAACAAACAAACGAATTGGTGTTAATACAGTACTAAGAATTCATTGAACTCATGCCAGAAGGCCATTTTATCCTGGCCATGAAATCTTTTAGAGTTAAGGAACAATAGCTAAGATAACTTCTCATCTGAATGAGGTAGAATAAGCTGGGTGATGTCAGGAACTTAACGTTTTCTGTACTTACTTATCCAATAAATTAATAACTCTTAGAGACATGCATATATCAAATGTCTGTTTTGAGTCAATAAATACATAACTGTTTGAACCTATCACACTTCCTTCGGCGACATCATAGAAGAAGTCAAACATATAACACAGAAATATATAATCGTCGGTTTCAGGTAACAGAGAAAGTAGATCAATAACCTTCGAAATAGCTTTTTGCCGGAGCTTTTCGAGCTCAGGCTCTACATCTTTTAATGCTTTGGAACTTTTAACTGCTGGATCTGCTTCTACATATTTCAGTTTCTTACTCAGTATTTCAAGCGTTTTCATATACTCTTCATTCACCTGAATAAAGAAAAAAGCACGATTATGAGATTCGAAATATAATCATTCTTATCAATCCATCGTAGGCCTAAATGCCCCAATACAGCTTTACAACAATACATACTCTAGGGACATACCAACAGAGGATGCATGGTGTAAGGAAAAATAAAGATAATAGACCAAATTCACAGTTCTGTTATTTCACAGTGGCAGCATATACCCAGCTTAACCAGGACAGTGTTTTTTTTCCTTATGTTTGTCAGAGTACAGTATGCACCACATTAGGTAATTCTTACGCACCAGAATAAAGAAAAAGGAAAATTTGACAGGTACACCACATGAAAAGATCCTACAAACCCTGCACCCTAGCAAAGCTACATATAATGCGGGAATTTGCAAAATACCTCTCCATCAACAATTACATCTATCATCTTTGGTGGTACTATAATATCTTCGACAAATTTTGCTAGCTTTGATTCTGCCACCTGTTCAAATAGAAGAGATCATTTGGATGAGTAACAGACAACAACAATACCACATTGGTGGAAGCGGCAAGAGATAATACTAATAGTGATTTCTGATTGGCTATACCCTGCGATTTTTCAATCTCAAACCCATGTCCATTGATTTTTCTTGAAGAATCTTTATGTCTGAACTTATAGAACCAATCTCTTCCTGAAAGAAAAAAAAAACATAGTGCGGATTTAGATTACAAGGAAAATATAAATATGTATTTCAAAGTAAACAAATTCCTCCTGTTAAGCAAAACTTAAAATAAGGAGAAGAAGACAATACACACACAAACTCTATAGATGTCTAATTTTCAAATACCTGAAATCCACTGAGCAGAGTCTCCATTTGTGTCAGGATGCTGTCACAGTCACGGATCTGATCGTGAAGTGAGACTAGGTTATCACTTTCTTTTATGTAATCCTGGGTATTCATAGAGTGTAAAGCATTTAAGTAAGCTACTTACAAGACGAAAAATTCCCAAACTTGTAGAACAAAAAAACAGTTACAGGACAAGTAGAAGATAACAAGTGCCACAATGTATCACAGGAAAGAATAGCAACCTCAATAGAATCCAATTCGACCTTCCGTAGATTGTTTTCTACCCCTTTTGCATATTCTCTAAGTTTGTCACCACTGGATAGTATATTGGCAACAACCTGAGCTGACACACAAACAAGATAAAGAGGACATCATAACCTTGGATCTAAAATTTAATGAGTAATCCATGTACAAAGTAACTCAAAAGAGAGTAGAAATGGAAAAAAAAAATCCGAAGTGCTTCATTTACAGCTTTGAAGTTTGATCTGATTTCGGAGAATAGCTTACCTTATCACTTTCACATTCTTCTAGTTCTTGTTGAAGCCCTTCCAATGAAATATCCTCACTGCCCAACAAATTAAATTGTAAAGAGTAATGTCGATTTGATAAATTTCAAGTACGACAAAATGAAAGGAGATCATTCTACTCAGAACAATAAAGAGATGCAGAACGTTACCTGCCGGAATCGTCTTCAAAAGCCAAGTCTCCAACAAATGCTCCTAAATCAAATCCAAGTTTCTCAGGATTACTTAAGTCACCCATAGCTTGCCCCTATGATTTTAAATAGAAGACCGCAGAGAATTAGACACAAACTTCGATAAGAGACCAAACCAGCAAAACAATCATACAGGATCCAGAATCCATGAGTTGGTAAACCACGAATATATAAGGCTAGAAGATCCCGAAAGGCTTACAGCTCCAGAAATCAAATTTAGAAAGAAAAAAAGCGAAAACGAAGTGGAAGTTTACCAATGCGTCAATGGAAATGTCGGACATTTTGCTGATGATACAAGAATGCTCGATCCCTCAACCTATCCAAACAACTATCTGATCAAATATTTGTAAGAAATTAAGAATTGGAAATCAGAATGCCCGAAAGATCTACCTTTTGAGTCTGAAATCAGATTGAGTCCCCCATTACATTTGAGAGTCTTCTTCAGCTTCAGCTTTCCAGATCCGTCTTCTCTAATCTGATAATTTGGTTATCGTTCAACGTTCTCGACCCTTATCAAATCGAACTAGAAAAGCCCATTGGGCCGTTAAAAGACATGGGAAACGGGTTAAAATATGGGTCGCCCCGTTTTATATGGATAAAACCCGTTTTGATAAATCAGAAAGCCTCAAATGACGTGTACGGCCTAATTTCTGGATGGAAAAATAATCTATTATACACTCTTCTATTTTTTACTTTATTTTTTTAATAAAAATAATAAAATTATTATTATCTTAGACCAAATCAAGTTATATTATTGTAATTGTAAATGATATAAAGAAAACACACAATTCATGGTGTTTCTTTTTCAGGAATTTTTACACACGAAACCTGGCATGCTCTGTTTTTGAAACTAGCATGTCCGCTATAAGACTTCTAATCATCCGGCTTCTGCCATTTTCATTGGCACATATATTATTTTGCGGTAAAAGAATTTTGGTTTCAGCTTGATAGACAGGTTCAAACATCATAGCTTACAACTTCAAGACGAGAAACACTAAAAGAAAGAAAAAAAAACAAAAACTAGCGAAGGAGAGTCATCTGTTGGACATTGACAGGATATGCGTCGGAAGGTGGGCCATAGAAAGCTCGTCTAGCTAGAATGGAGTTAGCAGTCTGAGTAGGATGGAATGCGTCCCAAAAGACATACTGACTCCTGTTAAGACAAGGAGTCTGCATTGGTATACATGTTATTTGTCCTTGGTTCCTCCCAAGCCCGCAACAAGCTCTGTCCACTACAGTGAAACCTGTAGCATATAAAACATGTTTGATCAGAGTAGAAAGCATAGGAAAACTCCCTATAGCAGCCGCATAACTCCAAAAGGAGGCTTACCATAAGAAGCTGGGTTGTTTAAGATGTCACCAATTGCGCTATATGTGTTGCCGTATACATAGATGGCTCCAGGTAATCGCTGGTTCAGCTGGTCAACAAGTGATTTTAGCCCTTGGTTAAATGTGCCTAGAATCTGATTCACACTGTCAACGCATCTCCCAGGTGGTGCAAGACCGGTGGCTCGTAGGTTTGGTATGCAACCTAGTGGTCCTACTCCAGGTGTAAATATTTTTCTTAGACCTAGGCTGTAGAGAGCCTACACATAGATTCAAAAGATTATCATAAGATTGATTAGAAAAATAATATCACATGAGAATTTGATGTAGCATACTATAAGTTGGCGAGCGTATTGATTGAGAAGTATATTGGCGAAGTCAGGCGGTCTGTATCTGAAACTGGAGGCGTAGAGACTAGGCATAAGGTAGTTATTGATATAGTCATTGCATCCAAAGACAAGAACAACAAGCGATTTTGCCAAGTAATCCGTATAGGCTTGGGGACTCATCATCGTTTTCAATTGGCTCAGCGTTCTCTCTAGGTTCACCATTTGCTGGGTCAGGCTAAATCTTGCACCCTGCACACCACACCATCATTTTCTATCCATTTGACACTATCATATATATTTTTACTAAAAGTGATGACACAAAACTCAAAAAGAATACATAGTGTTGGCCTGATTCATCAAGGATGCCAGCAGCTGCAGACGCGTAATTAACTCCTTGAAGGGTTCTATTGCCTGTTGTGGTTGGATCCGCAAAAGCAGGAGGCGGCGGAATTCCTAACAACTGAGCTGCTTGTACAGGAACAGTTTGTGTTATTTCAGTAAGATAAGAGAAAACTTAAACAAACTGATGAATCTTGACAAAATACTTGGTTGAATGTTTGAAATCTTACCGAGCAGATCAACAAAAGTTAAGCCGTTGCTAAATCTGCCAGTAGGACGGAAGTTCAAGTCGATACCATAAGGTAGGTAATTGGCTCGAGCTATAGATTGTAGAAAGTTGTTGTTTCCAGCATCGACCAATGAGTCTCCGAGCACAAACATAGCCGGAACTCTAGCTTGTCCCGTCACCAACTCAGGCTGCTGTAATATAACAGACGCCATCAAGGCAAGTATCAACACATATACTCTAATATGGACTCTCATCTTCTTTTCGTTTGTGTTCAATTGAATTAGCTTGTGAATATGAAAGATTGTTATATAAAGGCTCTAAGCAAACCATGCTACATGTGACAGTAAGGAGTTACCACTTTCTGTAACCAATTTTGTAACGGCTCTCTTTATCAAATTTAATTTTTTTTGTAACAGCTCTCTTTATCATTTGGCTGCTTGCACGAAATCGAGTCAACAAGCGTGCATCATGCTTTGAATCTCATAAGAAGAGGCTAAAAATACATACGCAAGAGAGGACAATGTCGCATTTCCTCACCCTCTTCGGATAAAGATCAAGAAAATAGTGAGCAAAAGATTATTTGAGACTATAAAGGATAAGGTTGCCGTGAATCATAGTAAAATCTTTTTTAAGCCGTGAAATCTATATGGCTCTGTAGGACTTATCATATACATTTAACAACCAGAGAATCATTGTCAACTAAATTTCATATTTGTTCCTCCTAGGATTGTTCCTTCTTGAGCTACTAGTGTATCTAAAACATGCACATGCGACTAACTTATACAAATTTGGCACTTTTTATCTAGTGTTTGTTCTCCTTGAGTTGCAGGTTTATACTCTTCATTTACAATGACAGGAGCTGCTGGTACCATCTCCCAATGTTCTCGAAAGAAAGCTTTAAATTTCTTCACCATTTCTTTCTGGAACTCAAGCTCCCGAGTAAATTGATCTAAGAGAACAAAGGCTAGAACGTAATTGAAAGGGACAATGACTAGACCGTTGCAATAGATAGCAAAACCAGTGCTATTTCAGTAGTTATCAACCTGTCACAACCACTATCAACGGCAAAAAAATCAAATGATTTTCTCCCGTAGTTCCTAATACAGATAACAAAGAGAAGAAGGCATGGCAAGTAAAAGCTTTAAAATCTGATCCAGCGAATAGAACATACCTGAGGATGACCAGATAGTACAATTGTCCGCAAAACATTTAGATAGCTCTCCATATCTTGCATGGCATCTTTGACAGCAATAACTTTTTGAACAGTATTTGAAGATTGCTGATATTGAATGGTAATCATTCCAAACAATCGTCGTATGAGTCCCTTCAAGGTAAGCATTCCAGCTGCTAAAAATGTCAAAGACATAGGAAAAACGCACTGCAAAAGGTTCCTAAGGCACATAAAGATATATTCTCAGTGGTATTTGCTCATTACAAAGCAGCAGTGGGGATATAACGATAACCAACTTATTTTGCGGTAAAAGTGTTTTGGTTTCAGCTTGATAAACAGGTTCAAGCATCATAACTTACAACTTCAAGACCAAGAAACACGAAAAGAAAGAAAACACAAAAACTAGTGAAGGAGAGTCATCTGTTGGACATTGACAGGATATGCATCAGAAGGAGGGCCGTAGAAAGCTCGTCTAGCCAGAATGGAGTTAGCAGCCTGAGTAGGATGAAATGCGTCCCAAAAGACATACTGATTCTGTTAGGACAAGGAGTCTGCAACGGCATACATGAGATTTTTCCTTGGTTCCTCCCAATCCCGCAACAAGCCCTGTCCACTACACTGAATCCTGTACCAGATAAACCCTGTTTTATCAGAGTAGAAAGCATAGAAAAAACTTCCTTTAGCAGCCATATAATCCAAAAGGAGGTTTACCATAAGAAGCTGGGTTGTTTAAGATGTCACCAATTGAGCTATATGTGTTGCCATATACATAGATGGCTCTAGGTGATCGCTGGTTCAGCTGGTCAACAAGTGATCTTAGTCCTTAGTTAAACGTGCCTAGAATCTGTTTCACACTATCAACGCATCTATCAGATGGTGCAACGCCTGTGGCTCGTTGGTTCGGTATGCAGCCAAGTGGTGCTACTCCAGGTATAAATATATTCCTTAGACCTAGATTGTAAAGAGCCTACACATAGATTCAAAAGATGTTCATAAGACCTACTCAAGGATAATACCATATGAAGACTTAATGTAGCATACAAGAAGTTGGCGAGCGTATTGATTGAGAAGTAGATTGGCGAACTCAGGTGGTCTGTATCTAAAACTGGAGGCGTAAAAATTAGGCATAAGGTAATTGTTGATATAGTCATTGCTTCCAAAAACTAGAATCACAAGTGATCTTGCAAGTAATCCGTACAGGCTTGGGGACTCATCATGGTTCTCAATTGGCTCAGTGTTGTCTGTAGGTTCACCATTTTCTGGTTCAGGCTGAATCTATATCCCTGTGCATTACAACCATCGCTCTCTATACACAACTAAAACTGATGTCACAAAAAAACTCAGAAGCATACATAGTCTTGGCCTGATTCATCGAGAATGCCAGCAGCTGCAGATGCAAAGTTAACTCCTCCAAGGATTCTATTGCCTGATGTAGTTGGATCCGCAAAGGGAGGAGGTGATGAGATTCCTAACAACTGAGCTATTTTACAGAACAGTTTCAGTGTTTTTCAGTAAAGATAAAGAGAGACAAAAAAAAAAAAAAAAACGGAGTTCCAGTGTCTGAAATCTTACCAAACAGATCAATGAAATTCAAGCCGTTGCTAAACCTGCCAGTAGGGCGGAAGTTTAAGTCGACGCCATAAGGCAAGTCATTGGCTCGAGCTACGGTTTCTAGGAAGTTATTGTTCCAAACTTCGACCAATGAATCTCCGAGCACAAACATAGTTGGAACTCTAGCTTGTCCAGTCACCAACTCAGGCTGCTGTAATATACCAGATGCCATCACTGCAGCTATTAACAACACATATCCTCCAATATGGATTCTCATCTTCTTCACGTCGTTTATCTTTATTTGAATAAGATTGTTAATATGGATGATCATTATATAAAGGCTTTAGGCAAAATATGGTGCATGTGACACGAAGGAGCACTCTTCCGGATTTGCTGATATCAATTTTGTAATGGCTCTCTTTTTCATTTCGGCTGCTTGCATGAAAGAGTCAACAAGCTTGCATCATGCTTTAAATCTCATAAGAAGAGGCTCGAAATACATACGCAAGAGAAGAGCATGACGCATTTCCTCACGCTCTTGGGATAAAGAACTAGAAAGTAGTGAGCACAAGATTATCTGAGACTTTAAAGGATAAGGTTGCCGCAAATCATAGTAATAAATCTCTTTTAAGCCTGACAGATTTCGAAATTCAAAGAGCAAGAAATGTGAGAAAAGTCTTTTACTTGTTGACGAGATAAAAAGGCAATTAGTTTATTCATGAGATACAGAGAAACTTCAAACTTTGATTAACTAACATCTATATGGCTCTGTAGTACTTATCATATACATTTGACAACCAGAGAATCATTGTCAACTACATTTAGTATCTGTGCCTCCTAGGTTTGTGCTTTTTGAGCAACTAGTGTATCTAAAACATGCACATGGCACTAGATTATACAAATTTGACACATTTTTTATCAATCACCTCTCTGTGTTTGTTTTCTGAGCTGCTTCTTTTCCTGAGTTGCTGGTGTAGACTCTTCATTTACAAATGGTAAAACAATGACAGGAGCTGCTGGTACCATCTCCCAACGTTCTCTTAACAAAGCTTTGAATTTCATGACCATTTCTTTCCGGAACTCAAGCTCCCGAGTAAATTGATCGAAGAGAACAAAGGCTAGAATGTACTTGAAAGGGACAACGACTAAAACCGTTGCAATAGATAGCAAAACCAGTGCTATTTCAGTAGTTATCTGACAAAAGATTGAAATCGTGTAACCAGGTTATATAACAGTAAATAATAGTTACCTGTCATGAGCACTATCAATGGCAAAAGAGTAAATGATTGATTCCACAGTTCCTAAATTACTACATAACAGAGCGAGGAAAGTGTGGCAAGAAAGAGCTTTAAAACCTAAACGAGTGAATAGAACATACCTGAGGGTGACCAGATAGTACAATTGTCCGTAGTTTTAGAAGCACGACATTCATCTGCTGGAGATAGCTCTCCATATCTTGCATGGCGTCTTTGACAGCAATAATTTTTTGAATAGTATTTGAAGATGGTTGATCTCGAATGGTAATTAATCCAAACAATCTTCCTAGACGCCCTTGTCGTCTGAGTCCCTTCAACGTAAGCATTCCCGTTGCTAAGAATATCAAAGACACAGGAAAAACATACTGCAAAAGGTTCCTGAGGCACATAAAAGTATTCTCAGTGAATCAGATCATTGATACTAAGAAGCAGTAGGGATATAACAATATCCAAATTATGGGACACCAGTTGATAATCTGATTTCTTTGCATGCGACTGTAAATCTTAAATGTAAGGATCATTCTGAATGCAACGCACATGAAGTACATGATATCACATTTATCACATGTCAGGCTGTAAACCAACCTGAAAATTATTGTTGACGCGAATGCTAGAAAAAAGACCGTCATATAAGGCTCCTCCCATCGCCTGAGTTTCTCAAATTTTGTGGCAGTTATAGTCAGTGGTAGAATGAGTTCCTGAGAGAAAAAAGTATATATCATACCACAGATTGACTACATTGGACACAATACTTGAAAGTTATCTTTTTTTTTTAACTTGAAAGTTATCTGAATTTGTAGAATGAGGAAAACCCCGAAAATAGTGTTTATAACAGAAAACTATATATGGGTAAAAAGAGTTACCTTAAAGAGGTCAATGTTACTGGGTATCCCTTTGATGGTTGCAGCATCAATTGTGGCTTGAGTTTTTTCTACGACCTTATATTTTTGTTTGCATGTTTCTGCTGCTCTCTCTACAAGTGTGAGATCGGCCACAGCAAGGTGTTTGCTCAGAATTAAGCCTTGTCGTAGAGGAAAGCTTCTCCAGAAGTTAATGGATGCACTTGAACCCCAGGACGGAGATCTCATCCACTTTTTCAAGTAGACACTTCCATCAAGATCAGAGGCGTTATCAAAACTTTCATAGGTCTCTCTGGAAGTCCTAGCCATTTTACCTTGCTTGTAGACCGTGTTTGAAACTTTGGTCTCTAATGGTCCACCCCAAAAATTTACAGCTAAAGTTTGACACACAATGTCGCCATATGCTACTTGTCGAAGAAAAGAGAACTGAGCTAGTTTGATAGGATCATCTGGTAAATTCCGCATATATTGAAGAGCTTGAAGTCTTGCAATACAGTTAGATGCACTAGCAATTGCCTTTTCCTTACCCTTCTTTGCATCAAACACATGAAACACTGATTCATCATCCTCTTCTGGCCCAAATTCTTGTAAAAATGTGTGTAACGCTATAACTTCACTAATAATTACATGCCAAACATCACGTCTCAGTTCACCTCCTAGGTCAACGAACTCCAAAACCCAAGTGGCCAACCTAAATGAACATTTTACAGGTTACCCTATCTGTAAGTAAAACGACTACCCAGGCATATGGCACTGTAAGAGATGTATCAGGACCACATCAGTTACATGAACATATGAACTCACCCAGGGCCTGACGAAATAGAAATTGCAGAATCAAAGAGAGTAAACCCCAGAGGCCCCACTTTTGCTTTCTCAACGGTTGACTTGTCCCCCGCGAGATCAAGTCTCAAGACCCCTTTGCTTCCCTTTATGTCAATTGGCTGAAAATAAAAACAATTAAGGCATACCAAAAGAACATTCCAGTAAGAGATGGGTTCGCAGTTTAAACTTTAAACTGAGAATTCTAGCTAAATAGCAAATATGTAACTGAGAATTGCATATCTATGCAAGGAATATGTAAAAATCTGAAGGAAAAAGGTACATGATCGCCAGTTCATTTCTATAAGCAAATAGCAAACAGTGTTCTATGGCTCCTTCCCTAGGGACTTGGAAAATGAAGAACTACCAAATACCTGAAAATAGAGAGCTTTATCAGTTAAAGTCAGTTTCCCAGGCCATGCAACGTTATGCTCCCACTTTAAAACAGGTCCTTTCCTGTTAGAGCCCATGCATAAAATTCTCTCTGATGACAACTGCAGAGATTCCGTAGTCTGGTATGACTTCCGTCCTTCGTGTATTCTGTTCTGACAATGGAAAGATACTCAGCTAGGAAAACAATGTTGGGGTCCATGTTTATTTATGCAAAAAGCGAAGTCAACGGGCTCTCGTACATTCAAACTCTACTAGTACGAAATGTTTACTCAAAAGGAATGTCATGCATTTAAAACATTCAAACTCTACTAGTACGAAAAGTTTACTCAAAAGGAATGTCATGCATTTAACCTCTTAAGTGTTCAAAAGCTTAATGATATCATCGGATGCACAAAAATGTAAGATGCACGTTAGTCAAAAGGTCTACAGTTCACCATCTGGAATTGAAACCAGTAGTGCAAAAACAACCCAAATGTCATACTTGACAAGTTCCTGGATGTAAGCAAGCCAAATCTCCAAAGAAATGCCTTTTTGAACAGTGGCAGCAGCTAGAGCCTTGAAAAGGTTATGTACTGTAGCCCTATCAGCCAAGCCTGAAATTGCTGGAGCAATACGAACAAATGCCTCTTCCCCTACAAACCGTCCCTTCAACACCGATAACCTTTCATTAGTATTGACCTGCTATCCCAGCATTGCAATGATAATTACAGGAAGAGCAGAATACTATCTGACTTCATAAATTTTGTTTGTAATACTATTACCACCACCAACCTTTAGAGTAACAATGAGATTCAATTCCAGAATTAAAAAAAAAAACTTTTTTCATCATATGCTAAAAGAGACGAACATTCTAAGAAAAATACCTGAAAAGAAGGTTTCGCTGAGGTTTTATTTTGTGCAATTCTTTCTTTGCAGTATGGATTCGCCCACGCAAGCATTGTGATGAAAATCAGCCTCTGGAATGCAGGTTCCTATGAAGAGATAAGTTTCGGTGGTTCAGAAACCAATAACCAATGTAAAGAACGTCTTTGTTGACGTTATCAGAGACTTTCTTTTGGTTCTAAGGACTCTTTATACCCAAAACTAAAAACTTAAGAGAGTCAATGTAAAGCATCCCAGCTTCTAAGATACCTTGAGACAGGGATGAAACTCCGAGCTATCTCTCGATAAAAACCTGAAACAACAATATTCCACCAGGTATCGAGCATTGGAAGACGAGGGTGGAGGAACAAGTGTTTCAAATATATCTTGCATTTTCTTCCCAGTTAGTCCATTCAGCCTGCATATGGAAGATCAACGAACAATGGAAATACTTAATTTACAGCAACCACAAGTGAGGATGATTCAATGAGTCCATTGTTTTTAACTGGTTCACCTGCTAAACTGCTCAATGGAGATAATAGCATCAAAAGAAAGTAATCCATTGGGTGTATCACTTTGAACTGTCTGTTCAACTGTAAGAAGTTCCTCCAAGTCTTCATAATCATGTTGATCCTCAAGATCAACCTTAAAAGTCTGACCCTTTTTTGTCAAGGGAGACGTTACGTCGCTCAAGATCTTCTGTGATTTAGACACCCACCGACTAAATCGTTCTTGCACAGCGTCTGTCAAAGAAGAAAACCAAAAACTTATTAAATCCTAGCAGCTGTTTCTGAGTTTTGGGTCCAGAAGCCATAAAAGAATCCGAAGGTCCTTACTTGGGTCGATGTCGTTCAATTTCCATTTCTGGGCCACAATTCGGAGTCTTGGCTTTCGATTAGAAGAACAATTTCTCGGGAAAGAGTAACGTCGATAAACGCGCACTTCATCCCAACGGGAAACAATCGGGATATCTGAAGTTGGAGCTGAAACTTTCACTCTCTTCAATCCTCCGATTCTATGCGCCATTTCTGTAGCTGAACAAGCTCTGTTCGGAGAAGGCGTACGATAGCAAAACACCACTTTAATTAAAAATATTGCTTTCTGGTTTCATCTTTTATGTCTCTTTCTCATATTTTCTTCAAACTATGTGGCCAATTCGTTAAAAACATTCGTCTGTATTATTCAATTATTTTTTATGCCGACCTGTATAAATGCATTATTTAATTAAATTTGTTCTCATTTCCCTTAAATTCTTTTTACAAAAAATAAAAAGTATGATACAAACGAACCATGTGTCAAAACCAAAAGAGGAGCAACTTCAAGATGTAATCATAGGCTCTGAATCCGACGAGTCAGTGGTAGATTTGTTGGATTGACACACTGAGTTGAATATTACATCTTTGATTACCTAAAACAAAATTGATGGATTTGAGTTCGTGAGTCTCAGATCGATGAAACCTAAAGGGGAAGATATAAAACCATTAGTCCATGTGACATTAGTCCATGAAACAGTTATCTTTGAGCTATCTCGAGTTATCTTAGTTAGTACTTGAGAGTCATCCTGAAAGAGATCCACAAATACACACGTCAAGTGAGATCTTTGGAAAAGTAGCTAGATCTTGAGGATGGTTCTTAATTAACCAGATGTAGCAGTTCCAAAGGTAGAGCAATTCAAATTTGATCAACCACTATACATACCTCTTTTTTCCTATGAAGTGGTACAATTCCTCCAAAGCGAGAATGAGCCAGATGATTCTCTGCTTGCTCAAGCTTCTCAGTTCATTGGTAAAACTATGACACGATTACAACACATTACCTATAATGTAGACTATGACTAGAAAAAAAAAGGTAAGTTCCTAGGCTATGTTCAAGAGGTCACCCACGTCTGATATTTGTCCTGCAACATAATCTCCATTACCCAGCAATGGTGAAGAAGAAAGTGTGTTCACCCAATACTTGTTCCATAAAATATCCAGAAGGTGATATCCAACGAATAGTACCGCAAAAAAAATCAAAAGTCAAACATAAGAGTCATGTTCGCAGCGTCCAATGAGAAAAATCAAGAAATGATATTATTGGAAATTAAATTTTAGTTATTGGGTTAAATCCAAGAGATAGATTTTCTATAAAAATATCAACAATTTCACAGAAAAATTATCTATACTTAAGATTAAAATATTTGAAATATTTTATACTGTGGAGACAGATAAATATTTTATTTCCCCTTTTCATTTGTAACGAAGTAATAAAAAAGAGTTTTGATAAAAATCAAAATCTTATAGTTCTTAAATTTCTTTTTAAATACTTAAACACTTCTCCGTCATTTTTTTAAATAAAATTTTTTCTTTCTAACATATACATGTTTGCAGTGAACACCAAAGTCATCAATCTTATTAAGAGGAATAGTCTGATACTCATAAACAGGTTCATCTAGAGCCTTATATCCTTCTGAATATGTTCTGAGTGATCTCAACCTTACCAGCTGAAATAGTCCTTGTGGGATCAATAACAACAGCTAAAAATGGCTCTTGGTAGTGTTGGTTAAGCCTCTGTGTAGAAACATCAATACCCGAGAGTCAGCATCCATATCTAGGGTGTGAGTGATACCATCCAACAACATTCTCCAATCGCCCAGCCTTATAGTTCAAATCATAGTTATAACCAATCCAAATGTTCTCACCTATAGAAACTTAAAAAAAAAAACTTTGAAGTTTCTTTATGAAACAAGAACAATTCTGAAAAAAAACTTTGAAGTTTCGTTGACATCCTTCGAGCTCCATCTACTGAAGGGGATGATCGAGCTTTTTATCTTCTCCTCTCTAGTCTCCTTCTTCGTCTCAGTGAGAAATTCGTCATCGATGTGCTTGAACACACTCGTTGCGATATCCTCTCATGTCTCTAAGTTCTTCGATTGGGCAGCTCGTTGCGATATACGTTGCGATATCCTATACTTTATACTATTATTTTTTTGTGTTTTTTTTTGTGTTATGTGGCATTTAGCGGCGTGTCGTATCTTGATTCTACACCTCCAGATACAGATACATGCGTCGTCCTCTCTCATTCAGCCGCCATAAATTCTGCTCTGGATCTAAATGGCCCATGGTAGCAAAATTAAGCATTGTTGAAAAACTTTCTATTGAAATACCATAGTGTGTATATATACAATATATTGGAAAAAAAAATCTTAAGTTACTCAATTAGTCAAGCGGTAAGTAAAAATTAATCAATTTCAATGCTGATTCTGTTTGAATATATGGTTGTTTCTTCCTCTTCACGGTATGAAATATAATTAAAATCTTCATGTTTATCATGTGAAGTGGTGACCAAATAAAATTTATCTTCAAACCAATTTTCAGTTTCGTAATCATCAAAGAAGACTTGTTCCTACTCGTGTTTTCTCACTCTTTTTCTTGTTTTCAGAGATGTATTTGCTCCTTTAATCAAATTTTCTTTCCCTCCATCATTTTAAAGTATTTCCTTTTTTGGAATTTTAAAAATTGTTTCTTTTCGCTTCATAATTTCATAGACTTTAATAGCATATTAGGGAACAAGCAGCTATTCCGCAATTTTTATTAGACACTTGAAAGTACAAATAGTATTTTTTCCGTTTTAAAATATAAGATGTTTTAGCAAAAATTTCAGAGATTAAAAAATAATTTTTACTTGAAAAATATTATTTAATATATAAAATAAAAACAATTCAACCAATTATAAAAAGATTGTAAAATAATATTGGTCACACAAAATTCAATATAAGTAAAAGTTAAATAAAGAAAACTTAAAACATATTATATTTTGAAACGGAAAAAATATCACAACAAAAAAAAGATGGAAAATATCTAAAGTTCCTTAATCTAGTGAAGCCACTAATACATTAGGAGAATGTTTATAATCTAAGGTGACAGTGGCGTGTTACGCGTGTACAATGTTTCTTGGAATATCCGATTTGGTTTAATTTGTTTGTTAAAATGTCGTTCATCAAAAGTAAAATTGTATATAACATAGTATTACAATAATAAACACGAGATTCTCCATCATTCTCATTTGTTCTGGTATCCAAAAGTTAAAGTATAAGTAGCTATGTAACAAATACATACAAATAAATATACACAAATGTATACATTTATCACATAAAAAAAATTATGAACCATCAAATTATTTTCAACGCTAGGGGTGAACAATTCAGTTATTTTTAATGAATCATCACACGGGTGAATATTTCAGTAATTTTGGGATTCGGTTAGTATATTTTTAGTAAAACTATGATTGAACTCTGTCTGAAGATTGAAGTCCTCTGGTCAGAATTCAGTAAACAATAAGAAAATTCATGATTTTAAACTTTTAAATTAAAAGTGGCTTTATAAATGTTAAACCTAATATAAACAAACAGTATCATCACATTTAGGGGTGTAGATTTTTTCCATTAGAATTCTTTTATCGAATTTAAGTATACTTTATAGTAACACTATAACTTAATTCTAATCAAACCTTTTGGTAAGTTTGGTTTGGCCAAAACGTCCACCGCTAATTCAAAAACCATCATCTCTTTCAAATTCACTTTTCAGAACCTAGGAGGGAATTTTCAGAGTTTTAATTCGTCCATAGTGCCAATATATACAGAGACGACGAACATCAGATCAGAAACATCAGAAGAAGATAGAATTTACAAAGACGCTAAACACAGCCATAGCTACACAACAAAGATTACCAAACCCGCTTCACGCGCCTCTAGCAACGTCAGAAGCTCCAACCACCGTCTTAACCTCTTCATTCTCCGCCGGATGACCAAAATTGGTAGGCGCGTGAGGCCCAATCAGCTGAATCGCAGCATTATCATAAGCAAGAGCAGCTTCTTCAGCAGTGTTGAAAGTTCCCAGCCAGAGACGTTCACGTCGTCCCTTGAAAGCACCTCGACCACATCTAATCTCAGCCGCCCATTTCCCCCACGGCCTCTGCCTCACTCCACGGAATTTCTTCATCCCCGTCGTAGCCGCCGCCTTAAGAAATTCCGCCGGAATCCTAATTTTGAAACGTGTTTTGCAAACGTCGATCTTATCGGCGGAATCGGACGGGTTGATTACGATTTCCTTGACGAGACGCTTCCCACGGCGGCGAGTTTGGGATGATGCTCCTCCACGGTCCTCTGTGTATTCTTCGTCGCTTGAAGAATCGGTGGCTTCAGCGTCGGTGAATGAGATTCTGACGATACGCTTCATGTCTCAGAGTAGTGAATTGGGGAAATTAGGGTTTTTTTGAGTCTCCCCTAAAAAGGAAGGTATTGGGAGAGAGAGAGCGCTCTCCGCTTTGGGGATTTTGGAAATTATGCTCAGAATATGTTTTTATTCTCAGAATCTTTTTTTTTTCTTTCTTTCTGATGCCTCCGTTTTTACATAATTACCTTTTTATTTAACCAATTTGTCCAGAATCACCGGTTAATAAAATTTTTGGAGATAAATCACGTCAGCCAAAAAAAAAGTTCTGTACTAAAATTCAATAAATTAAGAAATATGGTAACGTGATTTTTTGTCGAAAAAGACAAAAAAAAAAAAGAATGATCTCAATACTTAATTTGTTGGAATAAAAACCACAACTATCGTAGTCGTTTAAATGGGCCGTAAGGACTTATCAGCCTATTGATCCGACTTTAACTATCAATGTAGGCTTTAGTACTGCACTGGAGGCCTCAATCTGATATTCATACCATTGGAGAATATTTGTAAATCTTTTAAAAACCAAGTATTTGTTATACTCGCTCCATTATTTTATAATATATTATTCATTAAATAAATATTTATTATCTGTTTATCTGCATGAAAAAGGAATTACTGTAAAAGTAGAAAATAACAAAATTCAACACTGAACGAATTTGATAACATCAGATAAATAAATTTATACAATTTTTTTAAAATTTACTCAAGTTTACGCGTAAAGGCTGATCAAGAGTTCATGTGTTAGTTCCAATAAATGATCCAGTGTCATATTTGCTCAGACCTGCCTTTAGGCGTCGTCCATTACCGTATGATCCATCTGATATGAGCAGTCATTACACAATGCCAAGGATTCATCCCTTTGAAAATCCCCTTTTGTGCCTATCGGCAAACAGTTCCACACATTTGTGGAGTGGAGAGATACGAGTTCTTTAAACGTTGCTATTTGTGGGAAGAAAGGTATGTTGATCATGGTCCTACTGCTATCAAGGAGGTATTTGCTATCATTCAGGAAAACAATTTGTATGATACAGTGTCTGAAATTGATCCATATGTGAGGGAGGTTGTGTTAGAGTTCTATGCCAACTTCCACATTGTGCCAAAAGACATTCTCAGGGCATCTGTTTATGAGTTCTCTCTAACTATGATCAATAATGTGTACCGCACTCCAGCTATAAAGTGGCACAAGAAATCTGAGGTCGAACGCGCAACTCTTACTGGTAATGCACTTGCTAAGCATTTGTCTAGAGACAATATACACAGCTGGAAAGATCTCAAAACTCCAATTTTTTCTACTTTTCTTGGTACCTTGTATCTTATTTGTTGTCTAGACTGGATGCCATCAAAGAAAAACACCAAAATCACTCTGGAGCATGCCAAGTTTCTGTATTTACTGGAACAGAAAATACCATTTAATTTTGGCAAGTTAGTCTTTAATCAGATAGAAGATGCAGTTAGGTCTCCTGCAGCCAAGAGTCGAATTCTACCATTTCCATCCCTGATTTACCGAGTTCTCAGGCTCCAAAGAGAGATTGATCTTGAGTCATATGAGATCTTTGAACCAATTCCGAAAGAGATGGATGAGTTGGTCAGGGCACAATGAGAGGTAAGAAGGGAGATCTTGTATTGGGGTTATCTGTAGCTGATGACATCAAGTTTGCTATTTCGATTCTGACTGATATTGGCAACCGCTTTGCACGTAAGTGTTTCTGGTTCTTAGTATTGTTGTTAGTTATCCTGTCTACTCTAGGATTGTTGATCTAATTATGCCACTCAATCAGGGGGAGAGTATGGCGTGTTGGTACCACCATCTGCTCAGTCTCAAGTGAATGTTGAATGTGATGCCGAAGGTCTTGAACCTGGAGCTGTTGACACAGGCTGAAACTGGGACTGCTGCAGCTGGAGAAGCTGCTCATGTGGTTTTAGCACATATGAGTTAACCTCATCTGAGTCTAAGGCAGGATCACCTGATGAGTCAGAGAACTATGAAGAGGGTTATGAGGATAGTGAGTCAGATTAAGGGGGAGTTCTCAAGCTATGGGGGGTAGGATAGATTTGAGAGCTTAAGGATTGTTTTTGTTTTATGGTAAGCTTTGAGTTTAGAACCTTGTTGGAACTGGTTATTTCTTTTTTCAACCTATTTGGATTTGCTTTTGGATTTATGATCTAAGAATTCAGACTTGTTAAAACAATGTTATGTGTTGCTCATTGTATTAGTTTGGATTTGGCTTGATTGTTTCATGTATGAGCTAACCAAATGCAGGAATGTTTGGAGTGTTAAATTCAATCAAAAAGAGAGAGATTGTAAGTGCAAGGTTCAACAAGATGTGAAGGTGTTGGAACAATGAGATGCATGTGTGACTAAGAGGAATAGGAGTTGGCGTGTATGCTGACGTGGGAATGTCGCCAAGAGTTTAATGATGTGGAAATGGCGCAAATAAGGAACCAGTGGTTAAGATACTTGATATATACGACCACGACGGAAGGATATTCAGCAGAGGATTTGATGTGATCTAAATCGAGGAGCTTGACCTAGAAGGCTTCCTAAACACTAAGCCTATAAAAGTGTTTGAAGAATACCTTTGGAGGTCAGCCGTTTTAGACCAAGAGAAAGAATGTTAGTTTTTTTTGTTATTTGAGAGAGTAGTGTTTTGCTCTGTTAACGGTGAGTTTGTGAGAGTTAATGTGTTAGGTTAGAAATCATTTGGTTATATGTTAAGAGAGTGAATCTTAAGTTTAGTGTAAAATTATTAGGAGTATGTAAACATCTTATTGAGATTTCTAATAAAAGTATAAAACTCAGTGGTGCCGAAGTTTTAGGAAAAGTGTGTATTTGTCCATCCTACATTTTCACGTCCCACCGGCAGGTTCACAAACGGAAGAACCACCCGGGAGGTTCACAAACTGAAGAACCGTCGCTGACTTCATCTATAATAAAATCCCAACTAGTTAGCTTTTCATGATTTCTTCTTCTGCAAGGCACCTTACGCTTTATCTCTTTTCTTGACCTATTGCAGCCCAATTTGTAGGACTTCCATTACAGAAACCATTCTTGGAATTGCAGATTCAAATCTTGAACGGAACATCAAAAAGATTCCCTTCAAATGGCATTAACTTTGCTAATGTGGGTAGTGGTCTCTTGTTTGATACCAAAAAAGATATGGTAATAACTGAAATTAAATTAATTGCAGATTTGTTTTTTTAATGTAAAATGTTTGTTTCTTGTGAATCACTCGTTAGTTATACAAATAAACGTAGGTCGTGACACCGATCCAAACTCAGCTACAGCAATTCCAGACACTTGTAGAGCAAAACCAACTTGAAAAAACTCCAGTCCAAGAAGCTCTCTTCTTATTGGAGTCTGGTTCCAACGACATCTTCAATTACTTCAGTCCATTTGAAACTCCTACAATTTCTCTAGACGCCTATGTGAACGCAATGTTAGCTCAAGTGAACAAAACGATTGAGAAGATCTACAAACTAGGTGCATGTCGCATCGCTTTCTTCTCCTTAGGTCCTGTGGGGTGTGTCCCAGCAAGAGCCATGCTTCCTAATGCCCCAACCGATAAATGCTTCGGTAAGATGAATGTCATGGCCAAGAAGTATAATACAAGACTTGAAGAAATAGTGAATATAATCCCTACTAAGTACCCTGGAGCCATTGCGGTGTTCGGAGCTGTGTATAATATCACTCACAGATTCCAAAACCTTCCCTGCTCGTTACGGTAAAAATCTAAACAGTATAGTTGATTAACTTATATCTTTTGAGCTTTTATCAATCAGAAAGCTGAATCATGTTTTTGGTAAAGGGTTTTCAGATTTGTCGAACGCGTGTTGTGGGTACGGAACACTGGGAGGAATGGTGCAGTGTGGAAGAGAAGGATACAAGATTTGCAATAACCCGAACGGGTTTCTGTTTTGGGATTTTTATC
This sequence comes from Cardamine chenopodiifolia, assembly GCA_963922655.1. Lineage (NCBI taxonomy): Eukaryota > Viridiplantae > Streptophyta > Magnoliopsida > Brassicales > Brassicaceae > Cardamine > Cardamine chenopodiifolia. The sequence goes on along the minus strand of OZ000476.1, from coordinate 14,341,731 downwards.
ATCCCACAGACCCATCTTATGTCGAAAGCTTTGTGGAATGGAAACAAAGACAATATACATCGTATGTTTAATCTCATGGCTCTTGCCACCAACAACATACACATTTTAAAACCTCTGCTTGTAATGGCTTTTTGCATTATGAGTTTGTGTCTGAATTAAGACTCTAAATCATTCTGAAAACAAAATCCAGAAAGTGAAACTTCGCTCCACTTCTAGTCTATCTTCCTCTTATTCTAATGTAACAAGAACAATACACGATGTTTTTATTGTTCTCTTCCATATCTTTATGAAATACAATGTCTGATTCTATCTACCTATACCTGTATACTATACGCATTCTACAGAAACCTTAATTTCGTCACCTGAGGGATGATGATCCAAGCCGTACCAAAGCTATCGTCTTTTATTTGAGGGTGTGAATCTACAAACACTTCCTCCCTTTGGGGGCGGTTCGCATAGAATATCCACAGCACCAGACATAGTAACACTCCCACAGAGATCAGTCCGAGTCCTGAGTTCACAATCCTCAGATTACGCACCAATGGTGGACAGTAATCTGAGGTAATACTCACAAATGTTTCCCTAACAAAGTTGCAATCTCGGAAGCTAAGCAACGGAGGCGTGTAATGCTCGAGAGCGTAGCCCTCATTCACAGCTGCTACCAACTGTATATAGATCTCTGGCGTTACTCTCCCCACGGTTGTGCAGTTTCCAGATTCTGAAACCTCGCATACGTAATTCTCCCAGACCTGAAAAAAGTATGAACAACAAGTTTGTTAAGATATGTCTTAATGTCTTAGACCTGGTGGTGTTTTGTTCAAGACATACAAAGTAGGTGAGTTGGGTACATACCGATGATGCATTTGCTATCGACAATTCCCAAGAACCGCACTGGCGATCTTCCATGTTTGCATCAAATGGGCTGCATAGAGAAGGCATTGGAGGTCCAGACTGATTGTAGTAGCGGTCTTGACCTGGAGATGGGTTTGTATTGGCAACGGCATAGACAAAGGTGTTTACAACGGTAACAATGCTGTTGATGACAACTTTGCTCTGTGCAAGAGTCTGGTTTGTTGTTTGCTGATCAAGACATGGGAGGATGCTGCTGAGAGCTGTTTCTGCGTGAGGATGATCAACCCATTCCTTCATGGCTACACAAGTATCTGAAATTGCACTGGACAACAAAATAATGACATTTATATTAGAAAGTCTACTTAACAAGGCAAAGGAAAACATACAATCGAACAGCAAAAATCTTACTTGTTTAGAATCAGAAAGACTCCACAGAGAATAAATGTCACAGCCACCAGTATCCACCCGCTCACGACGAATCTATAATCATATACATCCCCATTAGTCAGGTTTACATTTATCTTAAGCCACTAGAAATTAAAGAAAATGAAGATGTTAGAGTTTAGAGGGCTCACAAATGAATAACGTGTTTGTGGCGGAGGACTGAAACCACTGTAATAACACAAATAACAGGTAAAGTTAAATTCAAGTGGATGTCACAACAGCTAAATCAAATGGGAATACGAGAGAATCATATGAATATTAAGAGCACTTACAAAGACCAAGAAAAGAAAGGATGAGCATCACAGTAGCAACCGTGATCAAAGCCGATCGCCTGAAAATGTACTTATACAGAGTTAGTATTGACACTTTTTCTCTGTTAATCATTACCATTCAGCTGATCACCAATACAGAGTCAGGGCAACTTACACAGCATAGAAAACTCTCTTTATCTTAGCAGCATTATCAGTTGTTTTCTCTTCTAGTGTTTGTGCTGCAGAGTTCAGATTGACATTTAACTTGTCAATTTCACTCATTACATCAGACGGAATGGAAATCTGTGTCACATTAATCGTTTTTGCGAGGGTCAGATATTGAGTCACATTCTGGAGGATCTCCACAGTGTAGTCTGACTGGTTTACAACATACTTAAGAGTATGCAAAGCTTTGTTATGAAACTTATCCTGTCCAACAGACAAAAGAATGCATCCCACACTGAAAAAAAGGACCAGTTCAATCTTAGGAACAACAAAACAAACGACAGAGAACCATAATTACGAGCGCGAGTTCAGATTATTACGCTGCCACACAAGTAAATGCAATCAACAAGATGAAACAGATTCTTCGTAAATCGTATGATGATCCTTTGGCTTTGACGCGTACTCTCCATGTACAGCAATGATATACAACAAGAAGAGAGCCAAAAGACAATAGCCAAACAGCAGATAGAATGAAAGCAGGAGCACCTGTAAATCCAACGGACTGGAGATAGATAGCCATTACTAACAGATCCTAAAACTGAAGAAATCATCTGGAAATTGAAAGTTGAGAAAAGAAGATGAGACGACTTACAGCCCAATAGTGATTATTCGTGATATTCCATCCGCCATGGTAAGGCTTAAAAGCTCTGAGAATGTCAGGTCTCTTGGTTCTGTGAGCAGCCAAAACAAGGTAATCAGAGACCTCAGCTGAAGGTCCTGGTGCTAAAGAGATTCCACCTTTCCATGATCCAAAATCAGGTGAGCCTGATTGTAGCAAAAGCAAATTTACATTATCAGAATTCCAAAAACTCATCACAATTCTAAGATTGTTTGATACTAATGCCAGAAGAATATGAGTTTTACTAATTTAGGGATTAGCGAATCGTGCACAGAACAGAAGCATTCACATGATTGGAACTGAGACTACACTACAAATTCCAGAAACTGGAAAATTCTATAAACATCGCTCAACATGATATTTGTACAAACGAAACAGCAGAAATCAACAAGGAACACACGAAAATAGCGTGAGAATCGCATCACCGTGCAACACAAAAAAAAAAAAAAAAAAAAAAAAAACCTAATATGAACTTGAGAGGATCCTGAGCTGCGGCGGAAGCGGAGGAGTCTCTGGAGAGAGCAACAGAATGCGGAAGAGAGAAGAAACCGATGACTAAAAAAACGGTGACGGAGAGGATAAAAATGTTCATCTTCTTCCTCACTAGTGAACTGCTACGTCGATAAGAGTGAAATAGGCATTACAGAGAGAGAAACGAAATTTCGTTTAGATCAGAGAAGCCACCATTGTTGAAGCTACGAGAAAACGCGGTTGAGAGATTTATCCCCGCGCTCAGGCTGAGGCCTTTGAGCTGATTTTTTGATGGGGAAAGCCGAAAAGTGAATGAGAAGATTTGCTTTATTTAAGCACCTTTACTTACTCTTGTCCTTTACCACTTTTCTTGTTTTCACACTTAATACTTTATACTATAATCAAATTAAAAATTAATCAAATTCTAAATCAGGTGATGGAGTTGTTATTGGGTTTATATGACGTATGATATTGGGTTTATATGATGGATTCGTTAAATGGAAACAAATTAGAGAGAGAAAAAAGAGTAAGTAATTTTAAAATTAAATGGTTAGATTGAATTAAGAGGTTATTCTGTTAAGCGAATGGTTGTTTCAAGATTAAAATTAAGAGGTTATTATTATTAATTTTCATTTAGGCACATTGATTATATGTGGGTCCCATCTGTGACTGACTCCATGGATCTGAAGTAAAATTTAACGTGGTGGTGGCGTCCCTCCGTCTCGGTGTCTTCTGTGACGGTTTGTTCTGTAGCCACGTGGACTTCAAATCGGACGCTACATTGATTGAACCTTATAATTATTCATTCAAGACTCATGTGTTTTGTTTGACTTATGGGTTTGGTCTAATGACTTATATGTCCATAAAAATCGTATGAATATCTAATTTCTGTCTCCATTTTCCCATTACAAATTAACCAATATGTCCCCATCTTTCTTTTTTTCCTAAAAAACTCTGTTCTAGGTTTATAATTTCTTTTCTTTTTTTTTTTTGTTAAAAGGCATTCTATTTAATGTTTGAGAAATAAAATATTACAAAACCTTGTTAAAAGATCCAATAAAACTAAATAGCCTACACACCAAATAAAATCAAGAACATGTCATTTCTAAGTTTCTCTAGTTTATAATTTCTTGGATCGGATACTAAAACATGTTACTTGGTTTTTTCATCTTCATGTTTGAATTGGAGATTTTGGAAACTCTTTTCTTTAAATGACTAACTAGTTAGCTATCGACGACATATTTCTTAATTTACGACCAATCAATTATTGATGAATTTAATAAATTTGGTTTAGGACATATCGTATGATATTTCACATAGCTCTCGATATATCACAGTAATATTGTAGCTATTTTTCCAAAGAGTTGCGTGAGAAAGACTAATTGTCAAAGTAATTTGCTGGAAAAGATGATGTAGTATATTGTTAAAATAATATTTACTTTTGGATCTGGCTTTACGACTTTGAATTACCATGGTTAGAGGTATGTAATCTCGAAACCTTTTGGACTCTTCTTAGTGACGGCAAACTTTTTCTCGACGGTGACGGAAATTAGACTATTAAAGTGTTCTTCAATGCCTTCATTTTTATACAACTATTTTAGGATATTTTTAGATCTTTCAAACAGCTATATTACACAAAAGCTGACTATAATTTTATACCTAAATCGCTTTAATGTGTTTGGGTGGGTTTGGTATTTGGCGCACGTCTCTACTTTTATCTTTAATATAAAAAACCCCAAAACAAGTATATATCTTATAGACTTCTCTTATATTAAAGTAAAATCCTAATTTGTTTTTATTCTAAATTCAATATTTGTTTGGTTGTGATTCATACTAACATGCCATTGGGGTGGGTCATTTGGTAGAGTTAAGGTTGTTCAAATGCGTGAAGAAGCATGTGAGAGGATCATGTGACCCAAAATGTGTGAAATCTTTTTTTTATTTGGGAATGCATCTTTCTTGCTCTGTGACAAAACTAACCCATAACGTGATATTATATTCTCCCATTATTTTTTGAAAAGTGTATATTTTTAATTTATTTTGTTATCTTGTCTACTTTTCATATTTCTTATAGACTAATTAATATGAAGTTCTTAGGGATTACCAAATGATCAAATATGAACATTAGATGATTTGTAAAACAAAACGGCATGATTACGATCATTCGATGATTAATTTATTTTCTTCAGAGTAGTATACAGTGACATTTGAATTGGCTTTCTTAATCGTTTTCAATATGTAGTCTGTAAATGTTTCGTGAATATTCTCTAGTGAAATGAAAATCTGAAACTAAAAACGAATTCCACGATATACAAACGGAAAAAGTTGAGATTTGACAGCTATGTAAGTATATTGGTAACCAATTGGTTTTTCTTAGAGAAAACTCTCTAAGACAAACAACTTAATGTATGGGATTTGATGATAATAAAAACGAAAAAAGTTGAGCAAAATATGCTCTTCTTGACGAGATTTGACAGCCGACATGTTGTTGTCTCAAATTTCACTCGGACCAACTTGAAAATGAATTTCATATATCAAAAGCCCATTGGTTTATGGAAGAACGCCCATTAATCCCTTTCGTTTTAAACTTGACAATGAATTTCATATAAAAAGCCCATTTGTTTTTTGTTTTTACGATGAAGTTTTTTCTAAAGCTCCTAATATAAATACCCCTTTTTAAGTCACAGCCATTAATTTCAAGGCAAAATTTCCATAGTCATTAACCTAAAACTAAAGGTTACAGCAAAAATGTGAGCCAATCATCCCGTGATTTGATAAATTTGATTTAGTGATAGCAGAAGTTGGAAACAAGGTTTGGGATTTTCTTAAATAAAGTTCCGGGGCACTTTGATAAACAGTAAAAGTTCGGGGTGCGTCTATTAGCAAAACTTCCGTGCACTTTGGTAATAGTACGCTTTTTTTGTAAAATAGACGATTAGACGGAACACTTTGGAAATTGACTTAAAAGGTCAAAGTTCTACAAATCGAGAAAAGAATGAGTCAAAAGTTCTAGCCAATAGGAGAAAAGGGTTTACAGAACCAAGATTCATCATCATCTCAAGAGAAAATCAAAATCAAACCATAAACCCTAATTTTCAAATGACTATTTTATCCAAACCTATCCTTGACGGTTACACCGAATTTACCGGCGACGATCAAGGTAGTCGCCATTCCCAGAAACATCCCGTGCTCCACTACTCCGGGAAACTTCAGTATAGCCTCACTCGCCGCATCTAAATCTCCGATGTCTCTCTCCAAATACAAATCCACCACATAATTCCCGTTATCCGTCACAGCCGGCGCCGCATCGACGCCATTAGATCCAATCTTCCGCCTAAGCTTCGCCACGCATCCCGCTTCTCTAAAAAGCTCTTCCAATTTCCCCGCCGTGAAATTGCAACAGAACGGCACTACCTCCACAGGTACGGCGAGACCGCTTCCTCCAATATGCTTCACGAGTTTCGATTCATCAACTATCACAACGAACTTTTTAGATGCTCCTTCAATCATCTTCTCCCTCAATAATGATCCGCCGCGTCCTTTAACCAGATTGAGAGCCGGATCGACTTCGTCGGCGCCATCGATTGATAGATCTACGACGGGATGCGAATCTAGATCGGATAACAGTATCCCTAGAGACACCGCTTGCTCATGCGTTGTGGTTGAAGTAGGGATTCCGATTATATCCTCGAGTTTTCCTTCTCGGAGAAGCTCGCTAATACGAGCCACGGCGTGTTTTGCGGTGGAGCCAGTACCTAGGCCGACGACCATTCCAGATTTGACGAACTCGACGGCTTTATAGGCTGCGATTTTCTTGAGGTCGTCCTGTGTGAGGTTGGAGGGAGGCGGCGAATTGACGACGACGTGGTCATCGGAGAATGTGACAAGGGGATCGAACGCAGAACCCATAGTGTAAGTAAAGAGATGCGACTTGGATTTGTGATTTTGAATGTACAGATCTGTGTATTTAAAGAAGGAGAGACTCTAGGAAGAATCGTATTCCTATTCGTATTTGACGCTTCTTTTTGGACAAGTTTTAATAGGTTAGGCTAAATTTATATATATGTGATGCGGAAATTTCTGAATTCTGAAATGTGTTATCCATATGATTTAAATTTGAAATTTGCATATGGAGCTATCTAAATTATATATTAACACATGTTAAATACTTCTGTTAATGTGGTGTTAGTGTTCCCAATCATAAAGAGAGTCCCTGCCACTTGGAGAGAAATGAATGGTAGAGAAAAGATGCATGATTTTTTATCTTCCGAAAAATAATTGGACCTTGATTCTGCATCAACGGAGCCAAAATGTTTTTATTCTCTCTAAGAAAACAATAGTATAAGATTCAAATCCCAAGACAAAAACACGTTTTCCCGTAAGTTCCGAGCATATTCCAATCCCACCACCTCTCAAAGCAGCCTTTCTCCACCATTGGATATTATAACGGTCCATATCTTTGATTTGCTTTTTGTTTAAAAACTTTATAATATAAGTCACTGTTCCGTGTATGTATATCTCACCTAAAGCATGTGAATCCGATGATCCCCTTATATAAAAGAAGATTTACGCCAGAATTTAATATCATGTAAGTGCATGGTACATGCCATTTTTGGTACAAAACTTATTAAACATTGAATGCAGCAAACAATATAAAAAAGAGTTTGCCAGTGGGTCAATTATTTCACCAACACACATTCAAATTCAATGTATTGATCAACCATCACGTTCTTTACAAGCAAGGTTGTATTTTTTTCCCTTGGGTTTGTGGCATACCTTGGACATTATCAACGGTGAGTTTGAAGAAGATGCCAATGTATAACGTAAGAGACAACAACGCAAATATGTGCTGCCAAAACAGAAGTGCCGAGTCCTCTCTAACCGCATAACCCCGTAGACTCGCGATGGCTCCAAGTAAAATGGCACTTGGAGTTGAATATTGCAAAAGAAGCACAAACTTGAACATTGGATCTTCTGAGGAAATGAGACCAACTGTATCACCTGACATCACAACTCTTATTCCTGCTAAAGGAAGCACCAAGAGTCGTACAACAATAATCCCAATCGTAGTACGTAACCCAAGAGTTGATTCTTTTGGTCCTTCTGAGAGCATACCACCAAGGACAAGCATCACAGAGGAACCATTGCACTCGTCCTTATATTCAAACTATCTGTGATGAAAGAAAGCGGAGCATCGTACCCAAAGACAACATTTTTAAGCTGAGGCACTGATCCAACAATGATAGCTAATAAAGATGCGATTGTTGGAGGTTGGAGTATGTGTTTGACTGGAGTCTGTTCAGCCACAACTCTCATTCTCCTAATTACTTTCGGCTCAGTTAAGCACTAAAGAGACCTAGGGCTTGAACACTCGCCTCCTGTGTCTCCAAAGTGATCATCTTCAGGCAAAGAAGCCTGAGAGACACTCGATATGCCGTTGAAGATCCTGGCAATGAAAGGAGTCTTGCAATGTTCGGTCTCCTTGTCCTCAATCCCTGGCCACTCAGCTTCCACAAGAAGAGGTCTGCTAACATCATGATTATCAACATTGATCTCCTCTATCTCAACCCCTTCTTCATCAACAATCTCATAATACTCCAAAGGCGGCTCCATCATATGATACACAAGAATCACAACAACCCATTGAGAAAACGATACCTATGAAACCCCTCTCGAGGTACAACTCGACCCAAAAGGATTGTTCTTGGTGTGACACACAGAGCTAACAATAGCTAGCAAGAGATTCCCAGTGTTTCCAAAAGCAGTCATAACAATGGTGAATCTATTAAACTCTAGAGGTGGTCGGCATATGAGAATGACTAAGCATCCTATCAAGGACCCTATAATTGTACTGATTAGTACATTGACCGGTATAAACCACCAAAGAACAATGTTATCTAAGGTAATGCTTTCTCCAGCTCAGTAAATATTAAGCAAGGCAAGAACAAAGCAAACACAAGCTTGCTTAAGAGCCTAAACGTGGCTCTAGGGACTAATTGAGTCTTAGGGTGAGCAAGAAGCAGACCAATCACGGTTAAACAGATAAGCTTCAACAAAGGTACAATACCGCTGAGAATATCCTCAGCCCTAGAATTAACTTTATTCCCGGAAAATTCACTGTAGAAACTTGACATCTTGATCACACTGTGCGATTAGTAAGAGAAAACATAAGAGGATGACCAAATTGGGAGTTTAAACTACAAACCAATTACAATCGGAATGAGAGACGAGAACAAGAAACACTATACACAGCAGTGACAAATCTGGAACCAGAAAAGAAGATCACCAAGAAATGATTAGAGCACAATCAAGAAGATGGTTTTGTGAAGGGATAAATTTGATGAGAGAAGAACACCTGGAGCTCACATGGAACTTGTCATTGAGGAAGACGACAAGATTGCAAGAACAGATACACCATTCACGCCAACTCTATTGATTGTAATAATGTTTTTCGTTTTGAGAATTCGTCTTCGCTCAAAGCACTTCATGTTTTTCACATTGGAAGAAGATAACTTGTATCTGAGCGATGTGACTGTCCCAGTTTAGCCATTGGGCTAGCGACAATACGAGCGTAGAAATGAAGCCCAATTCTAGGCCCATGAATTTCATAAAATCGGTTCTTCGAAAGCACCAATCGATGATATCGGTTCATGGACTGTTGGATCCAAATTTTTTATAAAATGGGTATTATTTTTGTTGGACCCATATTCATATGGTTATGGATCTGTGAATAAAAATTGAGGTTCAATGTGTGTTAATGACAAAACATGAAATTGTCTCACATTGGAACTCGAGAAAATTTTCCTCAAGTATAAATATAGGAGTGTCTCCAACATGGTTTAACATGCTATGGAGACACAAAAGAGGTTATGCAAAATACCACGCGTGTGCGCCGTGCCGAGCAGAGCTCGAGTTTAGGTCTTGGGTACTGGTGAATGTGGATCTTTGGCCCACGTCAAAAATATTCTTGTTGGACCCAACTAGTCCACATTTTTCGTCCAAATTCGAATTAAATTTCGATCTAACCGAGTCAAATTAAATCCTGGATTTTTTGCCACAAATCTTACCACGCGAGTGAGTGCGCAAAACCGCCACCTTCCTCCTATATTTTTTCGTCGCACTTTTTCATCGTTTTCATCGACGAAAAACTCTTGCGAAAGTTCTCAAAAAACTCCAGCAAATCCTCTCGTCTTTCTCTTCCTTTAATACGTAAGTCTCGAGAGTATACGAACGCAATACTACGTTATATGGTTTTCTAGTGGTTGTATCATGGGATTCTTAATCGTTGAAAACCGTCACACTACGGACGATTATAAGAATTAAGGAAAGAGATCAAATCTCGCCTCTACGCTTTTCGGTTTTCTAATATCGTTTTTCCAACTCGTTTTTTTTCCGTAATTCTAAGTTTTATTCGCAGTTTTTCACATCCGGATTTTTGCTTCCTACAAAAACACGAGTAATGGGTTTTTTAAACACAAACTTTTTACCGAAAGTACCAATTTATATATGTATATTGGAATAGTGCTGAAATGTATCCTAACATACGTTAAATTATAGAGTCAAATTTATAATTATCATTAACGACACTGACTCAGCCGACATCTGAATAATGAGGTGATCTAAACGACGTTGTTTTGGATTTGCATGTTTGAAATTTTTTTTAATAATGTGTTACATCCGGGACTCGAATCCATGAACTCAAACCCGATTATTGCATGTGTTTACCGGTTGATTCACAACCATCGTCATATACTACATCAACATTTTAATTTATAAACCCTAATATTTTTAATATTTCTAATAAAACATATTGTAACCAACAATTGTAAAATTTTAAATAACTGAAACTACAACTCTAATGCTACATGATAAATCTAAGGAGAAATCTATTCCAGCTAAAGGTTTAAGTGATTATGATTCATGGGGGAATCTCCGAAACGCATAATTTTTGAGGCTAATCGAACTTTTCTCTAAAACTAAATTTATGTCCTAGTTTCTGCCCTGAATCTCGCGGTGCATGGGAGGAGGTCCACCGTGTGCGACGGCCATTCATGGTGTTTGTCGGCACCTCTCATCTCGGTTCTTCTCGCTTTCGATGGCGTTTAAATTGGTGGAGCTCTGCTTTTAATCCACGTCGCGTAGATCGATTGAACAAGCGTCAAAGCCTAACTAGCTAAATACCTTTTCTTTCCCCGCAAGAAAGAAGACGAGGATCTATGTTTAGATCTCCTCCTCCCTCGTTATTCCTTTGGCGGAGATGGCTTCCCTTCACTGTAGTGGTTGTCGCGAAGTCTGTGCTTTGCTCTCTAAGGTCACTCTATCTCCTCGGCTTTTGCTTTCCGGTGATTGGGCAGCTTCCGCTGGATCTCTTCGCAAGAGGATGGCCAAAGATTCGATTGGGTTTGCAGCCTATGTCTTCACCGTCTATGGCTTCGTCTCGTCTGTCAGAGGTTTAGTGTAATGCTTCTCAGGTTTGTTCCGTTTAGGGTTTCCACCTCGAATGAAAAGCTTGGCGAATAGGACCGGTGGCTCTCCGGTGGGTCACATCTGCCTTAGGACAGCAGTGGGTCTGATGATGAGCTCTTCGTTGTGGTGCGTCAAGTGTGGCAGCTCATCTTGGTTGATCCCAATGGTCTTTTGGTGGCCGGCGAAGAGATCGGGGACGTTTTCTTACCGGCTGCGGTTCTTAGGTTCCGAGTATTTTGTAACTGGTGAAATGCTTTGGGTTGGTTGTATCCCGGTTTAATCTCTATGATTTCTCATTTGATATTATAATTTATCGTTGATTACAAAATTTAAATTTTACTGGTGTTAAGATACGATTTGAGCACTATTTCAATGTATACGTACGAATTGACACTTTCAATAAAAGTGTGGGGGTTAAAACACCTTTTACCCGTTAAAACACAAGACATAAAGGGATTTGATCAGCAATATCCCACGTGGGAATAAAATAGCTAGAGATTTGATCGGCGATATCCCACGTGGGAATAAAATAGGTACCACAAACCAAACAGGTCCACATGAAGCCCATAAGCACCGATTGACACGCGTTTGTATATAATTGGATAAAGAGATAAAAAAACATGAGTCGGCGGGTACCGAATCCGAAATTCTGATCCCGGATTCGATTCGTTTCTGCCCTAAAGAGAAACCCTCCGTGAGCAGCGACAGTTCTGGGTCCTCCGCTGTTGAGAGAACTGGAGACGTCGGGTTTCTCGAAATCTCGTTCGCGTGATTGATCATCGTCTTCTTGATGGATTCACCTTGATCAATCGTTTGATTGTCTTCCCACGATGTCGAATCACTCCGGAGAAGAGCCTAGTACAGCTCCGAAGACAGATCAATAGTATGATCTAGTCCTGGGTTCTTCTGCCAAGGATGCTTCCTCCCATAAATTCTGCTCTTTGCGATGTGAGTTCCGATTTTCGATTTTTTATGACCTTTCGTAAATCTGATTGAAAGATGAATTTCTAATTGTCTCATGTGTTTAATATTGTGGATCATAAGCTTCAATCCAATTTGATATACTATAGATTAAATATTGGATAATGGTTCAATATGTTGTACAACAAGGTTGGATTAGTTATCAGAATGATTTTTCTATAGGAAAGTGTTGATCTTGAATGATATATGTACTTGCAGATGAATTTAAGCCGGCTTCTATTGACAAGAACAGGTCAGGAACATTGCATAAAAAGAAGAATAACAGAGTTTCAGAATAACCAACCTGGTAAACCCAAGGTGGCATTTGAAGGTAGCAGTGAGGATTACAAAGAAAACGATGAGGTGTTGTTTTTTTGATGGGGAGAAAATCCGTTTGGAGAGGTTGCATCGGGCTGTGAAGCAGCTGCGACATCTTAGAACACCAGGTGAATCTGCTGCTGCAATGCCTGTGGAGCATCGGTTATCTCCTGTTGGTCGTGCTGCCAAATCTCCACAAGTGAATGGAAGTTGGCTTCCAGATGTGCCCGTGAGTTTCCAATTTCTTTTACTTGTCCCTTTTTATAAATATTGATTATATTCGATGATCCAATTAAAAAGTAGTTCATGTCCAATGAATGGACGAATTTGATGGTTCAGGGTTTTGAATGCTTGATAGTATAAGATGTTGCTGCTACTGGTTGAGGTGGAAAGAATAGGAATTGAATTTTCATTTTCATATGGTTTTAGGAATTTTACTCCCATCTGATTGCTATATTTTTTTCCAAGAACGGGATTTTGATTCTTAGATTATAGGATAACACTGCATAATGTGAACAAAACTTAATCGTAACACAATATAAACTTTTCATAGTTCCCTGTACTTCTTAGTTTCGTCCCCAACCAACGGCACGCTTTAAAGGATTTTCTATTAATCGGATAGTTCTGTCATAAGATTCACAATACCGTCATAATTGTTTGGTTCTGTATTGGGTATCAATGGAGACTAGGCAGGAATATCACTGTTGATTCAAGTTTATTCATCCACTCTACCTTTTCTAAGCATGTATTTGCTGTTGATTCTAGTCTCTCTTTTTTTTTCTTTTTCCTTTAAGAACTATTGTAGCCTAACAAAAAAAGGTGGTTGCAGCTGAACCTGCCATCGCTGAAACGTATCTGCCCCCTCACTAGTCAATGACAAGAAAGATGATGGAGATGAACATCACGAGATCGATCTGGTTGAAATATTTGGCTCATTTACACCAGATCATGACAATGCAGACAAAGAGAATGCTGATGGTGGAGAATATGCCGAAAACTTAAGCTAGCAGCTAAGCATCACGGAAGAAGAAATTGCAGATGTGGATGATGATAGCGGCGGTGAAGGAGAAAAGGGTCTTAACGCAGCAGAAGCACTAAGAGCACCTCCATTAATTAAGAATCCCACTAAGTATCTACAAAATAAAATATAATTAATTTAAGAACCCCACTACTAACTCCCCCATCATTTTCACTAAAAAATTTTAAGAACTGATTCTTAAAGTTCTCAAGAACCTCTCACATTCTCTCTCATACTTTTTTCTTTATTTTTATTTTTTTTAAACTTAAGAAACCCATCTAAAAACCTCTAATGGAGGTGCTCTAACAGCGCAAGTGAACGCAGAAGTGCAAAAGGGTGGTGAAAGCTCAAGCTCAAGCTCAAGCAGTAGTGGAAGCAGCAGCGGAAGTGACAGTGATGGTCGTAGCAAAAGTGTAAGCAGGGGAAGTGGCAGCGGTGGCCAGAGTAGCAGCGGAAGCAGTAGCCGTGGAAGTGGAGGAAGTGACGATGAAGATGAAGTCAACTCCGTGTAACAAACAACAACTTCTATCAAACAAACAATATTTCCATGTTTAAGACTGTGTCTGAATAATTGTTTTGAAGATCCAAAAAGGGTAAAATTACTTACTACGAAAGAAGTAGCTAAAATATAAATGATAAAAATGGTCCACTTACTATTTTCAGGAGTTCCAGAATCTTGTGAGTTAAAGTTGTCTGTCCACTCTTTAATTAGTAAAGCAAGTTTCTCTCCTCGACTGGTTAACCACCCCATCACTTTTATTTTGACTCTCTGTATTAAGCGCGTGGAAATCACACGCGTATCTCAACTAATATCTTGTCCTTTTCTAAAGGAGCGTGGATAACACGCGCTAAATTTGGAGATGGTTGGAGAAAGTTGGATGTTACTGTTAACAAGCGAGTTAAAGGTCTCCGAAATTTTTTTTTTTCCCAACCGACTAAGCGGAGATCGAAGTTTTGTTGTACCTGAGAATCGTTGTCTTCTTCAGAGCCTCCAAGTCCGAATCTTTTGGTTACGTTTCTCAAACCCTTAGCTTTTATACTCACTATCTCTCTTTCTCTCCGTCTTTTAGCTCCATTTTGAATTGTTTATCATTGCTTCTTCAATCCGGCATTGAGATCTCATCGGGATTTGATCCCATCTCATCTATGCTCGATCTCACTCTCCCTGGACTCGCAAACGCCGAGATCTCACCTTCCTCATTCAAAAATATCAACATCTGAGCTCTAAACTTCACAGATTTGATCTGTAAAAAAAACACATATGCTCAATCGAAGCCAGATTCAAAGGTGAAAATAAAAGGAAGGCGGAAGTGACGATGGGAGCTGAAAAGAAATGGCTTTTCACTCTCTTCTCTGTAGTATTCCTTTCAGTCTTCCTTCTTTTACTTTACTCAATCTCTGCTTTCACTTCTAAGCCTTTTCCTTCTTCAATCCGTCATGGCCCTCATTATCCACCGGCTTTTGCTTATTACATAACCGGTGGTCGTGGTGATAATGACCGGATCTTTCGGTTACTGCTTGCGGTTTATCATCCTAGGAATCGGTATCTTTTACATCTTGGTGCTGAAGCTACTGATGCTGAGAGGCTTGCTCTTCTCTCTGACTTGAAATCTGTTCCTGCTGTGAATGCTTTTGGGAATGTTGATGTTTTGGGGAAAGTTGATCGTTTATCTGAAAATGGTGCTTCAAAGATTGCTTCAACTCTTCACGCTGTCTCTATTCTCCTTAAGCTTGATCGTACTTGGAATTGGTTTATTGAGCTTAGTGCCTTGGATTATCCACTTATTACTCAAGATGGTATGTTAAATTTGATTTCTTTATATTTATATCTGAAAATGAAGGAGATTGTAGCTTTATTTGATTATGGAATCTTAGGTTCCTCGTACGAGGTATCATCAGATTTGCACTCTAGATCTTTGTTTTATCCTGTCTTTGAGCCTTTTTTTATGTTTGGTATCTCTGATGGCTAATGCTTCTAGTTCTTACTCTTAGCTCCTTTGAGATCTGTAGCATTCATGATATATATTCTAGAATCAATCTACTAGTTTTTTTTTTTCTGGAAAGAAAGTGGACATAAAATCAGTGTCATTGATCTCTTTATGGCAATACATGCTTTAGAACTTTATTGCTCCACTGGTGCTGTTTTTGTCTTCATTTGACTTGGATTTCTACTGAACAGTTTTTTTCACTCATGATGTCTTTTCAGACCTATCTCATGTGTTCGCCTCAGTGAACAGAAGCCTTAATTTCATTGATCATACTAGTGACCTTGCTTGGAAAGAGTAAGTAAAGCCAGTCTCTTGCAATGTTTATCAAATCTGTTCTCAAATAATTATTATGTTAATGGATCTTGCTTCAGATCTCAGAGAATCAAGCCTATTGTTGTTGATCCAGCACTTTACTTAGCTAGAAGAACTCAGCTCTTCACTGCTACCGAGAAACGACCAACACCAGATGCTTTCAAAGTCTTTACAGGCAAATTATTTAGTAGCTAACAATACTTTCTTTGGCTACATTCTTAATATGCCTACTACAATTTCTTTCTAACCAAATTGGCATGTGTGGTGGTTTGTGAAATCACTGCAGGCTCGCCGTGGATTGTACTGAGCAGATCTTTCCTAGAATACTGCATCTTCGGTTGGGACAATTTACCAAGAATCCTACTCATGTATTTTAACAACGTCATCCTCTCTGAAGAATGCTACTTCCACACAGTGATCTGCAATGCGCCCGAGTTCAGTAACACAACAGTCAATGGGGACTTACGATACATGATTTGGGACAGTCCGCCAAAGATGGAACCACATTTCCTTAGTGTATCGGATTTTGGTCAAATGGCTCAAAGTGGAGCAGCTTTTGCCCGGCAATTCAAGAAAGACGATCCAGTGCTTGACATGGTCGATAGAGAGATCCTAAAACGGGGGCGTTACCGAGTCACTCCTGGAGCTTGGTGCTCGAGCCACAGTAGCTGGTGGACAGATCCTTGCTCGGAATGGGACGAAGTAAACATAGTCAAAGCTGGACCTCAGGCAAAGAAGCTAGACGAAACAATAACAAATTTTCTTGATGATTTGAATTCACAATCGAATCAATGCAAGTGAAAGAGAAATGGGGTTTGGAGTCATTATACGACACAACAAAATATTACATTGTTTTCAGATCTTGTAAGGTTTATTCTTGGGGCAACAACAACAACAGCGGCTGCTGTATTTATACAAGGAGAAGAGAAAGGAGAGGTTTTTTTCTCTTTCCCAGATTTTGTTATTCCTTTGTCAAAGCCACTAGAACACTTTTGTTCGCAATTCGATGAACATTTGTTCCTCTGTTGTATTGTACCTTTTATTGTCTACTCTGCCAAAATGCAATCATTCTTTCTTAGTTAATAAAAGATTGCGATTTTAGGGTTTTAAGGGTAACTGAAAAGTGAAACCTTTTTTAATTTCTTCTCCAATAGTCTTCTCTCGATTCTTCCGGCTCGCCGGAGGTAATCTCTCTCACCTTGTCTACTTAAAATCTCTTCTTCCCCGAGTTTGGGTCTCAAATCGATTCCATGGATTCATAAAGCTTCAAATTTGACGATTTACGGATCATTTCACGCTTCTTCTGTTGAAATCCAAGTTTCTCAAGACGCTGAGAGAATCTGCAAGATCGTGTCCAAATTTACGGATTCAAGCGTTGAAATTTTACTCAACGAAGCTTCTGTGGAACTTTCGCCGGCACTGGTTGAAGAAGTACTGAAGAAGCTGAGCAACGCTGGGGTTTTAGCTTTGTCTGTATTCAAATGGGCAGATAATTAATAGGGTTTAAAGCACACTACTGCGAACTACAACGCATTGATCGAATCTTTAGGTAAGATTAAGCAATTCAAACTTGTTTGGAGTCTTGTAGATGATATGAAACAAAAGAAGCTACTGAATAAAGACACTTTCGCGCTCATTTCTAGACGTTATGCTAGAGCTAGGAAGGTTAAGGAAGCTATAACTGCGTTTCATAAGATGGAAGAGTATGGCTGTAAGATGGAATCAACTGATTTCAATCGAATGCTTGATACTTTGAGTAAATCTAGAAATGTTGGAGATGCACAGAAGGTGTTCGACAAAATGAAAAAGAAAAGGTTTGACCCTGATATTAAGTCGTAGACTATTTTACTTGAAGGTTGGGGTCAGGACTCGGGAGTTAAATCTTTTGAGAGTTAATGAGGTTTATGGAGAGATGAAAGATGAAGGTTTTGAACCAGATGTTGTTACTTATGGTATCATTATCAATGCGCATTGCAAGGCGAAAAAGTTTGATGAAGCTATTAGATTCTTCAATGAGATTGAACGGAGGAATTGCGACAACTTCAAAATTATGAACAACCAACAAATCAAACCGGAAAAAAGGCTGTATGAGTAACTTAAAAGAGAAATATAGAAAAATATAACCTTGTAAAAGGAAAAAAAGAGGTATACGAATATAATGATTGGGGTGTAAGACAAGAAAAAGCCAACGAAGTTCATAGTGTGAAGAGTATAAAGATACAAAAAAAAAATTAATGCAAACAATTAAAATATGTGGAGGGGCTTATAATTTGTTATTCAAACTATAGAGTACGAGGGATGTAATCAACTAGAGATATATGATGAACTAGGGACGTATTGAACTAGAGATTTATGATAATTTGAGTTTAATTGAAATTTGAAAAGATTTGGTTTAATTTTGGTGATTTAAAAAAATTATTATTAAATTCTATAAATTCTCATTTAAAATTATGAGATTTTAATTTTTGTATTTTTAACTAAAAATCTAAGAAATCTCAATTAAAACTTTCAAATCTAATTCTTAAAAAAAATTCAATTATACATTTTAAAATCATCAATCCAATAACAATAGAGTTTAAAAAATATTTTAAAATTCATGTTTCATGATTTACTATTTTAACTCAAATCTCTCCAAATTGAGTTATGCAGTACACCCTACATAAATAGTTTGATTGTGTTGTCTACTTCGTAAAATCGGACCACCACACTCTATTTTCTCATGGAATCATTGCCCTTATATTTCTACGTTCCTTTCTATTTATTTTTTCTCTTCTTATTACTATCCCCTTATACTGTTTCATATCTAAATTAGTGGAATCTGTGATTGTGTAGTTTATCTATAAACCTGTTATTATTCATCCGATCGTATACCTATCCAAAGTAACAAAACAGTTAAATTAATTAGGAGGGTCGTGTCGTTTTCAATACAGGATTACTATTATGTCATAAACTTGAACTATATACATACCGACATCATATATAGCTATAGCTATACAAAATTAATAATCATAAACAAAATTGTAATCTATCATAGACCCTTTTTAAACACAAACCGAAAGAAAAGTTTAGATGGTAAAAGAAGAATTGATACGACCATAATTGCCATTACCGACGCATTAAAGTTGAAGCATGTGAATTGTGAGGTGAATCAGGTGATGGGATGATAAGCCTCTAATCCCGTGACGTTGTCTTTAACTCAAGCAGAGAAACATTGTTAAGAAAAGAAGAAATAAACACTTTAGTTACAGAATTTAGCCTGTCTCTCCAGCTCCATTTAATAACGTCTACCCTTTTGTTTACTACTATATAATTAGCTTTTCTATAGTTCATTTAATCTAAAACGGAGATTAAGATTTTGTAACAAAGAATTCGGCCAGAGTCGTGTGAAATAGCCCAAAAATTGGGATCGTTGTCCACCGTGTGATATTTGGAGGTAGGCATCATTAGAGGACCACATATACACCTCCCTAATCACACTTTATGAATATTAAACACATTTAACTGTACTAATACTCGGCGTACAATAATTTCTATAAATATGGTCGAGTCGAGTCCATTATATATGTATATCTGCGACTTGGTCTTGGACCTTGGTGAGAATAGTTAGACATGGGAGCTTCTGATTCTCTCTCCGACTACTTCTACGTCTCTAAAAGGAGGAAGCCTAAAGTCATGCAGGTCTTTATATATACTGTGTTAGATTACGTGTTTTCAAATCAAAATTAATTGGCAATGAATGGATTAATACATAATTTTTATATATTATTCAAAATTTCTGTCTAATTTCGGGGACGTGAAACATTATTTCCAATATATACAACGATTGCTACTCAAACTGCTTTTAAACTATTTTTCACTAGTCTTTAATGAAAGTGGTTCTTAGTTGTTTTTCTTGTAGTTTTGAGTTTTAGCATCAAAACTTATATTTTCTTTCAATCAAAGTTTTTGAAGATTTTGATTTCCTAAAAAATTAAGCTATTGTTTGATTTTATGAAGGAGACAACACAATCAAAGTTTTTCAAGATTTTGATTGTATTGTCTTTTGATTTTCTTTCAACCAAAGTTTCATTTACATTTAAATGAAAAAAATCTATAAATAGGTTTGGTGTTTATACACCTCGGACGTTTTCAAGATTGACATTTAAATCTATAAATAGTTTTAGTTCTTCATTTTGCTTAAAGTTTTCTTTTTGGGGGCAGACGGTGAATATAAAGGTGAAAATGGACTGCGACGGCTGCGAACGCAGAGTCAAGAACGCCGTTTCCTCCATGAAAGGTTCGAATCTCCAACTAGTAGTATAGCTAGCGTCTACTGATCTCATGAATGGTTTCTTTAATCCTCCTTGTAGTTTCTTGATTTCCATTAAACCCCACTACTTTCATGTAAACACCAAACCCAATAATCTTTCAGGGGTAAATTCGGTGGAGGTGAACAGAAAGATACACAAAGTGACGGTGATTGGATAAGTGGATCCGAAGAAGGTGTTGAAGAAAGTGGAAAGGACAGGGAAAAAGACGGAGCTGTGGCCGTACGTTCCGTACAACATTGTCGCATATCCATACGCAGTCGGCACTTACGACAAAAAAGCTCCACCCGGTTATGTCAGGAAGTCTGAGCAGTCGCAGTTACAACCGTTGCCGGGAGCTCCCGACGACAACTTCTTGTCTCTTTTTAGCGACGAGAACCCCAACGCTTGCACCGTTATGTAATAAATCAGTATCATATTATGAATATCCACCGCAGGTAACGTTGTATCAAGTAATTGTCTCTTTTCTTTTTTTGCTTTTTTTTTGTAGACAAAAAGTTAACTAGTAATTACTAATTAGTGTAATGTGTAATGTGTAAACATTTTAAAATATGTATAATCAATGTATCTAATATTAAAGTACTTTCGTGTTATTTTTAAACGAATATGTAAAATTAATATACTTTATATAACTAAAATTACTGTAACTGCAATTACAAAAAAAGACGCGTAATTAATCAAACAATAATAATCGTATCCGACCACCAGTAAGGAGACAATTCTTTTTGTAAATGAAATTAGAAATTGTGATTCTTACAATGCAATTACTTTTTTTGCACAGCTTTTTTGTTTTATTTATTTATAATTATTTTGCCTCTGTTTGTTGCATGCATGGATTATCAGAAACGTAGTATATTATTCTTCGAATAAAATTGTGGCACCCTGTACTTCCATTC
The DNA here is from genome assembly GCA_963922655.1 of Cardamine chenopodiifolia. Taxonomy (NCBI): domain Eukaryota; kingdom Viridiplantae; phylum Streptophyta; class Magnoliopsida; order Brassicales; family Brassicaceae; genus Cardamine; species Cardamine chenopodiifolia. The sequence goes on along the minus strand of OZ000476.1, from coordinate 14,320,604 downwards.
CGTATCATAACTCAAAAATAATTAATTGTTATATCAAAACCATTCAACCAGTTGAGAACAGTAAAAAACCTCACGAAAAAACAAACACCTGTTTAATCCTTAGAATGAGTGTTCTCGAAATTAAATCCCAAGAAGATTGGAATTCAAACTAATAATATTATGGTTTTTAAGATGAGATGAGATGTACTGTTTGGAGATTTACAATCAACTGTTTGGGACTAATTGAAATGACTAATTATTTAATTATGACAACTCAACTTGAACCAAAAAGAAAAGTTTTGGATTTGAAATTGTGAAAGGATTCAAAACAAAACAAATGGACAAACGATAAGCGGCATACGAAACACAAATCCAAAACACGCCGCGTTTAATACAACGAAGTGAGACTTAAGGGAATCAATCGTTTTCTTTATGGTGACAACCGCATCTTTAGCTAGCTGGGACATGGGATTTTGGATAACCTTCACGTGTACAGTTTCTGAGACATGGACGGCTCTCAGTTATTTTGACTAGGAACACCAAATTAAGGATAGACAAATTCAAAAGTCTCCTTTTTTTTAATACAATTTTTTTTTCTTGTTTTCTTTTTAAATAAAAGAACTTCAATAAATTCTATGAACATATGTCTAAAATAAATAAAAAATTACTTATTCAAAAGCAATTATATATATATATATATTAACATTTTACGTTCTCTTCAGTTTTTTACGCCATTTTTGTAGCCTTGTTACCTAATTTAGCCTTAGCCTCCATTTCAGCCTTCATAACTATAAATTTCAGATCATAATGTTCTAACATAAATTGTAACATGTCCCCTAAAAGTTGAGTCCATTTTTATCACTTTTTTCTATCTGTTCGATCCGTTTAAATGTAACTAAATTCTTGCATACAACCAGTTTTATGATTTTAAGGGGAAAATATCTTCACTATATCTCTACATGATTGGAATTTATCTCTTATTTGCTGCTTGATCGCATCATCAGACGAATGGTAGTTGAATCCACTAATAAAAATGAGTCTTGCCAGTTGTGTGCCCGAGCAAGATAAACATGACGTTTTCTAATAAATCTCCTTTCATTTCAAGGATTTTCATTTCTTTAAAAGACTCAAATTCAATGTAATTACGTTTGGTCACATTTTCTTGCTTTTTCGGCAATTATTGTAATAGAAAAATCACCAATTTCAAGAGTGGTTTCAAATACTTTTTTAACATCTAACTTTTGCTAACTCACAAAGATGAGGTTCGACCTTTGAGGCAAACACAACTACATAGAAGGTTGTAAGTTGGTGTTCAGGCATTGCCGACGAAAGATTGGTTTTAGAATGAAACATTATATATATATATATATATATATTAATAATCTTATTATATATAAGATAACATAATGAAATAATATAATATACAATTTTAAGATTTTCAAATTTTAAAAGATTTTTAAGAATGAATTTAGAATTTTTAAAATAATGAATCCTACTTTTTACTTTAAAAAACAGTTTATCAAATTTAAAATACGACGTTATTTTGTGATTTTAAATTTTGTTTATCAAAATGACACATTTTCAAAACAACTTTTTTACATAGATTGATTGAATCTGACCAACTATTCTATCCAATAATCGTTTCGCTCATTTAACATATTCCGTCAAATCTAATCGTTCACGTAATAATATCATCTTTTACAGAATCCAAACAGATTAAAGACGTATAATGTCTAGATGCTTAAACAACGGTCTATACCACTTTCTTGAACAATGCCAAAACCCATTGGATTTCTTTACGTACATAGGAAACAAAATTCTATTAACCAAACAGAAAAAAAGACGAAACCATAAGGAGAGATTCAAGAGTCAAGAGTGAAAGCAATAAAGCTATTTCACACTCATATATGTATAAATACGCAAAAACCCAAAGAACTTCTTCAACTTATATCCCCAACTTTTGAATATTCCACACACACATAACAAACTCGACTTTTCAGCATATTTCCACACTGTAGAAAGACAAAGACATGGAGTTTATGCTTCGTCGGAGGACGATGACCAGATTCGTGTTGCTGCTAATAGCAACGACGACGTTGCTTGTAGTCTGTGTCAAAGGAGGCACAAAGCAAGAGGAGCGACTGTTCAACCTTACAAAGCTGGAGATGTTCGTTGACGACCTTCCTCATATACCCACTCTTCAAGGCTTCCACTTAGTCGATGGCTTCCTCAAACCCAAATCTCTTCAAATCGGCATGTTCTTCAAGAAATGGGTATTTTTTTTTTTCTCATTTCAATTTTTTCATCCTTTGCTTTTTTTTCTTGAAGTTGAAGCTATTTTTGGTATGTTATTAAATTTAATTTACAATCTAAGATCTTGCGTAAAATTTTTAGAAGAAATACATATAACCATATAAGTGAATAAGTGATATACACCTTAAGTTACATGCAAAGATAAAAAGACTAATTAATTTTGAATCTAACCTCATTAATGACAAAATTAACTCATTAAAATTTTGAAATCATATAAGATTAAGTGATTAATAGATGGTTTGTGTTCGCCTTGTGTTGTGTTAACAAGCTTGTTCCTCATTTATTTGTCCACTTGAAAAAAATATTTGTTATTAGTAATAGTACCGTCGAATCAATGCTCTTTTTTCTCTTACTCGTCAAATTTGACATTCTTTGCTCTCCTCTACAGAATGAATTCCCAAATTATTTATTATTTGTAGTGGCGGACCCGTAATAAAGAGGGGGTCATCTGACACCCATTAAGTATATATATTTCACGCACTAGCTCGTTTGCATGGCTCAATCACCCGTCTAATCCCACAAAGTATACTATACTAAACATCAAATCGATGATTATTCGATTTTTTGCCGATTATTAGTAGATAAGAGCTTTATAAATTAGTATCGACTATTTTCTTTTATTGGGGCCTAGCCTATTGTTTAACTTTGTCAATAATTGCTTTCACTTATTTTCATTCGTTTACTTTCACTTGCTGTTTGTAAATTAAAAATCTATAACTTTTTAATCTAAGAACAATGTTAAAAGAATGTCTCAGAAACAATTTAAAACTTATATAAAAAAAATTCTTTACGTATTTACATTATATAACATACTAAACTAATTTTAGAAATATATCGTTTCGTTAAAAAAACTTTGGGTCGCCACTATTTATATTCTCTTAAAAAATTGTTTAGACAAATTATACTGTACTAAACATCAAATCTATGACTATTCGTTTTTCTTCTTTTCGCCAATTATTTGATAAGAGCTTTAGAAATTATGACCCACTAAAGCACTGACTATATAATTGTGATTGTTTTTCTACCACTTTGGCTTAGCTAATTATGCACTCCTTCTTTAAACTACTTAATTAGTCTGCTAACTAATCAAATGATTTGCATTTTTTAAAACTGTGTCACTAATATGAATTAAATTATTATAAACTACAGAAATTCCACAGAGATTTGCCTGCCACACCAGTGTTTGCATACGGTGCATCGGAGCGTACGGCAACAGTTCCTGGACCCACAATTGAAGCTGCTTATGGCGTCGATACCTACGTGACGTGGCAAAATCACCTCCCTTCATCTCATATTCTCCCTTGGGATCCAACAATCTCCCCGGCTATCCCAAAACACGGTGGCATTCCCACGGTTGTCCACTTACACGGCGGCATCCACGAACCAACTAGTGACGGTAATGCAGATGCATGGTTTACCGCTGGTTTCAAAGAGACTGGACCAAAATGGACCAAAACGACGACGCATTACATTAACAAGCAACAACCTGGAAACATGTTGTACCATGATCATGCAGTGGGTTTGACAAGAGTTAACCTTCTCGCCGGTTTGTTAGGTGCTTACGTTCTTCGTCACAGTTCCGTCGAATCGCCTCTGCTGTTACCTACCGGTCACGAATATGACCGTCCGTTGATCGTATTTGACCGGCGTTTTCGTAGAGACGGTTCGATTTACGTGAACGCCACTGGAAACAACCCGCAGATTCATCCGCAATGGCAACCAGAGTATTTCGGCGACGCTATCATCGTGAACGGTAAAGTTTGGCCGCGATTAATCGTTCACCGCAGAAAATATAGATTTCGAATCGTAAACGCTGGTAATGCCAGGTATTTCCGGTTCTTTTTCTCCAACAATCTTGATTTCACCGTCGTCGGTTCTGATTCAGCTTATCTAGCAAAACCGGTACAGACCAAATTGATTATCCTTGCTCCGTCAGAAATTGCTGACGTTATCGTTGACTTTTCAAAGTCAACATCGAAAACGACGATTCTTGCCAACAATGCACCTTATCCTTATCCCTCAGGAGCTCCTGTTACGGAAGAGAATAGCAAAATCATGAAGTTTATAATCAAGGACGAATCAGTATCTGACACGTCGGCCATTCCGAAGAAATTGATTGAGTACCCGTTTGGTGATGTGTCAACTTCGGTCCTCACACGTTACATCGCTATGTTCGAGTACGTGTTAGGTAACGCGCCAACTCATCTATACATAAACGGTCTGCCTTACACTGCTCCCGTTACGGAAACTCCAAAAGTCGGCACGAGCGAGGTATTAATAATATACATTTTAAACTATTTTCAACGGTTTAATTTGATTGTTTTATTCTTCAAAATTCTTGTAATGAAGGTGTGGGAAGTGATCAATTTGACGGGGGATAACCATCCGTTACACATTCACTTGGGATTGTTCAAAGTATTGGAGCAAACGGCGTTGGTGAAAAGTCAGGAGTTCACAGATTGCATGACGAAAAAACTCGATGCCGTCAAATGCCAGATCAGCAAGTACGCACGTGGGAACAAGACAGCAGTGACGGCACACGAGCGGGGTTGGAAAAACGTGTTCAAGATGATGCCGGGACATGTAACGAAGATTCTCGTCAGGTTTTCTTACATTCACTCCAACGAATCTTACTCATTCGACGCTACTCAAGAGCCCGGCTACGTGTACCATTGCCACGTAAGTTAGTACAAAACAATTATTAAAATAATTTATTGTCTTAATTATGAGTATTTTGGGGCATTAAATATATTACTACGAAAATGCAGATGTTGGAACACGAGGACAATATGATGATGAGGCCTTTTAAGATTGTCAAGTGATAAGCGTATCTCGGTATAAATAGAAATGAGTTGATAATAAGACTATAAATTCGAGATATAAAATCTCAAGAATAATTATTACTTGTCGACAATATATAATATGCAACTTTAAATTTGGATGCAATACTACCATGAACCTATATGACAAATTTGGGTATATCTCAAAGATATTTTTATTGCGAAGTAGTTGTTTGCAATTAAAATAGCTTTGATGCTTGATTACATCTTTAGACATATAATAGTTGAATCCACTAATTAAAAAATTGCCTTTATGCTTGATTACATCTTTAGACATATAATAGTTGAATCCACTATTTTTTTTGTCGTCACTAATTAATTAAAATTAGTGAGGACATATAATAGTTAATTAATCCACTAATTAAAAGTGATTATCGTTAGTTAACCTACGCAAGATAAACATGGCGGTTGTCCAATAATTCTCTTTTCAATCTTAAGGCCTTTTTGTTTATTTAAGAGACTCAAATTCAATATAATCATGCTTGGTCACACTGCCTTGCTTGTCAACAATTCTTCTGAAAGGAAACATCACCAACTTCAAAAAATTTGTTAACGTCTTTGTCCACATTTGAGACATATACAGTGTCGTTGGCAGAGAAAAATCTTCAAATCCTTATTCTGAATTGCTTGCCGTCCATTGAATAAAAGAAGATGCACATATGGTAGGCGGTTTTTCTAATGCAATCTCTTAAAGCATTTTTATTGAGAATCTCTCACAACTAAAAAAGTAAAAAAAATAGAAAAAAAGCGAGAGTGAAAAAAATTCTTAAATGAAAACTCAATACTTAGGATTGGCTATTATCAAAATTAAATTTTGAACAGGTTTGATTTCTTCTAAATATATAAACAAAATCAAAAGATAGTAAATTGTTTCCTCACATTTTTAAAATTAATTTGGTGGGTTTTCTTGTAAAAACAAAACAAAACTTGTTGGGTCATTTGGATTAATTGGAAAAAAGGAAAAAAAAATATCTTAAAATATATGTTTGATACAATGTATAATATATTCTGCATAACTGTTCATATGAAAAGCATAGGGTATCATATATATGTGACCATTATTTGCCTGCTTTTACGTGAGAAAACATTCTAGATAATCACTGGAGTAGCATCAACAGGAGTTTAAAAGTATCAATCGTTCCAATATGTAATAAATAAAGATTTTGGCTCGTTATTTCGCAAATGCAAATGGTACCTTGATTGCCTCGGGCGACATTGACATTCCTCAATCCTCATCAATTACCAATATTCCATTGTTCCTCGGAAATAAGCTATTTGAAATGAAAAATATCAACTGAAATTAGAGTCGTCAAAGCTTTAGTTAACTATTAAATTACCATGATTTAGTTTGTTGTGCTAGTAACTTAGAAAGAGAGATGAACTGGCTTCCTAGAAGATCGGTCGCTTTCGAAGGGAAATCCAAATCATTCAATTTAGGTTTGAAAAGGGAGAACTATAAGAAAGTTATGAACCGGGTTAAATTTTAAGTTTTTGATATATATATATAACTAGTTGCTATAAATATTTGATTTAAAATAAATATTATGTTATCAACTACATACATTATTGATTTTTTATTATTAAATATAAATATAGAATATTTTGGTAAATACAAAATTTTGTTAAAAGTCTTGCTATTGCCTAATTTTCTTGTAACTACATTAGTAAAAAACAACACAAATCTTGATATCCCACTAATACCAAAAACCCATTGGACTACATACATAGGAAACAAAATTCTTTGACCAAAAAAAAAAAAAGAGGAAATAAAATTCTAAAAAAGGAAACAAAATTCTAAAGAGCGACTCAAGAGTCAAGAATGAAAGCAAATAAAGTTACAATTTCACACCACACACTCATGTATAAATACGCAAAACCCCAAAAACTTCTTCAACTTCTATCCCAACTTTTAAATTATCCACACACAAATTACACAATTTGTCTTTTCTTCAGAGCATATTTCCACAGCTGTAGAAAGACAGAGATATGGAGTTGATGCTTTGTCGGACGACGATGACCAGATTCATGTTGTTGCTAATCGCAACGATGACGTTGCTTGTAGCCGGTGTCATAGGAGATACGAAGCCTGAAGTGCGATTGTTCAACCTTGAGAAGCTGGAGATGTTTGTTGACAAGCTTCTTCATATGCCCAATCTTCGTGGCTTCCACTTCGTCAATGGCTTCCTCAAACCCAAATCTGTTAAAATCGGCATGTTCTTCAAGAAATGGGTATTTTCTTTTCTCATTTTATTTATTTCCTTCTTTGTTCTGTTTTCTTGAATTTGAAGCTATTTTTGGTATGTTAATAAATTAAATATACAATCTATAGTCTTCCGTGAATACAGGTCACTTTCCTTTTCTGTCCTGAGGTTACAAATGGCCAAAATATTTAGATAGAAATACATATAAACACCATTCAGTGATATACACCTGTATTACATTCAAGAAAGACTAATTAATTTTTTGAATCTAACCTCGCTGATGACAAAATTAACATTAAATTTTTGAAATCGTATAAGATTAGTGTAGGTAATCGTTTAACATTAAATTGACTACGGCTCTTCGTTGTTAAAGTGATTAGAACAGATTCGACTTGTGTTCACACTCTAGTCTTGGTCCTCACTTATTTGTCCTCTTGAGAAAATATCTAAATGGTTTAGTATCGAGTCTAATGGCGAATCAATGCCATTTCTTTTCTCACTCGTCAAATTTAACATTCGTTGCTCTAATATGCCGAATGAATTCCCTAATTATTTACTTATTATTAATAACTGTTAATGCGGGTCCGTAGTTATTAATAATAGTTTGACCCTCCTAATCCAACATTCCATGTCATCACTTGTTCCTATAATTTATTTTCCTACTTTTTTATTGGGTCATAGCACATTGTTTAACTTTACCAATAATTTGTTTTCACTTATTTTTATTTGTTTACATTCACCTGTCCATTCAGTTTGCTTCTAAATTAAATACATATGCTACTGTTTATAACCTCTTAAAAATTTGTTTCGATAAACTATACAACTAAATATCAAATCAATGCTTTGCTCATCTTCTTTTCGCCGATTATTAGATCAGAGCTATAGAAATTAGTACCCACTAAGGCACTGACCATATAATTGTGATTGCTTTTCTACCACTTAGCTAATTATGCTCTCCTTCTTTAAACTATTTAATTCGTCTACTAATTAATCGAATGATTTGCACTTTGAAAAACTACAAAAAATGTGTCACTGATGTGAACTAAATTATTGTAAAGTACAGAAATTCCACAGAGATTTGCCTGCCACACCAGTGTTTGCATACGGTGCATCGAAGCATACTGCAACAGTTCCTGGACCTACAATCGAAGCCGTTTATGGCGTCGACACCTACGTGACGTGGCAAAATCATCTCCCTTCATCTCACATACTCCCTTGGGATCCAACAATCTCCCCGGCAATCCCCAAGCGTGGTGGCATTCCCACGGTGGTCCACTTGCACGGCGGCATACACGAACCAACTAGCGATGGAAACGCTAATTCATGGTTCATCGCCGGTTTCAAAGAGACCGGAACGAAATGGACCAAAACGATGACGCATTACGTCAACAAGCAACAGCCTGGAAACATGTGGTACCAGGACCATGCCGCGGGTTTGACCAGAGTCAACATTCTTGCCGGTTTGTGAGGCGCTTATATTCTTCGTCACAGCTCCATCGAATCACCTCTCCGGTTACCCACCAGCCACGAATTTGACCGTCCGTTGATCGTATTCGACCGGAGTTTTCGTAGAGACGGTTCGATATACATGAACGCCACTGGAAACAACCCATCGATTCATCCGCAATGGCAACCGGAGTATTGCGGCGACGTCATCATCGTGAACGGGAAAGCTTGGCCGCAATTAACTGTTCGCCGCCGAAAATATAGATTTCGAATCATAAACGCTAGTAATGCCAGGTTTTTCCGGTTCTTCTTCTCCAACGGTCTTGATTTCATCGTCGTCGGTTCTGATTCAGTTTATCTAGCTAAACCGGTACCTACCAAATCGATTACCCTCGCTCCGTCAGAAATTGTTAACGTCGTCGTTGACTTTTCGAAATCAACGTCAAAAACGACAATCCTCTCCAACAACGCACCTTATCCTTACCCCTCAGGAGATCCTGTCACGGAAGAGAACAGCAAAGTCATGAAGTTTATAATCAAGAACAAATGAGAATCTGACACGTCGACCATTCCTAAGAAACTGATTGAATACCCGTCTGTTGATGTGTCTAACTTCGGACCGAACGCGTTACATCGCTATGTTTGAGTATGTGTCGAGCGCTGACGAGCCAACTCATCTATACATCAACAGCTTGCCGTACAACGATCCCTTAACAGAAACTCCAAAAATCGGCACGAACGAGGTAAAAATATTATTCAATTTGAACCATTTTTAACGGTCTAATTTGAATGTTTAATTCTTAAAATATAATGTATTTAAGGTGTGGGAAGTGATAAATTTAACGGAGGATAACCATCCGTTACACATTCACTTGGCCTTGTTCAAAGTATTGGAGCAAATGGCCTTGGTGGAAAGTGAGGAGTTCACGGACTGCATGACGAAAAATCTCGATGCCGTCAAGTCCTGATCAGCAAGTACGCACGTGGGACCAAGACAGCGGTGACGGCACACGAGCGGGGTTGGAAAAACGTGTTCAAGATGATGCCGGGACATGTAACGGAGATCCTCGCCAGGTTTTCTTACATACATTCGAACGATTCTTACTCCTTCGACGCTACTCAAGAGCCAGGCTACGTGTACCATTGCCACGTAAGTTTGTTAAAAACAATTAGATTACTTATTGTCTTAGTTATGCATTTTTGGGGAACTAAATATATTACTAAAATGCAGATATTGGACCACGAAGACAATATGATGATGAGGCCCTTTGAGATGGTCAAATGATACGACTACCTCAGCAAGATATTGATTCAATTATCAAAAAAAAAAAAAATGTTCAATATACTATTAATAAAAGGAAACAAAATTCTCAGAAGAACCAACTTGAGAGTAAGGAGTGAAAGCAACAAAGTTATCTCGCACCACAAAGTCGTATGTATAAATAATTAATTTCGCAAAAATCCAAAGAAATCTTCAGCTTTTGTCCCCAACTTTGAAGCATTCCACACACACTAGACAGATGACTTTTCTTCACAATGTAACTTTGAAGTATTCCACACACGTTACCACAGCTCGGGTTGAAGTATTACACAGCTGATTTTTCTTCACAATATATTACCGCAGCTCGAGAAAGACAAAGATATAGAGTTTATGCTTTGTCGGAGGACGATGACCAGATTCGTGTTGCTGCTAATAGCAACAATGACGTTGCTTGTAGCCGGTGTCACAGGAGGCACAAAGCACGAGGAGCGACTGTTCAACCTTGAGAAGTTGGAGATGTTCGTTGACGACCTTCCTCATATGCCCACTCTTCATGGCTTTCACTTCATCAACGGCTTGCTCAAACCCAAATCTCTTCAAATCGGCATGTTCTTCAAGAAATGGGTATTTTCTTCTCCTTTCAGTTCTTCCCTTCTTTGCTATGTTTTCTTGAAGTTGAAACTATATTTTGGGATAACGGTTAGTAATAGCGACTACTGATATGTTGTGTTGTTCGTTTTGTAATAGTTGTCACTACTTGTTCGTTTTTGTCATTGTCTTATTTTTAATTCAATTTTTTGAATTAATAATTTTATGAGATTTTTGCTAAAAAATAATTTTTATGAATTGTTTTAAAGAATTTTTTTTTTTTTTTTACAAAAAAACATATTAAGTAGATACTTTTATATTTATAAAATAAAAAACTTCAGTTAAATTTAACTATATTTAAAATTATTTTATTTTATTTTGAGTTATTTTATTTTATATCCGAACCTAACTAAAATATATCCAAATTAAGACATATTTTCTAAAATTCAAAAAAATTAAAAACCCGAATTACCCGAACGAAAGATAGTCAACTAAGTGAATGTCCACCATATACCTTATCGGAAACAGTTATATAGCTTTCGGTTATACTATTTTCCTAAGAAAACGATAATTTTACTATTGAAATTAATACCCACTAATAAGGAAGTGACTGTATCATTGTGATTGCTTTTCTACCATTTTGGCTTATTAGAGTATCCGCAACCGTGAAACTCACGAAAATTTATGAAAAAAAATATTTAAATAGGTTTTTTATTTAATTTTATTATTTTTTAATATTATATTATTAAATAAATAATGAATCAGACACATACCAAAAATTCTTAAGATTCAGTTGAAAGTCTCATTAATTTTATTTTTTTTATTAGATGAAACTTATAAGAATTTCACGATCTAAACAATTAAATTTTGTCTCCTAAATGAATCGAATGATATTTTAAATGACTTACTGACTGACTGACTGACTTACTGTCTCACTGATATGAACTAAATTATTGTAAAGTACAGAAATTCCACAGAGATTTGCCTGCCACACCAGTGTTTGCGTACGGTGCATCGAAGCGTACAGCAACAGTTCCTGGACCTACAATCGAAGCCGTTTATGGCGTCGACACCTACGTAACGTGGCAAAATCACCTCCCTTCATCTCACATTCTTCCTTGGGACCCAACAATCTCCCCGGCAAGTCCAAAATGCGGTGGCATTCCCACAGTAGTCCACTTGCACGGCGGCATCCATGAACCAACTAGCGATGGTAATGCTGATTCTTGGTTCACCGCTGGTTTCAATGAGACCGGAACAAAATGGACCAGAACGACGACGCATTACATTAACAAGCAACAACCTGGAAACATGTGGTACCATGACCATGCCGTAGGTTTGACCAGAGTTAACATTCTCGCCGGTTTGTTAGGTGCTTACATTCTTCGTCACAGCTCCGTCGAATCGCCTCTGCGGCTACCTACCGGCCGGGAATTTGACCGTCCGTTAATCGTATTCGACCGGAGTTTTCGTAGAGACGGTTCGATTTACATGAACGCTACAGGAAACAATCCGCAGATTCATCCGCAATGGCAGCCAGAGTATTTCGGCGATGCCATCATCGTGAACGGAAAAGCTTGGCCGCGATTAACTGTTCGCCGCCGAAAATATAGATTTCGAATCATAAACGCTAGTAACGCCAGGTTTTTCCGGTTCTTCTTCTCCAACGGTCTTGATTTCATCGTCGTCGGTTCTGATTCAGCTTATCTAGCTAAACCGGTACCTACCAAATCGATTACCCTCGCTCCGTCAGAAATTGTTGACGTCGTCGTTGACTTTTCGAAGTCAACTTCAAAAACGACAATCCTCTCCAACAACGCACCTTATCCTTACCCCTCAGGAGATCTTGTCACGAAAGAGAACAGCAAAATCATGAAGTTTATAATCAATGACGAATCAGCACCCGACACATCGGCCATTCCGAAGAAATTGATCCAGTATCCGCCTGCTGATGTTTCAACTTCGGTCCGCACGCGTTATATCGCTATGTTTGAGTACGAGTTGAATGATGAGCCAACTCATTTATACATCAACGGCTTGCCGTACAGCGCTCCCGTTACAGAATTTCCAAAAATCGGCACGAGCGAGGTATTACATATTTTACAATTTGAACCATTTTTTAACGGCATAATTTGAATGTTAAATTCTCAAAAAAAATATCTTTTAATGAAGGTGTGGGAAGTGATTAATTTGACGGAGGATAACCATCCGTTACACATTCACTTGGGATTGTTCAAAGTATTGGAGCAAAGAGCGTTGGTGGAAACTGAGGAGTTCACGAACTGCATGACGAAAAAACTCGATGCCGTCAAGTGCCAGATCAGCAAGTACGCACGTGGGAACAAGACAGCGGTGACGACACACGAGCGGGGTTGGAAAAACGTGTTCAAGATGATGCCGGGACATGTAACGAAGATCCTCGTTAGGTTTTCTTACATTCACTCCAACGAATCTTACTCCTTCGACGCTACTCAAGAGCCAGGCTACGTGTACCATTGCCACGTAAGTTTAGTAAAAACATTCTAACTAATCATTTTCTTAGTTATGCGTTTTTTGCGTACTGAATACATTATCAAAATGCAGATATTGGACCACGAAGACAATATGATGATGAGGCCTTTTGAGATGGTCAAGTGACAGCAAGATGTTAAATCTACCATACATAATAAGAGAATAATTTTTTTTTTTAAACCTATATATATATATATATACTTTCATTTGTTTTTTTGTTTTTTTTTTTAAGTTTCTCATATAAAAATAATATTTTATATACCTAAATTATTTATTTTGTATTGTATGGAGTCCAAATATCTCAAGCTGGCTATGCAAGTTGGATTCATTTTGGGCTTAGCATCTTTTATACTGTGGGTCTATTGTAAACTGATAGGTTGCTTTTGTTATTTTTAAACGAGTGATTAACATTTTTTCATAAAAAATAAACTGAAAATTATAGGGTTGGGTTTACTAAATTTTGGCGAAGTCAAAGAAGAGGTTCGACCTTTGAGGCAAACTTAACTACATCGATGGTTGAAAGTTGGTGTTTAAGCTTTGCCGAACAAAAACTTATTCGTGAAAGAATGCCTATGGAATATTCTAGAAGCTCTGATGATAACTGTTAATCATCATGGGTCTGCGAGAATACATGTTATGGAACGCGAACTGCGGTATTCTAACACCAAACGATAACATTTTTAAAACAATCTTTCCAAAAAGTAGTAGTGGTTAATAAATCAGAGAATATGATTGAGCAAAAACATAGAGAAATAAAGGAGTAAAGTGGAGGCTAGGTTATAACTTTTAACATGGCAAAAAAAGTTACCATGGTTTAGTGTTTTTTGTCTTAGTAAGTTTAGAAAGAGAGATGAATAGGCTTCCTAGAAGGTGGACGCTTTCAAAGGAAAATCTAGTTCATCCAATTTAGACTTCAAAAGAGAGAACTGTTAGACAGATGGACGCTTTCAAAGGAAAATCTAGTTCATCCAATTTAGACTTCAAAAGAGAGAACTGTTAAACATTTATGAAAAAGTTATTGCACACCACAATCTCACACTCATATGTATAAATACGCAAAACCCCAAAGAACTTCTTCAACTTATCTCCCCTACTTTTGAATATTCCACACAGACACTACACACTTGACTATTCTTTACAGCATATTTACACAGCTCGAGAAAGACAAAGACATGGAGTTTATGCTTTGTCGGAAGACGATGACTAGATTCATGTTGCTGCTAGCCGCAACGTTGACGTTGCTTGTAGCCGGTGTCACAGGAGACACGAAGCTCGAGGACCGACTGTTCAACCTTGAGAAGCTGGAGATGTTCGTTGACGACCTTCCTCATCTGCCCAGACTTCGTGGCTACCACTTCGTCAATGGCTCCCTCAAACCCAGATCTATTCAAATCGGCATGTTCTCCAAGAAATGGGTATTTCCTTTCTATCTCATTTCAATTCTTTCCTTCTTTGCCCTGTTTTCTTGAAGTTGAAGCTATTTTTGGTATGTTATTAAAATTTTAATTTATAGTCTATAGTCTTCGTGAATACAGGTCATCTTCCTTTTGGACCTTTTCTGTCCTGAACCATCAATTGCCAAAATATTTAGATAGAAATACATAGCCACCATTCAGTGATATACACCTGTATTTCATGCAAAAAAAAGAGACTAATCAATGTTGAACCTAACTAACCTCGTTAATGACACAAATTAACTTATTAAAAATTTGAAATCATATTAGATTAGTGAGCCTAATCGCCTTTTAGTGGTATAGTGATTAGAATAGATTCGCCTTGTGTTCACACTTATTTGTCTTCTTGTGAAAATATCTAAACCTTTTTGTACGGACGAGTAGTCAATACCCTTTCTTTCTTACTTGTCAAATTTAATATTCTTTGCTCTCCTATAACGAATGAATTCCTAAATTATTTAGGATTTATACAACTGCGGACTCGAATTGAAGGAATGGTCATCTGACACCCGTTAAACGTATTTCACTTAATAATGGGGTCATGATATTTTGACCCTCCCTAATACCAAGTTCGATGTCGCCACTTGTTCTTACTCCTTTGCTTTCACAAACATGAATTTTTTTAAGTTTTGCACTCGTATTAAAAAGAAATTTACATAATATAAAATATCTATATCTTTTAATTAAATATTAGTTATTTTTGTTGCTTTAATTCTAATTAATATAGACAAAACAATAAATAATACATAATTTTTGCACTGAAAATTCAAAACATTTATCTTTGTGAAACATTTTTTTAAAAATATTCATCTTCAAAAAACCAGAAAAAATATTATTTATTTTCTTGTTTATTAGGCTATAGCAAATTGTTAATTTTAGCAATAATTGCTTTCACTTATTAAAAAATTGATTCAACAAACTATACTACTAAACGTCAAATCTATGCTTATTCGCTTCTCTTCTTTTAGCAGATTATTAGATAAGCTTTAGGTTAGTGACTAAATATTTGTGATTGCTTTTCTACAACTTTGGCTTAGCTAATTATGCTCTCCTTTAAACTATTTAATTAATTCGCTAACTAATCGAATAATTTGCATTTTGAAAAAACTGCGTCACTCATATGAATTAAAATATTATGAACTACAGAAATTCCACAGAGATTTGCCTGCCACACCAGTGTTTGCATATGGTCTATCGTGGCATACGGCAACAGTTCCTGGACCCACAATTGAAGCTGCTTATGGCCTCGATACCTACGTGACCTGGCAAAATCACCTCCATTCATCTCACATTCTCCCTTGGGACCGAACAATTTCTCCGGCAATCTCCAAACACGGAGGCATTCCCACGGTGGTCCACTTACACGGCGGCATCCACGAACCAACTAGCGATGGTAATGCAGATTCTTGGTTCACTGCTGGTTTCAAAGAGACAGGAAAAAAATGGACCAAAACGACAACACATTACATCAACAAACAACAACCTGGAAACATGTGGTACCATGACCATGCTGCGGGTTTGACCAGAGTCAACCTTCTCGCCGGTTTGTTAGGCGCTTACATTCTCCGTCACAGCTCCATCGAATTGCCTCTCCGGCTACCAACCGGCCGCGAATTTGACCGTCCTTTGATCGTATTTGACCGGGGTTTTCGTAGAGACGGTTCGATTTACATGGACGCCATTGGAATCAACCCGGATATTCATCCGCAATGGAAGCCAGAGTATTTCGGCGATGCTGTCATCGTGAACGGAAAAGCTTGGCCACGATTAACCGTTCACCGCCGAAAATATAGATTTCGAATCATAAACGCTAGTAATGCCAGGTTTTTCCGGTTCTTCTTCTCCAACGGTCTCGATTTTGTCGTCATCGGTTCTGATTCAGCTTATCTAGCAAAACCGGTACATACCAAATCGATTACCCTCGCTCCGTCAGAAATAGCTGACGTCGTCGTTGACTTTTCGAAGTCAACGTCGAAAACGACAATCCTCTCCAACAACGCACCTTATCCTTACCCCTCAGGAGATCTTGTCACGAAAGAGAACAGCAAAGTCATGAAGTTTATAATCAAGGACGAAACAGTTTCTGACACGTCAATCATTCCGAAGAAATTGATCAAGTACCCGTCTGCTCATGTGTCAAGTTCGGTGCGTACTCGTCACATCGCTATGTTCGAGTACTTGGCAGGTGACGGGCCAACTCATCTATACATCAACGGCTTGCCGTACAGCGCTCCCGTTACAGAATTTCCAAAAATCGGTACCAGCGAGGTATTAAATAATATACAATTTCACTATTTTAAACTGTCTAATTTGAATGTTTAATTCATGAAAATCTCATAATGAAGGTGTGGGAAGTGATTAATTTGACGGAAGATAACCATCCGTTACATATTCACTTGGGATTGTTCAAAGTATTGGAGCAAAGGGCGTTGGTGGAATCGGAAACTGAGGAGTTCAAGGACTGCATGACGAAAAACCTCGATGCCGTCAAGTGCCAGATCAGCAAGTACGCACGTGGGAACAAGACAGCGGTGACGGCACACGAGCGGGGTTGGAAAAACGTGTTCAAGATGATGCCGGGACATGTAACGAAGATCCTCGTTAGGTTTTCTTACATTCACTCCAACAAATCTTACTCTTTCAACGCTACTCAAGAACCAGGCTACGTGTACCATTGCCACGTAAGTTTAGTAAAAATAATTATTGTCTTACTTATGAGTTTTTTTGGAGAACTAAATGTATTACTAAAATGCAGATATTGGACCACGAAGACAATATGATGATGAGGCCCTTTAAGATGGTTAAGTGATCAGAGTTTCTCAGCACGGTAGGCTGGCAAGAACGACGCAACCGATTCCGTCACCAGAGTCGGAGGTGGAGGAATCCTCACGTGCTGGCGGCTGTTTTTTTTTTTTGTTTCTTTATATCCGGTTTATTACAGTCTTTTGTGTATCGTACCAACTATGTAAACCACATTTGTCCGGTTTGAGTTGATATCATAATACAGTATTAAAATAAAATAAAAATGAGTATCTCAGCAAGATGTTAAATGGTTACGTTGTTTTTTTCCTCGAAATTTATGGTTGCATAGTTCTAAAGAAAACATCTTAAAATTATAAATGCGATCGGTGTATAATAGTAATGAGTTGATAATAAGACTGCATAAATTCGAGATATAGAATCTCCAGAGTAATGATTTCTTGTCAACAATTATATAGTATACAAATTTAAATTTGGTGCAGTACTAGTAGTAGTAGGTACCATTATATGAAATTTTTGATATATTTGGTGAAAATCAGTTTTATTAGCCGGACGGTTAAATTTGGTGGATTATACAGTTATAAAATAGATTATGCAGATGGGATTGACGGATTTAATAAATATATCTAATTTTTTTTAAATATGTTATTTTGATAAATAAATTTAAAATTAAAAAAAAATTTCGTACTTATAATTTGAGAATTTCTTTTCTCTGTCTTTAAATATTTTTAAATAAAAAATATAATTTTTCGTTTTTCTCAAAATAAAAAAATTGATCCATCATTTTCAAAAGAAAAACGAAAAATTTTAAATTTAATCTTAAAATTTTATTTAATTTGAAAATTTAAATTATTTTATTATATAATTTCATTATTATATTATATTTTGTTATTATATAATGTATATATATAGTTTCATTATAAAACCGTTTAAACTGCCTAAATTTTATAAGTTTTAACTAAATATTTTAAACATTAGACGAAAGATACCGTTCGTTTAGCGCCTAGCGTTTTGCTTGCTAGTAGTTGAGTTTATGTCTAATTCTATCACTGTGTTTTCACTCGGCCCCCGACAATAGAAGTAGCTTGTCAAGTGGGAGAAAATGGACCCTCGGCCTAATAGTTACGGGTTTGAAACGGGCCCAATGATATGTTTTATTATGTTTCTAACGTAAGGTTTAACTCTGGGTAGGTGGAAGAGCTAAGTGGAAAAATCCTCGTATTCTCTCTAACCACCAGTCAATTCAATTTAAATTGAATGCTCATGTTTCTCCCTTACCAGTTCCTGTACCCACACTCTTCAATCTAGCCCCCTTCTTTTAATTTTATTGCTATTTGTTTATTTTATATCATTCCCTCAGAAACTTCTGATCTTTATCAAGTAGCAGCAATACGTCCAATTGATTTCCAGCCACTACAAAAATATAATTTTCTTATTGCCGTTGTTTGGTAGAAAAAGTAGTTTCTAAAGTTTTATTTACGAAATAGTTTTATTGAAAAAATGTTGGAGAAAATATCTATGATGCAAATTCTTTGTCACATGTAATTTATTACAACAATTTTTCAAAAACTCCCAATTCCTCTATAAAATCTATAATTCTTAAATCATTACAAGTTTTTGAAACTTTCGAAAGCCATATATATTAGAAATGAGTCAAATGACTAATTATTTCACAGCGAAATCTAGTGATCGGTCTCTTGTAAAACAAATATGTAACAGGCAACGACATATGATCACTATCACTAGTTGCGGTGGCTAGCAAGAGACAAACGAACATGGCCATGATTTATATTTTAGGAAATAGTATTTCTACTTGTAATAAATGTGGATAAGAGTGAGATATGAGATATGGATGACATTTCAAAAAAAGAGAGAGTGAGATTTAGATTGGTATTGGTAAGTCAATTTTAATGCGACATCTTTACATATTTATGATTCCACGGACTATGAAAACACCACCATGTCCACTGGATCTGAACAAATATGGGACCTATTTTTTTTTTGAGTTTCAACTTCTAAACGACCAATTAACAAGGTTGATGTGTCTTCTCCTTCTAATTCCCCTTTCCATTAATATTAATTGCTCATGCATGCTTCTCTCAACCCACCGGTCCAAGTCAAACCTCTATCCTTGATCCATCCCCCCTAATCATATATATCCATTGCTTCTTGCAAACAACCTCACAACCAAAACAACTAACAATAAAACCCAACCAATCTCCTTTGAAAAAGACATGAACAAGATCCGTCTTCGTGCTCTCTCTCCGTCTTCCGGTAACTGTTTTCTTTTCAAACAGTAACAGTGATCTTGTGTTCTGCTATTCACATGACCAAATTATTCATAATATTAAGAGGTCGATGTAGAAGATCATAGATCACATGTGCAAGAAATTTTCGTGAAATTTGATCCCTAATCTTTTTTAGGGTTGCAACACCGTGGCAAGAAACGTAAAGTGAAAGGGAGAAACTATGTAAGGCCAGAACTTAAACAAAACAACTTCTCAAAAGACGAAGACGATCTCATCCTCAAGCTTCATGCACTTCTTGGCAATAGGTTCTCATTCTACATCCTCTTCTTCTTCAATTCAGTATTGACATAATATTGTGAATGGTACGTGGTACTAAAAATCTGACTATACGTTTTTTCAGATGGCCACTGATAGCGGGAAGATTGCCTGGACGAACCGACAATGAAGTTAAGATCCATTGGGAAACTTATTTAACAAAGAAGCTCCTGAAAATGGGAATCGACCCAACCAATCATCGTCTCCACCATTATACCAACTACATTTCCAGACGTTTGGATAAAGAACATGAAATCAAGATTATTATTGATCAATCTTCTTCGGTATCCGAATCATGCGATATGAAAATTTTACCCATTTCAAGTAGCAATTGCTCGGAGGATAGTACTCGTACTGGACGAAGTCGCTTGCCTGACCTCAACATCGGTCTTATCCCGACCGTGACTTCTTTGCCATCTCATTGCCTTCAGGAGTCTACCGAATCCTCTAACTATGATTCAACAGGTCCAGAAACGCTACTTCTATTCGGGTGAAAAGTACTGGTGTATTTCTTTGTACACGTTCTTGTTAAATAATGTTATATTACAAAGGCAGGCATAAACTACTATAATATTCACTAGAATGATAATTAATATAACGATGTTTGAAATTTTTTAATCCTAACTAGGACCGGCTGGTCGTTGAACAACTATTCTCTTAGTTGTCCAGTTTCGTTTTCGGTGAAACCGCTAGTAGTAGCAAACCCGTTGATAACCGAAGATAACCGTTGAATCGGATCAATCAAGCTGTAAGAATTTAGCTAGTAGATCAATGAATATGCGATGCAAATTGTCATTTGTCGGGATGCATTTATTTGCTTTCTTAAAATGGAGAAGTATGTTCATCTTCCTCCAAACTACACTTTACTCTTTAGTCTCGTTATGCAAAAGCAGATTAAATCTTTCTACACAAAAAGGAATCTATCAATACGAAAATTGTTTTATCAAAAAAAAATCAATACGAAAAATGAACCATTTTTATTTCCTATCAAAACACTATTAATTATATGTGTAATTAATCAACTACCTATTTTAATTAATAGAAAATAATTATGTAACACGTATGTCATGTGTTGAAGAAATGAAAATTTTACATGTTGAGAAGTAAAAAAAAATGAAAATTTTACCTGAAACACAGTAATTCCAATGTCTGGAAAATTTTATTTAGATCATTTTGAGATTAAACACGGAAAAAAAAATTTGAGTTTGCGTGTCTATTAGAAAACGTATATTTGGTAAGATTTTAGACCAAACCTGGAAATTGAATGAAGCGAAAGAGAGGTCCTTTTGATGATAGAGTAGTTGTACACTGTAAAAACATGCTGCATAGGTAACAATCTAGAGGAAATGAGAGTCCTCGATCATGATAACATTTCCGACCATATACATGGTTAGGTTGTCCACATTATGAAATTTTGATTCAGAATCGTAAAATATCCTCAAAGAATATTGAACGAAAAAAAACTGGGCTTGTTCTTTCATTCACTAACATTCTGATTATAAATTAAAGAGTCTTACTTACTAAAGATATAAACGAAGCAAGTTAGTATAATTAGGAATTTCTTAGGCATGGAGATTATAAGTCAAATATCAGCTAATCAACAAGTACATTCATTTGTATGACCAAAGAATATGACTCTATGGCAAGTAGAAAGGACCGGAGATTGTTGGCTGAGTACACACATTTGTATGACCAAAGAATATGATTGTATGGCAAGTAAAAAGGAGATTGTTAGATGAGAAAATGGACCCATTTATCAAATAAAGAAACTACAATCATCATTAAGGGGTTGTTTCTACTATTGCAGAATATACAACCATCATTGAAGTTGTTCCCACTATATAATGCATAAACTTTGATCTCATCATTTTCACTTTTATATGATTTGACTTGTTTAGCCTACATCGATCTGCCCATAAATTTTAGAAATAAATAACGGTGAAAACAGTGGCAATTTCTATTTGTTTTGATGAATCTAGGATAATGTAAACAATAGAAAGTTGTATGTGGATGTTCAAAACAACAATCAGATATTCAGATGCCGTATCATAAACTTCAAAGCAACAATCACATATCCTCTTCTAGGTTTTAAAGAGGGGAGAAAGCTGGAAGAAAAAGTATGTTGTTGATTAAACTAAAAAGTAGTAATTGATTAATATAGTAGCCGTTGGAATTAACCAAATAGTTACTGTAAAAAAATCAGCATACATTATATTGAATCATTTTTGTTAAAACTTTTAGTTTTGTATGGTAATTTTTTTGTTTATGATTTGTTTGGATTTACTACCTAATGTCATTATATTTGTGAGGAAATATTTGATGTAGTCGTAGTGTATGTCTATCATCTCTTTCAAATGAGTTTCTCTTGGATCCTACGAAGAAAATCTCACAAGTACAAATAATGCGGCTCTGGGGAAACAACGCTGCTACTTTTTAAAAAGGTAGTAAAGAAATTAAAAGATTTTGAAAACATTAAAAAAACTATAGGTACATATAAAAAGCTATAATTCTTTAAAAGGAAAAGAATAACGTATAAAGCTAATAGTTATAAAGAAACTGTTATGTCATAGTATAATTATAGTGTAAGACAGATTTTATACCATAAAAGACATCCCAATACAATGCATCCAGCATATACTGATCAATGATTCATGCTAACGAGTGAATTTTTATCTTTTTAAAAATGGAAGTGATTATAATTTCACTTCATATAGAAAATCTAACTAATTTGACCCTTTTTTAACCATTTAAGACTAAATATCTTGTATACACTTATAGCATTGGCCAATTATTTTATTCCTTACAACTCATTAGAATTTAATTTCCACACAACTAAAAAATACGACACTAATATAAAGTCGGTTTTAAAACTAAGCACACAACAAACCATTTCCTTATATAAATGTAAAAGATTTTACCTTTTATAATTTAAAAGTTGATTTGTTTCCATTTACAAAGTTTGGTTGCATTACAAATTATGATAATTGAAAAAATGATAACTGTATCTTCTTCTTTTCTTCAACCTCTACTCGCACGCGAATCTCGCTCTCAATATTATCTAGTTCATTGTATTGTAATATTATTTTAATGTATTACCATGAATCTATCTAAAATGATATTTAAAAAAGAAAACACAAACTGGGAGAAAAAACACTTATACGGTGTCGTAATAACGACTTCTTCTTCTTTGGCCACATGGCTTCGTTGGATAATATAAAAGCAACACAGACGCATGCATCTGTGTGTCAGAGCCAACGAGTCCTTCAATTCGAATTTGAAGCAGCCGTACGCGACGGCGTAATGGCTAGCCGCCTCTCCCGCTTCTCTCATTGATCTTATCACCGAAATCATTGAGAATTCGGTGAATATTGGACAGTTTAAGGACTGTTCCAATCTCGCGAGACGAGTCGGTCTCTTGACGCATTTACTTGAAGAGATTAGTGATTCTTCTCCTCCAATGGATTCTGATGCTTCTTCTTCTTTGACTCCTTCTTATGAATGTGAGTGGTGGTCTGATCTTGTAGTGGGACTTCAAGCCGCCAAGGGTCTGTGTACTCTGCCACTAGTTTCCGAGCTCTCAAATCCTATGTAAGCATTTAAGATCAATATTGTTTAGATCCATTCATTGGTTCATGGTCCATGACATGAACGTCCTTTGTAGAAATAATTTGTAACGTGTGGATATGTTTTTTTTTTTTGTCTTTTAGCATTTCTGAATAAAACCACATAACTGCATGAGCAATTCTTTAATAAATTTTGATGTAATTTTTGATTGAAGGACTTGGCTAAGGAGAGAAGAATCGCATTCAATTTCCAAAGTGTTAACTGGACACTGGAGAAAACATTAGGCAATGTGCCTTATGATCAATATAAAATCTCTGTTGACGTCCGCGAACAGATAAAAGTTTCATTCATGAGTATGCATAGTATATGAACGTTTGTTTTCATTCTAAGGTTATTGGTTTGTAATTAGGTGGAACTAGCAAGATCACAGTTGAGAAGAGCAAAGCAGAGATATGGGTTTTTAAATTCAGATTTGTTCTCGAAAGTTCTATCTAAACCAATAAAGAAATATGTCTTTACCAACACTAGGAGCAAAGTTACTGATAAGTTTGAGAGTGTTCCAGAGACGGTGCATTTCAATATTTCTTTATCAGATGAGAAGAAATTGGAATCAGCCCCTCGGAAGAGCTCTTCGGTTTCTTTGGTCTTCTTTTTATCAAGGGATGCTGAAGATGAGAGACTAGACGACTCAAAGAAATCGGAGAAACTCACGATCCGAGAGGACTTTCTTTGTCCAATATCTTTGGAAATGATGATGGATCCTGTTATTGTTTCCACAGGACAGGTCTGATTTCATAAATCAAAAACTTTACATAATGTTTTAACTTATGGTTGTTGAATCAAAACTTTAACAATGATCTTCCTTCTTCATTGACAGATATACGAGAGAAGTCGTATATACAGAGATGGAGAGACTCTGGAAATCTGACATGCCCAAAGACTCGGCAGAAACTCGAAAAACTTCACTCTTACTCCAAACTATGTTCTCAGAAGCCTAATCTCTCAGTGGTGCACTAAGCACAACATTGAGCAGCCAGTTGGTGATTACATAAACGGTAAGACCAAAACCTGTGATATAATTGGAAACATGTCAGCGATCCGTGCATTGGTTCGAAGGCTCTTAAGCCGATCAAACGAAGAGCGAATCATAATAGGCGAATCAGGCGCGATACCGGCTTTAGCGAATCTGCTTGAGAACGGAAGCGCAAGAGGAAAAAAAGACGCTGAGACGGCTCTGTTCAACTTGTGTCTTTATCAAGGAAACAAAGGCCGAGCGATTAGAGCCGGTATTGTTAACCCAGTGGTGAAACTCCTAACTGACTCGAGCCAGAGGTTGGTGGATGAAGCCCTGACTATACTCTCGGTTCTTCCTGGTAACCAAGACGCTAGAGATGCGATTTTCAACGCTAATGCGATACCGCCTTTGGTAGATTGTCTTCATAAGGAACCGAGAAACCGAGAGAGTGCTGCGGCGTTACTGCTTTTTCTTTGCAAGAGAGATACTGAGAAACTGATCTCTATTGGTAAGCTTGGAGCTGTTGTTCCGTTGATGAAACTCTCAAGAGATGGCACAGAGAGGGCAAAACGAAAAGCTACTTCTTTGCTAAAGCTTCTTCGTCACGCAGCCTAAAAATTAGCTCTTAACCAAAAATTAATTTAGGTTTGGTGGCTATTTTCTATTTCTATTTATTATGTTCTGTTTTTCTTTTTTTAAGTTTCTTTAAGACTAATTTACATTTGAGAAGATTGAAGTTATAAGAGTTACGGGAACAATCGTACTCTTTTACTGTCAATTTTGTAAAAAAAACAAATTGTTAAATCAATTTAGCTTTTCGTTTTCAAATTCGTTAAAAGTCAATTAATCTTCACGTGACCTTTGGGGAAAAGATGTTTTTGCCGACGTAATTTTCCAGATTAATCGGAGTGATTAACGCAAGTCATTTTCCAGGAAAAACATTGGTCACAAAAAAATCCAAAAACCGCAACAACTCTTTCATTTAATAAACTATATATGGTCTAAGTGAGGAACAGTACATATTTTCCATTTCAATTTTTTATAATTAAACATATAATTTTTGGGTTGTTATTGGTTTTTTCAAGATTGAGAGCGAAATGCTACGTTACTTTGTCTTCCCATTTGTTTCATATAATTATTCAAGATTTGGCATTTTTTTGACCAAAAAATGGGTCACTATCATCAGCAACCAACCATAAATCCAGAAATCTATTATGATCTAACATAACACCCACCTTGAACTACTGAGCTCTTAATAGACACCCCCACCTTACGAAGTTTTTTCATCTCTTTTGTGACTTAAAAGATCACATTTTAAAGTAAAAACACACAACATCATTCACCAATGGGTAATAGCTTGGGAAGCAAGAAAACTGCGAAAATCATGAAGATCAATGGCGAGAGTTTCAAGCTGGAAACTCCGGTGAAAGCTGGTATGGTGGTTAAAGATTTCCCCGGCCACGTTCTCTTGGAATCGGAAGCGGTAAAGCGTGTCGGGATCAGAGCGAAGCCCTTAGAGCCTCACCAAAACTTGGAATCCAAAAGGCTTTATTTCATGGTGGAACTTCCAAGGTATTATTCCTCAATTTTCCTCTTGGTTTTAGGTATTTATAATAGTTGGAATCTTTTTCGAGTAAATATGAAAATATACGTCGCAGAACATGGAAAGAGAGAACTCCAAGAAGGGTTCGGTCGGGAATCCAGATGAGTGCAAAGGAGAGGCTAGAGAATCTGAAGATGTCTCGTAGATCATCGTCTGATCTGTCGGTAATGAAAAGGACAGAAGAGGAAGTTGATGAAGTGAGAGAAGTGAGTAGCGTGAAGTTGAAGTTACCAAAGTGGAAAGTGGAGAAACTGAGGAAAGAGAGTGAGAATGGCTCTGATTTCTCTAACAAGATTACAGCACTTTGTCTCCTCAACATTCAAAGACAACATTTGCTTAGTAATGGAGGAAGAAGCTTTGGGATTGGAGAAGAAGGTGTCAACTCACATGAGGTGATCAATTCTCTTTAGGGGGGTTTTCATCTTATTTGATTATCAATCCGTTTCTCAAGCCACGTTTCTTGCTTTTTTATTACGAAAGTTGCCACTAGGAAACAAATGTGCGCTCCAACTTGTGTTACAACTTACAACTTCTTCTAGTCCATTCTAAAATAAACAAATATAAAAGCTAAGAAGAAGAAGAAGATGAAGAACTGAGACCAAGGGAAATATACAAAACACTATTCTTAAGAGCAATGTTCAGCTTATAATAGTATATATTCTTCATAAATATAACACATCTTTGTGTCTGTTTACACGACTTTGCAACACAATCAGTTTCTGTATCTTCATAAGTGGTCATGGCCTTTCGAAACCTCTTCTTGTACTGTTTTGGTGAGACTATAGTTGGAGAAGCATTCTTCGGTCCACCCAAAAATCCCTGAGGCTTTAACCCAAGTCTCAAGGTGCTTGTCCCATGTGAACTGTCTCATGAAGTCGATGATCCCAAGAACCAGCTCTTTACGCTCTTCATCGAACCCAACCAGCAATGAATAGTCCATTACATCCACAGACTAACCAGAAGACGATAATCATCAAACACAGATTAATCAAAACATTTAAGAACAAAAATGACTTAGGGGTAATAAAATCACTTACAGCCAAGAAGTTTGTGTCGTTCCATATAGCTCTCTCCAAGCTTCTCTTGGCCTTGCTTCCTAGGAATATCGGATCTGTGCGTAGTGTCTCAAGCAGATTCATGTCTAGCAAAAATTTGTCTGTTCCAGATGTGTTTGGATTGTACCATGACCGTGCAGATCCCTTAAGATCATAGATCCTAGATAACTTTCTATTATAGAAAAGATTCTCCATCACCATCAAATCCATTTTCGTCTCTTTTCCACCTTTCGAGTGTTTAATTGAGACCTGCAAGCAACAAAGCATAATCAATCATTCACATGCTAAGTAGTCCATTTCAAAGCAAAAGCCTAAAGCTCATTCCCTATATTGTAATTTGTAACTAACCTGATAGATACCGAGAATCTTAGAAAGACAAGTGGGGCTTCCGGAGCTGAGTGATCCTTCAAATATTTGAAGTATTCAGGTGCAAAATCCTCGAAAGAATCCAGCTCGGTTTTGACGACTTGTTTTATGATGAACCTTTCGTCTAATGACTTGGCAAAGTAAACATTACTTTTCCCTCCTTGTGCAGACCATCTCTGACACCGGCTCAAGGATCTCACAGAGTCCACTTCGCTCGGACAGCAAGTCTTCCTCAAAGTTTCAAACTGCGTTGCAAAATAACACGTCACAGAGAACTTCACCTTACCTTCAGTTGCAGAAGAAGCGCAGTCACTGAAAGAAATGGTCAAATGAAGGAGACTTTCTATCGTCTTGAGAAGACCCATACACCGCATGGTGAACGTATATAACATCCATCGGCCCCAAAGAACGCCAAGTCGAGAAGGTCTAAGGTTCAGACTCTGTTAATCAAGTTGCTGGCACTACTACTACTAGCAACACCTTTGTGAGCGACCCACTCCTTATATTCCTTGGAATTGATAGCATATGAAACAAAAGTATCGGGATCATCATCGTATACAGGAACCACGATATCATTGAGTCCCCGTTGAGGAATCAGCATCCGAGCCCCATCAGCCATCTGAGATGCTGAAGAGATGTATGTAGGGCTGAACCAACAATCAAATCCAACTTCTGTACTTCAAGTGGCAACATTTGTGAGTCAATCCTCATCACATTTGAAACAGGGTCCCTCAGCATATTCCTGTGCTCTCCAGAAGCGTGGAATGATCTGAGAGTCGAGAGATACAAAGAAGATGCTGGCAAACCTTTTTGGATCCGTTCCTGAAATCGTATTGCTGAATCAAACGACTGGACTCGAATTGGCCTGGCAAGTCTCCGGAGGAGAGAATTAGCAGCTGAAAAGCCTTCTCTCTCACCAATTGTCTCGGCTTTCTCAATAGTTTGAAAGGAGCCCAACCACGCCGAATCTATCCTCTCAGACAGAGAAGTGCCAGGGGAGAGCATGTTCTCCGGATCTTTGTTATCACCATTAGCTTCTGAACCAGAATGAGCTTTTTCTTCCCTCTCATCTGGACCTTCCTCCAGTCTATGGCCAATCTTTGGAGGATCTTGCATCTCCGGATTCCGAGAAGCATTTTCATCACCAGCTTTAAAGACAGATGCTTTCTTGAGTTGAGAGTTTAACAAGTAAAGCTGATGATCCCAAGCATGAGAACCAATCATGAGTGCTCGTCTCAATCGATTCAGCTCTAGAATATCCAGACTCCCATGAATTTTCAGATTCTCCACAAATATAGGTTGCAGCGCATCCTGTTCACGATGAGAAAAATTCCATCAAATGCAAATTCAACGAGCATCATCAAGATTTTCAGAAGCAGGAGCCAAAGAACCAGATGCCCACATCGTATTCATCTTTTTCCTTCACAATTTGTTCTTTTAATCCCATTATGCGACTTTGCAGATCACAGGCTTCAGATTGTTCAGGTTCAAGTAAACTGATTTTTTCTTCCATGCGGTTGAGCATACCAGATATCTCCGCATACAGAGTCCGCGTTTTACCAACAAGCTGTAGAATGCACAAACAGAAAGCAGAGTGAACTTTAGCATTTTGTATATCTAGAACCTGAAGCAAAAGGGCCTTAAATGTTTCTTAAAATTCTACCTCGGCGGCCTCTGTTAGTGCTTTAACAGCATTGAGATAATAACTCTAGGGAATGAGATTATATAGTGCTTACCCATAGAATCGAAGGCAGTCTCCTCTGAAGTGAATGACCACAGGATGCAACACGATTCGCGGTTGCATGATTCGAAAAGCTAAGTTCCAGAAACTTTCCAAAAGACAGTCCCCATGCAGCATCAGACATAACTACTCTACGAGTAGCAGGTGAGACTCCATCTTCATGTGCACAACTTAAGCACACAGAGGGTTCATCCAAGTCATTTAACTGATTCGAAGAATGTGATTTTGTGACCAAATTAATGGCAAAATCTCCATTCAGGGCATCAGATTGCTCAGTGTCAACTTCACAAGACGATGGGAATATCTGACTTGGATCAAAGTCCTCACATAACGATTCACAAACCTCATGCTCTGGCATTGGGGCGGTATTTTTCATCTTCCTGTGCAGTGCAGCTGTAACAAGTGCAACTGTATCAATCAAAGCTTGAACATCTGTTTCTGTAGGAGATTGAGTTTACTAGAGTAATGCCATCGTCAATCATTCTCCTTTGTGATGCTGTCCGCACCATTCCCGGTTGCTTCAGTCTAATTCTAGTCAGAGAAGCACCTTCATCCGCAAGGAATGAAGTCTCTAATGATAAGTGATAAGCGGCAAATACAGCGTACTGAATAACACGCTTAACCTTCTTTAGTTCTTCGCGACAACTTCCTCTAAGCACAACCTGGACATGTTTCAGAAAAGTCTAATCAAGTTGAGAATGAAAAACTGTACAAATAACAAATACACTCAGGAAATGAGATAGTAAACTTAAGGTAGCAGACTTCATAGTTGTTCAAGCTTTACCATGCTTTTTTGTATATGTATTCACACCAAATTTATCACGGTGCATGCTTTTTTGTGTATGTATTCACATATATATATATATACAAAAATTAAAAATTTCCAACAACTCACATTTTAGTGAAGTTTTTATAAATTTAAACTTTGTATAAGGATTTTGTGGAAAAGAATAGAAAAAAAAAAAACAAAACAAAATGTATTGAGTACTCACTATTTGAGTATTGATCAATGGAATCGAAACATACAAAGGAATATAATGTTCGTGCTATTGATATTGGCTGTTTAGCTTTGGGTATTTAGCTTTCAGGCCCAATAGATATTAATATTAAGTCTCTTAAGCCCAATTCAGCTTGCTTTGGGGTACTTCAACAGTTCTAAGTTCTAACTTCCAAATATGGGCCAGAAGAATATAGAACCGATTATTAAAAAAAAAATTGATAAACGAACCAACTGTAAATTGTTTTGTAGTCTAATAAAACTATATAAAAAACTAATAACATTTGTCTTATGATAAATTTTCAACAGAAGATAATGGATTCAGTCATCTTTTCCAATATGGAATGGATTTAGCCTTTTCAATTAAGTTTATAAAATGAAAAGATAAAAATTGCATTGTTTTTTTTATAACGTTTTATAAAAATTGCATTGTTGATATAAAATGTTTGTGTATTGAACCGTGTTGACAGTTAAACCGTCACAGTTATGTACCAGGAGATGTACAACATTAACATAAATTTGAATTCAAAATTTACTGTTCATTGTAATAAATGTTATATATGCAAATTTTTAAAAGATTAATAAAATTCATTGAATTCAAATTTTAATAAGAACGAAATTTTAGTTTTATTTAATACAATTACGTACAATGAGAAAGAAAACAAAAAACAAAAATATAGGCTGGACTTTTATATGACGTGGTAGATTTATGGAAGCTTGCGCAATTGGTAGTTGGGGAAAACTTGAATCTTCAACAATAAGGTTTGGTGGGGAATTCGGATGACATAAATTAGTAAATTTTTTGTCGACAAGATAATTTATAAATTAATTACGTACTTTATACTCCCAGATATTTACCCGAAAAGTTATATTGAAACAGCAAGAGTCAATACTTTTTTTTTCTTTCAATAGTTAATACTTACCGAACATGTGACCAGTTTCTTCCCTTTTATATAGGACTGTACGTTTATAGTTAGTTAGACCTGATTTGTGTTCGTTACTAACACATCAACACATACTATCGAATAAACACACACACACACACACATTTATATTTAAAAAAAAAAAACGTAAATGAAACAAAATAGACAACAAGCCGAAGAAAAAGGATTACGGAACCACATGAATTTAACTCATCTCAGAATTATTGAATTTCATATTGACGGCAGAACAGTAACATTCCAAATAAAGTTATAACATGGTACACTGATTCTCCAAACGAATTAATAGTCCACCACACACACAAACATATAACATGATTTTTACAGCACATGTTCGTAATCTATAATTTTCGTAAAATAATGATAACTTTCACTAGTTTCGTTACAACAGTAAAAGTTAGATATCACTATTCTTTGATGAAACATATATTGGTCATTGCGGATTTCGTATGGTAACGAATATGAATTTTCAACATAGGAAATCTACTATAACTACGCACATGGGCGGTGTCGAATCTCTACTTTTTTACATTTGTGAGAGGCGTTGGTAGTTATCGTACAGTGAATTTATACGCATAAAATATGCGTCATGCCTTTGTATATATACCGCACGAGCGAAGGTATCCACACGTACGAGTCACCCGTGAGTCAACAAACCAAAGTTTCCGAGTGATTGGGTGACACGTGCGATCTCTCTACTCCAGATGTTTCATCAAACCTTGCGTGGATTCTCCTCCTCCAATATTTTACATCTTCTCTATAAGTAGCTAGGGTTCCTCCTCCAGAAAAAAAATATCTTTTTTTTTTACATTATAACTTTATAAGAATAATTAATATAGGGTGGATATCAGAAGATGGAGATGAAGAGTGATTGGATTCGATGCTAGGCTTATCAAAGTGAGCAATCTTATGTGTTCTCCTCTTTGTTTCGTTGTCTGTTCGACCTTGGCCTCGATATCTCCTCGAAACCCTAATTCTAACCTTATCGTTTGTTTAACTCACCAATCCATCTTATGATCATATCATGAAATACTACACCGGTGATTGAAAATTTTGATTTTTGAGGTTTTTTTTATATAGTGTAACAGATATTGTTTAACACTAGTACATACACACACACTAACACATTAGTCTGTTTGATTGTAGGTAATCTATATATATGCTTAAGTTACGTTCGTATAACATATAAAGGATTTCCTTTATTAATTTTGCAAAAAATCTTCGATAAATATAGCTAGGCATGCGGATTTTCGAGAACAAAAAATAATTGTTTATGAGAATTATGACATAAAAGGAAGTGTATAAAGCATTTGGTTGATTCGGTTTGAAGGAAAATGTTTACCTAATAGGACATAACATTTTCAGAGTAATACATACCTGTAACATGTGCAATCTTATCCTCTTTAGTTCTAGCAGATAGTTAATTACATACATGATGCATGTTCAGATACTTATGGCTATTCACGTATAGAACACATTAACATACATATTGACGTAATTAAGAGGGTTCTATGTATTTAGGCATTCTTGTTTATATCTGCACACCCACGAGCATGTATCCATATATATATATATATATATATATATATATATATATATACTATGTATACATGATTATTTTTCTAGTATTGTATGGATATAATGATCTTACGTGTCATGACCGTGAGATGAAAAAAACGTATAGAGCCATAACAAAGTACAGCTTCTTAGGAGTCGTTACTTCCTAGGAGTAAAAAAATTGCATTTGATCTTTATTTTGCCAGTAGAGCGAAGTTTTTTTTCTCTTCCTTTTTTGTTATATCCGTAGAACTAATTAAGTTATATATCAACCAAAAGAAAAAAAGAGTTATATGTATGGTAAAACCAAAGCCAAGGTCGAGCAGACAACGAACAAAAGATGGAACCAGATCGGGACTGCTCCTTTGACAAGTGTTTGCACTGAATTCAAAAACTTTGCTTCGCTAATACATATAAATACATATGTGCATGGTTCGATGTAGTGGAATAGTTAGATTAATTTGTAATAAAAAATAAAAATAAAAAGAAGAGGATCGGAAGATCGAGGCATATGGACCTCAAACCCTACCAACCCCCAATAACCCAAAACCAAACCAAACTCCCATCGATTTGTTTGTCTCTTTGTTTCCTCTCTAAAACCTTCGGGTAGGTGTGTCTTCGACGCGTGATTCATATTTTCCCACCGTTCCTTTCACATTGATTTTTCTTATCTTTATTTAAGTTTAGTTTCTCCTTTTTTTTTTCTTTTAATTAGTCCGATTTGCTTCTATTCTTTGTAACGAATCTCGACGCGGTGGGTTCAAGAACTACCCCGCCTTGTCCATTGTAATATTGTATGCATGCAAATAATAGTACTTTCGTTTTTATGGGGTTAAATGATATAAATATAATAGCGCTGTTACGAAAATTCTTCCGTAGAAGAAAAAAAAAATATTCCGTATAAATATCACGCGAAGATATACAATGTGAACCAACCCGGTAATCTATCTTGAATTCTTGAAGAAAATGACTCTAAGAAGATTACTTTCGTTTTCTAGATATAAAACTGAGTTTGTTATTTTTTCAATATATTAAATTTTTGTTAATGTTTGCGATACTTTAGACTTTGTTTTTATTTTATTTTCTAACTACTACATTTTTCTCTCTTTTCATGACTTGCATTTATAGAATGTGAGGCAGAGGTAGTTAATGACTTATAAAGAAATAAAAATATAGAATAGCATCGACTGCATGTTGAATAGCAAAAAAAAAAACATTTCGGAGATGGAACAATTGCTTAAGGTATCTCCAAATATGTGCATATGCCAATAAAGCTGAAACCATGTTTCATATCTTTAACATTTCACATGCGTCTTATCCATATAACACACTCTTCGACACTAAAATAAAAAAATAAGATCACTGCCGAGGAAGTTTCAACTGGTAAACATGATGAAACACATAGTGACAATTCCATACTAGTAGACAAAAAAATTTCGATTTATAATATATAAATCACGAGGGGTATGCTAAGTTATTAATTGAGTCAGTGAACTACAAAACATGCATTAGAACTGAATACTATTTGCAATGGGTGAAATATTAAGCAATTGTTTAACTTATATATTTATTACTTGAATAAGAGATTGAAATATCTTTTTCAAGTAATAAATATAATGACTATCATATTCAAGTATTAAATATAGTAAAGACTTGAATAAGATACATATATAGTGAAGATGAAAAATAAAAACTACCATATATGCTTTTATTTAAATTTAATGGAAAATATGAAATGAAGGCATACTGGGTGTGTGTCATTTATAAATTCTTAATCCTTACATTAACGGAGTTTCAAACCAAGTCTAAAAGCTTAATTCTTAATAATTACGAATTTTCACTTTTCGTACGATTTCGCTATTTTTAATATTCATCAAAGATTTTAGGTTTTCACGGTTTATAAATGTGATTCTGTTATATAATCTATGGATTTGTTAATTACACAATCAGAAAAATAAAATGTCTATATTAAAACTCATTTTTTAAGTTTTATTTATTTATTTATTATTGTGGACAAACTCTCTTAACATAAAGTATTATTGCTATTCAAACATTCGACTATTATGCTTTTCCGCTATTCCAATAATTATATATCTACTATATCACTCATGTCCACTGTATACTATTTTCTAAAAACTTGAAAACACGTTGCTTTGTGCAGCATGAATCGTGCTTGTAATGGTATACGGTATAGCCTATACCACGTTTTTCATTGAAACATGATTCTAACGCATGAATATAATATATGTCACAACATTCATTATTTGACTGACTGCTTTCTACAAAGTGAATGATGTTTTGTATTAAAAGCTGATCGATTATACAAAAAGAAAGAAAAAAGAAGTAAAGTAATGGTTTACAAAAGATTGCAGGTACCTACGAGTTATGCCGTCGGTTTCAACTAACACTACCACTTCTCAAATGGTGTTGTTTGATGAAGTTAGGAGTTAGGTAGGCTGCATCCGTCAAAGCCCATTAGCCCAACTGTGTTCATTATAGTTGTAATAATAATTTGGTACATTCACGACCAGCCAAATTTTTTTGATAGAAATTAAAAGCATCCTGGAGAATCTTTCACCAAAATCTCTTATTTATATAAAAAAAATAAGAAAATAATAAATAGTAATATTTAGTTACAAGAGTCTTTAAAAAGGTTGAGAGAATCTCTCAAAAAGGTTGAAAAATCTCTTACAATTAAGTATTATCATTTATTATTTTATTAGTTTTTTATATACTTTTATAAAGGCATCTCCAAAAAAACTCAGGTTTGAGAGTGTGTATCTCAAAAAACAGAACCTCAAATTTAACTTTATTTTTTTTCTATTTTGCACTATAATCATTACTATTACTATTTATAATAATTCACTAAAATTCTAACTTTTATAAACTATAAAAATACATTTAAAATATTACAAGCAATATTTATTAATAAAACAATACATAATAATATAATATTACATAAAAATACACAAATTAAATTACAAATTACAAGTAAACTACTAAATTACTGAACAAAACTATTTTCCTATTGATCTCATATGTGATCAACCAATGCATTTCGAATTTGCTTTTAATATAGAAGAAATATTATATAATATTAAAAGCAAATTTTACACAACAACCAATGTAATATTTTATTTAAGTTTAATAAAATAATAACAACAACCAACCAAGATAATAATAACAACAAGATTTTATTTAAGTTTAATAATTGTCATCCTTTTGATAACCCTCACATATCACTGGATAGTGGATATACAGATTCGAATGTGAAATTAAAAAAAATTGTGTTTTGTTCATGAGGTCAAGGCGTGACCGTCCATTCAATCGCAGCCGCCCAATGTAAAAAATATCTAAGGCCATGATGGATATTTTTCTGCCTTGTTAAGTTGTTATCATGTTCCGGAACGTTCTTGATACAAGATATTTTTGGAGACGTGACAACTTCTAGAACTTCTTTTTTTAACAATCTTCTTCCACATAACCGCCATTGTAACTCACCTCCCTTTTTATATAAACCCCCCGAAACTCAGATAAATATCTTGTCAAGTGTAATGCTTTGACATTATTATATATAATCAATGGAAGGTGGCATTAAGCAAACGTCGCCGTCGTATTACGAAATTCTTGGTATCTCCGTTGACTCTTCGGCGGATCAGATACGGAGAGCATATCACAAGCTTGCTATGAGATGGCATCCTGACCGGTGGACCAAAGATCCTTTTAGATCTGGACAAGCAAAACAAAGATTCCAGCAGATTCAAGAAGCTTATTCAGGTACGGATCTGTTCAGGCACTGTTTTGAGGTTTTTGTTTGTTTGTGTTTTGTCTAAGTGACTTAACATTGTTGTCTGGAAACATTTTGTGGTGTTTTAGTGTTGTCGGATAAAGGGAAACGAAGCTTGTACGATGTGGGACTCTATGATTCTGGAGAAGATGAGGTATATGGATACTCCAGTTATGATTGTAA
Source organism: Cardamine chenopodiifolia (assembly GCA_963922655.1). Classification (NCBI taxonomy): domain Eukaryota; kingdom Viridiplantae; phylum Streptophyta; class Magnoliopsida; order Brassicales; family Brassicaceae; genus Cardamine; species Cardamine chenopodiifolia. The sequence goes on along the minus strand of OZ000476.1, from coordinate 14,283,878 downwards.
GACATTGGTAGACTGCTCTGTAAGTCTGTTCATCACAAGTAGCTGACTTGTCTTTTCTTTTGCTGTGAAAGGGGTACTTTGATTTTGTGCAAGAGATGGTCTCACTCATGGCTGAGACTAGAAGAGAGGTAAAGCTCGATTTTTGCGACTCAACTGTATTCCTTTTTTTCTTGTTTCTTCCGACTGACGTTAATGGTGTGGTAATGGTGGCGTGCAGAAAAAGCAATACAGCTTGGGGGAGTTGCAGACAATGGTCAATGATATGGTTTCTGAGTTTCAATCGGAACCCTTATTTCAGAACCAGCCAATGGAAATGAATTTCGACTTGAACCAACCAGTAGATTGGGCTTCACAGATGTCTCTACCGGTTTCAAGCTTCGAATTCTATCCTCAAAGTAGCTACTGAACTAGATCGAGTTGGGGGAAAAAACTAAAAATCTGAATCACGCATATTTCAATTTGCATTTTCTCGGACCCATGACAGAGGCTGGATCACTGTCCCGGGTTTTCAGCCGATGGGCACTCTGATTTAAAAATCTCAACAACTGTGATTTGTGAAACAAGACACAGAATCTGTTCTAGGGCCTTTGGATTGTGAAAAATGTTCGTTTAGAAAGCATAGATATTGTAATTGCGTTTTCCTAGTGCTTCTGTGCTGTAAGAGTTTTTTTTTTTCTCGTAAGACCAAAAACAATGGCATTAAGAAAAAAAAAGCATTTGGGAAATCTTCGGCCAAGAAAAAGAAAACAATGGCACATAGCCCAAACCTCTGTTTGGCTCTTATCGATTTAAGTCTCCAAATTTTATTCAGGCCCATTTGCTCGGTCAGTGCATATCTTCTTTTCCAGCTTTGGAATGTATTCCAACTTTTTATCAGTTTCCTTATATAAAAAATAAGGAAAAAGATAAGTAAAGGCCACGAAGAATATATTAATTTAGCGTAATTAACTAAAACTTAAATTTGTTATCAATCCGTGAACCAATTTAGGTAACTTAGTCGGTGGCCGTCCGTCGGCATCTAACATCAGTTATTAATAGGAGTCAACTTTAAAACCAAAAAAAAATGAGTCAACTTAATTCACTTGTATCTTTAACAAAGAAAACAAAAAAGGAAGAAAACAAAAATACCTCAATCACTTATTCTCTCTGCCTGTGCAATTGGCCGCCCCTAAGAGAAACGAGTTATGGACCACAGGGAACGCTAGTTGATAAGCCTTCCCGAACTATTGTTCAACTCTGCTAAACCATTACGTTCCGGTTTTTCTCTAATACAACAAATGCAGTTAAGAGTTACCCTCTCTATCCTTATATTTAATCTCGAATTGAGCAACATGACGACGTCCATTTTCGTTAGTGATGTTGATGAACACAAGCGACCCTACCATTTTTTATATAAGCAAGAAGCTTCGGACCGATCAACTTAGATATTTCATTTCGTAGTCTTTCTACATCTATAGGATTATAGTGGATCAATTTAGATATATATTTCATTTTTCTAATGCTTGAACTACAACTTCAAAAGTTTACTTTTACCTGGTCAACGTCAATTGAGCTACCGAGATCCGATACATTATTATTATCCCAAATTATTTACCTTTTTCTTTGTTTGTAGTGTTTTTAAGGGCTTTTGATTTGTAGGATTTTACAAAAAAAAAATGTTTTAGTAGGTTTCTCGTAGGTTGAATCTTAATTAATCCGTAATATGTATGAGAAAAAAAACAGAGAAATCAATATCGGCCTAGATGGATCTTAGGTTTTTGATAAAAAAATGGCCTTGATGTATTGATAAGGTGGAACCACTAAGGATGATGAGATATATATTAATTAAACGCATGCATTCGACCAACACTATAAGAGATGAGGTTATTTTTTCAAATCGAGGACGTCGCCTCATTTTCTTGATTTTATTAGAAAAAGTGACCAATTTACGCTTTAACAAGAATGTTATACATTAAAAAAATCAGTGTTATACATAAAAAACAATGTTTATACATCACACAGTCATACCTATACGCTTTAAACTTTTAACCAGATTACGATCAATAATTGTGTCATCAAACGTAATTAGGGCTGTCAAAAAATGAGTTAATCCGCGGGGCGGGTGCGGGTTGAATATTTTTCTTGCGGGACGGATGCGGGTTGTTGGTTCAAAACCTGCGGGTTAGTGGGTTACCCGCAAATATTGGTTTTTTTTTTAATAGATATTCGGTGGATTGCGGGTTGAAAAGCGGGTTGATCCGAAAAAAATCATAACTTTTTTTTTAATTCTTTAGAAAGAAAAAAACAGCAGGTCGCGAGTTACCTACGAGTTTTACAAATTTTGAGTGAAACGGATGCGAGTTGATCAATTTTGATCCGCGGATTGAGCGAATTGAGCGGATTGAAAATTTGCGGGTAAATTTTTTAAGCCAATCCGCATATGACTCACTTTGACAGCCCTAACCCTAAACGTAATACGTACATTGGTAACATATAATTGGAGAAATTTAATCCTTGATAAGTTTATTTAATTTTTGGTGGACGACGGTGGGCTAATAATGTCACTATTGTTAAATTTAATTATATTTCGAGTAATACTATTTGAATGGAGTCCATGTGGGACCCTTTAATTCAAGCTCCAACTCGCATGGAAAAGCCGATTTCACAATCGAATCGAATGTACTCTTTTTCTTTTTCTTTTTTTTTCCTTGCATGTTGAAAAGTATTTAATTAGTGTTTCTAAATTTTTATCTTATCTTATCAATACAAAAAAAAACCAAAATATAGACAGAAATATATAGTCTTTGAAGAAATATATTAGTCCCATCACCCATGCACCCTCTTCTCATATTTCAACTAGTTTTCACGTCTAACTAAAGAATCTCTCAAAACTTTCTTTATTCGATTCTTCTGCGATAAACAAAAAAAAAAACACTCATCATGCAGCAGAAAACTCGCCGTGCAAAGGCTCTCGCGGCCACTATTCTCACGGCGATCGTGTTTCTCACGTTTCCAATGATCATTAACGCTTCCGAGTCATCAACCAATAGAATACTCGAAGAGGATCCAATAAAATGCACATCTTGTCTCCAGAACCCTCCTCCTCCGTCACTTCCACCACCGCCTCCTTCTATTTAGTGAATCCTCTTCTCGAATGTTCTCCTCCACCACCGCCTCCTTCTCCGCCGAAGAAGTCTTATTGCCCGCCGGGAGAGTTGTATCCTGTTGATATGCAGTTTGGAGCGGCTGCTGGCAAAAGCTTCACCGTGGCGAAGATCTTAGGTCTACTCACCTTTGGAATTATGGGTTTCTTGATGAACATGAATTGATAAGTTTCTTGTTGTCTCTTCTTTGATCGTTTCATAGATTCGGTTTCTTTAACGGATGAGTACATGTTGTTCCATATAATTCTTAAATGTTTATGTATTGTACCATAAATTATCAACTGTGGATTTTTCTTTTATAGTTATAGGATCGAGTATGTTTCATCATATATCTCGTTGTAATGATATTTTCTAATGAATTCTAAATAATTAATATGATTGATTAAATCATTTGCGCTGTTTATAGAGGCATCAATTTTAGGAGATATAAATATGTTCACCTTTCAACTTAATTTCGGTTGATTATCGAGTTGGGATGGTTTTAAAGAAGAGTCGCAATTTTCTTTTAACAAAAGTTACAACTTTAAGAATTTTAAAGGGGACATTTTGATAAAATTCTTATTCAAGCTAGCTAGGAGCATAATAAAGTTAATTAGGACCGTAATTTTTGGATGAACAAGTTGTAAAAAAAGGTATTTACACTGACAAAGAAAAAGTCAAACCATATTTTCTTTTCTTTTTGTCAACATGAAATATGCTAAATTAAAAAGTTTTTATTTTATTTTTATTTTATAAAACTAAACTAAAAGTTGAGAGAATTGAAATAAGAGGAGGTCGATGAAATAGATAGATGTGTTTAAATAACTCAAGTTAGACTGTGATAAATAGAGATAACTAGTCCGGGGATTCACTAAATAGGAGGTCCAAAGAACTAGCCCGGGGATTCACTAAATAGGAGGTCCAAAGAACTAGCCCAGGGATTCACTAAATAGGAGGTCCAAAGAACTAACCTTAGACGTGACATGAGCAATTTATTAATTACAACGCTAATTTACAATGAAATTTTGATTGCATCTTGTAATTGTTCTTTATGTCTTTTAATTCTCAAAGTTTTGGTGACGTCGTTAATATTATCTATAATAACTTTACAAAATAGATATTTAATGCTCTGATCAAAATCATGAACTAGACAGTAAGAAAACATATACTTTTCATGTTTATATGAAAGCCTAAATTATTTGCGGGTAGGAGAAAAAGTATATATTATTTGTGGGTATTATCATTTTTTTTACGTCTTCAGAGAATAAATAAAAATGATGTAAAAGGAGAAAAAAAAAACAAGAACCAACAAATTAGTCTCCCCTTTTCTTTAGTTTCGGAATGCTTTCCATTTTGTGTAATTTGATAATGTGGCCATGTGGGAAATAATAGAGTAAATAACAGCCTGGCTTAGTTATAATTTATAAGATTTTATCATCTAGCTACTGATTGCATATATAGAAGCTCCCTTCTCTAAGTGGTCTTTTTATAATTAGGAGTCACAACAAAAAGGATAAGCATTTAGTTACTCTCCAGGATATAAATTGTTTTCACATGACAGTAGTTTAGTAGTCGTTATTTTGTTACCAAATCCATAAATAATTTTCAGTGGATAACTACTATAGTCTTAATATGTGATTAACTTATTAAACCTCTAAATTTCCTCTATTTATACCACTTCACAAACCGTGCCAAGCATGACTTGGAGGGTTTTATTTCATCGTACGTATCTATTCATCTTCCCACAAAATCAGTTTATATATAGAAAACACGTTTTACTTTTTAAAAGGTTTTTCAGTTTTCACTTGAATTCTTTGTACACAATTGTTGAAAGGGAGCTTTCACGTATACGCATAAAAACTTACTTGCCAATTCACTTAAATTTTCTTTATTTTTAATCCGGTTACTCGTTCATGACTTTTTGGTTTATGCTGCAATATAAAATTGAAAAAAAAATGATGTAATGTATACTATTCAGAAATTTTCTTATTGGTTAAAATTCTTAGCAGAGTCACTCATTTCAGTTTAAAATAACACGACGCACGAAGCCGACCGCAGAATTCAAACTCACAACATGAGAAATAATAGGTTTTACGTTTTCAAGAGACTACCGATCCAGATGCAGAGGAGGAGGGTCTTTCCATAACTTTAGATGGCTATGAGCAGACCAAGAAACACATGAATTTTAGATTTCTGAATCGATCACAATAATAAAATCAACAAGAGAATTCTCAACTTTGATGGAACTTGCTGCTCAAATTTCGTCTCTTCAACTAAAACAGAATCTTCTATAATCTGAATCTCAATCTCTAGTGGCACCTCAGGGGGTCCAAGATCCTCACACTCCACCGGAACAGCAAGAGTCCCGTGGTCAACATCGCCTTCTTTATCAAGCTCAATCACGTCATCTGAATTCACCAAAATCTCATTATAGCACACACAAAATTGACTCTTTCCTTAACCACACCTCAGGGATTTTTGATTGATATTGTGTTCTCGGAGAAACTCCCATCAGATCGATAAACCTCTAAACTTTCAGTTGCATCATTATGTTCACCACCTCTTTCACGAACTTCCCAAGTTTGAGCTTTAAGTGAAGTCAGGAATTGGATTCCTTTCTTCTTGAAATGAGCCTCAAAATGTGCTTTCTTCTCAGTAACAGAGCCAGATTTAGAGCACTTTTGAGGATGGAAACAACGCTTGTTCAATTCGTTGAGCTTTCCAGTTCTGAAGTTTTCTGTTAACCTAATTACTAAGTCTTGGCTGAGAATAGAGTTTCGATCAAAGTTTGTGTTATGACAAGATAGGATTTGCATTAAAGAATTTACATGGAGTTATACTTATTGATGAACAAGTCACGCATGTTGATGAAAAATACAAAATGACAAACCAATATAATGGATTAAGCTAAAATACGATACTCGTGGGCTAATGGGTCTCATACGATCCAAGAAGGCTAACTTTAGCTCATTAAGGCCCAGATAAAACAAATACAGTAAACGGCAAATTCATGCAAAACGATCAAAATAATTTGGAGTTTCGACCCTTTCCTCGTCCAGAGTCCTTTAAACGATCACCAATGTGATCTCTTGTGCCAGTGCATTGGATTTCATTTCACTGAAATCAGATATACTGTTACGATCACAACTTATGTAATCAAATTGGATATTTGAATCATGTTGTTCCGATTACAACTCATGTAACAAATGGTTGAGATAGCATTACCCATAGGATTACATAAACTAGTTTTAATTGAGATCAATGAAGAGAAACTCATTAAAATAAATTATTAGTTGACACATTGTTCTATATAAGTAGGGTTAACACAAATAAGGAAGCCACCATTTTGGACTGGTCGAGGATTTGTGACATAATTAGATGTTGTAGTAATTATTAAAAAAAGTTGATAAATTTTAAAAAGTTGTTTAATACACTCTTGCTTAGACCTGTCAAGCGGGGCGGGCGCCCACGGGCATCGCCCTATTAGTATCACGGTGGGGTGGACTTGAACACTTAGAAAAATCGTCCACAGAATCACGAGTATAGCGGGCATGGTTTAGGCGGAAAGCAGGTTACGCGGGTTGACCAAACTTCTGTCTGGCATAAAGACTTTGATTCAGTTGAAGCCTCTGTCTATCATAGAGGCTTTGACTCTTTTGAAACTTTTGTTTGTCATAGAGGTTTTGCGATTGTCAACCGTTTGCAGAATGTCTTTCCGATGTGCACTCACTTATGTTTCAATGTGACTAAGCACATGGACTAGTTGTCTCAGTTGTCCCTTATGCTTGTGTAAAATCTCATTTCCTGCTGATTAGGCTTTAGCAACATAGTTTTCTCTCTACAGAATCAGAATATTTCAAGTTTAAGACCCACATGAAGGTAGATATAGTTTTTCAAACAGCTAGTGATGTCATTGATTAAAAATTCGGAACAGAAAGTATAAAAAATAAGACATGTAAACAATCCTAACGATTGGTTCGCATGCACTCCATAGTAGAACTAGGAAACCGTTTATGAGGAATCACCAGACTGAAACTTGACAAGACACATTCCAGTTTCATAATCATATTGATTAGTTCGTATTCAATCTATAGCAAAACTTGGCATATATATATATATATATATATAAGGAATTACCAGAATGAAACTTGAATAGACACAATACACTTTCATAATCATGGTGATTGTTTCACATTCACAATCACCAGAATAAAACTTGACAAAACACATTCCAGTTTCATAATCATAGTGATTAGTTCATATTCAATCTATAGCATAACTAGGCATATATATATATACGGAATCACCAGAATGAAACTTGAATAGACATACACTTTCTGAAGCGTCTCGACTGCTTCAAATTCAATATTTGACAGATTAAGGGATACTAAATAAGCAACCACCAGAGTGAAGGTTGAGTAGACACGTGTCAACTTCAGAATCATATTACGTTGTTCGCATCCAATCTATAGCAGAACTAGGCATACAAATGTATAAAATCATCAGAATGACACTTGAATAAACACATTACAGTTTCAGAATCATATTAATTGGTTCACATTCAATCAATATCAGATCTAGGTAACACAAAAAGTATAAGAATCATGATGTATATTACCTTAGAACTGCGAATTTGATTGTTCAGATCACCAGACCTGGCTCCATTTTGGGCTGATTCCACATGAAATATTTCCTGGTGAAAAACTAAAGAAATGATCTGAACATTTAAGCAATGGATGCGTGATTCTACGAGAAATAATTAAGTGAACTTACAGTATTGGAAATAAAGGTGGAGAGTCTCCCTTCGCTCTCCATTTCCGACGTTTTCAAACCAACCAGCTTCATCAAAGGGATCACCAAAGAATCGAAAACTTCACCTGCCTTTAAAATACAAAAACCTATCTCTGATTCATCTCAATACTCAGAATCGTTCAAATCAAGCTATAATCTACGATTCTACCAAATCAAATAACACGAACCTCTCTCAAAACATTCGTTGTAACCCTTGTTGCAAGTAGATAACAATTATCATTTTTATATTTTCATTTCTTTATTTTTTACATAATATATAGTCTCAAATTCACATTGTTCATTTTTATTTATTTGGAGTTTTTTTTGTATTTATAACTTTGTTTAATGTTCGGTTTTTTTGCTCATCACAAATATTTTTCAATAAAATTTAATATTATAATTGTGATTCTATAATTCATTGAATTTTATGAAATTAATTCATTCTTATTATTTTATAGTGATAAATTTATTAGAGAAAAAAATTATTACATAGATTTATGTGTTAATTATATTCATTAATTTGGATAGATTTATGGGTTAATCCAATCAATTTACACTAAGATTTTTTTATAATTAAACCAATTAGAATAATGAATTATGTTGGATTATACTCAATCAATTTTTCGTTCAAATAAGAAGCATGTGGTAAAAATAGTATCGGAGCTTAAATAATATAAAAATTTAAACATCTATATTTGAAATGAAAATTTAAAATTTTATTAAAATAATAAAATTTAACCTATATTAGAAAAATATAAAGTTAAAAGTATATATTTTATTATTTATTTTTGTTTTTGGGTGTTTTTCTTTTCTATTAAGGAAAACAATAACACAATATTTTTTTACATGTGGTAGAATCTAATCGATTAAGCGGTATATGTCGTGATCATGTTAATTATAATTTTAACACGTGTTGAGTTCTTGTGAATATATGATTCTGATCATCAATTTTTCGATCAAATAATTAGAAGCATGTGAAAAAAATTATTAGAGTTTAAATAATATAAAAATAATAAATTTAAATTTAAATTTTTTAAAAATTTTATTGAGTTAATAATATTTAAACTATATTAGAAAAATAAAAAATGAAATTATATCTGTTTTATTATTTATTTATTTATTGATTTTTTTTTCATTAAGAATAACAAATTAACATAATATTTTTGTATGCGTGTCCAAATTTGATCGATTAAATAATATATATCATAATCTCATTAATTATAATGTTGATATATGTGAAATTCTTAAATTTATATAATAAAATATTAAGATAGTACTAGGCGGATATTATAAAAGGATAAAAGGAAGAATTTTTCTAAAGCCCATAATTATTAGCGTCGGAAAACTCATATTCTTCCATGGGCGTTAAAATTATATTTTCTTTTGAACAAGTTAGGCCAATATAGAATGATCCAATTGATGTCTAAATAGAAAGATGTTAGGCCTAATGAAATTTTTGACTTGGGCTTTGATCAAACGTAAAGCTGTGTTGGGCTTTTGTTAAGTGAGATTGCTTAATCGATTTTTCGTGTTCTGAGTTTATTACTCCGCGGGTGTTTGTCCCACGCCATCATCTCCGATAGGCGATAAGGTTCTCAATTTCTTATTTTCTTCTCAGTTAGATTCATTTAGCTTGAATCAGTTAGTTACATTATGGTTCCCTTCTCAGTTTGATCATCTTAACCAAATCCAAGATACCACATTAAGCTTAAGCAACTCCAAGATAAAGTGCACGTATCCAATTAACGGTTAGTATGAAGGGCATGATCAAAATGTTATCAATTGGATTCGTTTCTTGGTGTTCTGTGAATGAGCATGTTTAACATAAGAGAATCGAATCGAATCAAAAGAATGTAAGGAAGATAATTGTTGAGCAATGATACACTACTGTCCACCTACCCTATATGATATTACAAGGTAACTAACATTTGTCGACATATACAGATTACATAACGATTTTTGGATTCATCGAGTTTTCTTATAGTTTTTTATACTTTAAAATATATGATAAATGAGGGCAAGAATGGATGTGATATGTAATATGATGGACTTGCGGTACAGAGGGACTAGGTTCTCTTGGGTAAAACAAAAAGGCGATAAAAAGTTATGCAATGTTGTTTCGATCGTGTCCTTGCAGATTCAGAATGACTTACGCAGTTCCTTTCCTTTTTAGGATCAGATAATCGACCAATGTCTCTCTCGCAATATAAAAGGACACCGAAAACTCCAGATCCTCGTGGTATGACTGACGAGCTTTTTACCAGCCATATTGGCATATCAACATAAGAGCATAGTGATCGATATACTAGGTTCCCAAATCACAAATGGGGCTGACGTTCATGGAGATGTTGCAATTGCGGATGAATTGAATGATACTTCAATAATCTATTCTAAAGTCAAGGACACATGGAATTATGCGTCTTTAGCAAACTTACGAGAGTGGCCGAAACGATGTATAATGTCCTTACAAAGACAGGAATCTGGCGAGCTTTTTACTAGCAATATTGGCATATCATTGGATTTGATTTTTGTGTAAGGAAATAAAGCCTTGTTTGATTGTTGCAATCTAAATCCTCAAATATAAACCACACGAGACTCTGCTTAATTTTGAAGGTTGATAATAAAACTTTGGCTGAGTTTAAAACAATTAGTTTGTGCAACCTTAGATATAAATTTATCTTTAAAGTGCTAGTCAGTCGATATAATTAAGAAAGATGGATGATACATATATGAGACTCACGTAGCATTCATTCTAAACCCTGACAATGTTACGGCGGTGCATATGCTCTTTCATTCCCTACATGTACGAAACCGTTGCTCTCGGTCCTATATAACTATTAAAACATATATGGTTAAAGCATAGTACTCTACAGTTAATGATAAAAAATTAAAGCTACTGTTTTCACGTATCGATTTTGTGATTCACTTATTCTTAAAAAGGTAAAAATGTAAAAGGACTACTGTTTACATCAATTTACGTTGTATATACGTTATTTTTGTCAGATCAAATGGTACATTGAAAAGAGAAGTGAAGGGAACCAAAGATAATGTGCGGGGAAGTAGCCAAAGAACATGAAGCACAACAAGTACAATCAAACCTAACTAATGCCGGGATACACTTTGTATTTTCCTTTTAGACCTATACACTTGTTTATCTTTTCCTTATAATTATTTTTTTTCTACTACTAAAAAAAAACAAATCCACTTTGATGTGACAAGAGAATAGACAACAAGTATTGTCCATATTTCCGAAAATGTGTCGAGAATCACCCAAACAAAACGATAAGGAAATATAACACTAATGCGAGAAAAAACTTAATTGGTAACGAAATTCGTTAACAAAAAAAAGCTTAAAACTAAATTACATTAAATGGTTTTATTTGTGGTTAGTGAAAATAAAAAGAAGAATTGGCATGGATGTACTGAGGAAGTGTGAATGGTCCCCAGACGCAAAGCTTCTGTCTTGAGACTCCGACCGGTGTCCGTGGTTCGGCCGACACCCACCTTCACCTCTCCTTCTCTCTCTCAATCTATTCACGTTTCTTTTTCTCTTTAGTTTTTACTTTGTTGTTTAAACTATTTATTAAATTTTGTATATTGGATTTCAATTATTAGTATGGTGATGGTACGCCACGAGAATGCAGCCACGCACACGAGGACACCACCATATCCTCTCATCACTTTTCCCCCAATCATCTTTTTTCAATTTCTCATTTACCTTATTCTCGTAAAAACCCTTGTCGAATCTATAGTTAGTCACAGAATCTAGGCATGGACATACTTCAGTTTTGATTTCAGGTTTTTCCGGATTTTAGAAAATAAACCTCAAATAGAACCGAATTTGGTTTGGTTCAGCTTGAAGATTTTTGGTTCGGCTTTGGTACAAAAATAGAGTTTTTTTAAAAAGTAAATTTTTGGATTGGTAATCTAATTAAATGTATTTTTCTACAGATGTTATTTTTAATGTATTTAGGTTAATTCGATTCGGTTGTACAATATCTAGAGTAAGTTCTAGTAATTCTGTTCTGGTTAGAGTAAAATTTGGTTCAGAAGCAGACTAATGATTTCAGTTTTATTCGATAATTTTTATGCCCACACCAAATAAAATTTACATATATGAAGAATTGGTTAATCAGGACATAAAATGCTGCTGTAAAAATTAACCCTAATATGATTTTTCTATCCACCACTAGATACATCTCTTAGAATAATAAATCATATGTGCACTTCTTTGTAAAAAAAAAGCACATTTATGGTAAGGGGGTTGGGATGATTAGTTTCGAAAGTGTAGGGACAGAGAGACTATTTGGATCTATGTAGGCTCGCAAATTGTGAGCCACATATTATTTTTTCTTCGACAGGTATAATGTGACTCGATCCATTGCCTTCAACATACATGGGACAACTAAGTCACAATTGTTCTTTTCCATCTATGGACCAAAATCTGAAATACCCTTATACTCACCAAATTAATTTTTATACCTTTCATCAATCTATTTTATCCTTCAACCATTTAAAAATAATCTTTATATCCTTCAACTTTGTGGAAATCCGAAAATACCTCTCATTTGGTTTTCAAATTAAAATTTAAATATAGTTGTACCCAGTTGTACCAAATATGAGATTCAAACTCTTCACCTCTATATAAGAGTCATTACCATCTGAGCTATCAAGTTTTTCTTGGTGTCATTTACAATTACAACTATATGTACTTATATTTCTCACCAGATACAACAAAGTTGTACCCAATTGTACTAGTTGTACCCACTTGTATCTTTTCGGTCAAACTATATTACTCTTCGGTCAAACTAGTTGTACCTAGTTGTACTAGTTGTACCAGTTATGTCATAGTTGTACTAATCAAAAAACCAGTTGTACTAGTTGTACCACAATTAGCAGATTCGAACCCTGAGCACGCGCTGCTGGTTTAAACTATCTGAGCTACCATGTTTTTCTTGGTATCACTTGCAATTACAAGTATATAACCCGATTTGTTAAACTAGTTGTACCTAGTTATACTAGTTGTACCAGTTATGTCATAGTTGTACTAATCAAAAAACCAGTTGTACTAGTTGTACCACAATTAGCAGATTCGAACCCTGAGCGCGCGCTGCTGGTTTAAACTATCTGAGCTACCATGTTTTTCTTGGTATCACTTGCAATTACAAGTATATAACCCGATTTGTTAAACTAGTTGTACCTAGTTGTACTAGTTGTACCAGTTATGTCATAGTTGTACTAATCAAAAAACCAGTTGTACTAGTTGTACCACAATTAGCAGATTCGAACCCTGAGCGCGCGCTGCTGGTTTAAACCATCTGAGCTACCATGTTTTTCTTGGTATCACTTGCAATTACAAGTATATAACCCGATTTGTTAAACTAGTTGTACCTAGTTATACTAGTTGTACCAGTTATGTCATAGTTGTACTAATCAAAAAACCAGTTGTACTAGTTGTACCACAATTAGCAGATTCGAACCCTGAGCGCGCGCTGCTGGTTTAAACCATCTGAGCTACCATGTTTTTCTTGGTATCACTCGCAATTACAAGTATATAACCCGATTTGTTAAACTAGTTGTACCTAGTTGTACTAGTTGTACCAGTTATGTCATAGTTGTACTAATCAAAAAACCAGTTGTACTAGTTGTACCACAATTAGCAAATTCGAACCCTGAGCGCGCGCTGCTGGTTTAAACCATCTGAACTACCATGTTTTTCTTGGTATCACTTGCAATTACAAGTATATAACCTGATTTGTTAAACTAGTTGTACCTAGTTATACTAGTTGTACCAGTTATGTCATAGTTGTACTAATCAAAAAACCAGTTGTACTAGTTGTACCACAATTAGCAGATTCGAACCCTGAGCACGCGCTGCTGGTTTAAACCATCTGAGCTACCATGTTTTTCTTGGTATCACTCGCAATTACAAGTATATAACCCGATTTGTTAAACTAGTTGTACCTAGTTGTACTAGTTGTACCAGTTATGTCATAGTTGTACTAATCAAAAAACCAGTTGTACTAGTTGTACCACAATTAGCAAATTCGAACCCTGGGCGTGCGCTGCTGGTTTAAACCATCTGAGCTACCATGTTTTTCTTGGTATCACTCGTAATTACAAGTATATAACCTGATTTGTTCGACAATCAGATTTTATTAAGGGTAAAATCGTAATTTTATTATTTTTGTAATTTAAAAAAATAAAAAATAGAAGAAGAGTATATTGGAATTTTTTTTCACCCATAAGGGTATTTCAGATTTTGGTCCTCCATCTATAGGGTCCATTCTTTTGTTACTTCAATTCAATATTGTCTTTGAATTCAATTGGATACAACATAGCTCTTATCTATTCCACGTCCATTTTTTCATTCTAGTTTCATTAAACATGCATCTTCAAAGTTTTGGTCGTTCAATGAAAGGATTGTGCATTCGTGTTCAAGTTCCTACCTTATACGCTCTGCCCATCGTGTTGTAGGGTGGACAGTCCGGTTTATGCCAAAACTCTTTAGACGGCCCAATTTGATCAAATCAATGAAAGCAATTTTATGACGGGAAAAATCCAATGGAGATAAACGTAACAGAAGGTGCCAATGAGGGGAATTTGTGAGCACATGAGAGGAGTGGGCATAGATAGTAATAATGTAGAGACAGCCCTTGCGATAGTAGAAGAGAAGTAAACAAGCAAGAAGCATACATATTTTAAAAGATTATTCACTTTTTTTTTGGTTAAAACGTACACTAACTATATATTATTACTTGAATATGCACATGTCGATATGGATATAAATCGTATTTGAAGCGCACCAAAGGGTAAATTATCCAGCTCATGCGGGACATACAATTAACTTTAATTTGTTAAAGAATAAAATACTTATTAAATTATAGTATTTCTAAAATATTAACTTGTAACTGAATGACATACTTAATTTAAATTTGGATTTACTACATTAAAAAATTAATTATATATTTTGTAGGAAGAGGTATGTATTCGTTCCGGTGGAATTTATTTCATCCTTTCTCTAACGAATGTTGAAAAGGTTGTCAGACCACCTTGAAGATTAGGACGATCTTCCAAGATCAAACCGAAACCTGCGACAAGAACAAAGACAAGAATGATATTTACACTAGTACAGAGTTTTCCTTTTTTTTTTGTACAACATCCAAATCAGAACTAAAATCATTTGACACTGAATTTACCCAAGTGGCCAAGACCTCATTATATAGGGATTAACGAAACTTGTTTATCAATCCAACACTTTTTGGGTTACCTCTATAAAAATTAATATTATTTATTTATTTGCTAAAAGTAGTGTTATCTGTAGAGAACTTTTCAAAATTAAATCTTCAATAAAGTTCTGATTTAACTTTTTCAAAATAAAAAGGAGAAGATAATTATTCAATTTTAAGCTGCATGGCTCTCGCAAGTCCGATTTCCCTTCATGTTACTATTGGACTCTGTTGACCCAATTGTAGTTTCAAATATCCAAATATTCTCAACTTTTCATAAAAAAAATTACATAGACTTACAAATCATTTGAGACGGTCTTAAGTTGTCTTGTGTAAATCTAAGAGTGTAAATTACGACAACAATTTTTTAACAAAAAAAAAATTACGACAACAATAAATATAATGTACATAATTACAATTAAGTCATATACGTATATAAATAATCACGAGATTGATTTCTTCTTCCGCTCCCTCAAGTTTGTACTTTATAGTGAGCGTTAAAGGAAACCAAAAATAATGGAAGACCATTAGCGCGTTTTATGTACATGAGATCTTACGGACTTGCTCCTCAAATACACATCTGCACGTACTATAAACCACCAACCTTGGTCCATGTATGTCTCTTACTCGAACATGACAACCTTTCCACATCAAAAGTTTGAATGTAATTCTTAAATAACATCATGTGCTGTGTTTTGTTTTATTTTCTTCGTATTTAGTTATATGTCATTCGTTTTATAGTTGAATGTTACCATATTATGATTGTGATAAGTGAAAACTGATAGTGGTTTTTATATTATTAAAAAAAAAACGATAGTTAGCACATCATCAAAATAGAATGTAATCATTTGGAATAAGACGATCAAAACCGTTCTCTTTGAAAACAAAAATATTTTATTTGTATTATTTCATGCATATACTAATGTTTGCTATAATTTGTTTACTCTGATCATTTGGTTATATAGTCCATAAACTACACATAATATCTAGTAATTTGTATATATGTATACAATGTATCCATAATATATAATATTGTAGTAATACTTTTGGTTATATAGTCCATAAACTACACATAATGTCTCTTCTTCTTTTTTTTAGCTACAAATAATCTATCTACATGTACCTCGCCTTCCCTCAAACAAACAAAAAAAAAAAGTTTTTTACATATTATAGGAGGTTTAATTAACTATGCCTCGATTTTTGTTATGGTAATCTATTTTCATCGAGACAATCCCCTTCTATCCAAAGTCCAAAATACATGACGATCTTACCGGTAAATGTTTCTGATTCCATGACGAATTTTCGATAATAACAAAAAAGACAATAGGCTAAAAACAAAGAGATTTGTTAGTATAAGTGAATGAAATGGAGGTGCACGGAGCCCATACAGCTCTTGTGCGACGCATGTTGGTCTAATGAGCACTATTCTTAAATAGAGACCCTGCTAATTTTGATAATCAGTTTGATTATAATTTAGCCGACAAGTTTTAATCAAGCCGTGACGGTGGATTAACTGCTTTCAGACTTCTTTCGATTTGCGTCCCCTTATATGTGCATCCAATGCGACATCACATTCAATCGATACTCGAAGCCCAATCAACGTTTATCCACTAATTACTTACTTAATCACATATTCAATTACTGTCATCGTTTCATGTCTGCGTTAGGTGATAGAGTGTAGAACCACATGTTTCGAAACATTATATTATTCCTTCCGTTAATGATTCTTGATTTTCTAGGATTTTTTATGAATCTAAGTTTTTTTTCTTTTAACAAACTAAACTAACTAAGGTTGATTTGATTATCCTTAATTAATACTCCTTTTGTCCCAATTTATAAGATGTTTTGATGATTTTTTTTGTTTAATTTTATTAGATGTTTTATGATAATCAAATCAATACTCCTTTTGTCCCAATTGCATAAGTTTTATCCTTACATTTAATATATTATGATAATTATATTATGATTGGTTGAATCGATTTAGATATTAAATGATATTTTGTAAAGAAAAATATTAAAATTTTTAATATACACGTTTTTTACCCAAAAATTTTATAAAATGAGACAAATGAGGTATAGATTATAGAGTATATAAAAATGTTAAAAGAAGTTAATGTTGTTTTAAAGGTTTTTTATATATACTCTTTATTAATTAACGTCAATTAAATATGAATTTAACAAGATATGAATGGAAATATTGTACTATCACTGGTTCATAATTATTGAGAAATGTTTAGCCATAAAATTGTTGTATGTATAATTAAAAAAATATATAATTAAAAACAAATATATGTGTGAAAATTCTTAAAAATGAGTACCTAAACATAAAAGTAGGATATGTAATGATACGTAAGTTGGAAAACCTATTAGATTTTCTAATAAATACATGCAAAAAGTTTTCTTGGTGTGCAATCCAAACACAATCTTATTTCAGACCATATACGTTTTATAATAGCTAGGACTTACGCAAGAAACACGCAGTGACATGCAGCATCGGACATCAGTTATGTGTTAGTGTGTTATTTGGATAAATAATAGTATTAAACAAAGTAGCGTAATTTATGCTACTTAAAATTATGCTATTTAAAAAAGTATATATAACCAGTGAACTAATTTATTTATGATTTTCCTATTCCCTGATTTTGCAAATAGAAAATATAATTTGGTTTTCTAGTGCATGCTACAATATTAGTTACTACTATAAGTAAGTGTTCTAAAATTTAAAAGTGCTACAAATTAGGTTCTTTGTATTGTTTTATAATCAGAGATGGAGTTTTTATTTGGATGGGATACTAATAATTTATCAACAAAGTGTACAAAACGTCAATATAGATTTTAATTTGAATGTTATTAGTCATTAAAATTATTGTGATAGGTTGAGAAAATTAAGATTCAATCGTCCGAAGTTCTTTGATAAAAACACAATTGTCGTAGAGCAGTCCCTCAAGAAGATTTTTTACTAATAAATAAATACAAACTAATAACATAAAAAGAGAAGGTGAGAGACAGTTCCATATTAAGAATTCCTATGAAAAAACTCTAAGCTTATTTGTCCTCTTTTAATTGGTTTAATTTTTTTTTGTTGTTTAAATTTAATTATACAATTAAATTATATTAAAATATTATTAGTATATGTTTGAGAGACTTAGAAGAGATGCTCTCTTATTGACCAAAAAAAAAAAAGAAGAGATGCTCTTATATCCACCAAACGAATGTCTAACTATATACTTAATTTAAAATATAGCAAGTAAAAATCGGCCCGCAAAACGAGAAAAAATGGCCGAACGCTCTATTAAACTAAAATAAGATAAGCTAATACCCGGTCATTTTCAATCAATTTGTATTTATAGGCAGTTTCTACTTTGTTGACAAAAAAAAACACATGCTCTACTTTTTTATTTTTAAACGTCAATCTGATATCATAAAAAGTTTATAAGATATATAAAGATTCTCAATACAAACCGTTAACATAAATAAAAGACTGAAACAATTTTGATGAAAGAGTGGAAAACAACCATGTTAACTATACATAAGCCTTATAAACTAACAGATAAAATTAGTTATTTCCTTTTTTCATATATTTATTATTGGTTATTATCTTTTCGATGAAACTCCAAAATGTATTTAACATTACATGATAGATAAAGTTAATACAAATATTATTGGTGATGAATCTGATTATTGTCTTCTTTTTAAAATATTTGATGATTTGGGTAATGATTTTTTATGTCGAGAATAATAGAATGACAATAATATTGATCGCATAGAAAATCATACATTTTATTGAATTTGTAATGGATAATACATCTTCATTTCCAGATATTTGCCTTCCATGACAGTTGTTTCCACAATAAAACAGTAAAAATTTGTCATGAAATTTAACAATCAGATCAAAGCCATCTGAACTTATATCAAAAAAAAGATCACCGAAAACTTTATTTCTAAAAAAAAATTACAAACCGTCGTCAACTTGAAAAGATGCTAGAAAGATAAAACAACTATAATATGTATATCATGATAGATCATGAGATACACCATACCATAGAGATAATTACCAAAAAGTGAAAAGATAATGGAAATCGCTCCATGTTGCAAGTGAAAATCAAAGAAATCATCACCAAAACCATGAAAAAAAAGTGGAAAAACTAACTACTTTAAGATCTCCATTTTTGTCTTCTCGAATCAATTTTTTTTTATTTCTTTATTTTAATGATACCAAAATTGCACATGCTCTACTTTATTAAAAAAAAATCGAAAGAAAGGAGAGAACACAAATAAAGATGCAGCTTTTATTAAACTTTATATAAGCTTTTGACGTTTTAGTTACCTTTCTGCCTTTTCTTTATCTTTTTTTTTTTAATAATTGTTATCCCTAGTCCCCTACACACTACATGGTGTCATGGACTATTAATTAGATCACTCCCCCAGCTTAAGTTAATAACATGATATGCTGTCACCTTTCAGTGCCAAAGCGCCTAACCCAATTCTTCCACTACTACCATTCTCATTATCACTGTAAAAAATAATCAGTTAATCCACCCATTTTATAACAAATTTTATTTAATCTCAGCAATTTAAGAAGAATAACATATATTCTCTTAATTAGTTTTACTAGAAACTCTTTACTTTTAAAGCGTTATTTACTCATATAAAACTGGAATGATGGATTCCTTCTTCTTTTTTTGTCATCTACTATATCATCAATTAGAAGGTATTTTTAATATAGAATATAAATGATGATATTATCATTCACGATATTAATTAGTCTAATTCTATAAACTAATTGAAAACAGAACAATCAATAGATAATTTTACCGTTTAACCAAAAACAAACTACATAGTAATCAAATAATTGTTACCCAAAACCTAATCAAATAACACACAAAAACAAGAGGGGGAAATGGTCCTTTAAATACCAAACTAACAAGTTTTTGCTAAAACAAGTACATATTTTAATTGAGCCAAAAAAGCATAAATATATGTTGACCTCGCCAATTTAATAATAAAATTAGTTAATTTTAAATTTTTTTTAATTAATACTAAACATTGTTAACATAGTTTCCTTGAGTGATTATAACAAAATCGTATTTTCATTTTCCAAAACCTTTAATTCTCAATTTGTTGATTTCATCGTCTCTCTTTTCCAATTTGATTCTTTTATCACTTCAGTTTCAAGATGACAGGAAAGAAGAAGCTACCAACACGTCGAGGCAGAGAATGAGATGTTATCGAAGATGATGTAGACGGAGATGCGGTTGAGGCGATTCATGGAAATGATTGTGAGGTTATCAAAGATGATGATGTTGATGAGCGTAAAGAAATTGCTAAAGACTGTGAGAATGACTCTGGAGAGTACAATGTCATACATGTGGAAGAAAATGCATTTCTAGAAAACCACTTCGGATATATTGTGAGCAATGATGTAAAGAGTGATGACAGTGGAGACGACATATGGAACGAAAATAAGATACCAGATCTGTTGTCGTCAGACGATGAAGAAGAGGAACTACAAAGGATGTAACTTATCTTTTCATGTAATGTGTAGCTTCTCCTTTCGCTTATAATTTGGTGAGTGTAACTTCAATTTTTATTGAAAGCAAGTTCTAAAATAAATATTGGAAATAACCACGAACTGAACCTGCAATTTTTTTTTTATAGTTACAACATGAACCGGCAAGTTTTAGAAGAATCAGCCATACTTTCCTACCATCTTCCTCAAAAAAATTTGAACTAGAGCTCTCACTTTCTTAGTGAACTCTTTTTAGTCACTGAAAACAAGTTCTAAAATAAATATTGGAAATAACCACGAACTGAACCTGCAATTTTTTTTCTTATAGTTACAACATGAACCGACAAGTTTTAGAAGAATCAGCCATACTTTCCTACCATCTTCCTCAAAAAAATTTGAACTAGAGCTCTCACTTTCTTAGTGAACTCTTTTTAGTCATTGTAAGTGCATCATATGTTTCATGTAGCTTTTTCCTTGAATCAATCTCAATTCTCCATTTTTAATCTTGGTCCAAACTTGCCCTTATCCTTTTGAATTTTATATGCAACAACAGAAACGAAATTCCATCAAAACTGATATACAAGTCGCTTAGTGAGCAATCTCCATACATCAAAAGAAAAACGTAAACTCAATTTTCTTCTAAAATATTGCTGCTGTAAAAGTCTGGTGCATATTGGTCAAAGGGTAAATAAACGGTACCCATTGAGCAGTTATGTCATATTTGTTGGTTATTATGAGTAAATTTGATCAATATATTAGAAGGATATTAACTCTCAGAAAACAAAAGATATAGATTTGATTTAGCAATGTAAAAATATTTGTGTAGGCACCAATAAGACACATGCTTTTCGAGGAAAATGGTATGAAAGTGAGAGATCAAATATAGAGCTCCATTTTCTTTCTTACCGAAATCCATATTTTCCAAACGATTTTACAACGAAATTCTCTGAATTTAAACTCATTCCACTGGTTTTTACAAAATTTGAGGTCAATTTCAAGTGATAAGAGACGAGAGAACAGAAGAGTTTCTCAATTTTATCTAATTGAAGCTTTGCAATTTAAAGAAGAGAAGTATCGGAGAATGGAGAAACTCGAGCTTGATTTTTTGAGAAGTAGAATTGAGGATTTTGTTTTTATTCTCAACTTAGAGAATCGATGTCATTTCAACTATATTAATAGTGTTTAATATTAATTAAAAAAGAGTTAAAATTAACTAATTTTATTATTAAATTGGCAAAGTCAACATATATTTATGTTTTTTTGCTCACTACAAATCTGTATTTATTTTAGCAAAAAAATGTTATTTCAGCATTTAAATGACCATTTTCCCAAAACAAAAGGGACTTGTGTAAAAACAATAAGATGTCTTCTTCCTCCTTTCCTCCTTTCCTCCTTTCCTCCAATCTTTTATTTATCTTTTTGTCTCGTTGCCCTATATTTTGCTCCTCCATATCCGCGTCCCATTGTCTCGTTTATATTATCTCCCAATATTCTATATAAAACATGGAGAAGAAAGGGTTTCTTGGATTGTAATGTAGGCATCATCATCCTTAAATCATACTACTCCCTAGTTTACTTATATACTCTAAGCTTTTTAGTTTGCTGTTCCATCCAAAGTTGAGACATTCTATTGTTTCTCTTCCTCCTTCTCCCTCTACATTCGATCCTTTTTCGGATCTTATAATCGAAAAGCCTATAACCCGAGTAGAATGTAGTAAACCAACGTGATCGGAAGCGCTATAAGCATTCCAAATATCACACTGCAAAATCATTAGGTTAACAATGTTAAAAGTCTTTATCAAAAAAAAAACAATGTTAAAAGTAAAACAATAGTACTATAGTCCTATGGATTAATTATATCATAAAATTAATGACTTACCCTGTACTTAAAATAGCAGGATGAACGTTGTACTCCTTTGCAAACACAAAGGGCACAATCCCTTGAGGCAATGCGGCCTAAAAAACCATACCAAAACATTTCGCAACAAAATTACATTTTTATTATCTTATTAAACCTGAAATGATTAGGAAAAAAAGATTAAAAATTTTTACTTGAACTATAGCGACACGCAGTAAATCACCACGCAATCCAATGGCTATGGCAGCAACCGCCATAACTGCCGGGCCCGTGAGGAACCTAACCGCCATGGCAAACGTTGCCACGGAATTCCCACAAGCGATTAATTTGGGTTGCAACGCCATGAACAACCCTTCACACATAGCGTTTAATTTCAAAAATCAGCAAATGAATATTTTTTATGTAACTAATAACAAATCGCATAAAAATGGGGACCATGACGACTATCAACAACACGAGACCATGTCGTCCACCATTACCATTAATCTAATACGACACTCACAACACTGCCCCACCTGTCGGATGGTCCATTTTTTTAACTTACATACTACACTTGATAAAATTTATTCAAAATGACAAAAATAGCATCTAAATTTCTAGACTACCAATTATTGTGTAATTGGTTTAATATGTCAACGAACTATGCAAAATTTAGGAGTTTTCCGTAATAAATAACACGTATGGTCTCAATCGGATTTATCTATTTAAATTGTTTAAAAAAACTAAAAATAATCAAAAGGAATAAAACAAAGTACCAAGAATGACTTACCTAAACTGAACATTGCCATTCCAAGACCAGCATCAGATAGAATGGAGATAGATTGCTGAACTATTTTCGGCATTGCCACGTGCCACCTTTATATTCAATACCGGAATTTAAATTTCCTGATAACCGGTCGGTTTGAATCGAGAAAATAATTGATTTACTAACCGGAAAGCAACGAGAGCCCAAATGAGACCAATGAGACTAGAGTAAGTGTTTGGGTTTCTAATGAGTTTCCTCCACACCATTATCAGTATCAGCCTTGTCATCACACTCGCCGGCGGCATCTGTTTCCTCTGACTTGCTTCGCCTCCGGCAGCTCCGAGGCCTGTCTTTGCTTGTAACTCCGCCGAGGGAGCGAGTTTGTTCAGTCCGTTCTCGGCGTCTTTTGTTCTCTCTCCTTCTTCTTTTCCGGTGAAACTAAATTGTTGTTCCCTTCCGAAATCTCCACTCGCTGGACGAGCTAGAGCTACAATCACCACACAAAACCAAATTGACAAATTTTCCAGTGAAATTTGAAATTTTCTTTATTAGGAACGTTATTAAAAGATACTAACATTTGTTCTCCCCGTTCTGATATTGATCAGGGACTAACATACGGATCTCTTTGGCTCCTTGATCAGATCTTCCACCTTGTTCGTTATCGGGTGCTCCACCGAAAACGTTAAAACCCGCCCGATCTGAAACGGGCGACCCGTTAGAGCTCCAGACAAACATGTGGAGTTCCTTAGCGTCATGATTGTTAGCCTTGCCGCCAGTTGAAGCAGTCGTCTGCTGATTCGTGTTAGGATTTTTAGTGAAGGTTTTATTGGCGGCAGATGTGGTGGTGGTTGTGGAAAACTCCGGATTCGGAGCCGGGTAAGACCCGGCTCCTCCTCCTCCTCCTCCTCCTCCTCCTCCTCCTCCTCCTCCTCCTCCTCCTGGATAATACCCAAATCTTGGAGATGAAGCCATAGCGCAATTCTCCTCAAAGTTAGAAGGTCTTGGAGTGGGACCCCTCGACGACTGCACGGAGTACATATCCGCCGGACCGAAATTAGAAAGACGGCCGCCGGGGAAACCCATCATCGAGTAGAAATCAGAGTGATTAAAATTAGAGCCTCTAGGAGTAGTGCTAAGGCTGTAAATCTCAGCTCCGGTGAGATTAGACGGCCGTGGAGTCATATTAGGTCCACAGAACGACCGACGAGAAGCGTTGGATTTTCTCACGGTGACATGAAGCTTCCCGTCGTCGCCGATCTCAGCGTCAGTCTCAAGAAAATCATGACCGTCGAGTGAAACGACGTCGGATTCGACTTTAAAAGAAACGATGGAAGCAGCCGTTTCCGGGAACTGTTCCATGATAAGCATCTTAGCGCCACGAAACTCGAAGAGAAAAAGAAGAAGCGTGTACCAAATGATACACTGGAGAACAACAATTTGGACCATGAGAGAGCCGGAGTATTTGCCGTACATGGCGATCAAGAGAGGAATCCCCATGACAAGCGTGTTGGGAAGTGTGGAGAGGGAGAAGATGGTGATGCTCCACTCAAGGCTACCGGAGCGGGTGAGATTAGCCCAGAGGATTAAGAGAGACAGCATGATGATCTTTTGAAGAGTGTCCGCGGCGACGAAGCGGAGATTCATGGCGTAAGGATCGTTGGTGGAGATGAAGTGGAAGGAGAGGAGAGGGACGGCGAAGATGGCGACGAAGCGATTGATTCCGGAGCATTGGTCGGGAGAGAAGATCTTCCACCACCGGACTGAGCCGTAGGCGAGGATCATAGCTACGTAGAGAGGAATCACGGCTGTAAGAACCGTGTAAAGGTCGTGCCATGAGATCATCTTGAAGGGGTAAAATTGGGAATAATAGAGAAAAAGGCAGAACCGTTAAGCAACGGTGTTGAGGGAAGAAGAAAAGAAGAAGTGAGGAGTTGGGAGCAGTGTGTGTGTGAAGGAGTGAGCAAGTTTGGTTTTTGAGGATATAATTTAAGGAGGGATGCCACTTTACACCTCTTTATACAGCAAATACATGACCACTCAAGTTCCTTTTTATTTATTTTATTCTCTTGTATGCTATATTTCTAATCGATCTTATCATATAATTTTTTTTTTCTCCAAACTTAACTTTATTAATTATATTAAATCACCATAGTCAAGATGATGCAAAGTATCTGTAATAGCAAACGGAACAAGATCATAATACATATAAGAGCAATTAGATGGTAAATTTGACTTGGCTAAGATGTCCGCCGGATGATTATTCTCACGCTTTGTCCAACAAAATTGGATATCCTCAAATTTATTTTTCCAATTTCGTATATTTCGTTCCCAATTGAAAACTCCAAAGTTAAATAAAAATCTTTTGATAATGTTTATCGCTTCTAAGTTATCTCCTTATCATATAATTTTTTTCAATAGTTTATTAAGGTATTGTTTGTCAGAGTTAATATATTTTTATTTAATTTATTTTACTATTTTAAAATCTGAAATTTAGTTATGTAAATATTTATATATTTTTACCATGCTTAATAATACATTTGATTATTTCAAACTTTGCTTTGAAATGACAAGTAATTTGGAATAATTTGCAAAGATTTATATATCAAACAGTTAGATTTTTTATTAGTAAGGTCTCAACATTTTATCCTTTATAATATAATTTTAATCTAATAATTTTTGTTTGGACCGTAGAAAGGTGATATTGCGGCTGACAAAATACTATAAAAGTAGTAAAATAATTTTGACCCAAAAAAATAACTAGTAAAATAATTAAAATAACTAATTTGCCATTTTCGTTTAAATTATATTTTTTTCTTTTATATGTATGATATTCATGTGACTGATTTTTCATTTTTTATGCAAATGTATTTCATGAAGATTAAAGTAAAATGGAAAAACAGAAACGGAGTCTACTACAGTTTTACTTGTAGTACAAATAGCATCTAAAGTTAAATCTTCAAAAGACGTTCTACTACATGTGGCACTCAACTTATGGGGATGGGCATCACAGACATACCTTTTCTTTTTATGTCCCCTCCTCTTTGCTTTTCATATTTTACTTTTACCTTTTTTCACATTCTCTAACTAATCTATTTTCATAATATGAATGAATCAATATCGATATCAATATATACATATCAGCACTGATAAATTAAAAATTAATATCTTGATACCCCATACCAATTATACAAAAAAAAAAGTTCAATATCAAAAATAAAATTTGGAAATTCCCTTTTTATTTGGGGATGTTTAACAAACACTTTTTGAAAAGTAATCATTAAAAAAATAAGGAGACAAGATGGGCTGGAGACAAAGAAGATCCACTAAGGGATTGGATGGCTCATACGGAATTTGGCTGATGGCGTCGAGTGTGTCTCTATGTTATTGATAGGTTTACTCATTTGTCCCACGAAGTAAGCAACACTCAATTACTCCTTAGACGACATATGTTTTAGCCTATATTCTCATCATTAAGCTACGGTCTAAATCCGCTTTATGATATTAGTTTATGCATCGCTTCTCAATTATTTGTTTAGATAAACTCAAATCCAATATTAGTATAAAGATGATCGGAAGAACCATGGAATACATGAAATGTAGAACGAAACAATCGCAACATTCGAACTGTCAAAAAACAAGATGTGTTTTGAATATTTTGTGTGTTGATTATGCACATAAGACAAGGATATTTATAAAAAAAAGACTTGATACTATCTTCTAATAAAATTAAGACATATCAAATATATATCTAACTAGGATTCTTATTGTAATATATGATCTTTATCTCTAACACGAACTAAATATAATTTTGTTGATAACCATGGAATAAAAAGCTGATTTTAATATATGAAAGAAGAATTGCTCTTCTTTTCTTATTTTCCATAGATTTATAGATATCTCATTTACTCCAATACAAATTGGGTTTTAGAGATTTTCCGTGGGATTTAAGTTCCGCTACATAAGTACTTAATTTTTTTTTTATCAAATATATTGCCTATTGATAGTTACTAAAGTTGTTAGCCTCCAACTACAATTGTTGAAAGCTATAGATAAAGACCTATTTTAAAATGGATGATGTAATTGGATGCTAGTGATTAAACATATAAATAAATGTCTAATATATATATCAAATTCATTTATAATTATTTTTGAGTTTAATTAACAGTTTTAAACATCACAATTTGATACGTATTAGTATAAGTATATCATTTAAATCACTTTCTATTATTGAGTTTTTACATATTTAAATATCTTAACTTGGTATGTATAAATTTAATTAGTTATAATATTTCATTTAAATCACTTTTATATGAAAAACTGTATTATTTCCTATTTTCTATTCTTATAAACTTTTTTCCCATATGGGTAAAACTACCCTTTTAGTACACAACCAATGTTCCATATGAATAAATGGTTGAGAAAGAGAATGTCGTGATCATCTTGTGACTTAGTGCGTCTGTATCTTTCTGATTGCATAAAAATATCACTGGACACAACTTCCTCGAATAAGTCCAAACACGAATGATTAATTGCGATTTAAGCAAGATAAAATCTGCCGTCCTTGAGAATCAAATTATACAAAATATTCAACTATTTTTCATAATCGAATCATCCTATATATAAAAATAATTGCATTCAATTAACCAAATAAATGACCCTAAATATCGGCACAATATTTAGGGAACTTTTGGAAGCATTTCATATGTCAGCGAACCATTTTCTTTAACTACAAATATAATCCATTTCTCTAAATTTTATGAGGTATGCCGTAATATATAATTCTAACTAGTACCAGAGATCTACGGAAAAAGGTGGAAACCAAATATATAAAAAAAAATTATGAAATTTGTAACCAAATATATATTACGAAAAAAAAGAAACTAGTACCCACAAAATATTATATAAACATTTCGTTGGAGTGCTTTTTTGGTTAACTACAGAAAACCAATCAACGGATGATAAGCCATCAATTCTCCCAAAATACCTAGAAAACGAGAAGTCTCAAAACATAATCGGTATGAGAGACTCTGGAGGCGTGGTTGCTCTATCGCCTCTTCCAAGCTCTGGAAAGCATGTATCACATCTATACCAAGGTTTGGAAAGTATGGCTCTCAGACCCTTACTCGCTTACTATTTGCTTCCAATTTGCATTAAACGTTACGACATAGAGAAGCACAAGTGTTTTCGGTCTGGTTGGGCACGCCTTATCCCGACATATGTGAATTACAAACTTGATTGTATCAATAAATGCCACACTACTTTCGTACCAAATTAAAACAATTAATAGTGTGGCATTTATTGATACAATCAAGTTTGTAATTCATTTTAGTTTTTTTTTTCTCTTTTCATAACCTTAATTAATATCGATTCAAAAGAAGTGGTACGTAGAAGTGATTTAGACAATCTTGAAAGTGAACAATGATGTCTACCGGTGACTTGAACACGTGATTAAAGAGGATGAAAATGTCATACACTTTTCATTTTACTCTTAAAGAATGAATAGTGAAAAGTATTAATCGTCAATTATTGATAAATAATATGGGACAAAGACTAAAAGTTCACTAGCAAGTCGAGAAAAAGAGGACGTATGGGTTAGTCGTGAATATTAATTCCACATGTTATATAACGTACACGATTGAATCATCTAGTCATCTTGATGATTTGATCAAAGTATATCCATGAATTGCAAAATATGAATTTGAAATGACCGTATACCAATTTTTTTTTGTAAGAACCAATAAATGATGTGTGATGATCGATCACTTTTATAAACAAAACAAAAAATGATCGGTAATATGTTTGTTTTCTTAAGCAAGTAGAAAGTTTTAGATCCAAAATCATACATTCTCCTAAATTCGGATCAACTTTTAATAATTTATTCACGGTGGAAAACTAGGGAATATCATTTAATCAGGAAGAGCATCACTACTATATAATGTATCCGGATCAATGAATTTTCACACAGTATTTTAATATTTCATAATTTTAATAGTTGAAGTAATAACTAATGAGGTCTCTTATTTTTTACTTACCACAACACAGCTATTTTATTTTTGTTGCAAAGACAATGTTACTCTCTTACCAATAAGACGAGTCCACATGGAAACTGTCAGAAAAGGTAAAAACGCGGACATGCACTCGTCATGTTCATAATAAAACCACGTGTGATACAGATGTAGATAAAATATCTCACATCAGATAAAAATAAATAAATCAATGTTTATATAAAAACTAGCTTTTTGGGAATGTTCTATCCAAAGATGAGCTTGATTTAGGTCCATTTCTATCAACGTGAAATGCACATTGGCAAGCCAAAATCGCATAATCCATACAGCTTCTTAATACAGTAATTAGAACACACATTCTTCTGTTACTCTGAGCTGTCTCCGGAATAAACTTCCAATTTTATTTTCGTTGTCTCCGAAATAAACTTCCAATTTATCATATATTCTATTTTTTCTAAATTTTTCTATACACTGATGGCACGAAATTCGGATATCTTGACATATATTAATGTCACATATCACATAAGTTATGAATCCTAATTGTACACTAATGGAACTTATTTAATATATTTTCCAAAACAAATAATATATCAGTGTATAATATTTGCCTATCCAATCCTGGGAGTACAACGATAGTGTCTATTTGATATTTGCAGCCAGTAACTTTAATCACTGTCAGTGAGAAAAAAAGAAGATAAATATTTCTGTAGACAAGGATTCTATTGTGAAGAAGGTTTCATTTTAAGTTTTGGTAAAAATGACTTGTTATTCTCAAATTCGCCATCGGTTCAAGAAATGGTGATAGAGCTGTTCAGCCCATTGGCCTTCCTTTCAACATAGCAAAGTACTGATTGGGCTACAAAAACCCAAATCCGAATTAAATGGCGTTAGAAAAAGAGGGAGACATGATGGTCATACACTTTCCCATATATACATGAAACGTGGGCGTGTGCTCATCCGTATATTATTGTAGAAAAACATTTATTCGTGTAGCAAAAATAGCAAATAGCACAAATTGTATAGATCGACAACGTTGTTCCAAAGATGCCAATTACAGATTCCAACTATCTATTTAGATTTTTTGAAAACCCTTTTTTTAGTTTTCTTTTGTTAAACTTTGGAACTTTTTTTTAGTTAGTGATTACAAATACCTGATTCACATAACATTGTGGGAAAAAATATGTACATAAGAAAAAAGGGGTATATATATGTATCAAAGTGTCAAAATATAAATGGATTCTTTTTAAAATTAGTAGTTAATATGGACCAATTACCAATACCACATGAAGAAAAGATATAACAACAATTGTTTGGAATGAGACATCAGGTGAATATTAGATTATTAGGTGAAAATCTCAACCGAAATTCAATTCTAAAAAGTTTAAAAGCTATTTACGTCAAGAGAAAATATAGCAGCCTTGTGGAAGTCAAATAACAATGACGTTAATTGATGTTTTAACAATCTGTCCTTAAATAAACTTTAGTTATTACTTTTTGTTTGCTACCATATACCAGTTTGATTTTTAGAAAATTTCGTCTCTCTATTTATCATATAGTGACTAATATATCTATTTTTCACATTTTGTAGTCTAATTTCGTCGTCTTACACAGAATAAAACATCTCTATTTTCAAGTCAATAATACTATTCAATCCAAACGGCTATGAAAAAATAAAGTTTGTTTTTGGTTAAACATGAAAAATAGTGTTACACGAAAAGCTTTAAAATGAGGTTTAAACTATTGTTTGCTCCTCATTGGTGTAATAAATAATTAGAGAACTATGCACAAAATCTTTCTAATCATCATCAAATCTTTGCTTTTTACCCCTAAACAGGTGTTTTCAATCTTTGACTTTGACGAAGTCAACAGAGAGAAGAGGAAGAGGAATTTGTCATCCGTAACTGGCTGCTCGGAACTGCTCCCTCATGAATAGCATTAGAGTCATTATCTGATGCATCGGTCACACGTTCACACCGAGGACACATGGTTAAAGCTGAGGTCGATAATGGCTTTAGAGCTCGTAGTTCTTCAACTTCTAAATGTAGCCGTCGATTTTGCTCCTTCAACGACCCGAACCATCTCTTTAGATACTCACATTCCATCTCCGTATGCTTTAGCTTACTCCTAAAACTCAAAATTTGTGTAACCATGACATTGGTTAATGTGGCCATACGTACTATTAATCATGATTACATCATTTGTAATTTCTAGACTGTGTCCTATACCAACCATATATATCCATAGGCTGAATTATAATAATATATTTAAGGAGGTTGGTGTTTTAGAAATTTCGACTTTTGGAAGACTATTCTACCGACCTTTGGATAGAAGTAAATGTTTGTGTACTAGTGTACTATGTGTTCACATTTGAGCTATATAAGTGATTGCTTAATTGACCCGGAATGTCAAATGTTCTAGATAGTAATTTCTACAAATGTAATTCAGCAATTTTTGGTTCACAAATAACGCCATTATGAGATTTTTACGTATATTAATAAAATTTAAATTATACTAACATGTCCCGTTAATTTACTATTAATTAAATTACAATGATTTTAAGCAGATATTTTTTAGTTTTAAGTAAGTGATAAGTTATATAGTTGTTGTAAAAGTCATTTTAAGATTTTAAAGAATACAATTTTACAAAACGGAAAATAACTTTAAGACGATACTTTTGTGAAACTGAAACATAAATATTAAATATTCTTTAGGCTCAGAATTTATTCAGCCTGGTTATAACATTGTTGAGTTATGTTAGGTAATTAAATTTCTCTTTTTGGGGTTTAATGAACTAACTAACGTACGTATGTTCGACTTGATAAGATTGATTTACGTTTTAAACGTGTTCTTATCAACTAGTAGTCTCACCATTGTGGAAGATTCAATGGTAGATTATGGGTAACAACCCAAAATTTTATAGGTTTGATCAAAAATTAAATTAAAGTACATATATGTGCAATATGTATCTATACATGCACAAATGTACGTCTGTATATATAATGTACACATCATGTGATCTATGTATGAAAACATTGATAAAAAAGTGTATGTGTGTGTTTCAGTTTCGTTAAAGGAATATGTATACTACTATATGGGACAAACATCATAATTGTGGACTGGCCAAAAGATGGCTAGAAAAATAAACACATCATTTATTGTCCCTAACTTTGTCCCTCATGTTCCCTATCGCTTTTTTTGTTGTTGTTGATGCATATAATACATTCTATATTTTGATTTTTAATCACAGACATCTATATATAAACACGTAGACACAAAAATATGAGTACGGTCTTTCATGTGTCGCATAAAATGGGTGATAACTATATAGTATGTGGGAATCAACGTGAAACACTTGGATAAAAGAGGATCACTTCCACTTTACTATAATTTTCTAAACTATAATTGCATATATGGTGCATTATGTTGAGAATCTAAATTATGATCGCACACATCTCTTTATATATATATTCTGTCAACGCGCTCTAACTAACTAATATATTCTCAACCACTAAGATATATATCCAAAAAACCTTATACTTAATATGCCTCACCGATATATTAAAACTGAACTCTATACGACATATAATTTTTGTTTTCCTTGATTTATACGTACTATATATATGATGCAATATATGAGAAGCGGTAGATCGAATACGTACCGAGCTCGTCGATTTTGAAACCACACCTCAACTTGCCTTTGACTAAGCTTCATAAAGGTGGCTAATTCTTGTTTTTGATTCTGTGGTTTCATAATCAGATATTAACCAAAACATAATCAGCTAGTCAACTTGATCATACAAAATTAACTCTCTCTTTTTCTCTTTACGACGTAAACAAAAACATATACAGAACCATTAATTGTGTTATATTTATATTTACTTACAGGGGTTAAGGTATTGTTTTGTATGAAACTCTCTTCAAGAAGATGTGATTGTTCTTTGGTTAGACGGAGCTTTTTGCGCCGCTGGCCACCGGAGTTGCTATCTTCTTCGTTAACATGCGGTGTTGCACCGATCATGATATCACGATCTTCTTCCGTCTTTGGAGTTTGGTTTATGTCCAAATCTCTCACTCCGTGATGATCACCTACCAAATTATTTTAATTGGATCTTTTTCATAAACGTACTATTAAAACTCTATATAATATATATGATTTAATCTTTGGATCTTACCAGATGATGGAGACGGAGAGAAACTCGGAATTGATATTGTTAAATCTAGAGAGCTTGAATTAGGTGAGACGGCCATGGAGAAGGATGAAGAGAAGGGAATCAATTGAATTTGATGAAGAATATAGTTTTGGTTTTTGGAAGAGAAAAGGTAAAGTTGAAGTTTTATATGATAATAGAAATGTCAGTGTGTGTGTGTCTGTGTGTGTATATACACATATGAAAGAACCAAAAGAAAAATAAAAGCGACACAAAGGAGAAAGATTTTGTGATCAGCGTGGAATATGGAATAAGGAATTAAGACTGCAAGAATTATCGAAATATGAAAATATCAATTAAGAAAATAAAGTCGGAAACACGACAAAAGATTAAAAGAAAAGTTTCAAATAGGTCAAATGAAGGAACAAAAATCAAGGGAGAAATAAAATGGCAGTGGTAAGTTTATCGAATAAATAAAAGAATAGAATTATAATATGAAGAGGTGTGTACGCGTGTAATTGGTGGATTTTGAGAGAATTTGACTAAGGTCGTTAAGTCAAATCAGATTCCTTTGATCGATTATTACGTGTTTTACCATTTTTATTTTTTTGAATTATTAAATTCATTATGGCTGTGTGTGGGACAATAACGGGTTTCGGGGTTTGTTATGCGTTGAGCGTTACAATGCAATAATCTTAGAAAAATGAGAATGGTCTCAGCTTAAATGGATCTATTATAAATGCAAAAAGCTTAAACCCATAGAGATTAATATCGTGTTAATTTTAAAATAAAATAATAAGATCTCCCATCTTTAATAAGTGAAACTTAAATCATGAACCATCTAACATATACTCTAATTAAGATCAATAAATCGAAGAAGTTTTGAAAAGTCTATAATTTATACAAATATATTACGTTAAATAATATAAAAATTATTTAATAGTTAGTATATTTTACTAAAACTATACACATACCAATTATATATATTAAAAAGTTCTAACCATTACTTAAATTTGGTTATTTATTCATTTTTGAATTATATATATATATATATATATTGATATTTCAGTTGAAATAGATTTACATGCATGACACAAATTTCCCAAATGTCTATACTTATTCGTCACAACTCCAATATATCCATGCCTTTCGGCTTTTGTATCCTAAGTGGAGTGGCTCTGGGCCCCCACTATCTGCTTTTGTTTTATATAGCCGACCTTGATCCGGTTTTAGTATCGGTTATATATCCCTCCGGTTCTCATGAATATCTTTTTTTTTTTATTTCGAATAGACCGATGCTGCTCATAAGTTTGTAGATTAAACTCGGTTGGCTGTTCAGAAATCACAAGGGCAACACAATTTCGCAGGCTAATAATTTGAGTTACCGATTTAAGAATAGAAAATAATTCATGATAGTTTGTTCAGTTAGAAAATCCACCTTAAATTTTTTTTTTTAAAAACATGATTCAAATCATCTTACTACGATTTTAATCATGGTTCACCTCTAATAGTTGTTGTAGAAAAAAATTTCATAATGAATTTGCGTACTCGAGTGATTGGTGAAGAATATTTTGTTTTGTAAAAATCATCTATAGGATAAACATTTTCAATAACAGAAATATGTGGCCTTTTTCACAAATGTCAAAAGATAATTTTAGGCTTCGATCTAAAATCTTCCTCTTCATAAATAATGTAAGACAATATATGACATAAATAAGCTCACATGATCTAAACAGATAGCTTTTTCATCGTTATAAATTTCAAAAAAGCCCAATGGGCCTTTTAATATTACATGTGACTTATTCTGGTTCCTTACATTGAAGATAGATGACTACAAATGCTTACTAGTTATGTCGGCTGATTATGAGTTCAGTGAAACCACTTATAAAGTGGTATATCTCTGAACGAAGAATGTGGCAGTTCCACAAATGACTCAAATATATTTGGTACTGTGGACTACTGAAGAAGCTTATTGCAAGTTCCAATGCCAATGGCTGCAGCTAGATGCCAACCGGCGTGCAAGAATGGTGTTTCGGGGAAAAGATCGTCAGCTATGAACAAAGCTCTGCCTAATAACGAAGACATCTTGTGTACATCATGAGCCATTTTCAAATCTGGATCCTTTAAGTCAAAGTTAAGATTTGAGTTCGATTGCATCGAGTGAGATATAATTAAGTAGAGGTTCAGTACCTCCATCATTCCAGTGTGAACAGCTGAAACCACGAGCGGCTGGAACGGTAGAGCTAAAGCAGATGCAGCCATCAAGAAATTTGGGTTCTCTTCCCCAAGCGCCCACGTTAGACACTGTCAAATAGACAAGCGTAGAGTAAATTTTCTTATCGGCGAGTTGAGTTTTAACATTCCGTGAGATTTGATTTTGAGCAAAAGTTAAAGACTTGCTATTGTAGCTGTGGCTATCATTGTGTAATCAGCCCATCTAAGATACTTCCTAATCTTCCCTCTTGAAAAATGATACAAAGTCGATGCGGTTCCAACTCCGATTAATGAGTTTTGCATATACCTTCATGTTCAAGTTTTTCCTATAGTCAAAATTTCTTCCATATTCATTATAATTATAAACAAAAGATCAAACGATATATCTAAAATCAGATAAACAAGAAAGGATGATTACCTCGGTGCCTGCATACCGAGGAAAACGAAAGGGATCGATGTGATCACATTAGCAGCTGTTTCTAAGAGACTCTGATCACCTGTCAACAATATAAACTATCGACTGAATACCAAAAAATCGATACAACACAACGAGATAGACAAAAACAAGATCAGTAGCATTTGTCAGATTACCACGGAGGCTGCAATGGATAGGTCTTAAGCATGGAGGTCTTTGTTGCCAGACATGTCTAAACAAGAATTAAACAAAAACACTGAATCAATAACTCCCAATAGGTGAAATCGTAAACTAGTCAGCCTATCAACAAGCAATACTTAAAATACCAATCTAACTTACTCAATGAATAATCTTTGCTTTGTTCCTGCATCAGAGGATTCAAAGGTTGAAACTTTGCTAATACTCTCAAAGGCAAAAGGAGAATGAGACACGACATGAACACCCTCAAGGGATTTGCTTGTTTAAAATCTTAGCTAGCCAGCAGTTTTACTTGCAGGTCTAGCCTGGCTTTGATACTGTTTCTTCAGCTGCTGCTCTAATCACAACAAGAAGAAAACAAAAACAATAATTGTACGGGAAATTCAAAAATACAAATATTGATCAATGTTTAGTTCATAATTAGGTACAAGTCGTTTAAAGATTCAGTTACCTAAAATTAGATAGCTCAACTGTGAAAACTTTAAGGAGAAGAAGAAGAGAATAGTTTGAGGAGAAAGAAGAAGAGAAAATGAAGAGTGAAAGAGATGAGAGTCACGAATCTTCTTCCTTTGACTCTTACGGCATATTCTTTTCTTCTCCTCGGTTTACAACAGTCGGCTGTTTCTCATACCGAAATCCGGTTTAATCCGGTCCTCTTTCTTGTCTACGATATGGGCTGAAAATGGGTTGGGGCCTTACGGATCTGACAAAAAAAACTAGTCCTTTTTATTTTGTTTTCACCAACTTACAATGGCCAACCCAATGATATTGGTCCAAATCACGTTTATATTTTTCATGTTTATTATTCAAAATTTTAAAATAATAAAATTGTATTATATATTTTCTAAATGAGAAAAAACTTTAGTGCCATGATCCCTTACTTAGCCCACTTATTTTCCACATTGACTTTGTATATATATTATGGAGTTTGAATCTAGATGGTAATACAACAACAATAACTATTACAATATCCGGAAAAGCGTGAAAAACACAAGAGAATACAAGTCTACATTTTTTTTTCGACAAACCCCATATATTGGAAAATATATACAATAGAATACAAGTTAATAAGTTATAATTGCTAAATCATTATTTATCAGACACTGTGTTTTTAACATTAACTAGTTTCTATAAAGGCTAAACGCTATGCCCAAAGAACAAAAGAGCTGGTGAGCGACCAGTGTGCCGAAATTAATAAGAACACACATTCTGATGAAATGAATTAAACATAAGTAAAACAAATGGGCCATTTATAATGAATATTTTCAACCGATCCTTGTAGCTAGCGAATCTTTGGGACTGCTAAAAAGTTGCATCATAATTAAGACCGTTATGTGTCGCGATAATACATTTATAAGTGTTATAGTATGAATTTAATGTACAAAATATTTTAATCCAGTTACACTATTCCCAAGGAGTTTCTGATGTTGTTAGGTCTCCGTTTACTTGACAAAACAAAACCTGGTCTACAAATCCAAGTTTCCGCTTAGTTTAATCTTTATTTTGTTGGCCCTCGCTCGACGCTTCTTACACATGAATCAATTTTCTCTTTTCATATTATTGAGCCTATATTTAAAGTAGTTCTCTATTCTCAACTCTAGGGCTGAGGAGGGTTAAGGAGGTAAACTCGCTACAACCTCATGAATGCATATGGTACCACTTAGTTATTAGGGCTTCGGTATTAAGCTTGACTTGTAAATTTGTAATTGATTTGTAGGAGTTTTCACCAAATGACTTGCTCATTTCTAAGATTAGTTAACGGTGCTAAATCTGAAAGAAAAAAAAAACTATGAACATTTATTGACGTGACTGTGTATATTTAAGTAGATGGAGAAAAAGGGGAATTATATATAAAGAATGAAAGGGTTAAGAGAGGGGCAGATGAGAGCAATAAAGAAGATGGACAGTGTCCCAGACTCACAGCCCTGGCCTGACCATTTCTCTGCTCCATACATACGCATCCTTTATAACAAATGATATTTAAACCGGTCACTCAATCTTCTAAATGTTAATCATGTAACATATAGGACAAAATGCTATAGATAAAATGAACGATGACGACAAATTTCAAAAAAATAAGTCAAAGATATCTAGTGAGATTAAATATGCATTGATGATAAGGATAAAGTCATACTTTGATGATTTATAACAAAAAAATAGTCATACTTTAGTATATGTAAACTTTTTCAACATTTATTTCTCAGTGAAGTGGAACATTATTGGAAGAGGTTTTACTTTTTTGTTTTCCTTCTCTTTTCAGCTGGGGCAGTAAAAATGTATTCTAATGCGTATTTATTGTAAATAGTTAAATTTTAGTTGATTTAAAAAGAATAATGAACTCAAATTCAATTCAAGTACATTATACCCTTTTACCTTTAGTTAAGTAATAGCACATTTTTTTCTTTATAACGAATGGATAATGATTGAATCCGAAGATGTTTGTACATTTGTATATAAGTACTGAAGTATATTATCATTTTATGGTGACATATTCCCTCGAAACTACGGTTTATACTAGTTGGAAATGATTGCTATCAAATTCCAGAATCAACTTTTTCATAATATTGGGTTTTCTGGTTAAACATATTAGTGCCAACTATGTTTGAGATGGACAATGTTTTGCACGCTGTACAGCTGTATCGATGGATAGGCATGAATCATGAGCAGTTAGTTGATTTTAGCTTTCGTTCTTTTTGTCACAGAGCAATTGATACATCTAAATCTCTATTTTTGGGGTACTCAATAAGTTATCAAACAAATAAATTTACAGATGGTAATAGTAATACTAGTATGAGTGAGAACTATTCACACCTTCTCAATTGGTAGGGGTAATATGTATATGTTGAGAGCAAATAGAAAAAAATTATGAGAGCAGGTACTGAAGAAGGAATGTTAAAATGATTCAGAGCTTATTCTGAGCACAATTTCTCAAATTCCAAACACTAACCATACTACTATACCATCTCATTTCTACATTACACACCAAATTAAATGAGATGATTTAGAGCTTCTTTATGCACCAGCCTTCTCAAATTCCAAACACTAAAACCATACCATCTCATTTCTTAAAACATTACACACCAATTAAGAGACAACACAATTCTTCTGTGATATTAAACACAACAACATTGTAACTGTTGCTTTTATAAAACACAACAAAAAAACATTGTAACCGTCGCAACACTTAACTAATTCACAGAATTATTGGTTATATAAAGAATAAGATAATATAACAAACAAAGTTGACCAAAAACAAATGATATAACAAAAAAAACGAAGCTACCATGGTTCCTTTTAAGTTTTTAATGAAGGCATAAAGCAGTGTGTAATCTTTAAATTCTTAATACTAACATTAAAAGAGTTCAATATAGCTGAACCAAATCCTATCCTAAAAGCTAAAGAATAATTGTTTCTATGCTCCATGAAAAAACAAAAAAGGATTCCAACTTACAAAATCTATGAGAAACTGGGATTTTACACTAAAAGTACCTCTGGATCGCGATCGGCGTTCCACGTTTGCGTCTTGCGTTTCGCTAGTAGCCTTTTAGGTTGGTGAGGGGTAAGTGATAATAATAGCAACGCGCAAAAGTTAGTTGTGGAGAGGATTGGGACCGGTGTGAACTACTCTCCTGTCGTCTCCATAAATATCATCTCTACTCAATGTCCCACGAAACGACGCCGTTGCGTACATCAGAGTCTTTCTCGGCGGTGGAGGCGGTGACTCGACGAAGTGACGACGAGAATAATCAACAGAAGCTGATGAAGACAAACCTATCTGAAAAATGATAAATAAGAAGAAGAAACATGTAATCGTGTTCATGTCCCATCTTCTGTTCTTTCCTTGTCTTTCTCTTCGTACCAACACATGAGTCATCTCAGATAACCTTGTTCCGTAGTAACCAGAAACAGACGAACATGAAGACAAGAAACAGTGGAAGTCAAAGCGTGAGTGACTTTAAAAAAAACAAGAGAGAAAGAGAAGACGAAAAAAGAAAAGTTTTTTTTGGAATTCAACTTCGTTGTCTTGTAGGTAAAAATAAAAATAAGATATTTTGACTTGTTATTATTTGCTTTTTTCAGTGATGGGTCTTCGGATCCTTCTAAGATCTGCACTGATCTTTCCTCTAAAAGGCAAAAGCTTTTACAAGAATTCTTATAATCTTATTTCTCTCTCTCCCTCTTTGTCTCGGAAGTCGTAAGCAAAGAGTGTGTGTGATCTGTAGAAGAAAGTACGTCTTTGCGTTTATTCGAGGGAAGAGTCTTCGAAAGTACTCTTTTCTCTACTCTTTTTAATTTTCTTTTTTGTGAATAAAATTCTAATTTACTAACTATTAATTTCGACGTACTAATAATTGGGATTAGTTTTGTTCTTGGTAATGGCGATGAGTTGTGTGATTAGTAGTATATCTCATGGTACATTGCCAATGTTTTTTGGATGCATTGACTTTGTGGGTTGAGAGACAGCTCATTGTGCTTAAAATAAAATCAAAATGTAGTACCCTACGTTTTTATCGGTTATTGCGGTCAAAGTCAGATTAGGACGTTCTAGTCAGTATTTCTTTAATATATATTTTTGTGAATACCATTTAATCCCAAGGTTATATTAGAATTACTGTATGGATTTCAAAATGACACACATCTCTCTACTTGAATCCATGACTTTTAAATAAACTGACAATAGCGTGATTTTTGGCATGCCGCATCATTATTTGTAAATGACAAACTCAGATTCTAAATAGTTTGATTTTGTTATAACGTTTTATCACTTTTTCTATTGGAATTGTTGGAGAAAAATAAAACGATGGATGCTTTTTTTTTTTTTGGTCAAAGAGGTCTTATGGATGCTAAATGTCGAGTTTAAGCCCAAAAACATACACTTGGGAACAAAATAAACAACAGTGAACCAGACCTATTTTGTCTAATTAATTGTGTGGCCCAAAATCGTTGTTACCCACCAATTTGCTTGGAATGATCTTCGATAAGGACCTTATCATAAGTTCATTGAAAGGTTTATTCAGTCGACATGCAAAGAAGTTCCAAAAATAATCATTTGTTTTTGTTATAAACTGTTATATGCATGCATAACTAATAAAGAAAATATAAGAAAAAATCTATGGAAGAAAGGATAAGGAGGAGAAGAATGACTTGTTATTGTTGTAGTTTTCTTTTCCTAGTAAAGATTGATTTATTTTCGTATTCTTTTACAAAAAGAAATCATTCTCTCTATTATAAAAAAACAACCTTTATCATATAGCAAAGTTACTCGTAAGATATGTTATTTATGATATATATTATTTGACAGATATTTACTTTTACATTTACATAACTTCTTTTGGATCATCAAACACCTTCAAAATTGCCTAAACTCTAAATCAACATAATCACTGCTAATCTAGCATTAATAACACATACTAAACAAAAATCCAATATGTTCCGTACATAAATTCCACTAATCAACTCATAATCACCCTAAATCTATCAATCCCAAGAATTCTAAAATGAATACTCACTAATTTCATGTTAACACAAAAAAATAAGATTGATTTTAGGTTAATCATAACTATTAGAGAATAGATGAAAGATGAAATATTTAAGGAAAAATAGAGATTTGATAACTTGAAATACAGAGATTCATACAAAATTTTTTTAAAAAAAGTCAAAAATGGTTAAGCAAAAATCTCTAAAACAAGCATTTGAGGTTTCTAAATAGGTTTATAATATTTATAAGAAAAATAAAAGAGTTTGGTCAACACATAGCCACTTGGATCAAATCCAGTTTAGAAATAAAATATCAAAAAAATTGGTCGTTGTGGACGTTGCCAAACCGCTGGGAGTGGCCATTACCTCTCATCGGTGGTCACTTGGTCGATGTGCCTGCCTGATGTGGTCCACCGATGTTGTCTCCCCATTGTACTTCACTGGTGTCACCAATCCGAGACATGATGCCACTGAGTCGAGGCGACCTCACGACACCATGCCAACGTCGTGATGCTTCTGGAACAAACTGCTACATGTTCTATTTCTTCATCAAATCGTCTCTTTTGTAACTTTACACCTATTTAATCCCTCTTATTTCATATTTCATTCCATAACCTATAAAATAAGAATATATATATATATATACACCTAAAGACATAAATATGTAATGTAAACATAATAAATTAATGAGAAATCAAATAAAAAAGATGCTAAAAGCCTGATGTATGAATGCGTGAACCAAGCAAATAAGAAAATGTTTTTGTTGAACTGTAGATTATATTCTTACGTAGACGTTGTAAAATCCTAAGACATAGTATAGACTAGTTGACCTGAATTGCCAGATTGACATGGGGTTGAAAGAAAATGCTAAATCCCCTTCCCTAGTATTTTAAATGAGAATAATTATAATTAAGGATTTTAATTGATGATATATCGAGTATTTGTATTCATTTTCTCCCTCATTTTTAAATGCAAAATTTGATTAATTTAGACCCAAAATTATTTCAATCGTTTCTTAAAAATCGGATTCAGGGTTAAAATGTAACATACATGTTTTAAAATATACACTAACAACTCTCTTGCCGTCAACATCTGGCAGAGACTAATAATAGCAAATATCTGTTAGCATCGTGAATCACGTTGTTGAATAGACATGTTACCAACAATACAATTAATTCTACAGCTGAGTCATATTGATGGGATCGAAATCACATGGAAAGCAGTAAATCATGAAATATTTTAATGAATAAAGCTTTAGCTTCTTCAACAGTTTCTCTACGACTCCTCCCTACAAATAGAGACTAAAGAGCTCACAAGGTAACTCACTCCTCTCTCAAACTCTTTTTCTTAAGATAAGCAGATCAAAGGTACGTACAAAGAATGGCTGCCGAGGCTTCTAGTTTGGTGGGGAAGCTTGAGACGGACGTGGAGATCAAAGCTTCGGCTGGACAGTTCCATCACATCTTCACCGAGAGACCACACCATGTCTCCACAGCAACTCCACGCCACATTCAAGGCTGTGATCTGCACGAAGGCGACTGGGGCAAAGTCGGCACTGTCGTCATTTGGAACTACGTTCATGGCAAGTCAAATTTATACACATTTTTTAAGAATCTGTGGATTCTAAACCGAAATTAATTAAGACTAATTTATGAGGTAGGCAACCAACAAAATTTTCTGTATTGGCGTGTATAGGGTAAGCTGATATGAGACTGTCAGTAAAACTACTATCACCTTTAAAAAAAAAAAACTAGAGAATTTTTAATCATAACAAAAACGTTATAGCAGATTCGTGCTATGTATATTCTGATTCTTCAATACCAAAGAAATGAGCTTAATTGGAAACTAATCCTTAACATAGATCCACATCGATAAAATGTACTATCATTTGAATACAATATAATATGTTTGTGATATGGTTTTGAA
Organism: Cardamine chenopodiifolia; assembly: GCA_963922655.1. Lineage (NCBI taxonomy): Eukaryota > Viridiplantae > Streptophyta > Magnoliopsida > Brassicales > Brassicaceae > Cardamine > Cardamine chenopodiifolia. Next base: position 14,240,240 of record OZ000476.1, on the reverse strand, counting down.
CTAATATTTGTGTTGATTCTCAAAATCAAACATATATAAAGAAAATGTTAACTAATTGGTGCAGATGGGGTAGCAAAGGTGGCGAAGGAGAGGATCGAGGCGGTGGAGCCGGAGAAAAACCTGATCACGTTTAAGGTACTAGAAGGTGATCTGATGAAAGAGTACAAGAGCTTTATGATCACGATCCATGTGACCCCTAAGCATGGAGGGCCTGGAAGTATTGTGCACTGGCACCTTGAGTATGAGAAAATTAGCGTCGAGGTGGCTCATCCCGAAACTCTCCTTCAGTTCTGCGTCGACATGTCCAAAGAGGTCGATGAGTATCTCTTGGCCGAAGAATCGGGTGTTGCTCCTCGGGTGGCTTTGTGAGTGTGTGCGTCTTAAGCATGTCTACTTAATTAAGTCTATGAAATTGCAATAAATAATGCTGTGTTTGCGTAAGAGATGTGTGTGCTGTATCATGCTGTATTATGTTTGTTATTAATAAAACTATAAAGTTTGTGATATATGACTGGATAAATAAACCTTGTTTTTCTGCCTTCATATATTTAAGAACCATTTCGTATCATATTGTATGGAGATGTAATGAAGCATTATACCAAAAAAAGAGAGATTTATCATCAAGCAAAGTCATCATAAAGTATATGGATCAAATAAAGATTTTAGCAACTAATTAAATATTGCAAATAATATAAATGGTTGTTGGGTCTAAATTATTATAAAACTTTGGGCTTATAATATATTTGAGAATGTGAATAAGAAATAACTTATGGAATTAATTGGATTTTGGGCTAAATGTCAAAATAGATCCATTTGAGTGTAAGTGATTAAGTGGGATTTATTAAATGTCCCACATAGTTTAGCCGAATGTTTTCGTTCTAGTATAAATGACTAGAAGGTGATACAAGTGTTCAAATTGGCTAAGACTTATGGTGTATATAAGAGAGGATGGATCGGACCACACGCGCGCACCACCACCACCGCCGCCAGGCCATGCGCAGGCGTTGGCTTGGGCTTGGGCTTGGGCTCGGGCTCGGGTCTCGGGTCTTGGGTCTTGGGATTTGTCATAATGTATGAAATTAAATCTGAGATTTGATTATTCATAACAAAAATCAAAACTGATTGCGCCATGTTTATGACACAAATCGTAACTCTCTACGTGTTAATGTCATGCAATCATAACGCAGAATCTTACCATCAATTGCATGCGTTTAAACTCACTCTGAGGTCGCCTATATAAGGGACTCGTCTCATTTGGAGAATTCACTCATTCGAAACACAAACATCTCTCACAAAGATCCTTCGCTCTCTCGCTAAGCGTTTCTCCATTCTTTCGGAAAACGGTACGTATAGAGTATATCGTAGTTGTCTACGTTCGTAGATTCCACACCAAGTGTAGCGTTGTGGTCTCCCATCGGTTGTATCCTGGGACTCGAAAAGCTCTGTGGATCCGTCTCACTAACGGGAGCTTTATTGAATTAAGGACAGAGATCATATCTCGCCTCTGAATCTAATCGGTTTTTATACCCTTTTCATAAATCGTTTTATGCTTCAAATCGTTCTTCTTTATCTTCTTATTACGATATTTCTTCGCATTTCTTAAATCCAGTTTATTTGGTCCTACAAGCTTAACTCAATAAATCCGCTTCTAGCATATAGCTATTATCGGATTGAGATTTGCGAAATTATAAAACGATTTTACTCGGTTTTAATTCTTATCTAGAAACGTGGTTTCTTTGGAAAAAACGGTTTCAAACGTTCAGTAAACGCTTTCATAAGCGAGTTTACAAAACAACATAACACATCAAAAATGGTTTCGGCGAACGCTTATTAGCGATTTGAGAAACGTTTGTGTTAAGAAACGGGTTCGGGTGCAAATAAATTTGCAATATTTCCGAAACGTAAATAAATATTATTTATCTAAACGATTCAAGCATCTCACTCAATTTTTCCCATGGATTGTCAAGAGATGTCGACTGAAACTGGGCATGTTGCAATCAACAAGGAAAATGAAGTTGTTCAAACAACCGCTGTGAGTGCTGGACTATTGCCGGAAAAATTTGATGGGAATGGGTTCAAAACTTGGCAACAAAAGATGTTGTTCTATTTGACCACCCTCAAGTTTGACAAGTTCCTCAAGGAGGACAAGCCGGTAGCTCCTCTTGGAGTCGAAGATGTCCACACCATTGTGAGCATTGATGCATGGACGCATTCAGACTTCTTGTGCCGGGGTTGGATCTTAAGCCGCCTTGTTGACTCGTTGTATGATGTATACAACAATGAGAAGCAATTCCCGACAGCCAAAGAGTTGTGGAATGCTTTGAAGAAGAAGTACAAGTCTGATGATGCGGGAACTCAGAAATTTGCGGTGGCAAAATTTCTAGATTTCAAGATGGTGGACTCGAAACCCATCATGGCACAAGTGGATCAACTTCAATTGTTATGCAATGAGATAGCATCCCAAGGTATGAAAATTTGTGAGCCTTTTACGGTTAATTGCTTTATTGAGAAACTTCCTCTAAGTTGGGTGGAATACAAAAATTATCTCAAGCATAAGCGAAAGGCAATGTCTCTTCAAGACTTGATCACTAGGCTTCAAATTGAAGCTAGGAATCGCCATACAACCGGGCTCACCAATCGTGAGGAGCAAGATTCTTACCAAGCCTATCTTGCTCAAATGGCTAAGGTCAAAGGCAAATGTAAGGTTGGACATAAGAACTTTCCAAAAAATCTGAAAACCTTCGGGATCCACGAACTTCAAGAAGCACAATGGGGCTGAGAAGAAGTTCATCGGGACTTGTAACTATTGCGGTAAGATAGGCCACAAAGCTCAAGCTTGTCATAGCAAGGCAAAGGCTAAAAATCTACTCATCAAACTTTCTTGACCTCGGAAGATCTATGTGCGGTAATCACCGAAGATATTCCGGAAGTCAATGCGGTTGAGACTAATCCAAGGGAGTGGTTCTACGACACCGGTGCAACCACTCACATTTGTTGTGATAAAGAGTTGTTTAGCACTTATCAAAAGAGTCACGAAGACGAAAGGGTGAAGATGGCCAACACCAAAGTGTCCAAGATTTTAGGACGTGGCAAGGTTGTGCTAAAGATGACTTCAGGACATGAGATCACTCTCAACAATGTGAAACATGTTTCCGACATAAGCAAGAATCTGATTTCCGGCACACTCATGAGTAAAGCCGGATTTGGTGTGAACTTTGAATCCGATCAGCTAGTGATTAGGAAGAATGGGGTGTACTTGGGAAAGGGTTATGTTAAGGGTGGACTGGTCAAGATGAATGTAATGACGGTCTTACCAAAGAAAAATGTAACCAATGTTGTTTCCGTTAATGAAAATGCTCAAGTTGCTTATTTGGTCGAGTCTTTTACTATTTGGCATGAACGATTAGGACATGTGAATTATAAATCTTTGGAAATATTGATGAATTTAAGTCTAATTCCTAAATGCAAATCGATTAAAGATAAATGTCAAGTTTGTGTACAAGCAAAACTTACAAAACGACCATCCCCTAGAAGAGAAAGAATGACGGAACCTCTTGGTTTGATACACACAGATTTATGTGATTTAAAGTATCTACCAACTCGAGGAGGAAAGAAATATTTTGTGACATTTATAGATGATTGCACAAAATATTGTTGTATTTATTTATTACAAAGAAAAAACGAAGCTTTGGATAAATTTAAAGAATATAAGCTTGAAGCTGAAAATCAACTTGAGAAAACTATTAAAATAGTTCAAAGTGATCGAGGTGGAGAATATGAAGGACCGTTTGATGCATTTTGTAGAGAAAATGGAATCATACATCAAACAACCGCTCCTTATTCACCTTCATCAAACGGAGTTGCTGAAAGGAAAAATCGCACTCTTAAAGAAATGATGAATGCTATGTTGCAGGAATCTGGGATAGCTCAGAACATGTGGGGGGAAGCTTTGCTTACCTCAAATTATATCCTCAACAAAATTCCGCACAAAGTGACGGGAAAAACTCCATATGAATTATGGAAAGGCACTATTCCTTCATACAAATACATGAAAGTGTGGGGGTGCTTAGCAAAGGTAGTTGTACCACCTCCGAAACAAGTCACGGTTGGACCAAAAACCATTGATTGTATTTTTATCGGTTATGCACACAATAGTAGTGCTTATCGATTTTTGGTTCATAAATCAGATATTCCGGACATTCACATTAATACTGTGATGGAATCCCGGAATGCAGAATTCTTTGAAAATATTTTTCCGTTAAAAGATAGAGAATATCTAAAACGGACACGGGATCAAAGAGATGTAAGTTCCTCTCAAAATGGGGCAAGCTCTTCCGGTACTTCATTTAATGAGTCGGAAGAAGTTGAAGATGAACCTAGACGGAGCAAAAGAGCTTGAAAGGAAAAAACTTTTGGTGATGATTTCCTAATGGTCTTTCTTTTAGAAAATGAACCAAGAACTTACTTAGAGGCTATGTCTACGCCAGACGCACCTTCGTGGAAGGAAGTCATAAATAGTGAAATCGACTCCATTATGCAACACCATACATGGGAGATGGCTGATTTACCGGAAGGGTTTAAAGCCCTCGGGTGTAAATGGATTTTCAAAACAAAATTGAAAACTGATGGTACGATAAACAAGTACAAGGCTAGACTCGTGGTGCAAGGATTCCGACAAAAAGAAGATCTGGATTTCTTTGACACCTATTCTCCGGTAACGAGAATAACTTCGATTAGAATGCTAATTACCATTGCTGCTTTACGAGATCTGGAAATCCATCAAATGGATGTAAAAACTGCTTTTCTAAATGGAGATTTAGAGGAAGAAATTTACATGAAACAACCTGAAGGGTTTGTTGTACCTGGGCAAGAACACAAAGTCTGTAGACTTGTGAAGTCGTTGTATGGACTTAAACAAGCTCCAAAACAATGGCATGAAAAGTTTGATAATGTAATGATGTCAAACGGTTTTCGCATAAATGAATGTGATAAATGCATATATGTTAAAAATACTACAACTTGGTATATCATTCTATGTTTATACGTAGATGACATGCTTATTATTGGGAGTAATAAAAATATCATCAATCAAACAAAAACCATGTTATCGGGACAGTTTGATATGAAAGATATGGGATTAGCAGATGTGATTCTAGGAGTTAAAATCACTAGACACTCTGACAGAATCATTTTATCCCAAGAACATTATGCTGACAAGATACTTGATAGATTCAAACTCTACTCAAGTGGGAATGCAAAAACACATGTTGACGCTCAACTTCATTTGACTAAAAATCAAGGTGAAGCGGTATCACAAGTGGAATATGCACGAGTTATTGGAAGTCTAATGTACTTAACAAATTGTACTCGACCCGATATAGCGCACGCTGTCAATGTATTAAGTCGCTATACAAGTAATCCAGGACACACACACTGGAAAGCTATAACTAGAGTATTGAATTACTTGCGGTTTACGAAAAGCTATGGGTTGCACTATGGTAAAGAACCAGCAGTTTTGGAAGGATATACTGATGCAAACTGGATATCTGACTCCAAGAACTCAAAATCCATAAGTGGATATGTCTTTACAATAGGTGGTGCTGCTGTGTCGTGGAAATCTTCTAAACAAACTCTGCTGGCCAGATCAACCATGGAATCTGAGTTCATTGCTTTAGACAAAGCCGCAGAGGAGGCTGAGTGGCTTCGAAATTTTTTGGAAGATATCCCTATGTGGGAGAAACCAGTGTCGGCGATACGTTTACATTGTGATAATCAATCCGCTATCTTACGGGCACTGAATACTCAATATAATGGCAAGTCTCGTCATATACGAAGACGACATAAGACCATTAGACATTTGATCTCAAGTGGTATAGTCACGTTGGATTATATCAAATCAGCTGATAATTTAGCAGATCCTTTTACAAAAGGTCTGACTCGAGATCAAGTATTAAAATCATCAAGAGGAATGGGTTTACAGCCTATGAATTAAAAATGACGTTTGATGGACACCCAACCTCAATGACTGGAGATCCCAAGAATGAGGTTCAAAGGGACAACTATATTAAACTGATTCTGCTGCAAGCACTATGAGACCAATGTCTCTACCCGATTCCTACAATGATTAGAAAGTGCTAGTTTTCTAAGGATAAGCGTTGAGCTTTTAATGATTTCATACTTTCATTCTGATGAAGTACAAAATAATGCTTTCAACAAGATGGAAAAGCTTATGGGAAATCACCTATGTGAGTGTGAAATGGGGCCGTTTCTAGGAGAATGAACGATAAAGGCTATATTCTCCAAGTTCACTCATGAATCTAGGCATGTTCAAGGCCACAATGAACACAACAAGAGAACGAAGTTCTACGAGAAACCTAACTGGGTTATGCCTGTTGTCTAAGTTTACATAAAACTCTGGGTGGTTCAAGACATCATGTTCACCTCCTGGCCTAGTAAACTCGACAAATATTAACAATGATTGGTTCAACGCTGAAAAATGCTACCACATCAGACACAGTTAGTTTTCGCATATACTCTGGAGACTTCTTTTTTTAGCTTTTTCTATCCAAAGAGTCTTTCAAGTCATCCCTGTTTAGAGTCATTTCTATTCATGTGGGGGATTGTTGAGTCTAAATTATTATAAAGCTTTGGGCTTATAAAATATTTGAGAATGTGAATAAGAAATAACTTATGGAATGGATTGGATTTTGGGGTAAGTGTAAAAATAGATCCATTTGAGTGTAAGTGAGTAAGTGGGATTTATTAAATGTCCCACATAGTTTAGTCGAACGTTTTCGCTCTAGTATAAATGACTAGAAGGTGATACAAGTGTTCAAATTGGCTAAGACTTATGGTGCATATGAGAGAGGATGGATCGGACCACACGCGCGCACCACCACCACCGCTGCCAGGCCAGGCGCAGGCGTGGGCGTGGGCGTGGGTGTGGGCTTGGGCTTGGGCTTGGGCTTGGGCTCGGGGGTTCGGGGGTTCGGGGGTTTGGGTCTTTGGGTCTTTGGGTCTTTGGGAATGTCTCGTGGTCGCATAATCTTACCATCAATTGCATGCGTTTAAACTCACTCCGAGGTCGCCTATATAAGGGACTCGTCTCATTTGGAGAATTCACTCATTCGAAACACAAACATCTCTCACAAAGATCTTTCACTCTCTCGCTAAGCGTTTCTCCATTCTTTCGGAAAACGGTACGTCTAGAGTATATCATAGTTGTCTACGTTCGTAGATTCCACACCGAGTGTAGCGTTGTGGTCTCCCATCGGTTGTATCCTGGGACTCGAAAAGCTCTGTGGATCCGTCTCACTAACGGGAGCTTTATTGAGTTAAAGACAGAGATCATATCTCGCCTCCGAATCTAATCGGTTTTTATACCCTTTTCATAAATCGTTTTATGTTTCAAATCGTTCTTCTTTATCTTCTTATTACGATATTTTTTCGCATTTCTTAAATCCGGTTTATTTGGTCCTACAATGGTAAAATATAGTTTCATCTGATTATAGTTTTATCAACCAAAATATAATGTTCGTTTTGGGGCGACTTTGTCAATATTTATCCTATGTTTTGGATGTCCTTTATAACGTTGTTTTGTCACTCTTTGTTTGGTTTTGGTTTAATAATCGTTAGAAGACAAAAAGAAGTAGAAGACTAAGGGTGTTAGTTTTAGAAAATAATAGTGTACAAGTGGTAGATGACGTTTTTAGTTGTTTATTTATAACATATAAATAAAGAAAATAATATATACTTTTAACTTATAAAGAAAATAATAGAATTCCACATATTTTCGCTTTTACGGATTTGAGATGCAAAAAATACAAAAAACCTTAAATATTGATTTTAACCATATTTGTTTAATAACATAGTTAGCAAATCATATATTATATATAAGAGCTATACTGTGTTTATAAGCGTATATTAATATATAAGAGCATCTTCAACGTACGATACTATTTTAGTGCAAAACTATAGCATTGTAGTATAATTTACTACTAAAATATTTTTTAGTTTCAACCACAATACTAAATATCATACTAAAAATATTATGTATCATTATAATATTAAAAGTATTAGTATGCTCGGACAACAGTATTTAATTTTGAACTATTTGTTTAACTTGAGAAATGGGATAAAATTTATAAATTTAGAAAATGATGGATACTGTTAAAAATTAATAATTAATTAAGATAGAATATACTTAGAATATAATTTTTGAAATGAGGTCAACCATAAGAAAATTCTTGATTCATATTTTCTTTCATTTTGAAAAACATCAATTTTGAAGAAAAATGGATTTTCTTTAAAACAAACGATTGGGGATACCGGTAGTATTCATTTTTACTAAAATATTTTAAAAAATAAAATAATGATATAAATTTTTTTAGTTAAAAATATTAATCACATTATTAAATAACAAAATTGTATTTAATATATATATATATATATATTAAATATTAAATATAATATATTAAATAAATTCCTAATTTTAGTTCATAATAACATTAAAATATAAAACAAACAAAATATATATTTTACCATTGCTACAGTTTCACACTAAATATAGTGTCGTGTCGCACTGTAGCAAAAAGAAAAACCACACTTTATAATAATGTGATTTATGCACTTCGCTTGGAGATAAAAAGCAAAACCCATAACACTAAAACGTGACAAACATATCAAAGCAAAAAACTTAACCGCGGAAGGAACAACGTGAAACGGCCGTGTGATATTAAATGATCCCTCGATCAATTTGACGAGCAAAATAATTCCTTACGCTTATCTTTTAAAAAAATTCAGTAGGTGAGACTAATAGACTTGTTGATTAGCGTACGTCGGATCCACTTGAAGACCCTAATAGATCATTTGTGTCTCTTGTCGGGTTTTGATTTAAATCAAATACTCACGCGGTTAAATTCATCTTATAAGGGAACTGGATGAGAGGTTGGTCTAATGGAGTTTCAAACCTTGGCCGCTGGAAAATGAGTACAAATCCTCTCGATAGATAGTACATAAGCATGCCCTCTTGATTAAAAAAAAAATCTATAATGGAGAGAAAAAAGTATGGCAAAATTTCCTGCACGCAGTTTCCAGTGTCCTTGGTGGCAAACAACAGAAAACTTCGAGTATAAAAGGGATCTGAAGAGTAGAATGTTCCATGCAATGTCCTCAGTAGTTTATATGCAGATTTAAGAGTTTTAAACGAAGCGTTCTTAGGCTATGGATTTGGACTGCCCCTAGCTAAATAAGAATTAGGGAAAATCTCAAAATCTATGGCTATGGAAATTTCTTAGAGTTTGAAACTAACGTTTCATTTAAAATTATGGACTAACGTGTCTTGACGACAAATGGCATTATTGGTTTACTAAAACTATTTTAAAAGTTTGTGATTTTATAGTCAGGGAACCAAAATATTTTTTATTGAATTATATATTTTGAACCTCGTTGATATTGTGAATCTGTTCAGCAAATGTCATATTGATCGATCTGAGTGATCAGATTGATGTAGCGGTTGGAAGTGGTACTAAAAGTCTCCTCTCCATGAGAAGGTGTAGGAGTCTCTAGACAAGAATTATAATTAAAAATTTTAAATAAAAACATTTCACGTATATGTTAGGAGTATTACAAATCTGGATATCCGAGGTTTTTAGGAATATTTGAAATTTTTGAAGATATTTGGATCTAGTGGATCCTCACGTTTACTATCCCAATTCATATTCGGATCTAACAAAATTAAAAAAACAATTAAATTGATGAAAATGTGTATATCTGCGGATATTCAAATTTTTTTTTTGAAAATTCGGATATTCGCAAATATCTGTTCCAAAAAATTTTAATATGGATAGTGACTTAACATGCCTAATATCTGTATTTGTTTGTTTTAAGATTTTCTGTTTATTTTTATTTTTAGGCGTCAAATTCATTTTGTTCAAATTCTTAGAACAAAATGAGAAAGAATTTTATTTTTTGTAGAATTCTAGATTAATTGTGGAAAGTAGATGTAACTTTCACGTTTAGGATGCATAACTATAAATTCGTTAGTGTCAATTTTTTGTTTCTTAAAAGTCGGGTTTGGAATTAAAATGGTAAGAGAATTTGGTTAAGAATGATATATATATATATATATATATATATCTTAAAGTTGGATTTGGGATTAAAAGGCTAAGAGAAACAGTTCAGAACATAATGTATATATTAACAACGTACGTGTTAACAAATAAGTACAAAAATATCGTCGAGAATTGCATGGTTAACGATATGATTATTTTATGAACGATGGAAATCATTTTGCAGGTGAGTCATAATGATGGGATCGGGATCACATGGGACACAACTGATATGAAATTATTTTAATGAATAAGACTTTCACTTCTGCAACATTTTCTCAACCATTTCTCTACAAATAGAGGCTAAAGGGCTCAGAAGGGAACTCACTCCTCACTCCAAACCCTATTTTTTCTCAAGATAAGATCAAAGGTAAAAAGAATGGCTGAGGTGATAAAAACCCGACGCTTCTAGTTTTGGTGGGAAGCTTGAGGCCGAAGTGGTGATCAAAGCTTCAGCTGAAAAATTCCATCACATGTTCGCCGGGAGACCACACCATGACTCCAAAGCAAGTCCAGGCTACGTTCAGAGCTGTGATCTACACGAAGACGACTGGGGAAAAGTCGGCTCTATCATCTTTTGGAACTACGTCCATGGTAAGTCAACCTTTAAACACATTTTTTCTTTCTAATTTTAATCAGTGGATTCTAAAGTGAAATTAATTAGGAAGAATTTATGACGTGCAACCGTCTAAATTCTTCAGTGGCAAAAAGAAGATTCGTCTATCCTAGACTCACTATACCACTGTCACTTTTACTTTAATTTTTGATAAATAGGTAATTCAAAACGAAAACTAACCTTCAGAACAAACAAGCACTACCTAAATTCCATAATATCAAAAAATGCATATAAACGGCACAATAAAGGGATGATCTGATCACTTCACTAAGTTATGCTAAACTCTTATTAAGTTTAATGGAATTTCAAAATCAATTAGCAATGAGTGATTTGATCCATATCCCTTATATACTATTGATAATCTCTTTAAATTTATGATCTGAGATTCTAACACGCTCCTTAAGATGATGGTTTTTATCAGTTTATCTCGAACCGAATCCCACTTTCAAACCGGTATTAAACCCTTTTAGAGGGGCGACGAAGTGGCTCATCCCGAAACTCTCTTCCAGTTCTGTGTCGAAGTCTCCAAAGAAATCGACGAACATCTCTTGTCCGAGGAATAGAGGAGAGTGTACTCCTCGTCTGACTATATCCTATCCGTAAATGTATGTGTGATATATATTGAAGCATACCGATCATTCACTCTTTGAAAGTGCAATGAATAAAGAGTTGTGTTCTTCTATATTGAGAGTGATATATGTTTTAAAAATGTTTTACTCTAGATGTATGTTTGTAATATCTGCTTTGTATGTTGAAATGTATAATGTTTTTTTATAAAGCGTGTGATATAATATTTATGTTTGAATAAATAAGCCTCGCCTTTCCTTTTTTTTTGTTAAAAATACTATTGAAATTGCAAAAGAATACATAAAAGAAACCCTTATAAAGGCCCAGTTTGTAATCAGTCCATTACCAGAAGTGGTAAAGAACCAATAATTAACAAGATCAGTAGTCTAAACTGGTTATTAATCTAACCAAACCTGTTAGGAGTCGGAGATAATTGGGTCAATTGATACGGAAAATAACTTCTTACTGAGTACCTCGCTTGTCAAACTGTGCTGGTGAGGACCATTACCCCGCTTATGATTGATTGTAGATCACTGGGAGGCACAAGGACGTGGCTGGTCGAGACAGCTTGGTCGTTGGTCTCATCCAAGTCTTTCAATGAATGGGGTCACATTGATTTGGATCAAGCTTTATTCCGAAACGAAAACGCGGTCCACAGATTAGTATTCTTGTGATGCTATCAGAGTCGCATTCCACAAGAAATTATGCAATTACTCAAGATACGATATAATAATTAAGTTAAAGTAATAGGTTTTATGGTTTTTTTATTGAGAAGAGACTAACAACCCTAAGAATGAAAACATGAGGAATCGAATAATATATATATATATATATATATATATATATTAAATACAAGAACAATTAAAGCAAACCATTAAGAAGCTAGGAACGAAGCAACAAGATAATGGGTTTTTGGGTTGACAAGAGACTAACAAATGGAGTATAAAGGAAGAGTCATCGAATAATTTTTTTTACATAAAAAATTACAAGAACAACTAAAGCAAAACACTAATAAAGCAAAGAGTACTAAAAACATTGGATCATGGGTAAGGTAATTGATAGGGTAGACTAGCAATTCATTATGATGCAAAAACATTTATTAAGTCCTTCCCTAGGACATAAAAAACATCAATAAAATTAATCCACTCTCGTGACTCAAATGATCTATCACTTCACTAAGTTAAGTTAAACTCTTGTTAGGTTTTATGGTTTTCTGTACTGAGAAGAGACTAACAAACTTAGAGATGAAAACAGGAGGAATCGAATAATATTAATATATATATAATAATACAAGAACAATTAAAGCAAAACATTAAGAAGCAAGGAACGAAGCAACAAGATAATGAGTTTTTGGGTTGACAAGAGACTAACGAATGGAGTATAAAGGAAGAGTCATCGAATAATTTTTTTTTCATATAAAATTACAAGAACAAATAAAGCAAAACACAAATAAAGCAAGGAGTACTAAAAGCATTGGATCATGGGTAAGGTAATTGGTAGGGTAGACTAGCAGTTCATTATGATGCAAAAACATTATTAAGTAATTCCCTAGGACATAAAATACATCAATAAAATTAATCCACTCTCGTGACTCTAATGATTTAATCACTTCACTCTAAGTTAAGCTAAACTCTTGTTAGTTTAATGAGATTTCAATTCAAAACTAATTGGTAATAATAATATCACTTATATACTATTGATAATCCCTTTAAACTTATGATTTGGGATTCTAATACGTCATTCAAGATGATAGTTTTTATCAGTCTATCTCAAATCGAATCTCACTTTATAACCGATATTAAATTTTTTTTGGACCACCCTGTTTAAATCAATATACGAAACTATGATATCATGTTAAGTTTAATGGGCAATAAATGAATTGCTTCATATCCCTTATATATTAGTGTTAGTTTCTTTAACTTCCAATGTGAGATTCTAACTATTCTTATTTACTAATTGGAAAATGAGTGAGCATGAAAACATAAGTCTAATTAGTTCATTCGCCAAGACATTTTCTCATACACATTATGTCTATGATCTAGACATTTAGAATAAACTACGTTTGATGTTTTTTTTGTTTTCTTTTGGTAAATAACTACTCTAAATTTTTAGCGTTTGTTTTTGTTTAAATCATTTTAGTTAGATACAAATTTAAAATACAAAGAAAAATGGTTAATAATATAACGTTAAAAATGGCCTTTTACACACAAAAAAAAAAACTCATTTATATATTCGAACTTGAGATTTTAACTTTGTGAAAAAATAAAAACATATTCATTCAATCATATGTACCAACTACACTTATTAAATAACTGGTTTCGAACAATTATAAAGCTGAAGCCCCCCAAGCACATGTTTGTACTCATGACCGTCCCGTAATAATAACTACCCATTGCTAACAACAAATTTATATCTGAGCAGAGACTTTACAACTACGAAAACGAAAATAGCTAGCATCGTGAAATGTGTGATTAATTTTTGAACGATGCAAACCATTCTGCAGGCGAGAGGCTCGGGATCACACAAGTACACAAACTAAAAATTCAAAATTATTTTAATGAATAAGACTTTGACTTCTTCAACAGTTTCTCAGCCATTCATCTACAAATAGATGCTAAAGAGCTCAGAAGGGAACTCATTCCTCTCTCAAAATCCAATTATTTTTCAAGATAAGCAGATCATAAGTGATGGCAACAACCAATGCGTCTACTTTGGTCGGAAAGCTTGAAACAGAAGTGGAAATCAAAGCTTCAGCTGAAAAATTCCATCACATGTTCGCCGGGAGACCACACCATGTCTCCAAAGCAAGTCCAGGCTACGTTCAGAGCTGTGATCTACACGAAGGCGACTGGGGAAAAGTCGGCTCTATCATCTTCTGGAACTACGTTCATGGCAAGTCAAATTTATACACCTTTTTCTTTTAATAATTGGTGGACTCTAAGTCGAAGTTAATTAAGGCGAATTTCTGAGGTATATATGGAATCGTATCATTTCTATAGTGGCAGAACAAAATTTGTCAATCCTAGATTCCTAAAATGGTCTGACTTCCGCTGAACTACTATCACTTATATTTTTTTAAAATAATTTGGGGATTCAACTCGAGAAACTAATCTTCAGAAGAGACAAACGCTATCCAAATTCTAAAAAACCCAAAAAAAGTTGTATAGAGGAAACAACCCACATAAATCCACAAGGACCACTATAATATATGCGGACCTCAAATAAATTTTGATTTAAAAAAAAGTTCCCTATTGAAATATGTAGAACTTTACTTTCTTCTTTTGGATCAAACCCAAAGACGCAAAAAGGAACTTAAATCTATGTCAGAAAACGTTTCAGTTTAATCCTATAAGCCCATTTTCTATATAATTTTTTCTATTAAAATCCTAGACGCTAATTACCTAGCTAACCTTCATACTAAACAAAATTCCTATATGTCGGGGTAATTTTTCAGATATTTATATATATAAATGTTTACAATATGTTTTCGAACTACCGTGTACTTAACTTCTTGTAATCTGTTTTTGAAACTGACATTCAAGTTATACTCAAAGTCATACCTACAAAAATAAATTGTTAAATAATTGGTGCAGATGGGGAGGCAAAGGTCGCGAAGGAGAGGATTGAGGCGGTGAAGCCGGAAAAGAACCTGATCACGTTCAGGATTATAGATGGTGATCTGATGAAAGAGTACAAAAGCTTCCTGCTCACAATCCAGGTGACCCCTAAGCACGGAGGGCCAGGGAGTATTGTAAACTGGCACCTTGAGTATGAGAAAATTAGCGACAAGGTGGCTCATCCCGAGACTCTCCTCCAGTTCTGTGTCGAAGTCTCCAAAGAAATCGACGAACATCTCTTGTCTGAGTAATAGAGGAGAGTACTCCTCGTGTGACTATATCTTATCCGTACATGTATGTGTGATTGAAGCATGCCAATTAATTCACTCTTTGACAGTGAAATAAATAAAGAGCTGTGTTCGATACGTGAGAGTGAGAGATGCTTTTAAGTGCTATATTCTATTGCGTATGTATCTATGAATGTCCGTATTATTTGTTTTGTTTTGTTTGTTTCAGTGTAAAATGGGGTTTTATATAAATAAAATTATAAAGGATGTGAATGTATAGTTTGGATTGTGGGAATTCCAAACAAATATTATTCTTGCTCAAATGAGCTTAATAATATAGAAGCAAGGAAAGCAAAACGAAAGCTTGAAGGAAGAACATCATGATTGATTTTTGATAGATTCATGAAAAGAGAAAAGAGGAGAGTTGCACAAAGTGCCAACTTTCAAAGTTACATCTATTTTTCTAATAAAATGCATATTTATTCTAATTTATTTGGAAGGAAACCTGAACACATAAGTTTATACTTTATAGACATTTCATTAGGTTTGTTAACATTGTATTGAACTTGGTTGAAAGACTCTAATATGGATAAATAATGTAGCCTTTCTATTTTTTTTGGGGTTAAAATTTACCATTGAAATAGCAAAAGAAATAAGATATACATAAGCCCTTTTAAAGGCCCAGTTTGTAACCAGTCCATTACAAGAAGTGGCAAGGAACCACTAAAGTACAAGATCACTAATCTAAACTGGTTATTAGTCTAACCAAACCAGTTGGTTTGGGCCGAACCGTTAATTCTCTTCATGAACAGACTGGTTGTGTTTCATTTACTTCCAGAGATGGCATCTATGGTTTGAGAGAAGCCGAAAAGATCATCAAGGGATTGATCGATGGTCAGGGATTATTTTCTGTTCGAGAGAGGAGGTGCGAGGTAGGCTTTGGTTGACTTTCTCTAAGACTGCTTGTTCTGTTGCGGATCAATGTGTTGATCTGTCCAATGAGAGAATCAACCACATGGAAGTTGTTTATGTGAATAAGGAAGTTTCTCTACGTCCAAAGCATCTAGATAATGTGATTATATATGTATTAATTGATAAGTTTAGACTTGATTTAATAATGCGTTGTGTTATTGAATCTCAAACAGCATACAAACATATTTATATACAATGATAAAGTCTATCTCTACTAGGAATAGGATACAGCTAAATCTCCTAATACATATCTAAATCTACTTAGATTTTATACTACAAGAAGATGTTTTATTTTCTACTGTTTATATCATGGGAAAACAGTAATAAATTTAATTTTTTTTACTGTTGGCCATTTTGTACCATTTTCCTACCAAAATTGTTAACATAATGTCCCGTATCAAAAATAGTAAATTTTTAGTGTTTGAAATTGACGTTTCATTTTAAATTATGGACTAACGTGTCTTTATTGAAAATGACATGATTGGTTTACTCAAATTATTTTAAAAGTTTGTAATTTTATAGTCAGTGAACCAAAAAATTATTGAATTGTATAGTTTAATCTTTCGTGATATACTAAAATTATTGTTGATCGATCTTCAGTGTTCATATTGATGTAGCGGTTGGAAGGGGTACTAAAAAGTCTCCTCTCCATGGAAAGTTGACCTCTAGACAAAAACTATAATTATAAATAAATATTTTAATTTAGAATATTTCATGTATTTCAAATTAGGTAACAAATTCATTTGCTTAGAACAAAATGATTTTTTTTTTGCAAAACTCTAGATTTGATTATGGAAATTAGAAGTGACTTTCAGATTTAAAATGCATAACTATGAATTAGTTAGTATCGATTTTTTTTCTTTCGTCTAAAGTCAGATTTGGACTTAAAATGCAATATAAGAGAATGGTTAAGAATATAATGTATCTCTTAAAGTTGGATTTGGGATTTAAATACTAAGAGAAATAATTAAGAATATAACGTATAAATTAATACATACTTCTTCTATTTCTTGAAGATGGATATTTAAAAAAATGGTTTGTTTTATAAATATAGATATTTTTAAAATTTTGTAAAAAACTTTTTAATATGTGTGCGTAATCTTAAAAGTGCATAACCTTAAAAGTCTATTTCTGTAAAACAAACGGAGTAACAATTAGAATCATGTTGACAGTAACAAATAAGTGCAAAAATTTATTTATATATATGATCAGAGACTTAACAACTGCGAAAACGAAAGTGGAGTTGAGAATTGCGTGATTAATGATTAGATTATTTTATGAACGACGCAAATAATTCTGCAGGTTTTCGTCAAAATTTTATTGTTCATCAAAAACCATCATAAATCCATTATAAATTTCATATGATATATGTAACAAATATTTAATGTGATTTGTCATATAACTCTGTTAGAATTTCCAATAAATTTCTAACGAATTTGAGATTTAGGATTTTAAAATTGATATGTTTCGCAAAAAATATGTTTATAATATGAAATTTATTTATATTAGTGACATATAACTAAAATGAAGCTAACTAACAATTTCAAATTATCAAAGTTATACAAGTAACATAAAATATATTATACATTAACAAACATATAACTCTTAACTGTGGAAAATTTTGTAAACGACAAATTAATTTGTATATATCATTAATTTGCAATGTATCTTTCCGAAAACAGTTGTAGGATTAGGTTTAGAATTAGTTATTGTCAATAGTTTTAAAACGAGTCCTTAAACTCTAAATTTGTCAAAAATTCACATTAACTCATGTTACATATATATATGTTATATGGGTGACATTTAAAAAAAAAAACTATATATATTTATAAGATCTGACGAGCAATTTTTTTGAAATTTTCAACGAATGGCAAAAAATTTAAACAAATTTATTTTACGTGGTCAAAATTTACTGTCCGTCAAAAATCCGTTTGAAATTTTAAATTTAATCGGACAGAAACTATATCTAATTTTATTTTATTTTTATAATTAATTTTATAGATTTCTGACAAATAAAAAAAATTCATCAGAAATCTGTCGCTTTTACGTTAGAAATTTCCTATAAAAATTCATCCCGTCGAAAAATTTATCAGTTTTACGACTGGTTCTTATATATATTATAATATATATATTGGATAAATAAAATTATGTCTTTCCATTATTATTTTTTGGATAATGTTTTTATAATTGAAATTGTAAAAGAAATAAGAGATACATTAGCCCTTTTAAATGCCCAGTTTGTAAATCAGTCCATTACCAAAAGTGGTAAAGACCAAATAGTAACAATTAAGATCAATTAATCTAAACTGGTTATTAATCTAACCAAACCAGTTGGAATAAGTTACATCCAAAACTATAACTGAAACTGGTTTGGGCCGAACCGTTAATTCTCTTCATCAAGAGAGTGGTTATGTTTGATTTATCTAATAACATAGTTAATGAATATTATTTCATTTGCATGAGAACTAGCGTGTCTTCATTAACAAACGACATGTTCTCTCAAGGATCACTTCAAACTATATTTATATATTTTATGGAATTTTCAGCGTAGAAAAAACTATTTTCAAGAATATAAAGTGTATATTAACGACATTACGGCACTATCTACCAATAAATAAATATATTTAATAATCGCTAGCTATGGATCAATTTATAACAACACTACACACATAATATTTCACCGCTATCCTTTACGAAAATTTAGTTGGTGAGACAAAAATGATGGGGTCATGATCACAAGGGATACAAAATAGCAATTAATAAACATTTGTTTTCATATTCAACCGTTACCTCACTCACTCGGTCACGCCTCTACAAAAAGAGGCTAAAGAGCTCAGAAGGGACTCATCCTCTCTCAAAATCTTTTTTAATTCTCAAGATAAACAAATCAACAGGAGAAAAAAAAAATGGCGACTAAAATGGCCGGATCTGCAATGAATCCATCGAAGACGGAGGCGTCTAATTTGGTTGGGAAGCTTGAGACAGATGTTGACATCAGAGCTTCAGCTGAGAAGTTCCATCACATGTTTGCCGGTAGACCACACCATGTCTCGAAAGCATCTCCAGGCAACATTCAGGGATGTAATCTGCATGAAGGCGACTGGGGAAAAGTTGGCTCTATCATCTTCTGGAATTATGTTCATGGCAAGTCAAAGTTATAATATCTATATTAATTGCTTATTCTAAGTTTTTAAACTAACATGCATATTGAACAACGTAACAAAATACGATACTTGATGCATGGGAATTGCATAATCTCCTGAACCATCGACGTCCCAAGCCTTCTGGCTGATGAAACGTCTGCCACGGTGTCAAAAGTCGTTCCCCCATCCCCCCATATTTTATTAAATTACATGATAATCTGCTTAGAATAAGTTGTTGAAGTAATATTCATATCGATTCTCAGTGTCAAAACCAAAGATATATTATTTATATATTTGGTGCAGATGGAGAGGCAAAGGTAGCAAAAGAGAGGATAGAGGCAGTGGAGCCGGAGAAAAATCTGATCACTTTTAGGGTGATAGAGGGAGATTTATTAAAAAAGTATAAGAGTTTTGTGATCACAATCCAGGTTACCCCAAAGCAAGGAGGACGTGGGAGTGTGGTGCACTGGCACGTCGAGTATGAGAAAATTGACGACAAAGTTGCTCACCCTGAGACCTTCCTTGACTTCTGTGTCCAAGTCTCCAAAGAGATCGATGAACATCTCTTGAACGAGGAATAGAGAGTACACTTTAATAGTGTATATCTCCTAGATCCTATCCATATATAAGAATGTTTGTTTTAGTCTATATATGAAAGCGAACTAAAGAAGGTGCCGTGTCCGATATATTATATATTTGAGTGATGTATGAAAGTGTTGTACTCTAAATGAATGTATGTTATGTTTGTTTTTAATAAAAGCTTTGTGATATATATTTGTGGATAAATTAAGCCTCGTCTCGCTGGTACCATGAAATGTTAGAATCATGTATTCTTTGATTCTTCGTTTTAGCTATGGTTCTTTTTGTTCGTTAATAAAGTATATCCAACATCGATCGAATATTTTAAAAAAATGCTAGAATTAATATTTCGTTAGCCAAATAAGACGTACAAGAATGTAACTAAATCAGATAGATTAAACGGAAGTAACTAAATCTGAATAAATTTATAGATTAAAGGAGTTATGTTATCAGTGTGAATACTATTTGATTCCCCTTGGGCCTATATATGATCTATTCAATTATTGTCTCACGTAACTGCTTTCTGTTTCTCCACATGTATTTCTCCTTTATTTCATCTTCAAACTTAAATCGTATCCTCCAAAAGATACCTCTGTAACTTTACTACTTGAATCAAATGATGTTTTCCAAAATAATAAAAAGATACTACTTGATTCAAGCTTGGAAGAGGACGAGGTAGTGTCTAACCGATATTTTAAGTTGAAACTTTTGTATTTGGATAAAAAACTTGGCTTCACTACTGAGTGAATGTATGGATTGTAATGCATGTCTAACGTTCAATAAATTTATATACATGTAGTGGTATTTTGTCACCATTCAAATATGAACCGGCATATATAATCATGTTTGTTGACTTTGGCACGGATCTTGCTTTTAGGATCAGCATAAAAAACTGATAAGCAGAAACCCGCACAATTTTCTCCTTCTGTCATCTGCGAAAAACCAACATATACTTTTTTCAAAAATTATGAACGTCGAAGGATAAGCATAAAAAAACTAATGAGTAAAGAACTTGAAATTAGGCCTGTCCATTTCGAAAATTTATTTCAAAAGTTATATGATAGTCTTAGAAAAAGTGTCCGACATCACCACCTACCCTAGTAAAGAAAATTGTCTAACATTTTTTGCACGTTTATTATTCACCTGATTTCAATTTAACTCACATAATTTTCCCAAGTATTAGACAAAAATCTGTAATCTCACCTATCCACCCCTTATTATGTTCAGTTTTTCACATTTCAAATTCCATTGACAACTACCATTTGTAAAGATCTTTGTGACCCGGGCCCGAAGAAAGCTGACCTCTCTCACTCTGCATGTCTTCAACTTGACATATATTCCATTGACAACTTCACACATTCAGATCTGGTTTGAAGTGTACCAATATATCATTTGCTTGTTCTACGTGAGATATATATTTCTTTTCTGTAATATTTTTAGGCAATTTATAATTTTTATTGGCAGCTAGGCATTTTATAATTAAATTTTTTTTCTAGAAACACATTTATAAGAGTAGGTTCTGGGTGTAACTCTTTTTATTGAAATAATTCACTGATATTATTGATTCGTTATGTCATCGTAATCGTCATGTGGGTCATAAATAGTGATGGGGTTCTGATTAAAATAAAACATGTGTATTATTTGCTCACTCAGTCCTCTACATATAGGGCTATAGAATTCCCAAGGGAACTCACCATCTATACCCAAAATAAAAGCAAATCACCCCCTCTACAAAAAAAACCCCTAATTTCTTCAAGAAAAACAAATCAACTGTAGAAAAATGGCGGAGGAATCTACTGAAATTGCAAAGAAAATGGAGGAAAAGACTGAGATGACAGTGACGGTGGCACCTACTGAAACAGTCGAGGCTACAAGCAAGCCGACAGAAGAAGAGGTGAAGGAAAAAGAGACGTCTAGTTTGGTGGGGAAGCTTGAGACAGAAGTGGACATCAAAGCTTCCGCTGAGAAGTTCCATCACATGTTTACTGCGAAACCACACCATGTCTCCAAAGCATCCCCAGGCAACATTCAGGGCTGTGATCTGCACGAAGGCGATTGGGGAAAAGTTGGTTCTATTGTCTTCTGGAACTACGTTCATGGCAAGTCAATGTTATATACATTTTTTCATATATAATCAGGATATGATATGGTAAATTATTGGGTGCAGATGGGGAGGCAAAGGTGGCGAAGGAGAGGATTGAGGAGGTGGATCCGGAAAAGAACTTGATCACGTTTAGGGTTATAGAAGGTGATCTGATGAAAGAGTACAAAACCTTCTTGCTCAGGATCCAGGTGACCCCTAAGCATGAAGGGACAGGAAGTATTGTACACTGGCATCTTGAGTATGAGAAAATTAGCGACAAGGTGGCTCATCCCGAAACTCTCCTCCAGTTCTGTGTCGAAGTCTCCAAGGAGTTAGATGAACATCTCTTGTCCGAGGAATAGAGGAGAGTACTCATGCTCGATGTATCTGTGCCTTCAGTATTTCAATTAATATGCAATAAATAAGGACTAAGGAGCCATGTGTGAGATTTATAGATGTGTGTGCATGAATGTACTTTTACGTTTTACGTTGGAAATTGTGACTTTGAGAAGCAACGTGTACTTAGCTATGATGAGGGAGGCTACTATAAATAATATAAAAGTATGTTATCTTTGATGATAATTTACGCTTCGATTAACGAAAGCCTATCTTTATTTATACTCTTTCTGTCTCTCTTTTGTACACAGATGAAAAACCAATTAAATTTGTTGTTTTATTGTTATCAAGGTACTTTATAATCTATCGAGGTATACAAAATAATTTTTATGATCCTATCTACGGATTAATTTACGCTTTTGTTAATCAAATAAGGAAATGGTTAATTAGACTGAAAAGGGAAAGGAAATGGTTAGATTTTTATTTATATTTGGTTAGAAACCCAATTTTAAATCCTGAAACGACAGTTAATATAAACAGACGAAGTATTTTCTTAAAAGTTGTCTTTTCATGAATAATAGAGAAATACAGCAAAATGACCGGGCTAGACCAAGGCTTAAATTTTTTTTGGGCTCATAGTTAACTTTATTCCAAGGAAAAAAAACAATTGTTTTGTAGGGAAGCTTTAAGATCACTTCCATCGGAAATTTTAGGGGCCTTTGTAAAAAAGATTTTTAAGATTAAAAAAATATAAACTACATCGGTAAATATGTTTTAAAACCTTTTTCTTAAGAATCAATTTTTAAATAAGAGTTTTTAAAACTAATTCTTAACAAAAAATTCTTAAAATATATTTACCGATACCGTTTATAATTAAAAATATTTGGTAAGAACCCTATAAAAGATTCTGACCAATGAAAATGGTCGAAGTACGTAATAAGTTAGTAACGAAGACACAAAATTGAGTGAGTAACTGAGCATTTAAGATAGAGCATGCATAATGGAAGATGACCAAATTTTAACTAAACTATTGTATATATTTTTTAATTGAAAATTTGTTGAAATCACTATTAGACTTAATAATAAACAAACAAAAAAGAAGGAACATTCTGGCAAATATTTTGGAAAGAATATAATGGAGATAACCCACCAAGAAAAGATTCACGAACTTGTCATAAACTAAATTATAGAAGGCGATAGATCCGGAGAGCTTTTGTACACAGTTACTGGAAAAAAAACTATGGTTGAATTTTTCATGTGAACATAATTGGCTCTTAATCAAATAGATATACAGTACGTGGCAGTTCATTTTGTGGTTTAATTATGTATTTCATATATTTTAAGTAAAGAGCTTCAAGATTGACCTCCGATGTAATTGTTGAAGTCATTTATATCGAGGAATCTAGCCATCCCACTAGCTTCAAGAAACCTGATCATCACACATTATCATCAACTGTTTATTTATAATTATATATAAACATATCATATGTTTCAAATACGGACTTAAATATTAGTATTAAAGAAGAAAATTACTGGTCTCTGAATACTCTGCCTCAGGAAGCATTGATTGCATATTAAGAGCGATGTTAGGGTTAGAATACTCTGCCTCATGTGCACCCACCCATACTCTTCCCCACTTTCTTCATCCCTCACTTTTTCCCTGAATTTTCGAATGATTAAATCGAGTTATCTGAGTATATATCTATCTTATTATATATAGAATATGTTAAAAAAATTAATTACCTATACATGTGAGCATCAATGGCAGTTGGATGATCATTTGAGTCCACCAAGCAACCTTCAGTCACCCAACAATCCCCACACGAACCCAATTCCCACCTTTTCAATTTTCCTTCCTAATAACCATTTCATATGTTCAACAATTATAATTTTGAAGTCTACAGCTATATTCAATTCATAACCAATCGATATAGATATTATACCTCGATGTATTGCCTAAAAGTCTCAATTGCTTCAATGCCTTTTGCTTTGACATCTCTTGGCTCTGACAAAATATTCAACCGCAACTTAAGTGCTTCTAAAGGCTCCTCAATATCTTCTATCAGACTACCGATACCTTCCTTTGATCCCGCAAGACGTTAGTCCTCGTGAGGATAAGAAACTCGGTTTGATTATTCCCGGTGAGGATAAAAACTGAGCTGTTTTGGAGATTACAGTTTTAGAAGCCATTAAAGATGATGTTGAAGTCGACGCCATAGCTTTTGGGGTAAAATTAGAAACAGAGTTCAAATTTTCAGAGTTGAAGGTAGAGATCCAAAGAAAGAAACAAATATCTGAAAATATAATTCCAAGCTTAGATTTTTGTACGTATTCTTGATTTTTCTCTTAGAATTTTTTTCCAAATTGTGGGATTTGGAGACGGATAAGATTCATAACTAAATGAAACCATAACCTTACGTTTGAATATCTCTGCAATTTCACATGTTTTAACAAACCAAAACGACAAAAAAAAATATCCGTAAGCAAACTTCCAAACTTATTATATTTTTTGTTTTTGTTTTAATTCATCTGCAGACAACAACAACAACAGCATATTCTCTTTATGTGTTGAAGAGAAAACTCGCGGGAAAACCAAAACGGTTTCAGTTACAAAAGCAGAATAAGTACTCTGTTCTACTTATTGTTGACTTTGTCTCAAACCCAAAAACGAACTGAGACTTATTTTGAGAGCAGAGATAGAGAGCCATAAAGATACTTCACATATGTTTCAAAGTCCTTTAGATCCTGGAATTTCAATCCATTCAAGCTGAATCTGGACCTCGCCACAGAAGAATCATGTCTTGAACGATTTTTCCATTATTGGAGGCGATACTGCTCGCTTCAGACAAGCAGTTGTCTCTGGTGGGTACAACTCTCTTGATCTCTGTTCCATCTGGAAGTTGTTCCCAACCCATTTTGTGAACCTCTAAGAACGGTTTGATGTCTATTTTCGCATCTCCCATCTTGTCATGCAATGTGAATGTATCTTTATCATACACTATCTGTACTCATACCAAAAACAAAAACAACTTATTGCTAAATTGGTTTTGAGTTGGGAAATTCATAGATTCGTAAAAATGGTATATGGGCCAAAATAGTCATTGGGATGTTTGATGGCAAGAGTGAGTTCTTCGTTACACTCTGGATTGCAGTTATTTTCCACAGTACGAGTTTTCAGTTTCTGGTGCAATTCAACGATTTCTATTAGAGTGCATGCAACATAAACAATTCAAAATCAGATAGTAAAGCATGAAACTAGGTTTCATTTTTGTTGCATGAAATTGGTATTGTCTTGTTTTTTTGTTTTCCATTTAGAAATTGAAATCTCTCATGTTTCAAAGGTTAATTCTTGGATAAACAGAAACTATATCTCAAGAACACAGAGACAGAAACATCAAATAGACCAAAATCGGGAAACCCAGAAGACCAAATCAGACGGATAATTTGGTCCAAAAACAACATAGACAGATTACGGACTTCCAATTTCATCGCTGCTCCTTTACTTTCTTTAGTGTTCGTTTCGTTTTCATTCCGTCGATCGCTATTTTCATTATTTTCCTTTTTAGTCCTTAGACTTTCTTTAAGTTTATGGTTTCAACCGATAATTATTATCAACGATAACATTCGGATTCGAGTTTGACTAAATGGCCTGTTATTATATTATAGGGTATATACTAAATGCCCACTCATTATCTTGACTCAGGGAAATACAAATCATGACCGTTACTTGGACCAGTGTATGATATTTAAATTTTAAATATCTACCAAGGTAAACATGTATTAAAATTTGAACGTACTAAATGTTGATATATATGTATATATAAAGTGTATATTGAAACAAAATGTTTTACATAAACAAAAGAAAACAGTAATTAACACGAATTTAACTATATAATCAAATGAAAATTTTAACTGCAATCCAAACTAGTTAGTCCATATATTCGTATAAAATTCTAAAAGTTACCATATCTCACATCACCAAACACTAAGGGGCACATGCATAATCAATTGGATTAACTAGAAAAATGAGTTTGATGTCAATGCTATATACGAGTAAAGATCATTCAATGTGATCTATAATAAATCGAAATTTGTGTTGTGAATTGGTTTTTGTTTGTTTCACCAAAGACACCAAGTGTTGTGAACTGTTTATCTGACGGGATATACATTCATTTAACGTTGTAATATGTTTTTTTGGGGTAATCAAGGTTTAGTTTCTTTTCCACGACGGTATTCGATTTCTATAAGAACTCAATTATTAAGTTCTAAAGTAGAGAAACGTGTAACCTCTGAAGTTCGATACGGGGAGTTTTGGATCGGTGGAACCTAAAAGCAGCAAGGATCAGGACAATGGCCCAACGCATGACACGTGATGCTCTTTCACTTATTTCACTTCATGTTGCTTAACTTAGATAAAGATCGTTTACTATTTATCATTTCATCTCTTAAATTACCAAAATAAAATAAAAGAAAGCTATTATGTATAAGAGTCACAATAGAAATCAACTTCATCCTCTTCCCATATGAGAGGATATATATCTTATGTCATTATTTTATGCTTTTAAGTAAATGTATATGTGTTCTAGTAAAATTTAAACTACGTAATAAATATAAAATATTCTTATCCTTAAAGTTGCCCCCATTTATTTTTTTGTTGTATAATATACAATTCTATCTTATCTAGAATATCTTTTCCTTGTTAATAAATGTTTTATATAATAATAGTTGCTTCTTATTTATTGTTTTCTCTTAATGGCTTTCTATTATATACGATCCAGATTTGCTGATATATCATTTATTTGTTTCTTTAGATTTGAAACGAAAAATCTGATAAAATTATGAGAGTTCTTGAGAAAAAAAGAAAAAATATTTTGTTATATGTACGAGTTCTTTTTCATATTCAGGGATCTAAAAAAAATGTTTCAGGATATCTAGTTTAATTTAATTAAAAAAATACTATCTAGTTTAATTAACTCGGTAGGGAGATCCACGAGACAAAAACACACGTTTCTCAAAAGCACCGAAACGGTAAACTCCGAAAGATCCTCAAATTTCTCAAATACCCAAAAAGCCCTAAACCCTGACGACCTTAGAGCACTTCCATTTGAGGTTTTTAGATGGATTTGTTAAGTTTTAAAAAAATAAAAATAAAGAAAAAAATATAAGAGAGAATGTGAGAGGTTCTGAGAATTTTAAAAGTCAGTTTTTAAATTTTTTTAGTGAAAATGATAGTGGAATTCTTAAATTAATTATATTTTATTTTGTAGATACTTAGTGGGATTCTTAACTAATGGAGGTGCTCTTAAATATATATATTAACCCTTCGCCTCTAAGCTCACCAATCACTATTTTAACCTTCTCTCTGTTTCGCATACCAAAAGGGCTTCTCGAATCTTCTTCTTTCGCTCGATCTCTCTCCTCTCCTTCGTTTAATTTTAATCTCTGTGGAATCGTTTGTGAATGGTGGAAACTAATCCGATCGGTGGTAAGTTTACGCTCTCCCTTTCCATCAAAAGGGCGAGCTTTTTCCTTCCTCTGTCTACATCCTCTGTTTTCGCTTTCGGTTCTTGCAAAGAAGGCTGGTACTTTCGCTGCCTCGGCGTCGACCCGTGAACGAATCATCCCTAGATCTCAACTCGGAACCCTAATTTTGACGAATTCTTAGGGTTCTTTTCGATTCTGTAAACTTGTGGGATTTGCTCTGTTTTTTAAATTCTCTTGGAAAATTCGAAGATGTTGCTTTACAACAAACAGAAGAAGAACCAGAACGCTAAAGGGAATAGGATTCTTATAAGCGTTACGGTTTTGGGAAGTGCCGGTCCGATCCGGTTTGTGGCTTATGAGGATGATATTGTTGCCTCTGTTATCGATACTGCTCTTAAGTGTTACGCTCGTGAGCGTCGGCTTCCACTTCTTGGATCCGATTTTAATGACTTTCTTCTCTATTGTCCTATGGTTGGACCTGAAGGTACCTAATACACTTCTTTAATTCGATTGTTTTTGTTTATGTGTGTTCTCTTTGTGAATTGGTTTACTGAAGTGATTTTTTGGATTTTGACAGCTTTAAGCACACGGAACGCAATTGGATCGCTTGGAGCAAGAAATTTTATGCTGTGTAGGAAACCAGAGGAGAAGAAGGTTGAAGAAAGTAATGGAAGATCGAACTCCATTAATGGAGCTAGAAAAGGTGGAAGCTTGAAGGCTTGGATCAACAAATCCTTCAGCCTCAGAGTCCCATCTCATTAAGTTTATTTTTCTTCTCTTTCAAATAAAAAAATAACCAATCTTTGTTATCTATGTTTCTTTGTTTTTTTTTAACGATTTTGCTTATGATTTTGATTCCAGACTTTGTCAAAGTTTGTTTCTTGGCATCTCTCAATTCATCAGAAATAAAAGTTTCAAATTCTTCTTAGTTTTGATTTTTAATCCCATTGCAGGTTGTGCAACCGAGAAACTTTCTGCAATTTACAGAAGCAAATTGTGGACTTTCTTTTTGTATTATTCGTCTTGAAAAACACGTTTTTGATTTATTGTCACGCAATAACAGAGCCGATCAAAGTGATTACAAGATAAATATTTTACAGTAGATACCTTTTTTAATGTTCCTTGCCGTAAAGTATCAAGTTGTACAGAGGAGACGTCATTGTCGGAAGATGAGTGATAAATACATTAAATAAATTCCGTACAAACTCTTACTCTGTGTGCTACAGTCTTGCCGTCCTTCACTTCTTCTTATCATGAAAACGACACACTTTAATTGCTACTTCACGTCTCACACCACACTTCCTTATCCACTACGGAGTCTAAACAACACGATGTTTGTCTCGCTACCTATGGCCAACCAACGGTAACGGTGAGATATTTATAAAATGCCACGTGTACATTACATCTCTTTGATGTTAAGTTCGAATTGGATCGTGTGGCAAGGTGTTGAGTGATGGTACTACATTAGGCCAATGCTCTCGGTTACACATAATGATCTTACACGATTTATTAGAACTGAACGATTAATATTAACATATTGTAGTTGTTTGTTATAACATGTTAACACAATCATACAACTTTAAAAAAGTTTAAAGTCGACTTGACAGTCTAATGTCGCTATGGCCAACAAGGAGAAAAAAGTTTGTAGTTGACTTGACACGTACATAAGACTCCATAAATTATAGTTTTTTAGAACATTTTCATCGGAGGCTCTTAAGAGGTTCTTAAAAAAAGTTTTTAAGATAAAAAAAATATAAATTGCATCAGTAAACATAGTTTAAGAAACTCATTTTAATAACTGGTTCTTAAATAAGAGTTTTAATTTTAATAACTGGTTCTTAAATAAGAGTTTTAAAAACCGGTTTTTAAAAAAAAAATTTAAATCCGTTTGCCGATACGATTTATAATAAAAATATTAATAAAAACCCTAAAATTTTTTACCAATAAAGATATTCTTGGGCTTTCATCTATCATCAGGTTTATGGACTGTAGGACTAAAGAGCTACTGGCCTCTATTTGAACAAAATATTCTTCAGTCAGCGAAAGCGATGAAAAATAAATTCTGTTTTATGTATCAAATAAAAAATTGGAAACTGGAATTTTTTTTTTCCTTTTTAATGGAAACTGGTATAGAACCTAACCAAAAGAATACATAAAATTGTTTGAGTTACAGAAAAATGTTATTTTTTTCTCTTAATAGTAAATAGAGGAATGTTATGCTATTATTCAATCTAAAAACGGGATTGTGGTTGGAGAGTTGGAGTGTGGGAAACGAATTATATTTCAACATGCAAGCATGTAAGTATGAATACTCATTATTATCACGTTATGTTCGTTGAAATATGGATTTAATAAGTTTGTGATACAAGTATAATTAGTGGGACATGAAACTCTTATGTGGCTATTTTTTCTATTTTTCTAAAAAGTTCGAATTCTTTTAGTGGGACATGAAACTCTTATGTGCCTAATTTTGCATGTCAATATGAATTCAAAACGCACAAAACCTATATTTCTTGTAGTATATAACCCGTGCACTTACATATATATATATATATATATATATATATATATATATTTAAATGATAGTGTTGACAGGAAATTCAGTTTAGTTAAAAGATTAAAAGATTTTGAAAACAAATTAAAGTGTACTTACTCTTGGTTCGTAGATGGAATGTTGTATTTTCTCGGTGTGTTGAAGATTGCCTAAGGTGATGGTCTTTATTGACGAGTGAAGGATTTCCAAAACTAGAGCTGCTGAACAAATTAGTGGCTAGGTTTCTTCTGGTAAAGAACTTGGCTTGAAAGAAGAGTTACGATTACTATAGGTTTCACTACAAGAAAACATACGGAATTCTGACGGAATTTTTGACGGAATTCCGACGAATTTATTAGAGAAATTTACCGACGATTTTCCGCAGATTTCTGACAGATTTCCGACGGATAGAAACCGTCGGTTGATTTCCGACGGACTTCCGACGATTTCTGCCGGATGGACACAATACTGTCAGAAATAGTTTACGTTGTATTTCGACGGCATTTCCGACGGACTGCTGTCGGAAATTGTAGACGTTATATACCGAAAGTTATCTGTCAGAAATTTAATGAAATCCGACGGACTGCTGTCGGAAATTGTAGACGTTATATGCCGACAGTTATCCGACAGAATCCGTTGGAAAACCGTCGGATATTTGTCGAGTAATAAGACCGTTTATATAGCTGTTTTAAAACGTTTATATTGTGACGGATTTCTGACGGAATTCCGACGGCCGCGAGTACTATATATATGGTTCCACATTTTTCCATTCATTCACACATCCAACTCAATTCAATCTATATATTTTTACAAAATGTCTTCAGGTAATTACTTTCGGTCGTAGATAGACGAACCTATGGTAGATCCGGAGTCCAACCTATTGAAAGATGATTATGCACGAGGAATATTTGAGTTCATGGAATTAGCCGGAAATCAACGGGGAGCAAAAAAAAATGGTAAGATTAAATGTCTTTGTAGTATATGCCGGAATTCCCATAATGTTAAGCTTGAGTTAGTATGGAATCACTTGTATAGCAATGGGTTTATGGACGGGTATAAGAATTGGTATTTACATGGAGAAACGAATTATGATTATGGTAGTACTAGTGAACCAAATGTTGCGGATAACATAAGAAATAGAAGGGAAGTAGATGTAAATTTTGGTACGGTTGAGATGGTGAATGATTTTTTTAGGGAGAACATGTCGTCGGCCGGTTATGATGGAGGTAGGGGTGAAGAACCAAATGCGGAAGTGAATTTTTTTTTTGATATGTTAGATGCACCAAAACAGCCACTATATAGTGGTTGTAGAGAAGGGCATTCACCGTTATCATCTGCAAGTAGAATGATGACTATTAAGACGGACTACAATTTAGCGGAAGAATGTGTTGATGCAATAGCAGATTTTGTGAAAGATATTTTGCCTGAAGATAATCTTTCACCAGCATCATATTATGAGGTACAGAAACTAGTCGGTGGTATAGGTTTGCCGTACCAAACAATATATGTCTGCATCGATAACTGTATGATATATTGGAGAGAAGACGAAAACCGTACAAGATGTAAGTTTTGTAGAAAACCGAGGTTTCAAGAAAGTAGTGGAAGAGTTCCAATTCCTTATAAACGGATGTGGTATTTACCATTAACGGAGAGATTGAAAAGGTTATATCAATCTCAACGCACAACAGAGGCTATGAGATGACATGTAGAGCATCGTCAAGATGGAGAGATTACGCATCCGTCAGACGCATAAGCGTGGAAACATTTCCAATCAATGTATCCAGATTTTGCGTATGAATGTAGAAATGTATACCTCGGGTTATGTACAGATGGATTTAACCCATTTAGAAAACATGGAAGACAATATTCGTTGTGGTCGGTAATTGTAACCCCTTACAATTTACCACCTTCGTTGTGTATGTGTAGATAATTTTTGTTCCTTTCTGTGCTAGTTCCCGGTCCAGAGCATCCACGGAGGTCACTTGATGTATTCCTACAGCCATTGATCTATGAGTTACAAATATTATGGCAGCATGGAGTTGAAGCATTTGATGTTTCTTTGCAGCAGAATTTCAAGATGCGTGCGGTTCTTATGTGGACAATAAGCGATTTTCCAGCATTTGGTATGTTATCAGGATGGTCAACGCAGGGAAGATTATCTTGCCCGTATTGCCAAGATTACACCGATGCATTCCAATTACAACACGGAAGAAAGACGTCTTGGTTTGACTGCCACAGAAGGTTTTTACCTAGTGATCATCCTTACCGTCGGTCGAGAACATTGTTTACTCAGAACAAATAAGTGTTTGAGTGTCCACCTCCCGAGATTAATGGCCATTGTATATTAGAGCAATTACAAGATTTTGGCGCTGAGAGGACTCCTACTTGCGGGGGTAATGGGCATTTACCTGTTGATGGTGTTGGTGAATATCACAACTGGCATAAAAAGAGTATTTTCGGGGATTTGCCCTATTGGAAAGATCATTTGTTGAGGCACAATCTAGATATAATGCACGTTGAGAAAAACTTTTTTGACAACATAATGAACACTGTTTTAAACTTTCAAGAGAAGACAAAAGACAATATGAAGTCTAGATTAGACTTACCACTGATTTGTTGTCGGGATTATCTTCATGTTATGCCAAATGGTAGATGTCCTATGCCTGCCTACCGGTTAGATGGTGGGAAGAAAGCATCATTTTTTGATTGGATTCGAGAAGATGTAAAATTCCCAGATGGATATGCTTCTAATTTGCGGAATTGTGTTGATTTCTTCGAAGGAAAGTTTATTGGAACGAAGAGTCATGATTGTCATGTTATCATGCAATGTCTTCTTCCATTTGCATTTGCACATCTTCTTAACAAAAACGTCCACGAAGCAATTGCAGGTATATTTATAAACTATTATATTGTTCATTAACCTTCTTAGTTACCTACTTAATTTTAACGACAACATTGTTTTTTATGTTTTTGTAGGAGTTGGTGGTTTCTTTCGAGGTTTATGTACCAGGACACTTACGTTAGAGGGTATACAAAATTTACAGGACAATATACCAGTCATCTTCTGTAACCTTGAGAAGATATTTCCACCGTCTTTCTTTGATGTTATGGAACATCTTCCTATCCACCTCCCACGAGAAGCTGCACTTGGAGGTCTTGTTCAGTACCATTGGATGTATCCATTTGAGCGTTACATGTTCCATCTGAAGAAAAAGGTTAAAAATTTAAGCAAAGTTGAGGGATCTATTGTCGCACAAAGCCTCAACGAAGAAGCCTCATAATTTGCTGAATATTATTTTCCATCTGAAGTGCATACTAAGAGTAGACGGCTTACACGCCATGATGATAGGGGTGAGAAAGCTATGTATCCGGTGTATGTTCCTGATTTTTTTTCACAAATTAGGCGAGTTAGTGGAAAAGGAAAGAAACGAAAACTATCTGAGCAGGAGTTTTCGCACTTGCATACATATATTCTCACAAATTGTGAGGATATTCGGGAGTACGAAAGGTAATTAATATTTAGTTAGTTAATGTTATTTACTAATCATTTGGTCTTATTTGGTATTTGTTTATAACCATTGTTATGTGTTACATTACAGGATTTATATGACGCTAGTGCGAGACTATTATCCAAAAAAGACTGATGCAGAACTCGATATTATTAAAGAACAAGAATTTGCTTCTTGGATGCATGCGATATTACGTAAGTTTTTAAAAAATTTAACTAATTTATAATGATTATGCAATATTTATCGCATTGTTATTAAAATTCTTGATTTATATTTTCATAGGTTTCAGAGGGCATCGAAAATGGTCAAAAATTTTCGTCTTGGGTAATTGACTTTGTTACTGGTCCAAATAACATTGCAACTTCATATCCAAGGTATTGTACACGTGGATATGCGTTTAGGATTCATGACGAGGAAAGAAGAAAACCTACTTCAGACTACGGTGTTTCTGCGCGATCCGGTGATGTTGTATATTACAGCATATTGAATGAAATCTTAGAAGTTCGATATCCTGGCATGTTGGATTTGAGGTGCATTGTGTTTAAGTGCGATTGGTATGATCCATTCATTGGTCGCGGTGTTCAAATTGATCGCTTTGGTGTGACATCGATACATTCAAGACGACGACTTCTTAAGTACGATCCATTTATTTTAGCATCACAAACAGACTAGGTATGATTTATTGAATTGAAATTGAAATTTTCCTAATATATAATTTACTATCTATTTTTTTTTTTTACATATCATCTTCATGTTTGTAGGTTTGCTACATTCGTTTCCCTTGTACATCCGGTAGGTTAGATCCTTGGATCACAGTTACTTCAATTAACCCATGAGGAAGAATTGATGGAGTTTCAGAACATGATGCACTCCAGCCAACTAGAGTTAGTCAGATGGATCATGTTCAACATTCTAGTGACATTGACCTCGTGGGTGATTTAACACAAACGTGGGATGATGTGGTTTACTCAAACTCAGATGATTCAAGTGGTGAATTTGAAGACGATTTCGCCTCAATTTCCTCGAGCGGATCAGATGAAAAGGAAGATTAATGGATTAGGTCATTTATATTTGTTACTGTAAATGTATATACATTATTATGTTTTATCTTTTGGTTGGTTTTAAACCGGTGTGAGGGAATTGTTACGTGTGGAATGTTTAGTGTACCTACTTGCCCACATTATGAACACGTTTTCAATATTTGATGCAGTTGGAACCTAATTCCTTTTACAATTCGTCTATATATATAATACTATCATTATATTTATAACTAGCCTTTCAAAGTATTGAAAATGTCAAATGATTCCGATTCAGATAGAGAAATGGAAGATTTCTCGGGTATAACTGACTTCCAACTTAAAGATAAGGTAGCGGAATGGGACAGGGAGCGAACGGAGATGGAATCAAAATGGGGATGGACGACTCCAAAATCAGAACTCGACGCTGGGTTAGAAACAGACAAACATCATGACTCTCATTTGTGTGATCAACTGTCATTTAACCGGCATACTGCTGGTGATTTTGGGGAAGAATTGGTGGATTCTCACACGAATGATGAATACCAGCTCAGTGGGTATGCCCAACCCGTTGAATCACCACCAGAGCAACTTGATTTGGATGAAATAGAGAAATTAACAACAACAAGTTTTGACCATCGGTATGGTAACACGTCTACTCGTGGCGTAATGGAAGAACATAAGGTCGACTACGCTTGTCCTATAGATGAGTATCCAAATTGTTGCCAATTCCACAAGAAAGAATTTGAGAATGAAAATTAAGTGTTCCATATGTAAAATATGTTTGCAGTTTGTTTCATATTGTGTTAAGATATCTATTGTATAGTTTCTCAATTAATTTTATTGTATTTTTTCCGTGTAAGTTAGGTACACCGTCTTCTTTTACTTTATCTTTTAAGTAATTCCGACGGATTTCCGACGGCTGACGGGGTTATGTACAAACATTTTCCTCCCAAATTAGGTACACCTAACTTTGTTCATAAAATTTTGGTTTACACACGTTTTTCCTTCCGAGTTAGGTACACCAAACTAGGATAATGCGAATTCTGATGGATTTCCGACGGACACGAGTACTATATATATAGTGGGTTACTCTTTCTTCAGTAAGACAAACAAACGAAATCTACAACCATTACCTTACTAAAATTCTATCAAATGGCTAACTCCTCATTCAATCCTTCAGTTCCAGACGAAGAAAATAAGGTTAACATTATTTGGCCAAGCCAACCCCCACCTCCAGAACCCGTCCCTTCTACTGCCTACTCAATTACCACGGGAACAACCATTACTTCCAGGCCCAGAGCATTTCGTGAATCTTCAACGTGCGCGCAAGTTATATCACGAAGCCAGTTCAAGCTTTGCACCAGAACAGCCTATAATGACAACGCAAATGTTTTAAAATGACGTGCTAAGCGAAGGTGACCCAGATTTCAACGAGGTACGTTGGACTTCAGCTATACAGTACATAAGTGAGTCTGGGAATGAATGGACTCCGTTGAATAAAATACGCGTTAGCCGCACTTTGTGGAGGAAGATTAAAAACGTAAGGACTAAAGAGTAATTTATATATTTGTTTAAAATTACTTCACTTGTTAACATACTTATAACGGATTGTAGGTTTTGGTAATGATTAAAGAGTTGGAGAAAATGTTTTTGGGGATGGTTTGGCTACTGTCAAAGACCCAACAAGAACAATGGGTGCGTCTATCCAAAAGAGAGTTTTCCTTCTTGACGGTGTAAATGAAGTTCTTAAAGTTGGTGCGGTTGTTTTGCTCCAAAATGTGGGGGTTTCTGTTTCACCTCGTGGTGAACACTTTCTAAACATTACCAAAACAATATAGTTAAAGTCATCAGAACACATCAAATGATTGCACCGTTAGTTATTCAAGACTCTGAGGATGAGATGGATTAAAATATAAATCTACGCTTTCACTTTAATTTTCTGTTCTTAATAAATGTTGTAATATTCGAAACTATATTTTACAATAAAATGAATGTTACAAGTTTAAAGACTTCAGACAAACTTTATTTCAAGTTTTGTACGGAACCAGCGGTACTCCGTCAGGTTTTTAAGAAGGTCTGTTGGAAATCCGTCGGAAATTCTTAAAAACCCGACGGATCATTTATTTTTAAGTCGTTCCGTCGGAAATCCGTCAGTAATTCTTAAAAAACCGACGGATTTCCGACGGAAATGGGGTTTCACACACTTATTTTGTCCGAGATACTAAGTACTTGGTTTGGAAACTTAACGGATCTCAAATTTTCGAGTTTCAATTAATATCACACCATGGAAGTTGATGTTTGTTTGAAAATGGTAAATGTTTGATGCTTTTGCTTAAACGTTCATTACATTACATACAAGTTATAGTAGACTTTTGCGAAAAAGAAAAAGTTTCATGTTTTTAGCTATTATATGACTTATTTCAAATACAAATACATATTTACTACATTCAAAGGTGTTAATGGCTTTGTATGATCACAATCTTCGGCAAAAAATTAAAAAAAAACCCTAAACCCTAAATCCGTCGGGTTTTTCCGACAGATTTCTGACAGAAATGGGGATACACGTGCCAAGGTTTAAGGTTGTCCGACACTCGAGCTGACACGAAATTTTTGGGAGTTCGTCAGAAATCCGTCAGAATTACCGACGGATTTCTAACGGATCCGCGAAAATTCCACCGGGAAAACACATTTCAATGTCCCGCGGAGCCTAGTTTTTACCTAATCCATCGGAAATCCGTTAGTATTTCCAACGGATTTCCGACTGATCCGACAAAATAACACCTGGAAAAGTTTTTTGAATAACCGAGGTATATAACACCGAGATTGCATGTATAATTGCATCGGTAAATGTCGTTGACACGATTTATTTATGACGCGATTTCCGACGGGTATATCCGTCGGAAATTTTCCTTTATAACAAGACCCTTCTTCTTACCTGAACTCATTCGCATAAACAGTTCCAAACCTCCAAAAAATCTAAAATCCTCCAAAACTTCAGGAAATCGCAGTTTATCAGTCTCACACTCATCAAAATCCATTTCCTATGGATCCAATCCGTCCAAACATGTAAGTTATTATGTTTTTTAGTAGATTTAGGAGATGGGATGTTGATTTTAGATATGAAATGGTGATTTAGAGAATTGGAAAGTTGATTTTAGGTTTATAAGATTAGAATTAGTGGTTTTGATTGAACAATTAGGATATATGTAATGAAAAAGTTGAATTTAGTAGATATGTATGTTAATATGATTGCTAATATTTTTTTATAATTTATTAATGGATTTAAAACGTATTTTATATATTATAATTATAATATTAAATATTATATAATTATATAGATGTTTTTAAAAATGGATTATATATAAAATAAAATTTTTAGTCAATTTAAACATTTGTAATATATATTTGTTATTTTATAAAATTATGTAAAAAAATTTCAAATTACATAATTTAATAACATATATTGTTTTTTAAATTTCTTAATATTTATGTTTTCTATTTAATAAACTTTCAATTTTTATTTACTAAATTTGAAAATATTTATTTTTATTTCAAATTATTAATGTTGTTATAATATTTCTATTTTTTTTTCCAAGAATTATGGTCGCTTTCATTCCGTCTCCGAATCCGGTGGTTCGAGACGTCGCCGATCAACGAGTCAAAACCGCTCTGCTCCTGTTCCGGAGACTCAATCTCATTCACCAACTCATGATGCTGCTTCTGCTCCTACCCAGATGAGCATTGAAGATTTTGTTTCCCAACCCGGTCGGGAAAGATTGCCGCCCCTTCATCCAGATTATGACGGCAACAATACTTGGTAAGTAATACGTTATTTAAATTTTAAAACTTTACATTTATTATTGTTAAGAATTATAACCTTTTTCCCTTAGGTTCCATTTATCCCTTAGGTTCCATTTATCCCATAATGGGATAACGAAGTCTATAAACCGGATGCTAAACAGAATGCTGCAACATCCGTATCCGATATACACCCAGATGCCGTTGGCTGACCGAGATTTATATTTTCGGCAGTTTTCGGTAATATTTTTAACTGTATATTTTTTCATATTTACTATTTAAATTAAAATTGATTACTGTTTTATTAATGTTTTTTCAGCAAGATTTCACTTGGGAACGAGACCTTACGTCTCGGGTTCGCAGTGACTTCGATGCTAAGGCATCGATTGTCTACTCCCGCAAGCTGAACGAGTGGAAGGGGAAGTGGCTCCATAATGATATTCCGAGGGAGCTGCTTGGAAACCCGGACCTATGGAACGGTCTTATTGCGTATTGGAAGAAGGAAGACACGCAAGCTCATTCCACAACCCAATCAACCAACCGGAAAAATGACCGGAAGGGCAAAGGGATTGCGACCCACAATTTTGGAGCTACAAGCAAGGCTTCTCGGGAACAACAATTGGTTAGTTATTCTAATTTTATATTTTTTAAAAATTTATTTTAGTTGCTTACTTATATTTATGTTAAAAAAATTTAAGTTCTATGAACATGGTGTCCGACCTTCACATCTCACCTTACTACGAGATGTGCACACGAACCGGAGCACGGGCCAAATCCAAGATACGGTTGCTCGGGAGATCGTCGATAATGTCACCCAACTAGGAGAAGAGTTCCTACAATCGCAGCCGATTGTCGACGGAACTCCTATATGTTCTGAAGTTCCCATTGATAAGCTCAACGAGTTCGTTTACGAGGTAAATAATATTTCATTTATTTATTTGCGTTTGTTTAAGTTTTATCTTCATTTTAATCATATTTAAACATTTTATATTTTTTATTGTTAGGTCACTCTGAAGTCCAAAAGACGTGTTTTTGGACTTCCAGAAGAGTACTCATCCCCATCCTCAACAACTTCGAGGTATTGCGGAGATCAGCATCTTAGAGCTCAGCTAGCGGAGAAATCAGCCGAGATCGAGGCTCTGAACAACAAGATCGAGACGATCGAAGAGAGCACGGTTGCACAACTGAAGGCGATGCAGGATCAGATGGACGCATTCTTCTGATCCTTCCAACCTCCTCTGACCGACTTTTAGTATTTCAGTTTTTTCAATTTTTGTAATTCGTTTTATCTTTCATACTTTTTATTTTAATTTGAACAATTTGTTTTTTGAATTTTCATTTTAATATAATATTTTATTTTACAATATTTTATTTCCAAGATTTATTGAAAATAATTAAAATGATTAAATTAAATTATTTCAAAAAATATTTATTTTTATTTCCGTCGGAAATCCGTCAAATTTTTAACTGTCGGAATCCGTCTGATTTTTAACTGTCGGAATCCGTCAGATTTTTAATTGTCGGAATCCGTCAGATTTTTAACCGTCGGAAATCCGTCGGATTTCTCGTTTTCGGGATCCGTCGGAAATCGTCAGATTTCTCATTTTCGGAATCCGTCGGAAATCTGTCGGATTTATAACCGTCGGAATCCGTCGGATTTCTCGTTTCTGGAATCCGTCGGACTTTCGACGGCTGTTTCCGGACAGATTTCCGATGCTCGATATTCGTCAGAAATACTGACGGTTTTCAGATGATTCTCTGATTTCCGACCATCTAGAACAGACGGACGAATTCGTCAAAAATCCGTTGGAAACAGCTGTTTCCGACGAATTCGTCCGTCGGTTCCAGCGTGTTTTCTTGTAGTGTTTGGTCCATCACTTATAACTTATATATAAGTGAACTGCCGATGCTGGTTTGAGTGTGGTATACCTGTTTGGAACACGAGAGGTCATGTCATGACTGAGCTCAATGAGGTAGTGAATAATGCATGGTTAATATGCTCATGTTTTGATTGGTTACCCCATATTACTACTTTAATACTTATCAATTATAAAAGTGATATCACTATATCTCAGTTTTTATGTACCGCTATTTATTAATTCTAACTATTTCGGTATTGTTTACTGATCCTTTTTATTACATTTTGGATAATTTTTCTATAGCATAGTAACACATTATATATTAGCAACATGAAGTGGAGATCATTCCTTGATTCTTAAAATGTGTTTTACACAACTTACACGTTC
The DNA here is from genome assembly GCA_963922655.1 of Cardamine chenopodiifolia. Classification (NCBI taxonomy): domain Eukaryota; kingdom Viridiplantae; phylum Streptophyta; class Magnoliopsida; order Brassicales; family Brassicaceae; genus Cardamine; species Cardamine chenopodiifolia. Next base: position 14,199,402 of record OZ000476.1, on the reverse strand, counting down.
AATACAAAATTTAAAGTCAGTGTGTTTTTAGGAGTATAATAGAAAATTATAAATTGCCTTTTATTTTTATTTGGTCAACAATTATAAATTGCTTTGTAATTCACATGAAAAATATCCAAACAATACTAACAGTGAAAAGTAAGGAGTATACCTCATCCTTTCAAAATATAGAAAGAAATTAAAAATGTTTGAATATCCAAACAATGATCTTGTTGACAAAACAGGAGCTTTTGACTTTGGAAACACTATCGAAATGTGGATTCTCGTGCAATATTAATTAGAAAGAATTGCTCAGATAGAGCGTAATTTATCCGAAATTACTCAAATAAATGGTTGTTGGGAAAAAAAAGAAGAAAGAGTGAAATTACTAATTGCATCCTCAAGAAGAAGAAAAAAAACCGTTCATTCTCTCCAAATCAAGTAACTTCCTCTGTATGAGTTACATATTTCATTTGTCATTTCATATCTCGTTTTTCATTTCTTCGTCTCTCTTCTACTCTCTCGTCTTCTGTCTCGCTACGAAACGTTCAAAGTTCGTAGAGATTAATATATTTGTCGAAGGTATGATTATTGTTTTCTGGGTTCTTTTTCTCTCAATTTCTCTCGATTTCGTTCTTCTCTCTCAATCATCTCGCTAAATGCATAACGGTTTTATGCAAATCTGTCATACTATAACCTAACTCTACACTTTGGAGTTATAATAGGGTAGAGTTAGGTTATAGTATGGTAGAGTTAAGATTTTCTCTCTGTCTAGGGTTTCAGAGTTTGTGGGTTTGGTAGAGTTAAGTATTTTCTCCGTGTATAGGGTTTCTGGGTATGTGGGTTTGGTAGAGTTAGCATATAGTTTGGTAGAGTTAACAAATAGTTTGGTAGAGTTAAGTTATTAGTTTGGTAGAGTTAAGTTAGTAGTTTGGTAGAGTTAAGTATTTTCTCCGCGTCTAGGGTTTCTGAGTTGGTGGGTTTGGTCGAGTTAGCATATGGTTTGGTAGAGTAAGCATATAGTTTGGTAGAGTTAGCTTATCGTTTGGTAGAGTTAGCATATAGTTTGGTAGAGTTAAGTATTTTCTCCGCGTCTAGGGTTTAGGATTTATGGGTTTGGTAGAGTAAGCATATAGTTTGGTAGAGTTAACATATAGTTTGGTAGAGTTAGCATATAGTATGGTAGAGTTAGCATATCATTTGGTAGAGTTAGCATATAGTTTGGTAGAGTTAGTATATAGTATGGTAGAGTTAGCATATCGTTTGGTAGAGTTAGCAGATAGTTTGGTAGAGTTAAATTATTAGTTTGGCAGAGTTAAGTATTTTCTCCGCGTTTGATAGAGTAACGTTTTAACTGTTTCTTGTTTCTACTTTTATCAGGTATGGCTGCGGCAAAGGATTATCCGAAGAGGCTTTTTGAAGATAGTTTTCCAGTAATGAAGAACCGGAGCATAAACAACAATTGCAATTTGAATCATATTTTGCATATGATGAATGGTATTGGTGAAGATGCATACCGAGACATAAGAGAAAACTCATGCCTCAGAATTTTTTTGAAGCTGGCTAACTCTGACTACTATTTTGCTGGGAGGCATGTTCAATTATTATTGGCGGAGCAGCTAGATATAAAAAAAGTAGTACGAGTTATGGGTATTGGTAGGTTGTCGGCCTCTGAGATTTTCTCTCTTTGAGTTTGAGGAAATCACACAGCTCAACTGCGATTTGGTGGATGATTCTTCTTTTGTTGTGGACTTGGTTGCCCTACATTCGTTGTGGGAGGATATGGGTATAACAGTCGGTCAAGGCCCTACGTGGGTAGAGTTGTCTGGGGTTCTGAAGAAGTGCAGATCATGGTCTTTCGAGAAGAGGAAGATGGTTGGCTTGCTAGTGGTCTTGCATGTTGGTGTTTACGGTCTACACCGTAATAGTAGGATTCCATCTAGTTCTGCAGCTTTGGTTACAGATCTAGAGCGGTTTGAGAGGCATCCTTGGGGAAGAGAGGCATTTAACGCGCTGATAAGATCGATCAGATGTGCATCCTATAAAACCCCAACCTTCACTCTCGGAGGTTTTGTGCACTCGCTTGTCATCTGGGCATTTGACTCAATCCCCATATTAGGAGAAATGTTTGCTGTGAGAAGAAAAGATGAGGATGTTCCCCTTCTACGGTGGTGTCCACTCAAGAAAGAATCCATGGACATAGAACAGTTGGTCGCGTTGGATACACATGCAGGGGAAGAAAAGGTAAATTGCTTACATAGTAGAGTTCAAAGTCAGCTTGGTAGATTTAATTAGTCTTGGTAAAGTTAATTCTCTGTTTAGTAGAGTTGATACTCAATATGGTAGAGTTCATATGTCAAGTTGGTAGAGTTAATATGTCACCGCAACTCAGTAAAGTTTACTGAGTGTTTGGTAGAGTTGTTTAGTCATGGTATAGTATAGTATATGTTTAGCAGAGTTGATATTCAATATGGTAGAGTTCAAAGTCAGATTGGTAGAGTTAATTAGTCTTGGTAAAGTTAATTCTCTGTTTAGCAGAGTTGATACTCAATATGGTAGAGTTCATATGTCAGCTTGGTAGAGTTAATATGTCAGCTTGGTAGAGTTCAAAGTTGATTACCGCTTGGAAAAGTTGTTTGTGTTGACCTTTATTTCTTCTACTCTTTCAGGTACGCGTAAGGCAGCTAGGTGTTATGCCTTCTGGTATGATTTACCCTAACTGGCCAGAAGATGATGAAGATCCGAGAGTGGACAATATGATCAAAGACATACTTGATGGCACTCTAGATGAGTCATTCTGGGAAATACGGAAAAAGAAAGAGGCCCACCAGAAGCAGGCCCTACATAAGAAAAAGAAAGAGGTAGAGAAGAAGAAGAAGGTAGAGAAGAAGAAGGAGTTAGAGAAGAAGAAAGAGGTAGAGAAGAAGCAGGACCTACCTAATAAGAATAAACGGAAGGAGAGGACTCCTCCTTCTGTTGAAAACAGTGAGCCGGATATTGATGAGTCTACTCCTCTTAAAGAACTGATAAGAGTGAAATTTAAAAAGAAGAGGGAAATGTTGAAGGAGAAGAGGCAGAAAAACAGCCATGAAAACAAAGAAAATGAGTCCTTGATTCAAACTCTGCAAGGGTTGAATAACACTTTGAATGGGTTTAGATCATACCATAATATGTTCTCCAACACTTTGGTAGCGATATCGGAGCGTCTGTTTCGGCTAGAGGAGACAAGGGCAGACTAGGCCATGCTCACTGATCGTGTTTCAAGGTTGGAGGATAAGAGTTCTGATCATTCAATGTTACTGGAAAGACTTGTTAGGCTGGAGGAGCAAAGGGCTCAGCCTCTTATACAGAGCTTGGAGTTCAGAGGGAAGTCTGACGTTGAAGGGGAAAGTCAGATTTGTGAACCTGTAGATGATTATGAAACAGGCAACAAAGAGGAGGACATTGCTCCTCCAGATTTGGCTCATAACTCGGTACGTAAGGCTCTATTTTAATGAGACTTACTCTGATTTATGTTGTCCATGTGTACATTCGTATCTATGTTGTTTGTAACTGGAAATGTTTATCCTGTAAAAGTAGTGTGTGGCAACTGTCCATGTCAATGTGTGGTAGAGGTTATACGGTTTGGTCGAGTAGTGTAATGGTAGAGGTTATATGGTTTATTCGAGTTATGTATATCGTTTGATAGACTATACCAAAAATATCATATGGTAGAGTGTATATTACTACCAAACAACAAATACATTATTTAGTACATCTCTACCAAATATGCTTTGTAGAGTATATCTCTACCAACTACAAAGTGTTTAGCATCAAGTATGATAGAGTTAACCTTGTTCTTAGTAGAGTTAACATGATACTTGGTAGAGTTAACTTGGTGCTTAGTTAATAGTTTGATAGAGTTAAGTCACTAACATGGTTGAGTTCGCAGACACCTGGATTGGAAAAGCCAAATATGGTACAGTCTGACTCAGAGAGAACGCCCAGTGTCGGATTAGCGGCCTTGAAAAGTCAGAGAGAACGCCCAGTGTCAGATTCTCTCCTTGATGACACCATGCCATCTCAGGGCACACACAGCATTCCCTCGGACCAGGTAAATTACCTTGGTAGAGTTAACATAATGCTTGGTAGAGTTAACATATAGTTTGGTAGAGTTAGCTAATCGTTTGGTAGAGTTAGCTTATCGTTTGGTAGAGTTAGCTTATCATTTGGTAGAGTTAGCTAATCGTTTGGTAGAGTTAACATGATGCTTGGTAGAGTTAACATGAAGCTTGGTAGAGTTAACATAATGCTTCGTAGAGTTACCTTGGTAGAGTTAACGTAAGTTTGGTAGAGTTAGCTTATCGTTTGGTGGAGTTAGCTTGATGCTTGGTAAAGTTAACATTTAACGTCTTTTACAGAAGAAATGGAAAATTGTGACGCAGGAGACTTCCGACCCTAATAGCCCAATATCACGTGTTGTTAGGAACCTTGAGGTGACGGGTCACAGCAAAGAAGATACTGTTGAGAAAACACCATATCTCGAGGTATCAAGTAAGCCCGGAATGTCATAGCTAGGCATCGTTAATATAGTCGAGTCTCCCTCAAAGGGTAATGAGAAGGACGAAGATATGACCATGGTTCATATGGAGGACGTGTTACCGAGACAGGCTCGCCAACAAGCACTTTCTGCGAACCAGGTAACCTAGTTCAGTTGGAATGTATAGGTAGAGTTAATACGTAAACTTGGTAGAGTTCACTCACCGCTTTGGTAGAGTTCACTCACCGCTTTGGTAGAGTTAATATGTCAGCTTTGGTAGAGTTAACATGATGCTTGGTAGAGTTAACATTTAGTTTGGTAGAGTTAGCTTATCGTTTGGTAGAGTTAATATGTCAGCTTGGTAGAGTTAATATGTCAGCTTGGTAAAGTTAATATGTCAACTTCTTAGAGTATATCAGTTTGGTAGAGTTAATATGTCAACTTGGTAGAGTTAACAGTTTATCCATGTTACAGGTATCCCCTTTCGTAGGATGTTCTGTTGTTAAGAAGATAATGAAAAACGTCATTCATTCTCCCGCTGTGTACGATCCATTTGGGCCGATACCTAAAATTAAAGTACTTTGCCTTCGTGACTATGTGTTGCACGAATTGTAAGCAATATCTTGTTGCACTCTATCTAACCATTTCTCTCATAAACATTTTTTCTGAGCTATTTGTAAATTTTTGTAGGGCATTAACTGTCGACGGTGACCATAGTCCAATAGCGGATTTCTATCTCCGCTTACTGGCTCCAAAAGACAAGTGGCTAGTCGAACAATATGGGTGGCTTACCGATTTGGTAAGTTCCATTTGCCCTTTAGTAAAGTTCATTCGCACATTAGTAGAGTTATTTCTCTAATTTGGTAGAGTTCAATCACTTTGTTTTCCAGCATATGTCGGCCGGTATGAATCTTTTCCGGCAAAGATCTTTGCAACAACCAAGTTCATTCAGGAGCAATCAGATTGCTTTCCTCGATCCATTGTTTTGTGGATTCTGGTGTGTTGAATATAGAAGAGATTATGTGGGAAAGGAGAAGACTTTCGTCTGGCCGAATGGGTATAAAAAACTTTACGACGGTGTTATCCCTGAATTCTGTGCCACAAACAAGCGATGGATGAGAGACGTCGATACACTATATATTCCCCATAATTATAACAACAACCATTAGTTGGCCTTAGAGGTCGATCTGAGAGAAGGAAAGATTCGAGTTTATGATCCCGACCCGACTATTGTGGCCACTCCTGCCATTCATGAGTCATGCAAGTAAGCAAAGTTTTCTTTTGGTAGAGTTAGTATATAGTTCGGTAGAGTTAACATGATGCTTGGTAGATTTAACATATAGTTTGGTAGAGTTAACATGATGCTGGGTAGAGTTAGTATATAGTTTGGTAGAGTTAACATGATGCTTGGTAGTGTTAACATATAGTTTGGTAGAGTTAACATGATGCTTGGTAGTGTTAACATATAGTTTGGTAGAGTTAACATGATGCTTGGTAGAGATAGTATATAGTTGGTAGAGTTAGTATATAGTTTGGTAGAGTTAGCTTATCGTTTGGTAGAGTTAGCTTATCGTTTGGTGTAGTTAAGTTGTTAGTTTGATAGAGTTAGTATATAGTTTGGTAGAGTGTGCGTATAGTTTGCTAGAGTTAACATATACTTTGTATAACTTACATTTACATTTCGTCTTTCATGTAGGCCGTATGCCGTGATGATTCCAAGGATGATTAAGTTTTTTTCCCCTCCTGCGATGCGTGATCATGTAAGTGCGGCGGCGTACAAAATATTCCGGGTGAAGAGAACTCAACGTAATGCCAGGTCAGGCGACTGTGACGCGTTTTGCCTAAAATTCATCGAGTGTTTAGCCCTTGGTTGTAATTTCGAAGGCCTGACTGATGAGTTCATTCCCTTCACTCGCCTAAAATACGCCGTTGATTTTAGAGAACAACTTCGGGTGGAGGAGACTATTGTCTACACAGATCCAGGAACAACTTTGTGTGATAAGGCCGGCCTCATTTCAGCCTCCCAAGACTTTCTTTTGGAGTACTAGAGTTAGGCTGGTACAGTACAGTTTGTTTTGTTCATTTTGTAAATTTAACATATGGTGTAGTTTTGGTAGGGTTTGTTTTGTATATGTTGATTAGCTATAATTAATGCACTTTTTGGTTGGTAGTAAAATGATATCCTCTAATACGATAAATCACGAAGCTCATTAATCAACAATCAACAACAAAGTAGATATCAGAAAACATATTGAAATAAAAAGATATGCCAGATGGAGTCGTGATCTACGTGAGTAAGTAGACAAGAAGATATAAAAAGAGGATAAGAAATACCTTGGTAGAGTTAGATTATCATTTGGTAGAGTTAGCATCTAGTTTGGTAGAGTTAACATGGTGTTTGGTAGAGTTAATATGTTTGCATGGTAGAGTTAACACGTCAGATTGGTAGAGTTAACACGTCAGCTTGGTAGAGTTAATATCTATGCTTGGTAGAGTTAAAGTTAATACGTCAGCTTGGTAGAGTTCACAGTCAGCTTAGTAGAGTTGATTCTATGTTTAGTATAGTTAAATCAATGGTAGTCATGATTGTACGTTTCCACTACATGTACGGGCATTGTGACCTAGTTGTTTACATTTAGAACAAGTTGAAACTTTCCTTGGTCGTTTTACCTCTCGTGAACACTCGAACCAGCTTTTCATCCTAGATTTCTTTGGCCTTCCTGGTTGTTGACGTACGTGGGGCGGATTACACACTTTACGGCTCACATCCAACGGAACAAGAATTATTGCATCCCTTGGCATTATACTATTGGAGTAGGCGTTGTATAAGTAGCTTGTGTGATAGTAGGGATGAGTAAGTTCGATAGTTGATTGATGCCATGCCTCAGCAACGACAATGGCATGCACACAAGGAATTTTTTCCATGTTAAACCGCTTGCAAGATCACGTCTTCTCGGTCAAATTAACCAAATGAGAAGATGTTGCTTTTGAAACAACAGCCTGGTGGTCGTCAATTTCTTGCATATTGTACTGCCTAGCTTCCTCAACCCTCGTCTGTAAGTTAACAATACATGTTAACTCTACCAAAGTATGTTTGAACTCTACCAAAGTATGTTTAAACTCTACCAGACGATACATGTTAACTCTACCAAAGTATGTATGAACTCTACCAGACGATAACTCTACCAAAGTATATATGAACTCTACCAGACGATAACTCTACCAAAGTATGTATGAACTCTACCAAAGTATATATGAACTCTACCAGACGATAACTCTACCAAAGTATATATGAACTCTACCAAAGTATATATGAACTCTACCAAACGTAATACCTTTAGGAACTTTTCAATTGCTGTAGTAAGAATAGTGGTAGTGAGAGAAGCCTTTGTCCTCCTCTTCGCGAACCAACGTGTTAACATCGCTCTAATTGCATATATAAGCTGCATAATGGGGAAATTTCTTGCTTGGGATAAGGCATGGTTGATTGATTATGTTATGTTCGATGTAGTAAAATTGTATCTGTTTCCTGGAAAATAAACTCGACTCCACAACCGAACATTAGCTCTTTGCAAGTATCCATGAAGCCTTGGATCTAACGCCTCAATTTGAGCAAAGATAGCGTTGAACTCGTCAACCCTATACGCAGTGGCAGCTTTCTTGAACAATTTAAAGGCCTCTCTCCCTCTAAATTTCGCCAAAATGTTTTTACGTAGGTGGTAGGTGCAAATACCCCGAGAAGCAAGTGGGTACACATTCTTTATGGCTCTACCAATGGATTTATGCCTATCTGAAATGATGGCAAGTTCTATGTCATCGGGGATAACACGGTTAAGCTATCTAAAAAACCATTCCCAAGACTCATCATTCTCGGTATCAACCACACAAAAAGCCATAGGAAATATGTTGAAGTTACTGTCTTGCATGGTCGCAGTTAGAAGAGTACCTTTATACTTTCCTTACAAAAAGGTCCCATCAACAACAACAACCTTTCTCATATAAGGAAATCCTCTAATACTTGCATCGAATGCTATGAATAGAAACTTGACCCTGTCTTGCCCGTCGACTTCGAGCTTGATCAGGGTTCCAGGATTTGCTCTTCTTATCGCATACAAGTACGATGGAAGTTCTTCGAAACTACTTTTAGAAGTTCCTGAAGATAGTGCACGTGCTTGCTTAAGAGTACGATGTGCCTTCCAGTACTCCATCTGCGGAATTGGAACTCAATATCAATATGAACTCTACTAAACTTAACGGTAACCAACATATAAACTCTTCTAAGTATGTATTAACTCTACCAAACTTAACGGTAACCAACATATAAACTCTACCAAGTATGTATTAACTCTACCAAACTGTACATGTTAACTCTACCAATGTATGTATTAACTCTACCAAACGATACATGTTAACTTTACCAAAGTATGTGTAAACTCTACCAAACGATACAAGTTAACTCTACCAAAGTATGTATGAACTCTACCAAAGTATGTATGAACTCTACCAGACGAGACAAGTTAACTCTACCAAAGTAAAAGTTAACTCTACCAAACGACTGTACCTTCAGACCAAATCGCTTGTTTAGTGAATCAACGACATGATTAGGTAGAACAGATGGCCCAATACCACCTACGAATTCCATGTACAACCGTCCTAGAACTTCAGCACTTGCTTGGCGTGCCTGACCTGATCTCTCTGTTACAGAACAATTGTGTTCTTTACTATATTTTTGGACATAAAAACATGCACTATCATCAATACGTGAAGCTCGCACTCTCCACTGACAGTTTGGTACCCAATATTTCACATCCAACAGTGACAGAGATGAAGCCACAACATCGAAGTCAAACCTTTGCAAGACTGACAGAATCTTCAACCTCGTCTTCAGTTCTTTTTTGGATGAAAATCGTTGCCTGACCGCCAATTCTAGTGATGATATTTCTATGTCCAAATGCTCAGCATTTATACTGATGTAATCTTCATCCTTTGATTTATTTCCTTCATCCTTTGATTTCTTTTATTCTTCCTTTGATTTCCTACGAACACTGATGTAATCTTCATCATCTGAGCTTGCACCATCCATATCATCACAATAGTCGAATCTGAATTCCGCATCTTCGTCCTCAACATGTTCAAATTCGTGTTTCACATCTTCAGCTCTACTAAACTGGGGATCAACTCTACTACATTCAACATCAACTCTACCTGACCGTGGGTCAACTCTATTATACGTCGAATCATTGTTCTCCCACTTACAATGAAATCTGCCAGCACCATCGTTGAAACTGGCATAAACACGTGATCTATTGGAAATCTCTACACAAAGACGCATTGTTTGTTTACGAAATTATTGCACAAACACATGTAATTGCCTTTCATTACTCACAAAGACAGGAGGAGTATCTTGTGGTAGTGATTGCATGACTAGATTTGACATATAGCTTAATTTTACCTCAACAGTTTGTTGATTCAAACCGAAATCTTCATACACCATCCCAAGAAATTCATCATAACTAAGATCTTCGCCAATCCCTATGATCCGACTACCGTAGATTTTGTCCACCAAAAAAACCCACAGGTTTTGGTTAAAACTCCAACTCCCACAAACCAAAACGATTTGATCCATAGATCCTAAGAGCTTTAACAATTAAAATGAAGGATACGAAATGATTTGAAGGAAAAATGGACCTACAAATGAAGATAAGATGAATGGAGCTTCAATGGCGTAATGACATTTAATGAGCGGCATGTTAGGTAATAAAGTTAGTTAGGGTTAAATTCGTAAGTTACAACTACTAGGTATCCCCAACTTTACTCCACCATGCGTTTAATGTTAACTCTACCAAACATCGAACCCAACTCTTCTACGAAAAAGGTTAACTCTACCAAAGGTAACACAACGTTCTCCATGGTATACTTGATATGTCCATGGTAGAGTTCAGTTGTCCATGGTATAGTTGATTTGTCATTGGTAGAGTTCAATTGTCCATGGTAGAGTTTAATTTTGCCATGGTATAGTTGACTTGTCTTTGGTAGAGTAAAGTTGTCCATGGTATAGTTGACTTATCCTTGGTAGAGTTAAGTTACCCATGGTAGAGTTAAGTTCCCCACGAAAAAATTAACTCTACCATACACTACATTATTGAACTATCAACTCTACCACGTTGGATTCAATTAGTTTAGTAGAGTTGATTTCGATTTTTTGGTTTAAGGCGTTAGCAATTGTTGACGTGGCAAGTTTCATTAATGTTTCGTAATTACTTTTTTATTTACTCATCAAAAAAGGACAAAACGGTATATTACGTAATTTAAAATCTATTCGTATAATTTTTAAACATTTGCACTATTTAAGTAATTTTTCAACAAATCTACTCTATTACAACAAATCACCCTATTAATTATGTCACATATCAAAAATCTAAACCAGGATGATTCTGATAGGCTAGTGGAAACTGTCGTCGTATCACTTCACCAAAATAATGAAAGAACAGACTTGGAAGAAAAATATTTGATTTGTTTCTGTTACGAGAAAATCATCAAAAGTATATGTTCCAATCGGTAGAAAAGCAATAAGAAAATATAATTTCTATATATACAGAAAAAAAGTAAATTTATTTTACTGAGATATTTTACCATTTCTTAATTTCTAAATTTTTGGGGAAAAGGAAATCACTAATCCTTAAAACAATTAAAGTATTACACTAAAAAAAAAGACATATCCAAATCCCAAAAGGATTGGTCAATAATCTGTGTTACAAAATATCAATGGCAATTTCGTATTTAATATAAAAATTAAGGATATTGTTTAAATCTTTCACTACCCTATTCATATATAATAACCCTTCTCTTCCCTCCGGTCAAATCTCGTCGTCTTATTCCTGTATTTTACGCCGGAGATAAAGAAAGAGAAGTAAAAGCGAAAAAGCGAGAAACTTTAGAAAACCCACAAATGGATCCGATCGAATCTGTCGAGTACAATGGCTTCGAGACCTCTAACGGTAACTCTCACGTCGACCATGGCTGGAAGAAAGTTGTCTACCCAAAACGCAATCGGAAGCAAAAACCAACGGATCAAGCTGCGGCGAATGGTGGCAAGATTGTCTCCAATGGAGCTCAATCTAACGGAGATAACGTTTTCCGTTCATTGGAAGAACAAGCTGAGGATCGAAGACGACGGATCCTTGCTGCGAAGATGTCTGCAATTGATTCAGATGATGATGGTGCGGTGAGATCTAAACGCCGATCTAATGGTTACGGTGATGAAGGGTATGATTTTGATGGAAGTGATGATGAGATCGCGGCTAGGAATGAGAATCTGAAGGCTGTTGAAACTAAAAAGCCAAAGCCTAAGAAAGAGAAGAAACCTAAAGTGTCTTTACCTGAAGCTGCTTCTAAGATTGATACTTCAAATCTTGAAGCTTTTCTTATTGAAGCATCGGTATGTGTATGCATGGATTTGAAAATTCGACTCGATCCGTTTTGTTTGTGATCTGAATTGTAAAGTAACGTTTTTTTATTTTAATGTTTTGTTTTGTTAGGAATCGTATGCGAGTCAACCAGAGATTCAGCTAATGAGATTTGCTGATTACTTTGGGAGAGCTCTCTCTGGAGTTTCATCTGTGCAATTTCCATGGGTGAAAATGTTTAAGGAGTCTTCTTTGTCTAAGCTGATCGATGTGAGCTAATGGTTTACATTGTTGAGATTTTTGAAAGAAAATTTAGGTTAGGTTTGGTAAAGCTGATTTTTTATTTATTTATTTATTTACTTATGAGTAGGTTCCGTTGTCTCATATTCCTGAACCTGTTTACAAAACATCAGTTGATTGGATCAATCAACGTCCAATTGAGGCTCTTGGATCCTTTGTATTGTGGGCGTTTGATTGTATTCTCACAGATTTGGCTGCTCAACAAGGAGGGGCCAAAGGTGGGAAGAAGGGTGCACAACACACTTCTTCCAAATCTCAGGTATTTAGCATACGTTTTTCAAAGTGAAACTCTTATCTTTTCTCATTGATTTATCTATGTCTTGTCTTGTATCCAATTAGCTTTTGATGACTAAATCCATCATGTTCTATTCGTTTGACGTTTAGGTGGCAATATTTGTTGCATTAGCAATGGTATTGCGTAGGAAACCTGATGCTTTGACTAATGTATTGCCAACTCTGAGGGAGAATCCCAAGTATCAGGGTCAGGATAAGCTTCCGGTTGCAGTTTGGATGATGGCTCAGGTTTGTGTGAATTCTTGTTTTGCCTTATGTAAATGAGGACCAAGAGTGTCATAATTTTGTGTGTTTCTGTGATCTTTATTCTGAAATTTTTGTTAAATGTAAAATGTGGACAGGCCTCCCAAGGTTGTTTATCTGTAGGCTTGTTTTCATGGGCACACAACCTGTTACCTGTTGTCGGTAATAAGAATTGCAACCCTCAGTCAAGGGATCTCATCCTCCAGTTGGTTGAGAAGTGAGTCAGAAGTTTTATTGTTATCTCCTTTTGCTGTATTATTTAGTAAATCAATCGTGTAATTTTGTTTATGCGATTTTGTTATCAGAATTTTGACGAATCCAAAGGCTCGTACAATACTTGTAAATGGAGCTGTTCGGAAGGGAGAGCGATTGATTCCGCCTCCTTCATTTGAGATCTTGTTGCGGCTCACATTCCCTTCTTCATCCGCAAGAGTAAAGGTAAGTATTAGTACTGGAATTTATAAAACAAAACGTTGATGTGTTTGTTGATTCTCATCACAAGCATGGTCCTCTGATACACACAGGCTACAGAGAGGTTTGAGGCAATATATCCCTTATTGAAAGAAGTGGCTCTTGCCGGTGCACCAGGAAGCAAGGCAATGAAACAAGTCACACAACAGATATTCACTTTTGCTCTGAAAGTAGCTGGAGAAGGTATTATTAACAAACAAAACATTGAATCCCTGAGTTTTATGATAAGAGTTCTAATGTTACCTTTGTTACAGGAAACCCTGTTTTAGCTAAGGAAGCTACAGGAATCGCTATATGGGCTGTGACCGAAAATGTTGATTGCTGCAAGCACTGGGACAATCTCTATAAGGAGAATCTTGAAGCTAGTGTTGCTGTTCTTAAAAAGCTTGTAAACGAATGGAAGGACCATTCGCTCAAACTATCATCATCACCAAATGATGCTCTCACTCTCAACCGAACTATGAAGAGCTTAAGGCTACAGGTAATGCCTCCACATTTTCGAAGCTTTATTTTTTTCTCTACTCTCTTGTAATTTCATCTCTGATATGAAATCTGTGATGCTTTAGAACGAGGAGGCCATCACTGAGGGAGGAGCCAATGGTTCTCTTTACAAAGAAGCTGACAAGTCTTGCAAAGTGATCTCGGGGAGACTCTCCCGTGGAAGTGGCTGCCTCAAAGGAACAGCCGTTGCTATTATGGTTCTATCTGCTGCAGGAGCAGCTGCTGCAGCTGTTTTATCTTCCAACCCGGAGGCTACAACCGAACTGAAGAATCTGGTGGACTCATGGGAGCTTAACAAATACGCTGAGGTAATCACCACAGCTTTGCAGAAGTAAGGGAAAAGTAACAAAAAACCCTGAGGAGGGAACCCTTAATATCGTCGGTGTAGAGAATTAAGTTAAGTTTAAAAGCCCTTTACACTCCAAGATACAAAATTTTGAATATCTTGACAAGAATTTTGGGGTTAAGGAGGTGATGAATAATGAGGGTTTCTTTTTTATAATCACAAAGTTGGGATTTTGGAGTCTGTTCAAGTTGTAGAGGTTCCTTTTTAAGACTCTAATTTGTGTCAAGATAATTTATTTCTTGTTTTTTTCCCCTCATGACAATAAAGTTATTTTCTCTTTGTTATATGTTTGATTTTGGATTATCTTGAAAATAACCGTAAGCCAAAAATATAAGAAAAGAGCCTGCAGAAGTCATTACACTGTGTTCATAGAGTATGAATCTATCTGTTAATCGAGATCGTAATCTTCTGGCTTTGCAAATGGGTATTTGAGGTAAGCGTTCTTGATAGTGGAAGGGTTTGTTGGTTTGTCCCAAGGATACATCATTGATGGATCTCTTGGGAACTTTCTGAAGTTGAGAAATGGTGCCCATAGCAGTAGCCTGCAAAATGATAGTATTGATTAAGGCCTAAGAGAGAGGACTAAGCATTGATGCAATCGATGATGGTGTGATCTTTACTTACCCGGGGAAAAACATGAAGACGAACATGAATTGTAAATACATCTCCAAGAACTTTCTTCTGTACCATCTTACTCTTAGCCAGTTCATGATGATTGGCTTAACACAACCATAGTGTATAAATAAGTCCGACATTCATAATCATGAATCATCTAAATCTCTGAAACAATGAAGATACAATGTCTCTGTCTTCAAACTTACCGGCATTACGAGGAAGTACCAAACTGATATGATCGCGATATCGAGTACAACACTGCTCAACTCCTGCTGGTTATTGACTCCTGTTACTGCTAACGCCGGATGATCAATCTGGAAAACAAACCATTTTCGATTACCACCATTGTTTTCTAGTAGTTACAATCAGTGAATAGAGGTCTCAAATGTTGTTACCGTGGCAAGAACTGCTCCGAGTTGAGCTGCCAAGATTGTCTTCTTAGCTCCAAAGAACTCACCGGCCTTTGCTCTCATCTTGACAACATTCTGTAGTAAACAACAACGGTCAAGCCCAAGAAGGAAGAGATTTTTCCCAGATTCTTATTGATGGCTCTTCTTAACTAAGGTAGAGAAGTCTTACATGAAGAAGAGCATAGTTGGATTTGGAGTGAGATGTGATACAGAGAGGAGATTTAACACTACGAGGTTTCAAGTAAAGAGAGGATAAAGCATTCTGGGCACATAGCCCAAGAGAGCAGCAACGGCTCATCTCTATGTTTCTGTTTTTTTTTTTCTTTTTTGGCTTGGGAAGTTTCCTTATCTCTTGAGATTGGTTCTAATGGCAGAGAGTTTTAGCTTCAGTTTAGGATTACTTTCTTCTGAATCACATAAATTCCATGTGTCATAAGAGGTCCCACATTTGATTTTGGCATATAGTGTTGGTTTTATTCCTAGAAAATGAAATAAAAATAACAAATCTCGTTCCAAATTCCAAATTTGATAACCAAGGAAAGATCAAGAATGGTGAGATGTGTGTCAGAAATAGCATATTCGATATTCTCTTACAGTTCTTCAATAACTAGCTGAAAAATTATACTGAGCAAGTGAGCATCACTTAGACAATGATTTGCTTTGTTGTGGATATAATAAAACTGGGCAAATGATTTGATACAGGTTAAGTTATTTGATTTCTAAGCTTCACAAGTGGATTTTGTTGTGACCTATTCTTATATTTCGGTTTCTTGCTTATAAGCTATGGTTGATCCTTACTTATTACATAAAGAGAAACCTTGATGAGTGTGTGGTTTGTTAGAAATGCAGAACCTGAGAACGAACCAGACAAGAACTGTCCCTTAATGTTCTTCACAGTAGAGACACAGACAGAGACATCTGATTGTCTCTTCTTACAGGGATGTGGAAACGGATAACAAGACATGAATCTCCCACAACTCACAACATGCTTTGTTTCACTATTGACATTATTTTCGTAAATTAATTTATTTGCATGATTCAATTGTTTTTTTTTTATATATATATGAAGAATCCTGAAAGTTTAGTTAGGGCCTATGGGGTAAAGGAAAATCTCGTGTGATTTTCCCTAAAGATTATTCTATTTATTGCAAAATTAATTAGAATTATATAATGATTTGTTGAAGAAAAAAGTGGATTTGTATTTTTTAATATATCAGGCCTCCTCTCTGCAACAGCTCTCAATTCACCATCATTTCACTCAACCATTTTTACTCTTTCTACTATTATATAAAAAAGTCTCTTAATATAGATTTTATATTTTCAGTTCTTTCCTTAATGTTTTTACTTTGTTGCAGTACTTATAGATTTAATCCATACCATTGATCTAAAATCTGCCCATTATAAGACTCACTGATTAAGATGTCTAATTCAAATATTCATGTTTACATAAAACTTCTAGAATTCGTGATAGATTCAAGAAAAAAATATGTTTTTTAGCTTTTGGTAGCCAAAAGTATCTCGAGCTTTTGATTATAATTTGTTTGAGAATTACAACCAGTTAAATAGAGTAACTTATTAATTACTAACTAACCAAATATGTGGATGTCTAATTTATCATATGACGTCTTACAAAACAACTAAATTTTAAACTTGAAATCTTAAACTTTAATCTCTATTTAATAAATTTGATATACAAAAAAGTAACTTTAATCTCTATTTACTTTTACCTTTTACAAAAAAGTAGAAGGAAAATAAGATCGTTTCAAAAATATTTAAGTAATTTCATTGCTGCTCTCTTTGTTTCAGATTAGAAGTTGTTTTGAGATAAAAAAAAATTGTTCCAAATTAATTGTCATTTTAGACTTTCAATGCCGTATTTTAGAAAAATTCTAGTTTAAACCCTATTATTTTAGTATATTAACAAAAAAATAAAAATTATGTAATGTATTAATAAAAGGTATAACATAAAATTTTATATGTTTTTTAATATGTAGGAAGAAATATTTAACGATACTTAATGAGTATTTTCTTACATGCAATTCTATATTATTATTGTTTGAAAATTAGTCTTACAGTTAATCTCCTCTCAATTTTCAAGTAAAGTGTTACCACAGTTTTTTCATTGAAGTGACTAGCGAGTTATTCTAAGTTTTCACATTTTTTCGAATCCTAAGTGGCTGTCGAAATGATTATTTTAGTTTTGTGGATTTAATTTGGAGCGCCGTTAATCACATGTTAAAGGTTGAACCTAAAAGCTTAGACTGCAAACCCCACCACCAATTTTAATTTTAAAGTCTCGATATTGATTCAGCCGACGAGTGTTAATTATTGAGGTCGCTCCAAACTTAAGCTTAAAATCTGAAAATCACTAAATATATGAATGTCTCCTAATTAACAAAAGATGGAAACATTCTATATTGTAAGTCGTAAATTATTAGGCAAAACAGTGAGGAGTGACCTGTCATTAAACTTTGTATAAGCCATGCCCAACACCACAGGCCCTTTCCATTCACACAAATTATTTTGTTCCAAAAACAAATCGAGATCACAATCTTCCAATATCTCAACGTATATGCATAGTAGTCGAATATTTTCATCACTTAAATCTGGTTCACACCTTCTATTATGATAATTAAATTTTGACATATAAGTTAAGTGGATATTCTGGACAGTTTGAATACTAATTTAGATACATACAAATTAAAACATATAAATTAGTTAAAATTAAAAAATATATATTAAAAGGTTGAAGAAAAAAGTGGATTTGTTTTTGAATGAAATGGCTTGACATTTTTAGTGAAACAGGTGCCAAGTTAGGGATTTTTAGAGAAATTTTTTTTTAGCTAAAATTTCTATGTTATTTATTATATTTTTAATAATTAAATATATTTAAAACGTGAAAAATACTTTTAAAATTAAATATTTAATATTTAATACATATCTCGAATATTAATTGAAGTTACATTGTATTTGATTTATTCACCAATTTGAATCTAAAAATACGGATTATATTTAATCATAATTTTAGAAAAAATCATATTAGAATATTTTGGTGTAAAGTTAAAGTGTCAAATTTATTGATTATATATTTGTATCTTTTAAATCAATGTCCATGTTTAATTAAAAATTTATTTTTTATAAGAAAACTAATTAATGTTGGTTTTTAACAGAAATATTTTTGATTCCCATATGGAATTCTAATTTGCAAGATATTACTATTTGAATTTTAAAAAATAAAAATTGTGTTTAAAAGTAAATTAAGATTTATTTTTTTAATTACAAAATCTTTGAAATCTCATTAATACGAATTTAAAAAAAAAAGATAATTTTCAAAATTAAAATTTTTGATTATTATGAAAAGAATTCGTCCACTTAGCTCTGACTCCGATAGAATAAAAATCAAAATTTATGTTTGGTCGAAATAAGATGACTAGAATACTTTTTTTATATCAAATTGATTAACACTAAGAATTTTTAATATCAATAACAATATTCGTAAATAAATTTATTTTTAATGGTTATTAACTTATTAGTAAAACTGCTTGAAGATTAATAGTATAGATTATAAAAAAGGGTCAAATAATGTTAGACCGGTCCATGAACACCTTTTTTTAATTAAAATTTCTTTATTTTATTTGTTGCTGATTCGAATATCTGTTACCTTGTCCACACACGTTACACATGTAATTGTTTATCAATGATGTCTAGACTTTTAAAATTTTGTACCACCAAATTTTGTATCAACCATGTTTTAGTAGAAGTGTTTTTTTTTTCATTTTCTTTTTATTATTCTCCTTCAAAAACCAATATTATACATCTTGAGCTCTAAATCCTGACAACGAAAAAACAAAAACTAAGACCATAGGGAAAAAATCTGCACTTATAAATTTATATTTTTAACTAGACAGTGATTAATATACCAACGAGACAGTGATTGATATTATTATTAATATTTTCATCTGGAAGATTTATCATAAAAGATAGGATAAATTACAAAGCCTATGGTTAACGAGATAACCCCGGAAACTAAAACCAACAGATAACAAATAATCATTGGAAATCTACGCCCAAAAGAATGGAAAACTTATAAGCGAAGACAAAAGGCAAATACGATCCCTCAGTAATTATCATTATTTTTTTTGCTTAACCTGAACGAGAGACTCTAAGATAAAATTGGATATGTAGCTCGATCAGACTATTCAATAAACAAGAAGTAAAGTGGTGTTAAATACAACGAAACTAAAGGAACACCATTTTCAATTCATTGTACGACGACATAATATGCATTATCTTTATTTTTACTTTCCATCCACCATTTCTATTCGTATCGAGAATAAATAAATAGAGTAATTTTCTCTGTAGAAATGCATCATATGTTTTCTACAATGAACAACTAGGTATGTTCGACGAGAAATAGTTTATTTATACATAATAAAACTTCATTATTTTTCTTTTCTGTCGTCTAATAAACTTCGTTCATATCCATATTTCGAAATATATGTGATTAATACAAAGAAGAAAAAAAGACTAACCGTTCACAATTTATTAGTTAGTATATTTAAGGATAGCAGGAATGTATTAACAAAGCCAATATAAAATGATTGATCCTAAGTGTAAAAATGCGGGCCCCGTACGCGCATGTGGGTCACAGGTATTGGCCCAGTCGTTTTTTGTTCTCCAAAGCTAAAGGCGGAGTGGCAGGGTCATATAATCCACGTGGCAAAGTCTCTTTATTTCTTTTAAATTTTTTACTTACTACTATTATTTCTTTCGTTGAAAAAGCTAAACAAAACTAAAATAAAATTCAACAGTATCATTGCGTCACGAGCAAATTTTAATCATAAATTAGTAGCTTTCACTAATCCACTCGCCTCTGGCTGGGGAAAAAAAATCCACTCGCCTCTCATATTTTTGGCGTCTTGTTTTGATAATTTGTCTAGATTAAATTAAATTTGTATTTGTTTAAAATAAAATTATTCGTTTCTTATGGAAAATATTTTTAAATATGTAAACAAATTTTACACTTTTTAAGATAAAGATATGTTTATCGTTTAATTTTTCAAAGAAAACAAAATATTTTCTAAAATATATAAACGCAAATGATGATATGTCGTCTAAAATAGAACGGTCAAATATATTAATTTGCAATACACTTAAACCACCAAACAAATTGTAACCGTAATCAAAAACAAATTGTATTTTCTAGAGATTGAATCCAAAACGTGGTGTAAAAATACTTGGTTAAAATATAACCATATCATAATTACTAGTAATTATTGTGTTTAATGTATAATATAACTAAATATCAAAAATATTTGTTTCATTTTTTTCCCCGCAAATATTTGTTTCATTATATACAAATAAGTGAAAATAACTTCATTTTAGTATATAATAAACGTGACAATCTCAAATTCTTGATATAAATCCTTCTTATCCTAACCTTTTTTTTCCTTGACTCTTATCTTCAATTTGAATCATTTCCATCTATATATTTAGGTTATCTTTTGTTTATCGTCAAATTAAAATTCAACTTAAAGGACTTAAAAATGAATAAAAGTCTATGGTCGGTCCGGTCCGATTTCTCCGGCTAACTTACTTAAGCTGACAGGTCTTTCTCTGCTTCCTAACTTCGTCCCACACCTTTCTCTTTCTCTTTATCTTTCTCTCTGTAAATAACCTCACAAATCGCTCTTTGAAGTTTCGTCTTCGTCAATGGCGGCCAACAGATTCGCGACTCTAATCCACAGGAAAACAAACCGAATCACTCTCGTTCTCGTCTACGCTTTTCTCGAATGGACTCTCATCTTCTTCATTCTTCTCAACTCTCTCTTCTCTTATTTCATCCTCAGATTCGCTGATTATTTCGGTCTTAAACGTCCTTGTCTCTTCTGCTCTAGACTTGACCGATTCTTCGACGCTCCCGGTAAATCTCCTTCACATAAAGATCTCCTCTGCGATGATCATGCTCTCGAGATTTCCAGAGAACGATTTGATTACAGTCATTCAAAACCTGTTGAAGAATCTAATGGTGGGTTCGGAGAATTTCACAATGATTTGATTGTGAAGAAAGCTTCGTCACTTTGTGCTCCGATCGAGCCTGATTTGGGGAATTTAGATCATTTCTATCCGATCGGAGATGAAGGTCAAGTTTACAATGGTCTTAAGTTTCATATCGGGAAATCTCGATCGATCTTCGTTTTAGAAGAAGAAGAAAACGTAGGATCCGTGAATTTAAATGATTCTCAGGAACAAATAGAGGAGAAGGTTCCTTCAGAGAACACTGTTATTGAAATTGTTCCTCAAGCTCCTGGGAAAATTGAAGAAGAAGAAGTTAGCAGCGATTCTACAAAGGATGATGATGATGAGGGATTCTCGTGCTATGTATCAAGTTTCGACTGTAACAAAGCTGTTACAACAGATAAGGAAGAAGGAAACAAAGCCGATCTGGCTATGGTGGTCGGAATTGCTCCGGTAACGGATAATGAACCTTCAGAATCGGCGCCGAAAAATCTCGAGTTCTACATTGATGAAGAAGACTGTCATTTGATTCCAGTCGAATTCTACAAACCAAGCGAAGAAGTTCGAGAAATTTCCGACATTAACGGAGATTTTATCCTCGATTTCGGCGCTGAGCCTGATTTCACGGCGGAGGATGAGGAAATCTCTGCTTTTGCCTCGCCGGAGGAATCGAAACCGGACGATACTGTGAGGAATCTAGGTACATCTTTGCTTAGCTTTTGACTGAAAATTTGAATTTTGTTTGTTTGTTTTGCCTCCTATTTACTCTGAGTATGTCATAGGTTCTTCAACAGATGATTTACAGCAAATGCAGAACGAAGACGAAGAAACAGATGCAGAAGTTTCTATAGGCACAGAGATTCCTGATCACGAGCAAATCGGAGATATTCCATCACACCAACACATTCTTCACGACGATGACAATGACGATGATCATGGTAATTTGCTTCAATCACCATACTTTAAGCTTATACGTACCAAAATATATATAACAATTTGCAAACATATTAGAAAAAATGGCAAATTTTGCAACTCTGTTACAGATATCAGTGTTTTTTTTTTGTTGCAATTATTTGTGTTAAATCTTTTCCTACTCTGTTTTACATTTTCAACAGAGGAGGCTACGTTGGAGTTCAGAACAGTTACGATTGAAACCAAGTTGCCTGTATTAAACGTTAATAATGAAGAGCGGCTTCTAGAAACTCAAGGCTCGTTGGAAAGCTTACATAGTCTACATAACGCTATGTTTCACTTAGACCGGAGAGGATCTGGAATAGAATCACTTGATGGTATTGAATGTCATGAAGGAGTACTCAATGTGGATAAGTTGAAGTTAGAGTTACAAGAAGAGAGAAAATCACTTAACGCTTTATACAAAGAGCTGGAGGAAGAGAGGAGCGCGTCTGCGATTGCTGCTAATGAAACAATGGCGATGATCAATAGATTGCATGAAGAGAAAGCCGCGATGCAGATGGAAGCGTTGCAGTATCAGAGAATGATGGAGGAGCAAGCTGAGTTTGATCAAGAAGCGTTGCAGTTGTTGAATGAGCTTATGGTGAATAGAGAGAAGGAGAATGCTGAGCTTGAGAAGGAGTTAGAGGTTTATAGAAAGAGATTGGAGGAGTATGAAGCTAAAGAGAAAATGGGAATGTTGAGGAGGAGAATGAGAGATTCATCTGTTGATTCGCATAGAAATAATGGTGATTCAGATGAGAACAACAATGGAATGTTACAATATAGAGAGAATGAGATGGAGAATACGCCGGTTGATGTTGTGCTTCGTCTTGATGAGTGTTTAGATGATTATGAAGGAGAGAGGCTTTCGATTCTTGGGAGATTGAAGTTTCTTGAAGAGAAACTCACAGATCTGAATAATGAAGAGGACGAGGAAGAGGAAGTTAAAACGTTTGAGAATGGAAACGGGCATTTTCATGGAAAGGAGACAAATGGGAAGCATAGAGTCATCAAGTCAAAGAGACTACTTCCTCTGTTTGATGCGGTTGATGGAGAGATGGAAAGCGGATTAGGTAATGGAAACCATCACGAAAACGGGATTGATGAATCGGAGAAAAGTGAGAGTGTTACGGTGGAAGAAGAAGTGGATGAGCTTTACGAGAGACTAGAAGCTCTAGAGGCAGATAGAGAGTTCTTGAGACATTGTGTTGGTTCATTGAAAAAAGGAGACAAAGGTGTACATCTCCTCAATGAGATTCTGCAACATCTACGTGATCTGAAGAATATCGATCTTATTCGCGTTAGAGAAAACAATGGAGACATGAATTGTTGAGTTTATAAGTTTGATTTTGAGTTAGCTCTTTGCATGGTGGCATCATGAACAAAAAAAACAATCATAAGGTATATAACTTATCTCTGTTGACTGAAGAATATTTTGTTCATCTTTTCATGTATATAACCACATTTTAAAGAAGAATCAATTTTTCTTGTTTGGAGCAAGGTGAGGAAGTGACTGTGTTGCTTGAGAGGCAAGGAAATGAAGAAGAAAACGCCATAAAAGTCTCAGAGATAAAAAAAAGTATTTAAAGTATACACACTCTTAGGAAAAGTGTCAGATGAGAATGTTCGTCTTTCTTCGTTTTTATATTATAAGTTTTGTTTTTAATATTGAAGATTCAAATTAGAAAGAGGGAAGTGTCAGCATAATTTCACTTTCTTTAATGAGTGGGGTTAATAGAAAAAAAGGTAGAATGATGAGTGTATGTGTGTATAGTTGAGTAGTAATGTGACATATTGGTATAAAAATGCCAAAGCTAAGCTGTCAATTTCTTGGATGTTTGTGGCAGAGCTGGAACTATTTCAAGAAGATGCCAAATCCAATGTACATATTTGGTTTTTTGGAAAATTTTAGTTACATTTAGGGGAAAACATTTCGGTGGGAGTTTAGTATTATTATTGCTTTTAGGTTGGGTAAATAACCTCTTCATTTGTATTTTCTTCTTTTTTGGTTGTAACTTGGTAGCAACTACTCTCGCTTTTACAATTACTCGAGGAAAAATATATGAAGTCTTTGTTTTGTTTTGTTTTTACTTTGAATATTGTTCGTATTAATTTCATATTGTTTTTTGTTTCTTATAAAACTTATTTGTAATTCAAGTTATTTTGAGGTTTGGAATGGATTCGGTTCTAAGCAACGAATCAATTCCTTTTTTTTTTTTTGATGACCGAACGAGTCAAATATTGGTTGGTACATATCAACAAACTTCATATAAAATTTTTAGACGTTGGCGTTAGACAAAAACGAGTGCGAATTTTTACTAACAATTTAAAGACAACTCACAAACACAAACATATTTTTATGTATTAGCTCTAAGTATATGATTGCTTATGTGTCTTACTTTCATTAAAAAAACAACAGTATATAAATATAACTCATTTATAAGACCAGTATTCTGATCGTTCTTCAACTAAATAACATAAGATCTTTATATATATGGTTTTATATGACAACAAGCTAGCCAGCTAACCCAAATCATGCAACAGTTTAGAGATTCGCAAAGGTATGCTCATATTATCACCAAAAAGTTATTTGCTTTTGAGTTTAGATAATGTTATAGTCACATCCATTTCTGACCATATTATATATATATGAAGCGAGAGCTTTTACAATGGGTGAAGAAAAAGGTATGGTTGTACTTAGTTTCTAAAATAATAGAGATCGAAATTTGTGACTTTCCGCGATCGTCTTAAAGTTCAAACGCTCATGTGCACTTTATTATACGCGCAACCTTGATCTAAGCTTTTCCATTACATTAGTGATCAATAATATCTTAGTTGCATAATTAAATGCATGTTATATAATGAACTAAGAGCATCCTCATCCATGAGACCCATGAGGTTCTCTTAAAAAAAAAATTAATAATTTTTTTTTTAATTTTCTTAATTTTATTAATATTATATTATTAAATAAATAATGAACCAGTAATATTGTGACACGTGGCAGAAAAGGTTATGAGACGGTCTCTTTTTCCCTATTGAGACTATTTCAGCTGAAAATCTTATAGCTTTTATTTTTTCTGATTTTTTATTAGATGTAAAAAGTATATTTCCTTATTAAAAAATTATATCCACTGAAACAATGTATATATGTACAATTTTTCCCCGCTCCAATGTTTTTGTTACCAAATTTTTTTCGTCTATCTTCTTTCATCTTTTTGCTGATGTCTTGATAGCTATAACAAGAAAAATTGACTAATGTGCATTCCATAACTTGGTGCTATAAAGATTTGAAAAAGACAAGACATTCAAAAACCGTTACTCTTAAGTAGTACCAAGACAATTGATAAAACTTTAGTTAGGTCCATATACTTTAACATGGACTCCTGATTGTACACATATATCAATCAACTAATTGACCCATCAGATATCGTATATACGGCTGACTAAATGGGCTTAGTGGATACATAAACTCGACCAGAAATTTCAGACAAGTCAAACATACTATTAGTTAAGAATATGACATTTGGTATATGTTTCTTCAAGTTTACTCTTTTTTATCATCATATATTCGACAAAATAAGAGCGTGTGCGTTGAAAACACACACAAAAATAACAAATAAGCCTGTGCTGATTTGCTGTGTTATTGTACCGTACGACTCTTTCAAAGTCTCTCCGAACAAGTATCGTTGGATATGTACTACGCGGAATTAAACAACAAAATAGAAAGAACAAAAACTTTTTTTATTTGGTTGAATTTTTGCAAGTCGCAATCCTACGTAGATTCTTCTATTTTCTAAATGAAAAGTTTTTGTCGAGCC
This sequence comes from Cardamine chenopodiifolia, assembly GCA_963922655.1. Classification (NCBI taxonomy): domain Eukaryota; kingdom Viridiplantae; phylum Streptophyta; class Magnoliopsida; order Brassicales; family Brassicaceae; genus Cardamine; species Cardamine chenopodiifolia. The sequence continues at coordinate 14,173,528 of OZ000476.1, read as the reverse complement.
TCTGACCCAACAAAATTGAGTTTAATGTTATTTAATTTTCTTGTTGTAAGTTTCCAAACGTCTTCCAAACTATCGATGTTCACCTATTTTTTACTTCTCTCTGCTCATTCCAGTAAAAAAGAAAACGATCATTATAATCACTAAATCAAACCGATAACATGGTTGACCTGGTAAAAGGATACAAACAAATAAAGTCAAATTTAAGACGTTTCTATATAATTTTTTGTGATACCGAAACATAAACTAAATAATATCTTGAATGTATGAGCGTTATATGAATTTTACAGTCGAAGAAAGGTTACGTCAAGCGTTAGAGAATTGATCTCCGGTCTAAGGAGCCTTATAATTAATGGCATCAATCCATCTAAATTACAAACGCAACATTCAGGTGATAAAAGGAGTAACCTTATAACTCCAATACTTTCTCATTTTTAATGTTGAAGAGCATATTAGTATGACTACAGTCATTTTATTTATGGTTACATTTACATTGGTTTGTTGCAGCGTAACCAGCGTAGACAAAGACATCTAATATAAATGCAGCGTAATTTGTAAGTAATATTTAATGGTTTCATTGACATTTGTTGCAAGTTACAACTTCATCGGTGGATACTCAACACACTAGAAAGTAAAGACTTCTAAAGATTTTTTTTGGGATTGTTTGACAGATAACTATTACATGTAGGGCCTATTACCTCCAAACTTTGATAGGTATCAAATGCCTTGCTCGAGTCTCTATCCATCAGCGTTGCATAATGTACCTTCGCTGACCGGAAGAACTACAAGAGAGAGCTAGGGCAAATTTCTAATTACCTTGAAAAATAAAATATGTATAAGATAAAAACTATGACTATTTAAACTATCGATTTAAATATACAATAACAATGTATATCAGAATATAATATAACATGTGAATCTGTGAATGGTTTATCCAATAACTCGTATCTAAAATAACAAAAGGAGAAGAGTTACTAAAAAAGAAAAGAGGGACCAAGCTTGACCGAGCGATTGAAGTCAAAAGAAACGCGTCTTGGGTCTGCACTTCTTTCCACATATTACTTTATGCCGAATCTTTTTATTTTTACTTTTTTTGGTCTAACATGAAGTTGGCATTATACAATTTCCTTTTTTCTTTTTAACGTCATTCTCAGTTATGTCATATTTTATTTTTCTGGTCACCATATTGGACTACATAATGCAGGATCCACTCCAAAAATCTATATATCTATGATGCATCCAAAAATCTCTCGCTCGTCAATTGCGCTAACTCTTTGAATGTACCAGATCTGATTTTAAATCACAAAGCCTTTTTAACCATATGATTGCGATTATGTGTAAGGTTTAATAATAAATTTTGTGATTAGTTTGTTTGCCGGATATCTAAAGACTATCATTTTAAGTTTATTTTTCACTTTTAGCTTAACTTGATACATAGTTGTTCTACTAGTGTCTGCCATTGACACACAAAAAAAATCATTTGGATTATTCATTTCCCTGAAGTTGTACGTCTTTTCTAATAAACAAATATTCCAAAACTGGTTTGCGCGTCAAGAGAATTCAATAATATTTTTTAAAAAGATAGAGAAAAAAAACAAATTTAAAATAAATAGAAACTAATATAAAGATTTGTTGAGTCGATAACATTAGTCAATATAACCATTTTACAGGCTCTATTCTCCAATAAACAAATAAAAAACAAATACCACAAAATCTAGAACTTTTGAGTGAATATCATCATCCTTTATTTTTCCTGAGACTCTTAAAATATTAATAAACAAATGCGAAGTTGGTTGAAAAAAATGGAAAGAAGACTTGACTTATTAACAAAAAAAAACACGAAATAAATCTTGACTTTCGTCTCTATTCGATTTCTCTCTAATCGTAGATCCTTCCTCACATAAACTCTCTCTCTAGTCTACAAACAACAAAGACAATTCACAAACACGGTTCTTCTTCCTCAATCATCTCTAAATCACAATCCGAGACAACTAAAAGTAAACCCAATCTAACGCCGCCGAATCAAAATCCCTTGAAACCCACTTCCCCAAAATTCAATTCCACTTTCTGTGTCTTTGTTATTTCCCCCCTAAATCTCTGATCTTTCTATTGCTTTTCCATGGGATGGTCACTAAGAAATCACAAAAGAGCAACGTGGGCATGACAAAGTCCATGAAATTCTTTCAGAACATTTTTAAACCTTTCAAACGCAGCTCCAATCGAGGTTTGATTTTCAAGTTTTTGTTTGTTGTTGTTCTCAGCAGAAAAATATTAGAGTTTGTGTAAATTGACTCATCTCTTCTTCGTTGACTTAAGGTCTTGAAGATGATATTGAGCGAATAGCTGCTCTGGAGCAAAAAGTTTTCCCATTTCAAGTTTTAGTTTCCGCTACCAAAGATTTTCACCCAACCCATAAACTCGGTGAAGGTGGATTTGGTCCCGTCTTTAAGGTAACCTCAATTTGGCATCCCTAGAGCTCAAAGTTTCCATTTTTTAGTGTTAATTTAACGATTGTGCTTGTAATATTGCAAAATCTTGTGTGTGCTTTTCATGGGTTATGTTAGTTTGGGCTGATGAGATTGATTGGTGTTTAATAGGGAAGATTACCTGACGGGAGAGACATAGCAGTGAAGAAGCTATCTCAAGCTTCAAGGCAAGGTAAAAACGAGTTTGTTAACGAGGCTAAGTTGTTGGCTAAAGTTCAGCATCGCAATGTCGTTAATCTTTGGGGTTATTGCACACATGGAGATGATAAACTCTTGGTTTATGAGTACGTTGCTAATGAGAGCCTCGACAAGGTCCTCTTCAGTAAGTTTTTCTTCTCAATGAGATGGATTTGTACATTAGAATTAAGGGTCGTGAAAGAATACGTTTTTAAAGAGTGGTGGTTGCTCCATTTGAATGCAGAATCGAATAGGAAATCAGAGATAGATTGGAAGCAGAGGTTTGAGATCATAACAGGCATTGCTCGAGGATTGCTTTATCTCCATGAAGACGCGCCAAACTGTATCATCCACAGAGACATTAAGGCTGGCAACATTTTGCTGGATGAGAAATGGATTCCTAAGATTGCAGATTTTGGAATGGCCAGACTCTTTCAGGAAGACCAAACACACGTCAACACTCGCGTGGCAGGAACCAAGTACGCTCTCTATAGTTGGCAAAGATTGCAGATTTGGTCTCTTTTTGTTTGTTGGTGTATTGTTGGCTAAAGTTGAATGTTAATTAACGTTCACTTCTGCTTTTTTCCTTATGCGCAGTGGTTATATGGCGCCAGAGTACGTAATGCACGGGGCTCTATCGGTAAAGGCAGACGTATTCAGCTTTGGGGTTTTGGTTCTGGAGCTCGTAAGTGGACAGAAGAACTCTAGTTTTAGTATGAGACACCCTGACCTGACTCTTCTTGAGTGGGTAAAAACCTCTAGTCTCTGGTCTCATGCTCCATTGTTTCCAGGATTGTTGTGATTTTTCTTAAGAATTTTTTTATTGTGACATAGGCATATAAGCTGTACAAGAAAGGCAGGACCATGGAGATACTAGACCAGGAGATAGCAGCTTCAGCTGATCCAGACCAAGTTAAACTCTGCGTTCAAATCGGTCTGCTATGTGTTCAAGGTGATCCACACCAGAGACCACCTATGAGACGAGTGTCTCTACTTCTCTCGAGAAAACCGGGACATCTAGAAGAACCAGACTGTCCTGGTGTCCCGGGATCTAGATACCGTCGTCGAACACATCGTGCTTCAGGAACATCATCGCTTGGAACAGTGTCGACCACTGGATCCAGTACAAATTCTTTTGGTTCAAACTTGAACACAAATACAAACACCGGAACCGGTGGTAGAGTAACGCCCACATCTTCTAGGACTCGGACTCCGACTCACGCCACTAGAAGTGCTGGTCCTAGCTCTAGCTCCTCGGACCCACACGGGAAACGACCAATGAATTATTGAAAGTACATAAAATCTGGTCACAGGTGGATTGTAAATAGCGAGCTGCATATAACATATTCTCATTTTTTTTTTTGGTTTTGAATAGTTAATTTTTTTTTACTGCGGTAGTGATTTAGTTTTGTCTATTTTCAGATGATGTAAAAATTGATTCATTTTTTACATTAATATCTTAGAATAAAATCCTGGCGTCACATTTCGAGGTCCCCCGCCCATTATTGGCCTCGTACGTATAAAAGGCATATTCTGTAGTTGAATCTGACAGTAACCATTAACGGTGTTTAAAAATTAAAAAAAAACCTTTACAAGATTTAAAAGAAAAAAAAAACGAAAAGAGTACAATTTTCCATTTAAATGTTTTCTACAAAACGGTTCTTGTGTAAATAAATTACTTTAGATATATACAAAAAAAAATCCATCAAATCGAAATAAGTAAACATGTATTTTAATTTTATAAGTTTACTGAGTATCAGTTTAAGACGTGAAGACCAGAATTTTTTTAATGAGATTTGTGGTTTCATCAATATCAAAACAATTTTAAATTTAGAAGAAAAACTGAAGAATATGTTAAAATCTCTACTAACTAAAAGGGTTCTTTGAGGCTTCTCAATGCATTTACATCAGCAAAAAAAAAACTTTTGAGAAGAGCTATTGATGTGCCACATGCCATGTTTGTTAACAAACTCTCCTCCTTCTGCCACGTCATCACATTTAGTAGAGGCTAGACAAAACAAAGTCTACGAAGATGTTTCTTCTCCTACAAATTGTCTCCTCACATTCTCTCCACAACGTTGATGATGACTTTCTGAGTTCTCTTGTCAGTTATTACAAATGATATAAAAGAGGCTCCTCCTCCATTTTCCCTCAGATATGCAGTTTCCTGTTTCATCTCTTTGAAAGACACACAATTCACATGTGTCTACGAGAACCCATCGCCGTTATCCTCAATCGTAGTGTCCCTTTGAATTCTCCTCCATAACACATCATTCAGTCGCTTAATCGATGTACCCTCCCCAGTTTACGTACATATGGGGAAGAGTGGATACGGTTAATGAGTTTCTATCTACATCTTGCCCCGCTTTTGTACTTCTCTTAATCAATCTCATTAATTCGCGTTCTTTGATGATGACCATCGTCCAACACATGTATTTGATATGTATTTGGTGGTCTTAGCGTACACGTTCTTCTCAGAAGGTATGTGCGTTTCTCTCTATCTTAGGTTGTGGTTGCATGTGAATTATTGCTTTAGTTGCGTATATATGTAAGTTATATGTAAGTTACTTCTAGAAAATATAACCAACTACATGGTACACTTCAAAGATCAATTTTGAATTTGTAACTCTTCACATTTGATTATGAAAATTTACTTTTTTTTTTGTTTTATACAAATATAAAACATTATTCGCGCATAATGTGGAGTATCTCTAGTTTAATTGATAAAACTTGATTTTAAAGGTTTCGATTTGTTATTTTTTTATCTTCCTTTTTAGAATTGTTGTCACAGAAAATTGTAATATTTTTTGTCGGTTTAGTTTTGAGGAATATATTTTTTTTCGTATGTATCTTCCTCTATTTTAATATATTTAAGAGGAAAAAAATGAAAAATTGAGAGAGCAAAATCTAACTGAAATTAGACTTGCAATTAGGCGCCCACAGTAAGAAAAGGAAAACCCCAAAAAAGCGTGCGAAGCGTTCTAAATAATACTACCGTTTTAGTTTAGTCGTTTTAGGTACACAGTAAAAACAAGAGACAAGCCACACGCGTCACCTTCTTGTTTAGCCTCTCACCATACTCAAGCTTTTTTTTATCACCATCTTCAGTTTGACGCTCATTGAATTAGTTGAGATTGAAATGGTGTCGATCTCAAGAATAAAATTCATTTTTTCAAGAAAGAGAAAGACTCGATCGATGACTAAAATATTAGTTAGTGTACTATTGCCTTGTCAACGTAGCGGTTAACTAAAGCAAGGGCATTGCTCGTGAGCTTCTTGACGCCATTCACTCGTGAGAAACGTCACCTTTAATGGAGTCATCTTCGTGGAAGTCTTCGAACCCGTCCGTACAAGTATACTCGTAAGTGAGAACTGCGCTAAGCCAAGTCTTGACATTGCTCATCTGCAACCTAAATTACTGGACCGAGCCAGACGCGGAGATAGGATCCTTCATCTGTTTCATCGAGCCTCTCATCTGGTCGGCAGCATCCGTCAGATTCTCGAAGCAGCCTTTGAGGACCGCGGTTTGGTTGTCGCGGTTATAAGCGTTTTGGAGATAAGAGAGAAGATGGAGAGTGTTGTGGAAAGGAAGAGAGATCGCTAAGTGCGAGGCGGTTCGAATCATCGTGGATGGAGTTGGCAAAGGAGGAGAGAGTGGAGAAGCAGAGGTCGGGGTAGAGTGTGGTGTTGCAGGCCGTACGGATGATGGGTGTGGGAGATCAACAGTGAGGAGTGGTGGGAGAAGGGAGAAGAAGAAGAGAAGTAGGAGGATAGGTCTCATCATTGTTAGTACCATTTTGTGATGTGTTTTGGATTGAAGAATCTTCTTCCTTTTGGAGTAATTTATAGGGTTTTGAAATGGCTTTTATTATCCTTTCTATTATTTTAATTAAATAGAGATTATTAAGATAACAAAAAGTTTGGTTGAGTTTGGAGTTTAACTGGAATACTCTGCCAACAATGTGTCTGCATGCATATTTAGTGGGCCGGGCCGTATTTCAATCTAAAAACTTATCATACTAAAAGAAGTTGTAGTTTCTAAAATTTTCTGATTTACATGTGTTGAATAAAACACAAAATGATTTAGCTGATGTGTTAGCTTAATTTTATATTTATTTTTAAAAATTTCGACGATATTTTACAGATTTTAAGTTGAGATTTGAATGATATAAAAAAATTCACCATCAATCAGTTTAGACCGAAAATGTTGACAATTGTATTCTAAAGAAAAGAGCAGAATCTGGTAGAATTGCAGAACTTGGTATAAGTTTTGGTGATTTCTACTCTCTAGCATAATCTCGCATAATAATTTAGAATTTAAACAGTAACGTTTGAATTTAATAGATTTTTATTTGTTGTTTCTCACTGATTTTTTTGGATAAAATAGTGCTGACATCATTGCAGAATCTGGCATAACTTATTTTATACGTTAGCATACCAAATTATATGGTTATTTTCTATAGTAGCTAACCGCATTATTATATTATCTATTATTATTTAGTTTACAAAAATTATATATTTATTAAAATTTTATAATATTTAAATTTAAGAAGTATATTTTATACATTCTATCAGGATGGAAATATATAGTAAAAATTTTGAAATAGAAATATATATATTCGAATAAAAGAATTTCTTTGATGATCTTTTAAAAACCAATAAGTTTAACAGGTGTTGTTATATTATTTATGCTTTATAATTTGAAAATACACTTTCTTTTTTTTTTGGGTCTTTAAAAAACAACTTCTTTTATATGTAATATGTCATTTTTACTTTGTTTGAATTACAAGCCACATGACGTCAAAAAAAAATTACAAGCCACATACACTTTTAATAAATCAAAACACAAGTTCTAAATAATTCACATCAAATAACATTGTTTAATTAGTAAAACGTTTCAACTTTCGACTTGAAGACTTTGAGTTATAGATCTATGATTTTTGTTATGAGAATCGTATTCTTGAGCTTAATTTTCGAATTGACCAACGAAACAAAAGTCTAGAATTAATTACGAGAATGCAATGGTGTGCTTTGTTAAGGAGTTCATGCTTAGTGATAAACTTATTATGACGTACACAAGTGATCAACTTATTATGGTCTCCATATAAAAACAAACGTTTTAAAATTAATTACATATTCGAATACACATACTATTATGAAGTAATAAGAAGGAACAACAAGTCAAAATCTTGACTCCCAAGTAACCAAGATGATTGAATTAGCAAAATCAAATTTATCGAATTAGAAGGAAACATATATGACAAATTATGATCTTTTTACAAAAAAGTTTAGAGATGTTTTCGTAGATCTTTATTAAAATAATAATCGATACTAATTTCTGAATAAAATGAAAGATTTGTTTTATCTCTAAAAGAAAATTTATTTTTATTTTACAAGTATAGATTTTTCTCTATAAATTATTATTAAGTATTGTTGAAGTTATTTTAGTAAATTAATATTGCTTTTTAAAATAAAAATAAAAAGAGGGTATTTTCAAATTTAAAACATAAATAAGGCATTTTTCCAAATTTCTCTATATTACTATATTTTCTCATATTTGCTCCACTTATAGTAACTATTAGTCAAGAATATGACATATTTGACATATTTTTAGTAACTATTAGTCAATGAATATTACATATTCTAGTAACTATTAGTCAATGAATACTACATATTTGATAGTAAAAATATCTGAAAAAATAAAAATACAATCTTTATATACCTTTATAAATTGTAAAATGTCCTTTAAATTATAGTCAAAATTGAAAATTAAACCCTTCTGATCACTCTCGCAAGAGAGCATATAGCAAGGGAATCATATTTGATCCACTTGTAGTAACTATTAGTCACGGAATATTACATATTTGGCATATTTCTAGTAACTATTAGTCGATGAATATTACATATTTGTTAGTAACAATATATGAAAAAACTAAGAATATAATCTTTACATACCTTTATAAATTGTGTAAAATGTCCTTTAAATTATAATCAAAACTGAAAATTAATACAATCCGATTACTCTCTCAAGAGAGCACATATCATCTATAATTTACATAATGAATCCCGGAAATGTCTTCCCCGTCATCCTCCTATCTCTGGCGGTTCCCCGACCAACACTAACTTCCCGGAGCTGACCCCGTACAGTTCATCAGAAAAATATGCACCACATGCCCTATATACAAGCTGCAAGACCCTACTCTCTACCCTCGTTTCTGCACCAAGTTCATGTCTCCTTTCGCAGCCGAGATAGCCGGTGACCTAGGTCGTGCGGCTATCAAATCCGTAGAGCTTGAGGTATCATCAATCGACTACTTGAACAAAATTCAAGCCACCGCCTGCAACTACGGCATATATGTTACAAAAGATTAAAATGGCAATAAATTGTGTGAGCACCACCGCAGTAAACCACCATAACTCGCTTGCTATTTTGAAGTCTGTGGTCCCTAAGCCGGCGGATATGTTGAAGTCAGCATTCAAGGGGACAGTGCTTGATATCTGTTCAGATATGCGCGTAGACATGGACATTGTAGAAAAGTGTGTTGTCTCCTTTGATCCACCTGAGAGTCCTCTTAAAACGAATATTGTTTCCCGTCTCCATGAAATTATTGCACGAGCCATTGTTGCCAAGTGCATTGTCTATTCTTATTCTCAACAATATGAGGGCTTTTAATCAAAGAATTTACTTTGGCTTTATAATTGATGAAAAATTATGACCAAGTCTCGAGAAGTATTCTTAAAGAAACAATTTTTTTTAGTAAAATTTTACAATATATATGTTATGATGATAGGTAAAAAGTATCATATGTGTCTGCTAATTTATGAAATAAAAAAAGAACATATTAAATATATATAAATGAACACTCTTCTTTTTGTCCATCTCACAAATTTATCATTTTTTTAAAGTTGGTTTATACATATCAAGGACTAGTTGTGATTTTTGAACCTTTGCTTAGTTCTGAGCTACGCATAAAACTGGTTTCATTTTAATTTACTTTAAAAACTAATATATATCACGATTTCATATATTTAATATGATAAATCCAGTAAAAATTCAGTAATGATAATAATCTTATACTCGAGATTATGTATTCCTTTGAACTTTGGTTGTTATTTTTACACCAGATGACAAAACAAAATGATTATGTCTTTCAGTTTATATAATCTTTTGATCTTAAACTGTATCCGAACATAACGCAAAGCAAATGTCTAGCTGCATTATAAAATAAAGGCTCCGAGACTCGAAGTTCGAGTGTTGATGTAAGACTGTATGCAAAAGCACGGAAATAGTGGGTTTAAGAATACCATTGTGTAACCCAAATAGAAGTTTTGTTGGTGATTAATCAACGCATTGATTGGCTACGTTAATATGACCCAAAGTTACTAATCAATCGCCCAAAATTCGTGGCGGATTTAAAGACATTGCGTTATCATAATATCCTTGTTGTTACTTTTTTCTGTTCTCTTCTTTTCTTTTGTTCTTTTTTTCTTTGGCTTCTGAGAAAAGAAAATAAAAAGGCTTCGAAAATTACGAGGCGAATACAGTGAGGAGGATCACATGCGTCAGCTCTACACAACAATCCTTTCGGGCTTATTAGTCAAACCCCGTAATCGGTTCGTAGTTCGTACCCATTAATCATCGCCATTCTCGCATGTTACCATGCCAAGTTTTTAAGTTGGATAAAAAATGATTTCATTCATTAATATGTGCGGACATATGTCGCTTTGCTACTAATTTCTATTCACTAATAAATTTATGTTAATGATTCTAAAATTTCCAGCTATCTCATTAATATTTACGACGATTAATTGGAGTTATTAACAGTTTCATGTGCCTTGCACGAGACGCTATTTTTTCGTTATAATTTTTATTTCCATCAAAATATTTCAACAGAATATATCATGTTAACTGTTAACATGATATATGTATTGGTCTATGAATAACTATGAAACACTATAAAAAAATTACAATCATTAAAATCGTTTTAAAATAAGAAAATCATTTTTCAGTTTTTGGAACGATTTTTTTTTTCCATCACAAATGTCTCAATAATATTAAGATAAATCTGAAACAGGTTTAAAAAAATCAGGTTTCCTTTTTCTTTTGAAAATACACATTTATTTGTCTAACTAAGTATAACTTAGTAAAAAAGAACTTGTATGTCGCGCAATTATTTGACGGCAAATTTTGTGAGCCAAAAATGTATCAATTTATTGTTGCATGTCCTTTTGTCGTTGATGAACTATACCATTCTCATTATAAGATAATTGGATTAGACTCTTATATGGTGACAATAAGAATGATCTAAGCCACTAATTAAGGACAGCACATGTATGCAAATTTTTATCAGTTTGAATCACAAAACTAGAGGAATTGTATATCCACATCACCTGCTGTTTTTTCATGATTTCTTAAGAAAATCTTCTCATTGGTTTAAAGAAAACGATAACACCAAACTCACAGTTATTCACTTTTAATCCTATAAGCGATATAATTATATGTAATCAGTTTCTTTTTATAAATTATAACATGCTTAGATGATTGATAATGCTCTTTTTTCTTTACGTTTGTAGAAAACTGTCTTCTTCTTCTTTTTGTTAAATTTTGTAGAGAACTCTTTTGTTTCCATTGTTAAAATTTTATCCTTAAGCACCAATGCTGCCCTGTTTTGTGCCTCATTGGAAATAAATAATTGTTTGTTAAAGAGTTTAAATATGAGCACCAAGAAAAGAGAAGGGATATATATACTTATCAACTCAATGATTTGCATAAACATGAAGAAGAATCTAATCAACTTTCACAAAAAATACTATATCAAAAAAGAAATACTATATAATAATTTCAACCCCCTAATTAACTAAACGCGAGATGTCGTGTCCAAATACACATCACATGACCAAAGTGGATTACAGATATTACAGATTGCAATCGAAGAAATTTGGATCTTAGCTAGGATTTATTACGTTGCTATATATATCGAGTTTTAAGAGGTTCATAATCACAACCACAAGTTTTTCAAAATTTGCAATAGGAAATCGAGTTGTAAAACAAATATAAGTTCGTATCGTGGGGCTAGAGGAATCTTTTTCCATTTGTAGGTCCAAAAAAGCCTGAATTAATGGAAATCAAAAATCAATAGTGATTTACTGTTTATGCCTTGGTTAAAAAGAGTAAAGCAAAAATTTATTAATCACAACACTCCAAAACCACCGAACTGAGAATCACAACACGTGTCACGTGACAATAGGGCGGTGGGTCACATGGTAACATATCGTTAGCAAAAAAAAATCCATATTTCATATCACAGATTTCCAGCTTTTTTTTGGATTATGTCACCGTACCGACGGCGTACCACTCCTTCCACACCGTTATCATTAACACCTCAAACCCTAAACCCGAATCTGAACCCGATAACCCAGTCCTCTCGGTTTTCAACCCGGTCAAGCCAAATTTCGCCTCGGAATCCAAACCCCCCATACCAATCTAACATGGAGCTCCATCCAATTAAAAATATCCACGTGGAGACCATTCATTGGTTCTTCCTCTGGAATCCAAGAGGACCTTTTTTAGTATAAAGAGCCCTCGTTGGTTCTTCCTTTAACAGTCGCTCTCTCGCTAAACAAAGGAGCACAAAAAAAGTGAGAAAATGGCGCCACAATCCCTAATTTTCCCGGTGATTTTGCTCCTCGTCTTTCTGTCATCACCGGCGATTAACGCGGGACACGATTACCGCGACGCTCTCCGTAAAAGCATTATGTTCTTCGAAGGTCAGCGTTCCGGTAAACTTCCTCCAGATCAACGTGTCAGATGGCGCCGTGATTCAGCATTACGCGACGGTTCCACCGCCGGCGTAAGTCTACATTTAAACTTCTCTTTAACTAATTTCCGTCCACCGGCGACATTTCCCCCCTAAGTTTTACTTTCCTATTTTCAGGTGGATTTAACCGGAGGTTACTACGACGCCGGAGATAATGTGAAGTTCGGTTTTCCGATGGCGTTCACAACAACAATGTTATCATGGAGCATAATCGATTTCGGTAGAACCATGGGAACGGAGCTTAAAAACGCCGTGAAAGCCGTTAGGTGGGGAACTGATTACCTCCTTAAAGCTACGGCGATTCCCGGCGTCGTTTTCGTCCAAGTCGGAGATGCTTACTCTGACCATAACTGCTGGGAACGGCCTGAAGATATGGACACACTTCGCACCGTCTACAAAATCGATAGAGCTCATCCTGGTTCTGACGTCGCCGGTGAAACCGCAGCCGCATTAGCCGCAGCTTCAATCGTTTTTAGAAAACGCGATCCTGCTTACTCCAGACGTTTACTAAACCGGGCTACAAGGGTACGTTACTGTCACATTTACGTTAACCATCTCCATCGTTTTGGTTTTGATTTACGCGTGTGCCGGTTCCTCTGTTCTTAGCATTGATTATGGTAATTAATTTTAATATTCTGATTTTTCTTAATGTTTTTAATACGCGCATATAGTTAGCGTTTTGGTTGTGAAATAGTTTCCACATTTATTATTTCTTTGCTAAATAAGTCAAAAGTGCAATTAAATCAGTTATTCTTTTTGCTTGTGAGATAAGAGATTCTTCCATATGCTTGATAATAATTGTTTTTTTAGTACTTTTTTCCATGAATGTTGGCCCATTTCTGTGATTCGTTTACAGAAATATTATTTAGTAAAAGAAATAAATTTGACATTTTTCGGTATTTTTCTTACGTAAATGTACGGTTGAATAAAATATTTTTTCTGACGTAGAGAAGATATATCAAATTCACGGTTGATTGTAACGTGGCGCAGGTATTCGCGTTTGCTAACAGGTATCGCGGCGCGTACAGTAACAGTCTTTACCACGCGGTGTGTCCTTTTTACTGTGATTTCAACGGTTACCAGGTAAAAACAAATCTAGTTATTTTAACCCTACTTTTGGGAATTTTAGTATTATTAGCCGTTGGATGGTTTGATAAATGTTGATTTGACATCTGACGATGGTGCAGGATGAGTTACTGTGGGGTGCGGCGTGGCTACACAAAGCCTCGAGGAAACGAGCGTACAGAGAATTCATTGTGAAGAACGAAGTAGTTCTTAAGGCTGGAGATACAATCAATGAGTTTGGTTGGGATAATAAGCATGCTGGGATTAATGTCTTAATCTCTAAGGTAACCACTTTAATTACGGGTTTAGCTATTCAATTTTTATTATCTCGTTTCTTGTTGATACTTCATCGTTTTTTGGTGCGCACTTATTGTTGATTATAATCATTAGTGTGGAATTAGCGAGGTTTAGGGAAAGAGTGGTGTTTTTTTGTTTGTTTTTAGATTTTTTGCTATGTTTGTTTGGTTGCAAGAGGACTACTAACGTAGAAGAATTAAATTAACATAGGTAGAGGAGAGGTACGACTTATGATCATATAATTGGAAGTGGGGTTATCTAGCTATTTTGGGTTTCCATATTTGCTTCATTTTAAACTAACCGGCTAGGTGTGTGAACCAATCAAAAGGTGGTCATGCTAAAGTCGTGCTTATACAGAAAAGTGAAATGAGATTATTGAGTTAAAGAAGTTAAAATAAGGGGATGGGTGATCAGACGTTGCACATGACATAGGATTGAAAAATGAGATTTTAACCAATTAGAAATGGTCATGTGATGTGGGAGCTAAATCTTAAGGAATGTCTCATTGGACATTCCCCCTTTTTTTGTCCAGTATGTGCTCAACATGCCTCCTAGATTTGGCATCATATATTTTTTAATAATATAACTATACCATATGGAAGCCAGAGGCTCTCACATGGCCCCATGAGCCATGACTACTTGATTCCTGAATGGATTAAAAGTGTGCATTTATGCATACATCTATATACATATAATATTAGAAACTTGATAATCTATGTAAGGTAGGTGAAATGTATATAGAGTATGACTGCCATTTCCTGTTTGCATGTGGTGTATCACATGAGAAATGGATAGAGTATTTTATTATTTAAGTTTATACCAACATTATTATTATTAGTGTTCAGGCCTATTGGGTCAAGTAGGGACTGTAAAAGTGGGAAGGATAAAGAAGTCTTTGTATACTGTTACAAAGCATGTGGCTCAAAGGCTGAGGCAAAAAAAAAAAGTGTCATGTCCTTACCAATTCCCATTCTGCTGCAAAAGCTTAAGTGGGTTTTTTGTTTTGTCATTTCTCAACGGTCTCTTTTGCTACCAAAAAAATTGATTTGTCAAGCCCCTTTCATTATCTTATTTTCACATGGCGCTCTCTGTTCTCTCATTATTCGCTGCCCATTCCTTGATCTTTTCTTTCTTGTTATCCATATTTAATCATATCCATATCCATATCAATATCCATTTTATGTATGTATGTATGAATACATGGGTTTGATAAAGTGTTTTTGTCTTGTTTTTGAAAATAGGAAGTGTTAATGGGAAGAGCAGAATATTTTGAATCTTTCAAGCAAAACGCAGATGGGTTTATTTGTTCTATATTACCTGGAATTTCTCACCCTCAAGTCCAATACTCTCGAGGTAACAAATAAAAAACCATCATTTTTTTTCCTCAGTATCAAAGTACTTTTCCCACATTCACGTGATTTACTTTTGTCTTTTGCTCCATTTCTTTTAATGTTTTATGTTACTTAATAACAGTAATCTTTTTTTTTTGTCTTACTTACACAGGAGGGCTACTAGTGAAGACTGGAGGAAGTAACATGCAACATGTAACATCACTATCTTTCCTCCTACTGGCTTACTCTAATTATCTAAGCCATGCCAAAAAGGTTGTGCCTTGTGGCGAATTAACTGCTTCCCCATCTCTTCTCCGTCAAATTGCCAAACGTCAGGTAACAGACAAAAAAACAGTAATGAGCCCAAATTTATTGGACCAAAACCAACAAACATAGCCGGTTTTGTTTTGCTCTTGGGGACCAAAGTCTTTTGTTTGTGAAAATGTGAACAGGTGGATTACATTCTTGGAGACAATCCCATGGGACTTTCTTACATGGTTGGGTATGGTCAAAGGTTTCCACGTAGGATTCACCATCGTGGTAGCTCGGTGCCTTCTGTTTCAGCTCATCCAAGGCATATAGGGTGTGAGGAAGGGTCACGTTATTTCCTCAGCCCAAATCCTAACCCAAACCTTTTGGTTGGTGCTGTAGTTGGTGGACCTAATGTCACCGACGCTTTTCCTGACTCGAGACCTTACTTCCAGGAGTCTGAGCCCACGACTTACATCAACGCACCACTCGTCGGCCTTCTCGGTTACTTCTCGACTCATTCTTCTTGGCGGTGAGGATCGATGGTCTTATTACTTTATCTACTTAAGAGGTGTGCTGGAAACTCTAGGCCACCCTGAAACCCTTTAAGCGTTATTGCCACTCTTTATTTTCTACTTAATTACCCAAATTGTATTGTAAGCTCGTAATTAGTGAAGAAGAGAAAGAGTTTTGTCGGTGTCAAAACTTATTTTCGCAGCCAGTTACTTAAATTATTTTTATGCAAACTCATGATCATCAAACCAAATTAATAAACATATGGGTTCATTTTTTTTGTCTTAATTAAAACGCTAGAATGAAAAATAAGAGGGAATATGACTAAGACCTTTTAAAAAGTGTGCAGCTAAAACACAAACTATTTCAGAAATCGTTTTATTCTTCAGAAAACATAATTCGTTTCTCCTAAAACCTCCGACGTTACTTCCGTCGTATAGTCGAAACAGTGTTTTACCATAAACCAAAATAAGATAAAAGTAAAACAAAAAAAACAAAAATAACAGTAACTAATAATCAATGAATAATAGTCACACGTTACTAAAATAAAATAAAAAAAACTGTATTAACAACAAAGCAAAATAAGATCAAAGTAAAACTAAAAACATTTAAAAAATTAGAGTTAACCGTCTATGAATAATACACACCTAAACATTCTTAAAATCATAATATATGATAAAAATAATAAATTAATTAATTAAAAAAAACTATGGAAATACTAACGCAAAACAAAAAAAATTATGAAACATAATCGTATACGAGTTTTCACTAACCACTTAAATACTTATACACAATCATAATATTAACTAAGACTACTTCATCAAATATAAATATGATAATACGAATACTAAAAATTAATAAAATAGACAAATAAAATAATTTAAATAAACTATAAAAACAACAAATCACAAAAGATTGTAAAATAAAAAATAACAACACTTAATCATATATGAGGTATTAACAATAAACCAAAATAAGATAAAATGAAACTAAAAAAATTAAAAACAAAAAAAAATAACTAATATTTTATGAATAATACTCCCGCGTTGCTAATATAAATTTTAAAAAATTGTATTAACAACAAAACAAAGTAAAATAAAAATGAAAATAAAAACATAAAAACAAAAAGAATTAGAGTTAACCATCGATAAATAATATGCATCTAAACATTCTTAAATTATATTATTAATTACGAATAATTCATCAAATACACAAAATCATAATACCAACAAATAAATAAATTTAAAAAAACTGAGAAAGCAACAACGTAAAAAAAAAAATACGAGACATATTTTCACCAACCACCAAAATACTCGTACACAATCATAATATTAATTAAACTAATTCATCAAATACAAATATGATAATACCAATAAAATTACATTCAAAAATTGTATTAACAACAAAGCAAATTAAGATAAAAGTGAAAATAAAAAATAAAAACAAAAAACAAGATTTGATCATCATGAATAATACTCCCGCACTACTAAAAACTAAAAAACTAAAAAACTAAAAAACTAAAAAACCTTATTAACAACAAAGCAAAATAAAATAGAAATGAAAATGAAAAAATAAAATAAAAAATAAGACTTAATCATCTATAATATACTACCGCAGGCAAATTCACTAGTATTCATTATAAATAAGAGTATTCACACTTCTTGATATACTACTAGTGGGCCCATTTCGGATTGATTCAGAGTCAAAATTTTAAAGTTTTAAACCGTTAAAAATTGGATATTAATCCAATTAATATCCGATTAATTAGTTAAATTGGATGATTAATCGATTATCCAATTAATTAAACCGACCAGGGTTAAATCGCCACGGCTTTGCATCACCGAGCGTTTGGACGACCGCGTTTTAAAACATATGTGATAATATACAAAAATGTTTGGCAAATAGAATAAATCTTGTTTAGAAATCTGAATTAATTTTGGCATGTTAACACTAATATTTTCCTTTTAATATATAGTAGATTTGATACACATGGTTGGTTCTTTGTTCAACGCATGTATATTTACTAAATTCGATCAATTTTAATGGGATATGCAGGTCTCTGATTGCATATATATTTATTTATTCAAGCAGCAACTTACATTATAACATGTAATGCCCGAAGTTCAGAATTGGTCCAACAAAATTGGTGGTCCAAATTTAGAAAAAAGAATGATCCATTTTATAATTTTATAATTTGCTATAATTTGTGACAAAAGAAAACAAATTTTAAAGTGAAAACAAAAAGTAAACAACCAACTTGAATCGATGAAATGTAAAAAAAATGCTGACGACAATTAGAAGAATTAGAGTGTAGACGTTATTCTGAAAAGAGGATGCTAGATAATTGGAATGCAAACATACACGATTGTGTAGGTTCTAATGAATACGATCTTACAATGAATCTAATTGTTTTTTCTTGGGCCATTAAATTATAATAATTGGAAACCATTAGAACCGTGGCCATACAATAACTAGGAAAAAAATGCGACATTTTTAAAAAAGCTTTGAAAAAACATTATTTAAAAAAAATACCATGGATTTCAAATATTGTTGTCTAAAAGACACTATATATGATAAAATACATTTTGTGGCCCAAAGCTAAGCTTAACCCACCTATTTTGTGGGATGGCCCAGCCCAAGTCAATAGGTATGGTCTATGGAGCTTGCTGGTCATGATGTTTTGTGAAGGAGACGAGTTATTTGTGGAGCGTGTTTCCAAGAATAGCATAGTGATGACTTACTATGCCAAATGCCAAAGTTTGCCTTTCTTTTCTTATTTACATTGTTTAAGCTGCTAACCATATACTCTGGATTGCCCTCATATTCAAGATGCGGCTCGTCGTTACTACATATGCTCCCATTATCAGGCAATAACCCGCCAGCCAATTTGGAAACATCGAACTTGTAGTTTCTGCTTATAAGTTGGAGCATCATACCAACTCTTTCATCATCTTCATCGTCAGACCATTGCAATTTCCGGGGATTCACCGATTTGCCGGTTAAAAATCCAGCGAGAATTGATAGCACATGACACTAGGAAAACCAAATAGACATGAAGAAAGCAGAAGGTATTCAGAGCATGTTTCTTATTAAAAGTGCACACCAGCATAACATTTCTTATATAAAAGCGTGGTATATGGGGCAATGAAATGTTTTTCTTTTAAAATCACACAAATTGTATCACGACCATATATACAAATAACCTATACAGTTTTTAGGGAAACGAATATGAAATAGTTAGAGCAGGGGATATATATAAAACTCACTACATCTGTTTATTACAATTTTTCTAAAACATACGAACTGTTTGTCGTAAATCAAAAACATGGGTTCAATTTTGCATGCAGCACCTAGATGAAATTCCTGAATACACAATTCTCGTTGTATAGTGTTATCCGTGTAAATGTAATGGTGAAAATATGATGATTTAAATAAGAAAACAAACTAATTAACAAGTCTTACCGCCGCTTTCTCATCGACTTTCCAAACTGGGTCCAATTTCTAGGGCTAAGCCTCCATTACAGAATCAGTATCCACCTTCTTCAACATGGAGTTGTTAGTCCTTTGATACTCAACACCGCTTAAATTAAAACTTCTGCCAAATTCTATAATTCTATCATATTTAACTGTTATTATTTAGACTCATCGTTACTTACAACGACAATTTCCCAATAAATGTTTTCTAGTTAAAATTTATAGTAATGAAAGTGATCATATTGTGACTGATTTTAAAACAAGTAACATATATAATGTATTGACAACATAATGATGCTGATCGATCCTGCGATCCCAAGGCTTAAGGCTTTTGCCATCACGTTTAATCGGCAATAGTCCAGTTCATTTCATTCTCAAACATCCAATGGCAGACTTCAATCCGTCCCGGTTTCGACCCGAGAGCTAAGAAAGCCATGTGGTTCGGACTCCATGATGACGTGTCCATGTGACAGATGGCGATTCCGTGGTTGATCTTGGTCTTACTGTTCAACTCCAGAAGATCCACTTCGTAGACCCGAACCTTAGGCAAGGAGTGGCAATAATACAGTAGATGCGGGTACAAACTCTGATGACACGAAACCGCTTTCGTTATATTTCCACCGTTGATTCCGCCTGACTTTTCCAATCACAACCTTCTGCTTTGAACCAGCCGCATTCTCCGTTGTTCGGAGCACCACCTTTCGACCAAGCACCAACGTGGCGAAATCGATCATATCCTCCGCCGAACCAACGCAGCGCTTCATCTCTCCGATGCTCGGAAACCTCTCGCAATTGGTCACTGCGTCGGAGATTATGTTCTCCATCGTCGAATTCTCTCCGGCGTGGAAGATTTCCTTAATCTTTCCGATTTTGTAAACGGAGAAAGGTAATTTCGAGACGATTCTCCGGGGCAAAAACGACCTTTTAGGCATTACATCTTTGATGTCAGGCATAGAAATCACTGTTCTTTCCTTAATCGTCGATTCCCTAAAGAATATACCCGGCGGCACCCACTTATTTACGGTCTGGTCGTACTGACGATTGTAATCTCTGAAACCAGTCCTTTGATCCTTCAAACTCGGTACCAAATTTTGGGCGTAGTGGCTACGGTAACCCATGAACTTGGAGCTCAAATCCGGGAAACAGAAGAGGTTTGCGGCGGAGCAGAAATCCGGTAGATGAGTCGGGAGTGAATTCTCGGCGGCGAGTTTGGTGAAAGTGGCTGATTCGACGGCGTTGAGCGGCGATACCTTGGAGATTAGAAACTCTGATATGAGAGATTCGCCATGGATTTCTTTGTTCCAGTAACGAACCAGCGATTCTTTCGAAGTGAATTGATTCTCCTCCACCGACTTACCGCCGCCAATCAACCGCCCTCCGACGAGAACGTCCTGCATTGATTCAGTTAATAATCAGTTAGCGAAATATCCAACTACCGAATCAAATTCGAGAAACAGAAATAGGAGATTCAAGATTTTGCTTACATTGAAGAGGAAGAACAAGAACGATTGGAAAAGAAGCAAGTGTTTGAGCATTTTTGTTCTAACGAGATCAGAGAAGAGATTGGCGGGTTTGCTGGGTGTGAGAGTCGAATGTGCATATATAGAAGCAGAAAGCCATCACAGATATATTTTGTCGACAACTAAAACCAACACAATCAAATTTTAGAACTAGATTAAGAGCATGTGCATCAAATATATTATTTTAATATAATTTAATAGTTATATTTTAAATTATAAAAAATAAACAAAATTAATCACATGTTAAAAATAGATTTTACAAAGATTCTCAATAGTTAGGACAACCGTTTCTTTATTTTCTTCTTCTTACTTTTCATTTTTTTAAATATATTATTCAGAACCTCGTTAAAAAATTCCTATTCGAAATACTCTAAGAAAAAGATTACGAGATTTTATTTTATTGTTGATAATAAGTTAATAACTGGGTTCAGGTTTGAGAGAGTGTATTGAGGAAATCAATTGTTTTTTAATTTTGGAGTTGGAGAAAGAGATAAAGACTCTGTGGCGATAAAGGCTCGGTGGTGATATTCCACATACTTTCAAGATAGTTTTCAGGGTTTCTGAAATTTTTAATTTTTTTGAACTTAATCAAAATTTTTATATAGAAAAAGTTATTAAAACAGTTTTATCATAGCTATAATGTATAAATAATTAATCAAATAAAATATTAATATATTTTTTAACATTGATTAGTTAGAAATGATAATTTTGATATCGTAAAAGATTTTAAATTCAAAATAAATTATTTTATTAATAAAAAATTGAGTTGGTTATTGTAGTTATTTCCTAAAAAGATAGTACGTTAGCTTAGACAAAATTTTCTAATAATAATTCTGAAGGAGATGCTTCATTAGTTGATAAAGAACGATTATTGTCCTTTTGCATATCGGCATATCCTCTGTCTCATATGTATACAAATCATCATTTTCTCTTCTTGTCCTCTCGTGCCCCCACCCATTTTTGCGACGTGAACTACAACTTCAATAATTCACGAGTTTACTGTTTTGGCTAATTTTAGTCCGTTTGTGTTTGTATTCTTTCATGAAATAATGGATTTATAACCCTAATATATATATATGTATGTAATTGTGTATGTATACCAAATCGAATTCATAAAATAAAGGGTTCATTATTTGCCTTAATGAAAAAGGCTAAATTGAAAACAAAAATATTGTTAAAACCATTCCCATTCTTACTGTAGACGTGGTTTGGATATCAGCCCATTTGATAGGCCTATGTAAGTGTGTGTGTTTTATCTGGGCTATATTGGTCTGCCCCATTAGCCCGTTAGTTTTTGTTTTCCCTCAAGCCCATTAAGTTTGATGAACTACATTTTCAGAAAAATGCAAAAATAGTTCTCTTTCATATATTTGTGATATCTAACTGCTATAGCATAGTAGTTTAATTACAATGTGACAAAACGATTGAGTTTTGTGTGTATGTGTATTTCCAAGATATTAGAATCAGCTCTAAGTCTAACTTCAAATTTTCTGTTTATTTTTAATAGCGATGTTACATTACAGAGAATTTATATGATTATAACCAGTGGAAGATTGATACATATATCTTTTCAATCCACAAACCGTAAAAGGAAGAAATAAACTCAGGGTTTATCTTTAAAATGTGTTTTGAAACGTAGGAGTAGGACATTTATATATTTGGATGATTTATGCTAAATTGTTTATCAGAGATATTCATGCCTAGTCCCCATGTACTTGTCTTGTGAACAAGACATTTCCACGGCAAAGCCTAAAATAACAAGTTTTATGTTCACACAAACCTTGAAGATAATACAAGTTTAGTTCATATTTTGGCTAACGGCGAAAGCCAGTTTGCGTGTTGTTGTCACTTGTCACTTGTCGGAGGAAAAAAAAGGACATTTAATAAAGTGAAAGCTATGTTATCGGAACAAAAAAATTTTTATAACGTTATATCCCTCATTTGTTTTTTGGACCACCATTATAAATTTATAACTACTTTCAAACGTCAACAAAACTTGAACAATGGACATAGAACATATAGGACCAAACCAAAACACCAGTAGTCCATTTACATTTTATAGCATTAATTAAATCGTTCTCTAAACCAGTAGATGAATGAGACACAACAAACCTTGCTTTCTTCAAAACTTCTATGAAAATATAGTAAAGGGATACAAAAATATTAAAACAATATTGAAATTGATTAGATTAATCAAATTCTGTGACAAAAAAAAGGATTAATCAAATTCTTCACAAACATGTTGTTTAGTTGTTTATACTCGTGATATCGGTGTATCATTATATCTTGGTTCAAATCTTTATAATGCATATTGTTGACAAAAAAAATTAACTAAATGAAAAAGATGAAAAACACATTATAATCTTAATATTCTTTATATACATTTATATTTTCCTTTTAGATGTTTAGTTTGTCATTAATTTGCTTGGATTAAATAGGACATGGTGTAAAAATTATTTCAAAAATTTGATGAATGATTTTTTATCATGAAAGTTATAATGACCTTTTTATCTTAAGTATAAAAGTAATTGCTTTTCAAAACTATATTCTTGCAATATATGTATAGTGAAAAATTCATGTTGACCACCAAAAAAGAAAAGGGTTGAATGCTTTTCTCATTACGACTAAAAGATAGAGGGGGAGAAATAAAACAGTTGATAATATGAAGCAAAATCTATTTATTTTATCAATAACATGCAATATACGATTTTATATCCATAAAATGACACAAATACATCAATAGACGAAACTACCAAAAGCAAAGTATCTTTTATAAAGTAAAGTAAAGAGAATCGGTGAAAATGAATTTTAGGGATCATAAATATACCAATTCATGAAACAGTCTAAACATAAACGGACTAAAATTAACCAATACAATACACGCGTGAATTTTGAAGTGGTAGTTCAAGTTGCACAAATTGGTGGGGGCATGAAAAGACAAGAAGCGTAAATGATGGTATATATATATATCAGAGAGGATATGAAAAAATGAGAAGAAGAGGATCGTTCTTATCCACTCATAAAGGAGAACGTGTTTTTTATGATGAATTTAGAGGTTGCTCTTCGTGTCTTCTTCTCTTACCGAACTTTGCCTCGCAGCATTTCCTCCAGAATTATTAATTTCCATCCATAATTTGTCTGCCTCCATAATTAAAAATATCTTAAAGATTTTTCCACTGTGAAGAGAACATCTATGTTTTGTAAATCAACCTCGGAGCTAACTCTGGTTCACTATGCAATCTTAAGCTTTGCTTTAAAGATGAACACATTCCAAATGTTAAACAAACTTACTATTTTTGTTTTTGTTTTAAGTTGCACTTACATTACATGCATTATTAGATGACGAATCCAATTTATTCGTATTATATATTAATTAGTACACACAAATAATAATAATAATAATAATAATAATAAAGATAATAATAGAGATTGTTATTTAACCTCTTGACAGACACGACAAACATATATATATATATATATATATATATATCTATTAGTGCTTAAAGGGTCATAAAGTAATCCCTACAATAACAGACCAAAGCATTACGTTACAATGCTCAAATACAGGGCGTAACGCCTTGTCCCGAGCATAAAAATATATAAATGGTAGCTATAATTATAATCTATAATGATTAAAATTACAAATTACCATCGTAAAAGAAAACCTCATAGAGGTTAAAAAAAAGGGAAGAAGAAGTAGATTTTTAGGTAGGAGAAGTAGAAGAATAATTCATTCCACTTGATTCTCCCATCGACAAATCAAGAAGCATCTTCTTGTATGGCATTGCACTCATAAGCCTACACCAAAAAAACATCAAATCTTTTAGATTCATTCAACTTCTCATCAATCATTAGATTCAAAAACTCAAGTTTCTATACAAAGTCAAACCTCTCTTTGCGCTTCTCCAAGAACCGAGCCAAAGATGCTTTCCGAGCTTGAGGAACTGGAAATTAACAACTTTTGCGTTTAGAAAAATATGATATGAGGGATGTAAAAAACGAAAATCTTGAATGTTTGGTTTCATATTATATACCTGAAGGAATCATGCTACCAGGAGCTGCATTGAATGATTGGATCATACTCATTGGATTAGTCGTAGCAACGGGTTTGTCTCTACACCTAGAAAAACTATCAGCGTGAGTAGCAGAACTAGATGAAGCAGCAGCAGCAACAACGTTATGGATTTGTTTTCCATAAACTCTTTCAACTTCTCGAACCGGTTGTTGTTTCCTCAAGCTGCTCTCTCCGGCACATAACATGATGGCTTGAGCCTACTCACATATCATCAAAAGCCTTATTTTAGAATATATCAATGATGTGAAAATGTAATGATGATGAATCTTGATTATATATATATACCTTATTGGGAGATATGTCATTAAAGACGCTAACAGTTCCCTCATAGAAGATTGTTAGCTGAGGAAGTGATCCTGAGGAAGCCATTCTGTTTCCGCAAAAACGCATAACAGAATCAGAAATATGAAAAGATCGGTTTTAATTTATTGAAAAATATTATCGAAAATTTACCGTGGAACAAGAGAAGAATGAGTTAAAGGAACTGATCCGCCTAGTAAAAGTGGCGATGCGTTCTGAAACGCACCGCTAAATTGGTCTCTGCGGAAAACGCTGGCCACAGAAGCTGATCCCCACTGGTATGCTCTTGGAAATGGCTTAGCCTCCTGAAACGTCAACATCTTTACACTTTGAATCACTAACTAAAAAAAGCCGTTTGCATAGGAATTATCCAAACGCCAAACGCCAAACGCCACAAATTTTTAAATTCTTTTTTTCCTAACTTTGCGGCTGGCAAACAACACAACAAGCTCTTAACTCGTACTTATCCACAACAACTTAAAAAAAAAAAAACCGTTAATGATTGGTCACACACACAAAATGACATTTCTAGAAAACTTCTGGAACTAGAAACATTTTTTTAGGAGGGAAATTTTTTAATTAAAGATACAGTAGTATTAAACCAATAATTAGATCAACAAATCAAGAAGGATTCTCAGATTTGTTAGGATTATACTAAAAGAGATTTTGAATCGAATTTTAAGATGAACGAAACCTGGAAATCTGCAGCAGGCATGAAATTTGAAGTAGCAAAAACCTTTGCCTTTCCCCATTCTCTTGCTGCCTTGTAACTAAACCCTAAAGTATCAAAAAAAGTTATCGATATCAAATTACTCATATAAGATCCAATTGTCACTTTTATACATGACTAAATGGAATCTTCTTAATGATGCTTTAAAAAAAGTTTTGGAATCTAAAAACTATATTAAAAAATATAATAACCTGCTTTATACGGCTATGCTAAACTGATCTCCTCTTTAAACATTTAAAAAACAAGAACTGGAGACAAGAATACACAGAGAGAAGAACACAAACCTTGTTCTCCGACAGCATCATCGTTAACCTCACGTTTAACGTTACACAGATACTGCTTGTCGCTCAAACCCAGAAAATCTCTTTCCATTGCTAACCAAATCAATAGAGGAACAACTTACTTCTCTCTGTGTTTGTGTCCAAACATTTAAATTTAAACAGAAACTGAACAAACAAGTGGGAATCCACAAGGGAAGGTTTCGTTTTGGTAATGTAGCAGACACTTTTAGAGAAGTTAATTACACACACATTGGTCTTCGGTTTTTAAAGGCTTGCTTGATTAAAGCATGTGGGAACTTTTTTCACCGGGAACAAACGGTTGCTACTACCGATTAGACAGGTTAATTCCCACGTGTTTTAATTCTTTTTCTGTTTTGTTAATTTTTTTTGCTTTCTGGGTACGTTACATCAGTCGGCGGTTCTGATTTAATGCATATTATTTATTTTAAAATGGTTAATCCCACTAAACTACACAAAGTTAAGGGGGAAAAAGGTAATTTAAACGTATAAAGAAAAAAAAAAAGGAAATGAGAAGAGGTGAATTATAATGGTTATTGGATATTTTCTTCGTGAACTCATACACATGTAAAATGTGTGGTTGCTTTTCTTATGCAACGGTTTGCTAATTATCACATCATTTTTTTTTCTTTCTTTGAAAAGTATGCAATGTTTCAACTAAAAATAAATGATGAGGGTCATGAGGTGGATTACAATTAGCCACGACTCACGAGGATGCTCAATGTGCTGAAATAAGTTTACTTTGCTTATCTAAGTCCCATTAGTATGTTTTTGGCCCAACATACATAAACACAGTCCACTAGATTGGCTAAACGCTGTGAAGTCTTCTCTTGAGTTTTCACTTTTCACAAACTAAAATTTTCCTTGCACCAACGAAAGTAAATCTTGATATCAAACCCGACCTTGAAAAACTTGAGTGAAAATTTTAAAAACACAGTGGGAGTGTTGGACTCGGACCAAACTCAAATACAATTGAGCCTATTTATTTTTGGGCCGAGTCAGATGTTACTGCTATATCATATTACTGACTCACCGACATATACCCTTGAAAGATAGAGAACTCGTAAAATCAAGGTGTTAGTTCAAGCTTTACGACATTGATGTTGATGCGATTGAGCTAAGATCAGAGATAGAACCAGTAGTCAAGTTAGGGTATAGAGGATTTTAACCTGACATATAGTTTTTCTTACTCTATATGCCCATTTCATAACCCGTGGATAGTTTTGAAATATAATAGTGCTATATCATATTAAAATTTGATAATATTTTTCTCTTATTCGTCATTTTCAAACAAATGTATGTCATTTATTAGTATAATGTATAAAATAAGAACCAGGTTTATGTGGATTCTATGATCGATTGTACATCCAGAATTTCGGAAAAGTAAAAAATATGGAAAACAGTCAGACGTTAGTTGGTCTTTCAATTTCTTAAAACCATTTGGTAATCAACTTACAACTTTAGTCTATCATTTTAATTATTAAAGCACGTTAGGCCAAGTCTTCAATTGAATTCTTTAGACAATATGAGAATATAAAATGATGAAGAAGATTAAAAGATTCGTTCAGACATCCACAATAGGAACGAGAAGAATTATTGTGTTTTGTATCTTCATCCTATTTTTCTGTTTACTATGTTCCATTATTCTCGACACCCTCCATTACCTTCACGTGTGTTTAGTAAAAGAAGATTAAACCTTCTTCATTTTTCGGTTAAAAAGATTAAACCTTGTTGAGTTGATACTATTTTTATTTAGAATTGACGAAAAATGGCAATTGTATGCCAAATCGAATGTTGCATTCACATCCAAGAAGAAGATACCGCTTTGGCCCTATATAAGTCCGACAATAATAAAAAAGTCGATTGGAAAAGACAATCATATTAATACTAATATACTATAACTACAGCTTATGACAGAGAGGGTAACAAAAAAACTAAATTACAAAAATACAACTAGCAGTGTGTCTCGGCTCGAGTTGTTCATCTTTCCCACTTTGTTCTTTCATTTAAAAGATTTCTCATCTGAAAAATGCATAGACAGAGTAATTTAGATTTTATCGGTAAAAGAAACAAAGAAAAACTAAAACTAAATTAGAAAATACCTTGTAATTTTCTACATTGCTTTCCAATAAAACCGAGAAACACAACGAGCAAGACGATTAAGGCGACGATTCCTATTATTATGGCTAATGTTTTCCCCACGCCTTTATCATCCTTCTTTCCTTCTGCCAAATAAACGAATCCATTATAAAACTATCCACCTCAATCTTTTTTTTTGTTTTTATTAAAGTCTAATATTTATAGCTTGAAAAAAACTTACAAGTTCAAACTCACATAATATATAATTCCAGTAATTCAGCACTTTGACATGGTTATAACTAAAGATTTTTTTATGTGTGAATACGACATTTTATTAATACTAACTAAAATAAATAAAGGAAGACTGACCAAAGTTTGGGGTCTGACGCGCATGACTACCACCGAAACTGAAACGCGCGTAACATTTCGACAAGTAAACATATCCCCCCTTAGCCATCCCACAATCAGATCTGAGCCGTTCGATTGCATCAGACAAGCAACCTTGACACTGTGCGGGACTTAGATCCTCCGTGCACTGAGCCACACCCTGCATATCCCCGTTCGCTCCACTCCTAAAGGGCCCATCTCCGGAACCTAAAGAACCGATGCCGTCATTAACTCTGGTCAACGCATACTGGTCGTCAAATCCAATCGCTTGGGCACATTTTTTGAGGATCAACGATTTGTCCTGAACACCAAAGAACGAAACGTTGTCGTATCGGACCATACAACTCTCCATCTGTAAGTAACCGGAGTAGGAGTACGAACAAAGGGTTCCGACTTGTGCGACGGCACGTGATACGCACGTCGAGCAAGAGGCTGGATCGAGGTCGCCGCGGCATTGGAAAAGGCCGTATACGGTAACGCCACGTTCAGGCTTCATGCCGGAGCCGTTGGGAACGGTGAAGTTAGCGTAGCGGCTGAGTACGGTGGAGCTGACGAAGGAAGAGAGGAGAGAGTTGAGATTGGTCTCGTAGCCGGAGGCAGGTGAGAATTTCGCCGGAGAGCAAACGGCGTATATGTAATTGTCCGTGGCGGTAGAGGAAGATGGGTCCATTAGGATGATGGCGACGAGGAGGAAAAAGAGAAAGGTCGTCTTTGTCTTGAACATGTTTACTTCTTTTGAGAGATAGAGAAAGAGAAATGATTTGGTGAAATCGAAGTTGAAGAAGAGCGAAGATTTTGCTTTAAAGAGAATTAACGTAAAGAAGGGAGTAACTTATGTATTGTTGTTTCCATGTTGCATGCTTTTTTCTTTCTTTCTTTTTTTTGGTTAGGGATTACTAAAATACTTCGATTTTTTCTCCGTTCAGACTGATTTTTTATATTTTTAATGTGGAATTTGTCAATGTGCGTCTATTTAATGTCCATCACAATTTTATTTATGTTAAGTGGAATATATTTTTACTCATTTGAATTCTGTTTTGATTTTTGACAGTGACTTGTGTGAATTCTTTAGCTTCAATCGTTATTAATTACTATTTAACTTACTTATCCTATAAGCCACTAATTAAGAAGGCAATTACATAAATGAGTTTCTTTAGGTCCCCAGTTTTCTAATTCTAATAGTATGGTGGTCCGCTCCGGAGACATATAATGGCGGAATTTCCATGAAATTGATATCAATTTACATCTTCACATATATATAATCGCGAAAATATATGATTTTGTGTGTGTGTTGAATTTGCACTCCACTTGGATATAAGTCTCTCAATCTTGTTTTTTTCTTTTTCATATTCTCGGTCTAGTTGTCCTTTACCGGATGATAGCTAGGAAGAAGCTTCTCGCATTCTGTATATATCATAATCATATATGTATATATAAATTGACTATAGTGAGTTTATGAATGAACGACTATATATGGAAAGGGATCTTGGCGTGCTGGTCGGGATTTAATACACCTTGATATATAATATATGTACGTTGGTATCATCTTTTCATTTTTATTAATATAATGAGTCAACAGGTAACTAACTAAGCTCCCAACGTCAAAGTTTAGTTACGCAACCGGTAAAGTTTCGTTATTCACATATCTTGAGTTGTTAATTTATAGTTGGTTGTCATGTCCCGAATCTCCTTTCAGGTTGAATTGCTTAATGCATTCCAAGACCATTGAATGGACTGGCAGATCATATTGCTGATAATTCACATTTTATTTAACATTATTATGTACCAAATGGCATTGTCCATATCTTTCTTGTTTTACATGAGGATTATGTTCTCTCACCAAGATGTTTAATCTCATCGTTCAAGTTCCAACCAAAACATTACAATACAGACTTGCGAATTATGGTTGAGAATCTTGAGATGTCTTAAAGAGTTGTAAACTTGTAATAAGACATCTCGTCTTTATTGTTTTTGATAAATTAATTACAACATGCTCGTAGTGCCTTTTCACGCTACACACATGTTGGTACATAAACTATACAGGGAAACATTTATGATACTATAACATTGCTAATTACAAGCGAAACAATGAAAACAATACATCAATACAAGAGTAATCATTTTGTCAATAAGGGATCTATCCAATTCAGTTATGAAGTTGAAATAATAACCAACTAATTAAGAAAATATAGTTGAGAGCAGAAAGTTCTGGTAATTACATGGTGGGATTGATCAATCATTTTACTTTCCACAATATTTTATTTTCACGTAACATAAGAAGAAAAAGAAATATCAAAGAAAAGTACAGCTAAACAAAGACTGGATAAAGTTTGAAAAGGAAATTAGAAGTTGTATCATATATTAACAAATAGGCCTTTATTAAAAAAATCAATAATAATCATATATTAAAACGAACATGGCCCTACCAAAAATAATAGAGACTTTTATTTGAATTTATGAACTCTTCTTATTTTACACACAGCTTTAGTATCTACAGAGAGTTCCAACATTACAAATTCGAAATTCCATTGTTAGAGCACATCCATTGGTTAAGAATCCCACTAAGTATCTAAAAAATAAAATATAATTAATTTAAGAATTCCACTACCATTAACCAAGAACTCTACTATTATTTTCACTAAAAAATTTTAAGAACCGTCTCTTATAGTTCTCAATTAAGAACCTCTTACATTTTTTCTCATATTAATTTTTTTATTTTTATTATTTTAAAACTTAAAAAACCCATCTAAGAAACTCTAACAGAGATGGTCTTACTTTAAATTAGGATATTTGATTTAAATTTTGGTTGCGTTTCGGTTCATAATTTTCTTTGTTTTCCCAGATTATAATACCCAATATAAAACATTGTTTCATATAGATGGTTTGGTAAGGTTTTGATTTTGATTAAGATTCATTTTAAATCAAATATATCTTAGTTTTCAAACAGGTTTAGATTTTAGATCATTATTTTCTTTGGTTGACCGGAAAAAAAAGAATGATCTTTTTTTTTAATTGGATATTAAATTTGGATTATAAAAATGAATCTATTTAACTATATATTAAGAATCATATTCGATTTTTCTATTTAACTTAAATTTATGCAGAGACTAAGGGAGCTTGGTGAGTAATTTCGTGATTGACTTGTAATATAAGTCAATACGCCATTGGTCCATTTCTTCAAAATAATAATAAAAATTCGCATTGCCGCACAGAGTTTCCTTGAATTTAGACTAACCTAATACAGTTGACTTCTTCGTCAATTCCAAAAGGAAAACGTTTCTTGGAAAATTTGTGGATATCTTTCAAAATTAAAATTAATGGAGACATCTAATATATCTGCTATTGATTGATTTAAGAAAATCTATACAGCTAACAAAACACAACTAGGATCGTCTTATGTTTTTTACATTCAAAACTTCCATTTCAATTTAGAGGCTAGAGATAATCTGGAGTCTGTACAAAAGAAAATAAAAATGTTCAATAAGAAGAATTCAAAAGTTATATTACAAAATGGAAAGTTCGATTCCCCTCTGTTTTACTTTTCTTCTTCTCAAAGTCTGCCTATTTTCACATGAATACATTCAATACAAGATCAGATATAATTATGATTTTTCACCTTTTCTCTTCTCACGCATTAATGATTGGATCTGTTTACAATTGCACCAAGTAAAAATCTGATTTTTTTTTAAGTCTTGTTGATTTTATGATACTCGTTTACAATTGTTGTTATAAATTCGAGCAGATCGTATGCATTACCATTATATTCTGGAAGTTTAAATTAATCAGTGCCATAGATGAAAGTGTATTAGTTATGGATTAAGACATAAACTGTCACCATCTAATTATTTTGAGGAATAAAGAGTTTAAATATCACGGACTATCCCTTTAAACAAAAGTTTAGCTATATTTCTTGACATTAAAACCAATTTTTTTTTAGCTATATAAAAAGGGGACCAGAAGAATGTAACATTACACATGCTAGACTAGACACCATAAACATATGTATGTCCTATCATCTTCTTCTTCTTCTTCTTCTTTTTTTCATGTATAGTGTGTAATTTCAATCAAATTCTTAGGTAATATTTGATGTATCATATACAACTTTATTAAATTTAATCCAAGGTTTGCAAGCAAACTGCAATGTATATTTTATGGTAGGAACGTAACAATGGAATCTTCACCACCTTTCATCTACTCTGCCCTCATAATTCAAAATATTGGGAATTTTTCAAATAGTGTGAGAACTCTATGCAATAGTCTCTTATTAACCATACTCTTCGAAATATATTGAATTTTTTCACTCCGGAAAACCTGTTTTTAGAGGCGGACGTGAGGTTCAGTGAAATGAAGCGAGTGCCCTATGCTCTGTTCAAAAACAATGTAAAATTAGAATATATCTAAAATTAACTAAAAATATCTTTTTTTTTTTATGATTGTGCCCATGTAAAAAAAACTTCTAGATTCTCGCTTTCATCAATATCTCTCTTGATTATTACTTTGGTCGTATAAACTCTATATCTTAAGTGTGGATACGCTCATATCTTCTCGGTTTCATGTGAAGTCTTCCAAAAAGAAGTTTCACCCTTTTTGTTCTTGTTCATTTCTTTGGTAATAAAACTAACATTAAAACCAAAGACAAAAACTTCATTAAATTTCCCACGAAGCACATGTTTTCTTGTTTCTTTGCACCCATCAAATTATTCATTGGCTATAATCTTATCCCGATTGAATGTATAGCACGTCAATAATGTTTGTGTACCTTTAAAATTTTAATCTTTGAGTTGGGCTTGCTATCTAAAATCACAGATCATATGGAGTTCAATCCTTTATTTTCTTAAATCGGCCCAAATTTATACTGACCAAGGCCACCTGTATTAAATAAGTCCGTAAGATCTTTCTCTTGTGAAAGCCCGTAAGTCTGGTTTCACTATTAGAGCTGTTAAATCTTTAGCACTCGGTGAAAGGTTACCAATTAACTGTAACAATATTAAATTTTCAAATTACCGGCCGAGTTTTTCTGCTGAGACCCATGTTTATGAACAAAAAAGCGAATCCCGTCCACATCCGATTGCTCTAAATCATGTTCTTGTGTTTTGTTTGTTTTATCATGATCCAACAGTGAAATTATTAAAAAAATATATCAAAGATCTTGATAAGACCATAAGATCCACACACACACACAGAAGACAAAAGATGACTAATTAATACAAATCTATTTATAGATAATACAAGATTGACTAAGACCTTTTTGGTCGAACTAAAGATTTTTCAAGAGCGTACCTTGAAATGTCTCTGAAGGATAAACGATACCATCTTTGTTTGTGTCGAAGAAGGCGACATGTCTCTGTAAGAAATTATCTTCCTCTGGAACAAATTTCACTCCTAAAACCACCACACAAAACGTTTAAAGTTCGATTTAATGATACAGATGCGTAATTACTAATTACAAGTATGAGATTAAGAAGGAAGAATGTGGGAAAGAATGAGTACAGGTGGAAACTGAGGAAGCCATGATCGGAGAGAAAAAGCCATACACAAAGATTGGGATTCCATTCATATCAAAGGAACTGAACGTGCCTGAGAAGGAGGTAACAGAGTTGCTTGTGTCACTGATACTCGACAGCCGATTCAATGGGCACATTGACGAAATGAACCGTTACTTGCTGAGAGGTGACAGTGCTAATGGAAGGAAGTTGCATAAGGCAGTTGATAAATGGAACAGTCAACTCTGGTTTCTTTCTCTTAGTATCACCAACCGAGTCTGTTCCTTGACAACTTTATTTTGTTAGTTGATAATTCATATAGGTGCATAAACAGAAAATATCATAAACTGTATTATCATTTACGCACATATCTGCCTTGGTTCGTGTGTACTAACTGTTAGAAGTGATATGAGTGATTAATTTTTTTTTATATCGACTCTCATCGCAAACTCTTATCAAATGGGTTTTCTTAGTGTAATTTCATGTGTACATGAACTTGGTTTCAAAGTAATAAATAAAGCCATATGCTAAAAAGTAAAAATAAATTAAACCCATGCTACAAAATAAAATTTTATTATATTATTTCATCTCTGGTGGCAACAATAATTTGCAGTTTACAAGTTCTTATTCCTAAAGCTATAAAATAAGACAATACAAATTTGTATAACTATATCCAAAACTAAGAGCCTATGAATGTCGCATCTAACGTATAATCTACCTCATCTCTACACACATCCTCATGGATGCGTCATATTCCCAAAGACCTTTCATCATTTGGCGTTCCAGTTTCTTCAGTCTCCCACTGATCCAGTTGTTGTGTAGAATGAAGCAATGCTTCTTCTCGCACTCTGCTCGGACATCGTTCTTTAACCATAGATCTCTGTAAGCTCCGTTCGGGAATAGCTCTCTGTCCAAGAACTGAACGGTCAGATTTGTCTTTGGTTCAAGACATCTATTATCTCACAACCGATAAGTTCCACCTTCTCCGCATAAAATGTCGTAGAAGCTAGGCTGCTCAGATAGACCAGAGGTTGCTGCATGCTTCACCACTTTCTCCATTGCTGTTATCGTCGGGCCATCAGAACGTGAGAAGTAGAATCCTGAGTTCAATTCATTTAGTATCTACATCGCTCAAAAGGACGTTATAGCCTAGCTTAAATATCTTCAAAACTATTCTTGACTTAACTTTGGTCACTTTCTGAAAACACTTTGATCCGAAGTGACAGTCATTGAAGCTGATGTTCTTTGGAGCGTATGGATCAATGAAAACTGGCAGACCCTGTTATAAAGAACACGATACCAACTGATTATAAACTTTCTATTGATCCTATGATCAGTCAATGTAGTAAGGAGAAGCAAGACTATTTATACCTGCAAGATCGAAAACCAATAAGTTTCTTCATCAAGGGCACAGACTAAGAAATTTGGAACTTCGAGGTGGCGTAACCTGCAGGCCCAACTCATAAGCATGTCCTTATAGCTGTACCCAGCAATTGAAAGAACAACAGTTCTGTTCTTGTCTGCGACTAATGGGAGAAGAGACTCCAGGTCAAAAGGAAACTTCAATAGTGGCACTAACTCATCTTTCTGCACAAGATCTATTTTCAAGCTTCGCAATTTAGTTCTACTGATACAAGCTGAGATCTTCTCTCGTGTTCGAAATCCTAAACTCTTTCCTTTCGGTATGGACAGATCAATGGAACTATCTGAAGCACTAACAAACATATAGCGCTTGTTGCATTTCAAAAGCTTAGGTAGAGTATAAGACTTGAACAACAGTGACCCGTAGAGCTGCCCGAGATGAGAGTTTCCAATATATTCCCAGTTTCTTGTTTTGAGGTATGAGACATTACCACTCCTATTGTACATCTTCTCTGCATTGCCTAGGAAAAAGCTTGAAATGGTCGAAGTGGCATCAAACACAAACCTTCTTTTACATGAGATAGCTTCGTTAATGATCCATTGATTGTGAGTTCCTCTTTGATACAAAAAAGGTGGAAGCACTCCGCAGTGCAAGGGCAGTTCAACGTTGTTCCATGCCATAGTCACTTTGGCTTCACTAGAATTTGATTGCCAACTCCGCAAACTTATCATCTTCTGCAACTGTAAACACGATGAACAACACAATCAAAGCTTGATTAGCGGAGGATCAGATCAGATCAGAACATTATTAACAAATACAATAGTTTCCTTCTTCATACCTCTCCAAATCTCACTCCTTTTCCATTGTCCTGACGCCAGAAATGTCCTGATTCGTCCCAATGGAAAGGGAAACAGGAAATATACACTGATGAAGAAACGAGAAGCCAATCACGATCAAGCTCGTGAGCGTAATTTAAAGCAGAAACGAAATCTGGCAGTAGAACAGTCTCTGGATCCATTAGAACAGCTATATCAGATTTATAAGCTTCAATTCTCGCCACCATAGAGTGTAGAAATGGATTGCCAAGAAACCTAACAGTTGAAACAAAAACGAGATGTCACATGTTCCAAAACTTTCCATTGATTAATCTACTATTGAAAATACTCAAAGGCAAGAACTTGTGAGTACTTCAAATCACTACAAATAAACAAAATGGAGTGGGAATACAAGAGCTTACGTGAAATCAATGGTGGAATCAAGAAGAAGACGAGAACCAAATTTGTCGGTGAAGGAAGAAGCAGAAGAAGAAGGGTTGTGTTGAGTGAATTAAAGAATTGTGATTTGGGAAGACAAAGCGAGCCATGAACGAAGAGCCAGTAAAGCTTGGCTATTTTCTTCAAAAGAGGAGCCATAGAGAGCAGTGAAAATGGTGATTCTTGGAGCAGCAGTTGAATCGCTAGTGTGTCTGAATGGGACATTGAGTAGAGAAGGAGATAGAAGCTGAGTGCCATAAAAGGAGAGAGCAATTAGGAGAAACCCAGCTAGCCAAACAGACAACAGCCCAGCTCGAAGACCCTGTAAGATTTCATCTAATTAAAGTCAAAAACTTTTTGAGAAATTGAAACACAAGATCGAGAAAGAAGTTGAGAGATGTAAAAGAGAATAAAACCTTAAGCTTCATGGAAAATTCAAGGAAGAATTGAGGAATGAGGAATGAGGAAAAAGGAAAAAGAAAATTAGAAGCAAAAAATGGAGCTTTAACGGAAAAAGGAAGAAAGTGGAGGAATACCAAAATCCTAGAGAAGCTTATGAAGCGGAAAGACGGCGGGAGGAAAGGAAGAAGAAGAAGACATGTGAACGCTTCTCGTCATCTTCAAGAAATTGTTTTCATTTTTTAACATCTCTTCTTGTTCCAAAGTAAACGACTTTGATTGCATCACTCAGTCACTGTTTTGACATTTGACTTCAGATACTGTGTCACTAAAACTTTTCTCTGGTCACAAACTCTACGCCAGAGTCCCAGAGGGACTTTCTTTAACTAGTTTATAATATAAAATAAATTCACATAATACGATTTTATATGAATGTGGAACCTAACAACCATATGGAGGATAAGACATAGATTTGATCATCCAATGTTTCAGAGACAAAACAATCAACAAACAAAATTACATAAGAAAGCTTCACCAACCAATAATATAGTCAAACAAGTCAACTAAGAGCAAGCAGTCAAAAATCTTCGGACATTTTCTAACAAAGAGCTGTTTACAATGCACTATTTTGCTCACAAACCGGTGGCCTTATAAGTTGTTTGTTATATCGATGTGGTCCAGTACATTACCCCCAACCCGATGGTTGATCCATCATGCACATCCAAAACCACCAAGTCTCTGCGCAGCATTGTCCTGGATACTGTCGGTGACCAGTTTTGCTGGAGTGTTCATTAATCCCAATGCCGCCTGCGCGAGGATCTGGATCTTGACCGCTTTGACCTGTAGAGCAAATCAGATTTGAGTTTCATTGAATAAGTAGGAGATAGCGCACAAGTCTTCTTTTTTTGTATTTTTTGGTTAAATCCAGCTTTATCCACCTGTTAGGACTAAAAGAACATCTGAAATTTGGAATGCATACCTGGATTTCTCATGAGAAGAGTAGAGAGTAGTATGCTTGTGCTGAGAATTCTTGTTATGTGGTGACCGCGAAGAAACATGTCTATACAATCAAAACATATATGATACTTTCCGTGGTGAGTTTCATACTACCTACTCCAATCGGCTTACCCATTTGTTCTTTGTCAAACTTTTTCCTTACAAAACTTCTTTAACTTCACAGAGTCTAGAGCAAGTATATATATATACTAACAAACATATAGAAACACCAGTGATCTCATAATGCTCATAGTTTAAAAAATGCTACCTTCTTTTGGACCTTCCGGGAGATGGTGATCTATTCCTTCTTCTTGAAGAAGACTTCCTGAAGAAAGACAAAAAGTTCGTTAGCATTAGAGAAAAAAGTGCAAAAGACAAAAAGCAAAGCAGAACACTATTGCCACCTTCTTGAATCATCAGAGGATTCATCACTGGATGGAGAAGAATGTTTTCTTCTGGACCTCACTGGAGATGGCGATACATTCCTTCTAATTGAACGGGATTTCCTGGAGAAATTTTTTTAAAAAAAAACACTGGGAATATTGAGAAATAGCACTAGACAAAAGAAGCGGAAAGATAAACTTATTGTAGAACATTCTAAGCCACCTTATTGAATCATCAGAAGATCCATTACTGGTTGGAGAACGTCTTCTTTTGTCCTTGCTCGAGTCTTTCCTGTGTCTTGACCTTTCTTCTTCCTTTTCCTTTTCCTTCTCCCTTTTTTTACCCCGGTCTTCCTTAGAACTTGTTCTGTGAGGCTTCTCTGCATCCCTTGAGTCCTTCTTTACATGGAGATCATTAGATTTTTTATTTGATTCAAAGCCTTTAACTTTCTCAGCTGACTCTATGTCGTCCTGATTCATTCTATCTTTTGAACCATTCTGAGAATTTACCTTCTTTTTTCCAGTTTTCGTTTCATCTGTTCTACTTCTATTCCTACTCACATCGTCGCTCAAGTCTTTCCCATAACTTTTAATACTATCCTGACGAAGGTTGCAATCTGATTTCAAGCCAGAATTCTTCCTGTGAGGTTCATCTAGTATTGCATCTTTACCACTATCAGTTCTGTCAGGAGGGTTTGTTCTGCTTCCTGAAGTATCATCATCAAGCCCAGAGCTGGCGCTTACATCAGATATTTTAATACTACCTGCCTCATCATCTTTTCTTCTGGAGCCTAGCATCTGAGAATATTCCTCCAAGGCTGACTTACTGCTCTTGCCGGAATTATCATCGACGTCAACTTCTGGAGCCAATTTCGCAGTGGCCATTGCTTCGGGTTCAGGAAATTTCGCAGTCCTTAGCTGCTGACTAACATCGTTTCTTGACCACATGCCTAGACTTTCAACTCCATCAGTTCCATCAGCATTCACATTAGAAGCCACATCAGTATCAGTATCATCATCATCAGAGGCATAGCTAGCAAGACCTAGCACATCTGCTGGAGAGCCAGAGCTAGCTTTTTTATTTCCACCTTCTATTGAGACCAAAATCTTGGCCGAAGCCTTGTGCCGTGGATCAGCTGCCGAGGGAAGAGACGATGACGATTTTTGATTGTGCTGAACACTGTCATCTGAAGCAATGATGAATAGCACAGTATAACAAGATGGTAGATTCAGTAATTATTCCACAGATTAGTAACATAAACTAAATCTTGGAGACCACAACAAACCTTTAGGAATTGCTTCATCTTCATTAATGATTTTGGTTGCAATTTCATCAAATAATTCATCTGTAACCTGCTCAAAACAAATATGTTAACAACTGCAGAAAGGTGTTTATAGACCAACCACCCAATTTCTATCATGCCACTTACCTTAAGAAGAACTTCAGTCAAGATACGCTTTATCTCCATGTTAATTGCTGTGGTTCTAGCTGCATCCATCTCATCCTACATGAAGTAAACCATGCATTTTCGTGATGGTGTTGAATCAAAATTTAAGTTCCAAGGGAGCTTAAATCGTCAATTAAAACAAGGAATAAACAGTGTTAAAAGTTGCAAGGAACCTCATCCTCCTCTTCTTCTTCATCAGAGGATTTAGAGGGGCTTTTTTGGTCACGTTGATCAGTTTTCTCGGGAGGTTTATAAAGTACATCAGCGTCCATATATTCTCTCTCCTCAAAACTCCCTGAAGAAGGCCTTCCAAGATCTGCTTTTTTCTTCAACAATTCTTCTTTGAGCCAGTTAGGTACAGGAGCCTGGAAACCACCTTATTAGCCAGAGTTCATTGAAGGTACTGAACTCCTCAAAGAACAACTCATTATTACCTTTTTAGGAGGGACAGATGAGGCTGCATATGAGTCGTCCATGAATGCTGTAACAGGGTGAATAGGCGGCTTTGTCCCATAAGCATAAGGGGGTCCAACAGGCTGGAGATTTGGTGGAAGAAACCTTCCATATGGAGGCATGGTATGACCCGAAACAGGAGGCATAGCCATAGATGAGTTATGCTGCAAAGAAAGTAAGCATCAAACTTGCCTTCACCGAACTAATTCAAAGACAAAAGATAACCAAACAGCATTAGAGTACCTGAGGTATGGACAGTACTGATGAAGGGATTGGAGGATAGACTCCTCCGGCTGCGGTATGAAGCGGCCATGCATTGGGAACACTAGCATAATCAGAATTCTCTGTGGAAGCAAACTGTAAAGGCTGATCACTAAGGTTACTAGGTGGAGCAGCTGTTTGATCTCCATAAGCATATTGCATTTGCTGCTCTGCACGAACAGGTCCCCCACCATCAGGCACTGGTATCTGCACCTCATGTTGTGTCGCATTTCCAGACTCTTCTATACCTGCAAACAAAGTAACAAGTTTAAGTTCTGGAGGTTTTTCACAGCTTAACAAATGTTACCAATCTTTAGACCAACAAAAATGAGAAACAGCGGCACACTGTTTAGGGATTACTATGATCAGTAATGGCTAATCTATTCCTAGGATATATGGGTTGTTCTGGCGAGCAAATACCCATATATTACATAGCACATTACTATGCACATGATATTTATCATGAACTTAGGACAGGGAAACTTTGAAGACACTCTGCGGTATTTCAAGTTACAAGGAAACCTTGACTAGGAGCTATAATGATGTTCTAAGTAAATGGTTACCTGCAACCGAAGAATAACTATAAGGTACCTCCTGCTGATGAATTGCTGAACTGGTAGGCAAGTTTTCTTGATGAGAAAATCCAGTAGGAGAACCTCCAGGAAAACTTTCGTTTCCAGTTGCATAATTCGG
Source organism: Cardamine chenopodiifolia (assembly GCA_963922655.1). Lineage (NCBI taxonomy): Eukaryota > Viridiplantae > Streptophyta > Magnoliopsida > Brassicales > Brassicaceae > Cardamine > Cardamine chenopodiifolia. Next base: position 14,131,999 of record OZ000476.1, on the reverse strand, counting down.
ATATCTCTCCGGCTGTGTTGTGGGTGGAACTGGAAACTGCTGCTGATAGCTTACTCCTGGAACTGCCTGTTGATGAACATCTTGATAGCCATGAGTAGGATACTGCTGGTAGACTTGTCCAGTAGGAGTCGGTGCAGATTGCGATTGCTGCTCCTCGTTTGCTGCTGCCCATTCTCTGGCTTTCACTGCCCAATCCTCGACGTTACTATCAGCTGCCATCACGAGTATAGTCAGAACCTGAACCCTAAATATTCACTTAGATGACAATTAAGAAACCAAACCTTGAGAGGTCTGACCTTGGTGATACCCCCAATTTGGATTGCTCCATTCCTAATACGCAAAATCAAAATCAAATCTAAATAACAGTTCGACAAGGGGAAAAACAAAACACAGGATAATCCAACGACGGAGTAACCTGATTAGCCTGAGGGTATGGCGGAGGACGAGGCGGTCCAGTAGGTGAGAGAAACTGACGGTTACCATTGGCGCCGGCGCTGAATGGCGGCTGGTGAGACGGAGGTGGCCCCCACTGTTGCGGAGGTGGAGGTGGTGGCAATGGAGAGTGAGGGTTATGAAATTGGTTGGAATACCATGCAGGAGGACCACCGGGCTGCGTTGGAGGAGGCACCGGTGGTCCCGCCGGATGTTGATAGTATTGGTGGTAAGGATCCGTCTGAGGTGGTGGTCCAGACGGCGGTCTCATGTACGGCGGCGGAGGCTTGTACGCGTCCATTAGCAGCAAGTTTTTGAGTCGTTGATTCTTGACTCTTGCGTTTTGAGATCGCGGCTTGTTCTCGAATTGATTTAGACCGAATTATCTTAGAAACTGCGGGTCGTTCATTAAGCTTTGGTGCCGTTATAAGAAGCATCGAAACGTCATGTAGTTTACACTAACAATAAGTAAATGACATGATTTGTGTGTACGAGTATGATATAAGAATTATCTTCTTTTTTTTTTTGTCATCAGATATAAGAATTATCTACGTTACACCTTTACACAAATTTTCCATCATTATAGATTGTCATGACCATTCAAAAACATAATCATGACTAATCATGAACAGTTTCGCATGTGTAAAGCTTAGAGGATCAATCATACGACAACATCGGCTTGTCTCTTCGTCAATCTCGCGTACAAGCCATCTTTGCTCAAAAGCTCTTTGTGATTTACCATCTGTCTTGTGGACAAATGTAACAGTAAAGATCAATAGTTTCATGAATTCATTAAAACTGGTAAGAGAGTGGCTTATCTCAACAACTCTTCCACTGTCCATAGCCACTATTCTATACGCAGCCTGAACTGCAGAAAGTCTGAAGGACAAGAATGTTAAAAATGTCATAAATCGATAATCGGAACACATGTAAAAATCGAATTTGTGTAAGAAAAATAAACCTGTGTGCTATCACTATGACGCTTCTCTTTGTTGCTGAGTCGCTTCCAATAGAACGAAGAACGCCCTGGAAAAACAAAGGTTTAAGAATTCTCGTATTCAAGTAATTTTCGCTTTTTGCCACTAGAAGGGTTACCTTAACGTTGTATTCACTTTCTGCATCAAGTGCACTTGTGGCTTCATCAAGGATGAGAATTCTGGGATCTCTGAGGATGGCACGAGCAATGGCAATCCGTTGTTTCTGCCCTCCGCTGAGTAGATCATCATCAACCACTGTATCGTAACCATTGGGAAGTGCTGTGATGAATTCATGTGCATAGGCTTGTTTTGCTACTTGATGTTCGAACAGATGTCTGTGCGGAAGAGTTTTGGTTCCTATTTCATCGTAACAAGCTTTAGATTGAAAAGTGGAATTCGTCAAACTCTATTTGACTTTAGTAGTAGAAATGCGAGGAGAACCTGCCCCACGTATCCGATTTTTTGCCTCAGCCACTTGACATCTAGCTCTTGCAAAGGAACCCCATCGAGTAGAATCTAATTTCAAAGAGAGCCTTTAGGAAGGAAGGCATAAAGGGTTATTCTACAGGTTTGATAACCTACCTGACCGCTTTTTGGTTCATACAGTTGCAGCAAAAGATTAACCAGTGTGCTTTTGCCACTGCCACTTAGACCAACCTAAACATAACAGATTTGCTCACAAATCACTTCCGGTAAATTGAAAACAGTGGCATCGTTGGACTATTTTGAGATATATATTGCGATTGCCACCACTTCACCAGGCTGGAAGGAAATGTTTACGTTTTGAAGCACCGCCACCTGAGAGATTGACATGATATTATTGTTTAGACAAACTGAAATATGAGGCCCCATACAATCAGTACCATAAACAGGACTGGTTTTCTTTTTATAATGTGTGTGCATAAATACTAATATAATAAACAAAATTGTAAAATGGTGCAAATGCACAACAATAAGTTTGGCCATTAATTTGCAAGCACATGGGTTCAAAATAGTAAGTCAAAATCTGAATGATTTATGAATCTGTGCCATACGGGTAAACATAATAAAATTGCTGATTTCACTAATAAGAAAATTATGGTTGGAATTTAACACAAAAAAAACGAAAGGTAGAGGGAAAAGGTTAGATTTCCCAGGTTTAAACACATGAATGCAGTCATACCTCCTCTCTTGAAGGGTAGCAGAACGACAGATCTACAAACTCGATATGTCCCGTTAGTCGCTGCAGTCTTTTTCCTGCAGAACAATTTATAAATAAAATTAATAACATGGTAGAGCGTAGCAGTCTCTGTAAGCCTCTAGGTAGGAAGTCCAAAGTGATTACTCTAGGTGGTTCACCCTAACTCAAGCTTTCATCAATCTCACAAATGGTCAGCATGTTTCTAAAATATAGTGCTCTTTGCCAAAAAACTGAACCTTGCCTTTTGATATGAATTGATCACTTGGCTTGAGATCCATCATTTGGAAGACCTTTTCACTTGCTCCAACAGATTGCATCAAAGACGATAAATTATCTCCCACCCACCATGTAGCATAGATTAACCACTCCACTATACAACAGAAACTTTGTCAGCTGCTCTGCTGTTATTTTACCAGCTAAGATAGACATTCCTCCAATCAAGACAGCAATAATCTATAAAAAAACAAATGACGGATCCTGTCACATACTTAACATGCATAACACCATCTTTAAGAACCACAAATTATTGATCCTTCCCAAGAACATTAAAAGAGAGATGTTAAGCAAAGCAGGGTTATATTTGAGGAACCTGAGTTGCATGGTAAAGAGTGTTGAAGCTCCAATTCCAAATACCATATGCAGCACTCTGTCTCAAACTTACATCTGCCATTTTCTGAAGCCAGTGGTTGTACCTTTCCACCACAGAAGAGGAGAAAATCCATGTCAAAAAGTAACTTGGTTGTGACAGAACTTGTTCTTGAAACAGATTACCGATATCGCAAAAGTTTCACCAGATAAAAAAATCACGAAATGGAGAGACTTTCAAGGGTTTCATGGAATCAGATTGCATCTTTTAAGCTCTTGCTTCTCTTTCCCATATACACGAACAGTTCCCATTAAGGAATATGTCTCTTGCGCGACCTTGAATATCAGAGAGCAGTTATAAGCCAAAGAATCCATAGCATAAAAGACATATATTAAGCTCAAGTTTTTGAAAGAAAAAAGATAATGAGTTCTTGAACAATTTACATCATTTGCAGAAGCTGTGATCTCCTGAATTAGCTTTGCTGTCTTCTTTTGGTACCTACAACATGACCGGTTGTAACTTTACTTTCTGCCCTCAGTCATAAGAACACTAGGCTTAAGTATCAGTTGCAGCTGCCCAGTGTACTATCTTTTAGTCTTTACAGATTACTATTCTTAGTCAAAGGGAAACACGTAACAGTCAAAACTCACATCCCATAAAAGAACATACCCGCTGCCAAAGTACAGCAAATAACCAATGTGCACAGCCAAGGGTTTTAGACAGGGTCAGCAAATAAATCAATGCCCCTGTACCCTAAAAGAAAGAAGGTAAACATACATTCAGAATTCAACCCTGCACAAAACACACTTCACACGAGATGGCAATTATATTGTTTAGCAGAAGACCTGAAGAACATTGCGAAATATCATGTTCACATCATTTCCGATGACCCTCAAAACTTGCTGACAGTCTGATCCAAGTCTGCTTGTCAAGTCACCAACAGTTTGAGAGTCGAAAAATGATATATCCTGATGCACAATCCAACCAATTTAGTGAGGGTAAATTAAAGATAAACATGAGCTAACAAGATTCCAAAATGATGCCCAGATAGAAACTTTCAGGACCTGGAGGAGAAGAGTGGAGTATAGTGTTTCCCTCATTCGTTTCACCTACAGAGTAGAGTGAGACCCATCATATCATGCTCCGAGAGGGTAAAAATTCCGGAGAAGGTTAAAACCACAGACAAAAAAAAGTTCCTAAGTAAACTCACAAGTATCATGTTTGCGATCCCAAAGAAGGATCCACGTATGCCACTGGAATTATGAGTTGAAGAAAGAGTTGAGTGAGGAGCTCCACAATATCAATAGCTGGAAAATTTTCGTAAAAGAATCTTAAAAAAGAGCAAGTTGGTCAGACAGCACCATCTAATTCAACTATAGAGACAAGATCTTGACCTGCAAATACCTGAAGTGACACACAGAATAATCAAGAGCTTGACATTTCGATGAAACACAGTGATATCACCACTTTGTGCTGAGAAGATCGAAGCTGTTAAAAAATGTGGAATAGTTATCTCTGAAAGCTGTAAATAAGTAGAGAAAGCATATAAGAAAAGGTAGATTCTGATTTCTAATTATCTCAGTATATGATCATCGAGCAGCAATAATGCATACTTATCAAACTAGAGCCAATCACAAAACACGGAATTAAGGAAAAATCACGCACCTCAGCTACGATAAGAGTCGAAAAAGCGGCGAAGATAACCCAACGATCCTTAGCCACAAGTTCCCACATCCGACTTAACGCACGCCAAACAGTCACTGGCTTAGCCATGAATCTACTATCAACCTCATCTGAGAATCTTCACCAGCTTCCTCCTGGTAATATCGTTCGGAGGAAATCAATACATTGCCGAATTTTCTCAGGAAGTGAAACATTATCTCCTTCTCCTTCATAATATTCAGCATTTTCCACTACTGCTCCATTCACCGTCGAGCAATTAATTAAAGCTAACCGGTAATTTCTACTGGAAGATTGAAGAGAGAAAGACAATTTCGATATTCTAACGACTCGGAGATTCTTCTTTCTAATGTTGTCACTGGTAACAATAACGGAACAGCGGTGAAGAGAGACGCGGATGGGGCGGCTCGTGCAGCCGACTACTTGCAGAAACATTTGATAGGCGGACTAAAGATGAAGAAGTTTCAGCTCCTTCCAAGCTTTCCTTGGTTCATATGAATTCAGAAGAAGAGAAATTGAAACGTTTCGTTTCGAAAATTGAAGAAGAAGACGCCACGTAAGGAAGGAAGCTTCGTGTCAACCAAAATAATCTACAAATCCGAGATGGGACCCACCGCGATCCACCACCGATTTCATGAGCCACAAAGGTAACAAACAACACCGGCGCGTGAGAAGGTTCAATCATGTGGTGGTATATCTCTCTTCCACCATACGAAGAAGAGTCCATGAGCCAGAACCCAGAAGGTGACACCGGCGCGTGGGAAAATTTAATCACGTGGTAGATCTCTCTTTCCTCTACGCTGTCGTTTTAATTCCACACGCTCAAAATGTGTAATATTCAATTTGGACCTATATTATTTGGCCCATTAATGAATTTCGTAAACCCTAGAGGGCAAGATAGGAAATGAAAACCTCATCGTCTTTATAAATCTGTGAACTTCTGCAGAAGCCCTAGCCGCAGCAGACGAGTGTTGCAGATCGGCGAAAATGACGACCAGATTCAAGAAGAACAGGAAGAAGAGAGGTCACGTCAGCGCCGGACATGGTCGTATCGGAAAGCACCGTAAGCATCCCGGAGGTCGTGGTAACGCCGGAGGTATGCATCACCACAGAATCCTCTTCGACAAGTACCATCCAGGTTACTTCGGTAAAGTTGGTATGAGGTATTTCCACAAGCTGAGGAACAAGTTCTTCTGCCCAATCGTTAACCTTGACAAGCTCTGGTCACTCGTCCCTGAAGATGTGAAGGCGAAATCAACCAAAGACAATGTTCCGTTGATCGATGTTACACAGCATGGTTTCTTCAAGGTTTTGGGGAAAGGTCATTTGCCTGAGAACAAGCCTTTTGTGGTGAAGGCGAAGCTTATTTCGAAGACTGCTGAGAAGAAGATCAAGGAGGCTGGTGGTGCTGTTGTGCTCACTGCCTAGGTTAGGTGAATTTAATTCCTTATCCTGCTGGACTTGTTATCTTCATTGTTATTTTGGATTTCGAATGAGAGATCTCTATTTAAATTTAGTAGTATATGAACCTTTGTTGGATTTTTATTAATGATGTTATTCCGAATTCATATTTGGTTTGACATGTGTCGTTCCATAATTTTGTTAGCTTAGAATTTGCGTCAGGATCCTTGATTTGAATATTACTCGTCATGGGGTTTTGGGATTGATACACACATACGTATGCATTGTTCTTGTCGGAATTTGAATTGAGTCTGACAAAATGATCGCTAAATATTATCAAATTCGATTGTCATCGAAAGCAGTAATTGTTCATCTCGCTTAGAGTCTCTTTGATGTCTATCATCAGCGTGTGGGAGTAATTGTTGAGTCGTTATATAAGTGAAGCAGGATTTTATCAGTTATTTGTGGGTGAATTAGATATGTATTTTGCATAATAAATTAGTAATCGCGTTAGATTGTGGAAATGCATTCAGAAATTCCCAAGTACTTTGAATATGAACAGAAATTTAGAAAGAATATATAATCGTGTTATGATATTCTACCATTTTATAGTTAAGCTTGTTGAGTGAAGCTTGACTATTGTTTTTTATAATAAATCGTGTTTTGATGTTGTACCATTTTATAGATTCAAATTCGATATTTAAGCAAATGTTGATGAAATCATAATTTGATCCCTCGATCTAAAACAAAGTTGGGTAGAAGGTGTTTAGAGTTATCTTAGGCTTATATTACTTTTGAAATTATTGGGACTACTTGTATGCAAACAAGTTAACAAGTTTTTAAAGACCTCACTCATTGCTTTCATGAATCTGCTCGCAATTTTTAATTTTCATTTTTTGGGATTTGAGAATTCAGTTAGACACGACTCAGTGACGAACTTAAACCCAAACTTGTTACAAGTTTCAGCATTTTTTGTTAATCGACCATATGAATCAAATTTGTTCATATTTTACTGAATCATGGTCAAACTGTAAGTTGAGTTACGGACATGTGAATAACCAATGATTTGACCAAACTGTGATCGAAAGATAGAGTCAGGGAGTAGATGGTAGAGCACGCCAGTTATTGGCTTGATGTATGGCATGATCACGAACAGGTGCAGAAAGCTGTTGGTGTATAACTTCCTTAACGTGACTCGCAGCCGTTTCGCCACCACGTTCTGCCAGTTCTAAGTACAGTACAGACTTTAACATCGCCCCTTCCTGCATCATCCCAGTTCTAAGTACAGCTCCATCTTTGTTTCAAGATATAGTCATATAGATATGTCCATACTTTCACAAGCTTTGTTGAATTGAGGTGAGACAAAAGAATGCTTACAGAAAATAGAGTAAGGCCGTGTTCAAACTGAGCTTTACTATGGCCGTGATCAGCTGCTCGTTTCATCCATTTTCTCGCCACCTTAAGGTTTTGGGGTAAGCCTTCTCCAACCGAGTAACAAAGCGAAATGTTATACATTACTCGTACATATCCACCTTCTGCTGCCTTTAGGTACCATCTAGTCTGTCAAAAATAGAAAAAAAAAAAAACAAATATTTATAACACAAACTTTATAGAAAGATGATAAAGACATAAACTGAACATTAAGCACATGTCCAAACATTCTCAGTATCAATTTGCACTGTGTGTATGCAGCCATCAATATACAAAGATACAACTTTCAAATTATCTACAAATATTTTATAGAATCTTGACTAGGAGTATGAAGAAGAAGGCACATACAGGTTCTAGCAGATTGGTTTGCACGACTCGGCCTTGGTGGAACAAAGAGCTAACTGATACTGAGCTCGAATATAACCATTCTCTGCAGATTGTTTCAACCATTTCATTGCTTCCATCGGATTTGTAGGTTGAACTGCAGATACAAGCAAACCAAATTGCTCAGAAAATGCTCCACCAATTAGGTCAATCCAAATTCTAGATATCACAATTCAGAAAATACTGAATTGCAAGTTAAAATCAAATCAGTCACAGCCATGGAACTTAAAGTCTACCTTGTATCAAGAAAAACACTCTTTTCTGAATGTTCCTGGGACTAAGGAAGAGACTCTTCATCAATCGGAGGCTTTGTCATAAGCAAAAGTAAAGGCAAAACTCTTGATCAATCAGAGTCTTCCCCTGCTTCAGAAGAAACTCTGCAGCAACGGCTACCTGCAACACAAAGCAAACGTGGTGAGAAATGTACGATGTACACGACAAAGACATCTAACAGATTTGATTCCTTGCCAGCAGAAACCGAGTGTTAAAGCATCACAGGTGGCAGATTGATCCGAAATCCTTATCATCACACGCTCCATTCTTATCTTCTTAATTTGTTGTATCAATTCTGTATCAAGTCTATAAAAGGACTGTGTAATCGAAAATAATAAGAATGAGAGAGATAACTCACTAAAGCTTCTTCTTTAAAACTCTTTCACCTTGAAGATAAGAAATCCCCAAATTACATTAACCAACAGCATCACCAAGCTCAGCAGCTCTCCGGTATAAACTCACCGGTTTACCTTTCTCTCCCGTTTCCCAATACACAAGTCCGGCGTCAACCATAGCGAGCGTGGATCCACGCGCGGCTCCTCTCAGGAACGAATCAAAAGCTTTCTCTAGGTTCGCTCCCACACCTCCTCGACCGTGTTTGAAACGTTTCCCCCATCGAAGCAATACCATTGATTCCCTCAATGGCTGAAGCGCGTCTCTCCACGATTTGCAAACCGACGACGCCGCTTGAACGGCGCCGCGATTTTCATTAGTATATCAAATGGAAGCATCGAGAATTTCCAACGACCTTATTTGATGGAGAAGGTGAATAAGAAGACCTTGTGCTTGACTTCGCCGTTGCTCTACGTTTTTCCTTATCGTAAAATTTTAAAAACGATAAGGAGGTGAATCGAGATCCTTCAGATCTACAAGGCCACGTTGCCTGCTTCATCTTCTCCGGCGAAAGATCACCGTCGATTTCCTCGTGACTCAAAAGAACGGTAAGTAAACGATTCGCTTTGTCTTTTGCTTTTCTTTTCTTCTGTTTTTTTCCGCGTATTGTACTTTTTTTGTTATGTGGTTATTAGATGAGAGAGAGAGTTAATCTACGAGATGAGAGTTAGACACGTGGAATACTCGAACCGCCAAGAAAATTTGTATAAGATGACAAAACAATTATTTATGTTACACTGTTCACCTAAATAATTATACTTACGTAAACTGATTCGTCCAAATGGTACTTCTAGTATTAAAAATTTTGTAGGATAGTGTCATCTTTGGTATGAGTAATAGCGCAACTTGTAACAAATTTTGTTTGACTAATCAATTTGGAGAAAAGGTTTGATCACTACAACATGTGCGTCGGAGTTTGGAAAGTTTTCGTGTTGTTGTTGGGTTTGTTGGTTTTTTCATGGTGAATCCATCTTTTTCTCTGGCTTCGAACTGCACCGGGATCGTCACTTTAAGCAACTTTCCTGGAAAATCCATGCTGTGATCCGACAAAACTGAATAGAAAACTCAACAAGGAAATGAAAATCTCACACTTTGAACTAAACAAAGAAAGAAAGAAATGATTAATTATTTGATAAAAGAAAAAGGAATTGATGAAGAAACGTTTAGGCGGGAAAGGTTGTTTATTGTGATTTCTCGGAAAAAAAATGGAAGAGTCTTATTTTTTCTCGGAAAATGAAAAAAGAAGAAAAGATTTGGGTTTTAGCCTTTTAGGACTTCTCTAGTTTCTCTGCTTGAAGCTTTGACGAGAAAATACCAAAAAAGAGGAGGCAAAGGAGAAAAAAAAGGAGTGGAATTTGATATGGTGGGACTATTTTCCCTTTCTTCTTATAATAATTAATAATTTAATATAACTGTAATTACTTTTATATTAGTAAAATAATTTTACATACAAAAGTTATTCAAAGGATAAGTACTAAAATTATTTAATTCTATCTCTTATAAAATTTAATAAATATACTCTTGACGGTGAAAGACCGATCATATATATTGAAGGGAAAATATTTGCGTATAAAACAACTCACTATCATGATGTATCATGTCTATCCCTTAGTTTTTTAATGTGAAAACTAGGACTAATTTTGAAAATCTAGAGCACCGAATGATCAGATAATTTTTTTTTTTACCAAAATAATAATTATGATTAATATTTTTTAAATGTTTTTACAAAGGTCACATTAAGCTAAGCTTTTTATATCTTGAGTACTGTTTTTTTCTGAGTTCAATGTAAATTTTGATATGAAATGAAGAAATCTAACTTATTAGAGGTTAACCAGATGAAATTTTTTTGAGGTATTTACTAACCAGATGAAATTAACATGATTTGTTTTGTGTGTTATGTTTCCGATATATATACAAAGGTTTTTAAAGAGCACAAGAAGAGTTTTACAGAGTAGGACCAGTAGTTATAGCTTTTTAAGAGTGTAAGTTATCTCCGTACTGAGACATGAACTCATCGTTGAACTTCTTGAAACTTTCCATAATCTCTGGCATTTCTTCTTCTGCAGGCAGAATCGTTGTCCTCAAATGAAACACCCTGAAACAGGCAAACAAAGTGAGCTCAAAAACGTTGCAAGAACATGAAAATGTTGTGTTGAGTCGCAGAGTTTTCATTCACCCTTCTTTTTGTCCAAATCCAGAGCCTGGAACTGTGGAGATTCCTGTAGCTTCTAAGAGCTTAAGGCAGTAGAAAACGTCCGGGACTTTTCCGGCTTGTTTTGCTGCTTGGATTGCTTTCAACGGCAATTTTATTTGAGGAAACGAATACATAGCACCTTCTGTAAAATTACAGACGACATTTTTGCAGCTGTTGAACCCATCAGTCATCATCCTTGCTCTTCTTCTCAGTGATTCTAGTATTCCCTTGCTGTTTAATATAAGGTCCAAGTGAAGTTCTGAGATCTTGATCATTCATCAAAGCATGTTTATTTAGAGTAGAACATATAACGATATATAGATACCTTTCCCGAACGAATCGATCATAAGAAATGTCTCCAGGCTTTGGTGGGCTAACCATTAAACCCATCTGCACAGAAACAAAATCATCGGTTTCCGAGGGTAAATCATTCTATCACCACCAATTGCTAAGAAACTCAGAAGTGCTTACAAATATCTGCGCAGAGACATTGGGACTCAGAACTATGGATGCAACCTTGTATATCTCCTCAACGGTCTGCATTACCAGAAATTATAAAAGTCTTGGAATCACTTGAACTACAAATAATAAAACAATTAAGTTCAAAATCAAGACGGTCGAGTACAAACCCTGGGAGGGATATTTGTCATCTCAAAGTAACCACCTCGTTGCCCACATTCGCCCCAGTATCCTTTGGAAACGGTATGGAAAGATATGAGCTGAACTTCCTTGCTGATGTGTGTTCCCATATCCATCAAAACCTTTACAACATTCATGATAAAGTGAAGGTGACCAATCATGCAGAAGTTCCAGAGATCGATGATCACAAAGAAAATGCATAGGCTAATTTTGGTACCTTCTTGGAACTGATAAAGGGGCGCTCATCTTGGTATATGTTTTGCTGATAAACTTCGTCTCCAAGAAGAACCAATCTCTCATCACAACAAAATCGCAGTATCTCTCTTAAGTTAGCTTCGCTAAGACACTGGCCAGTTGGGTTTCCGGGGTTAATAATCACCATTGCCCTTACCTGCATTAACCATATTTCAAAAAGAAAAAAAAAATTAGAACAGAGAAGTAAGATGTCATAAAAAAAACTCTGCATCAACAGTTTCGAGAAGAATAGTGGAAGAATACTAACTGTTATTCCTTGAGAGCGAGCCTGAGCAACAGATTGCTGAAGGTTGTTAACATCAAGTCCCCAGTTTTCAGACTCTTCAAGATAGTAGGGGACAAGAGTGCCACCTAAGAGAGATATGGTAGCTGAGTAGAGTGGATATTGTGGAACTGGAACCAGAATCTGCAAACCAAGAAAACTTGTGAACCAGATGCTACTGAAAACCAAGCCTAAATCCATAACATTTTCCACAAATCTGAATTCTAAGCCATCAAGTAAAATCTCATATACAGTACATGTGGGATCATAACATACAGTCCAATTGTGATGCCCGAATTGAAATGAGCCAATTCATCGTAAAACCAAACGAAATGGCTCAACATCCATGTGCAAAAAATTTAGATAAAGGAACAAGCGAGTTAAGGTTCATTACTCCGTCTTTCTGACCGCGTATGATACAATTCAAGATTTGCATCACACCTTTGCTAGCTCCATCAGTTAGAAATATGAGTTCTGGGTCGCTGTAATTTGAAGATAAAGAAGCAAAAGGCCTAAGAATAGTTTTGCTTTACAACAAATCTACTTAATTGCATACAGAAACAAAATGAAGCAATCACCTTGGATATCCATCACGGCGTTCAATGAACTCAGCAACTTCTTTCCGAACTCCCGGGAGGCCTCTTGAGTCACTGTAAGCACCTAATTAAAAATAAAGCAGAATTTGCTTTTTATTAGTACAAACCTAAGCCAATATAAACCATGATAGTTAGCCACTGAGTTCTCAGAGAAATACATACCAAGACCACCAGAAGTCAAGGAAAGATAATGCTTAGCTCTTGCAATAGTATCTGCTGGGAATATCATCCCAACATTTGGGTCATCTAGCAGAAATGGTGCTTGGCATAGAGCAACCACCTGCATTGGTTTATAATCTGATTAGGTTTAAAGCTAGATCGAACAAGATATATCGGCAGAAAATAAAAGAATTGTATATATACCTGACGAGGAAACGTCAGAGGCTTCTGTCCTAAAGCATGAGGGTTTCCAACATTTGTGAAAATAATCTGTAAACATGACATATCAAACAAGTTAGAAAACCAAATACACTGTCCATATCCTCAGGTTAATAAAATAACAAATGAAGCTCGTAATTTTGCAAACGCATAACAAAGCTGTTACCTTTTTGCCTTCTTTCTGAAGCTCAGAAGCACGGAGATAGAGTTCTCCTCTTACTGCATACTGACAATTCTTCACGTTTTCATTCAGGGACTCGTAGTCTAATGCCTTGAGAGACATTTTCAGGATTTACTTTTCCAGCTAAACCAAAATGATTCCTCACTTCCACCTTATCAGCTCTCTACAACCAATATAAGCAATACGTTGATCAAGTCATCACGAGAAGAGCGTTTATAAATCAAATACAGTGAAGTGGAGCTGAACCCTTTTGTTTCAGTGGATCTAAACTAATAGAGAATCACATAACATAAGAATAATTAACAACGAGATTTGACTTGTTGACTCGATCATAAAGATGTGTTTTCTCGAATCTATAACTACAGAACTTATCATCAACTTATTCTCATACAGAAACAGTGAAAAAGTAGCCCGAGAAATCATCACAAACCCCACTAGATTCGAGTATAAACCCAGATAGTGAACCCCACAACTCAAAATCAACAGAAGATTTTCCAAAATTGCCAGGAACAACCTCAAAACTACAGATATAAAAAGGCGACACCTTTAGAAATGGGTTTACGAAATTTAATAAATCTCGATCAATCACGACTCACCTTCGACTCAGTTTCGTTACCCCCAAAGCTCTATAGAGAGTCACGTTCCAGAGCACAGCAAGAAAGACTTGAGGGACGCTTGTTGCATTACCATTTTCTATGATATAAAAAACAATTGTAATTATATATTTCCAATAAAAGCAGATTACAACTATGTGTCCAACATGAATTTGGACACTCGTCTGATCAGATCATGTGGCATAAGGAGAACGTAATAAGCCAAAAACACGAAGCAGCAGAGCCACTGGAATTCGGGAAAAAAGAGATTTTTATCAATAATTAAAGTCAATTTTGTAGCTTTTTTGCTACAAAATGGATAAAAAGAAAGTGAGTATGGACTCTGTTTTTATGGACTTTTTTTTCAAACAGTTTCTGAATTTTTTGCAACACCACCTATAATCGTCCCACGTCTCTATGTTTGGACAGTCTCTTTTGTTTGTTTCCCGTTGTCCTCAAGACAAAGAGTCTCCATCCAAATCTTTGATGGGACTAATCCTCGAATTGAAGAAGATGATCAAGGACATAACCTAAATCATAAACACATTAGAAATAACCGACTTTTGTTTTGTACATAAGATTCAGTAGCCCCCACAAGCCTTGCGTTGTGTGTCCCACTCGGTAAAAACAATCTTCAATTTTCAACAATAACAATACACAAAAACCAAAAACCAAAAGAATCAGAAAGGTGTATGATTCTCTCTATTTAGTGTATGATTTGTAAGACTCTTTAGATTGGTAGAGCTATTTCATCTTACGTGAGATCTCTATGTAATTCAAAAGTTTCTTTAGAGCCTTCCCACTGTCAATAGCTTCTTTTGCTCTTTCCATTGCCACAGTTACATCCTCTGCACCTTCACTTCCCAACAAATGATCCACAATCCCAGCATTTAGGACGATTCTATCATAAGCCGCACCTTTCTCACCACGAAGCGCTGTCAAACCCAGCTCTATGTTCTTTGATACCTGCCGATTCAACAAAAGTATCACTAAAGTTTTCTCCTTTTTTGCCACCATTGTCCCCAATAGTATGAAACAAACATGTTTTTGGAGGTTTTACCAAACGATCAGTTCGTGGAGACTCGGTCGGTTCAAACCCATAGTCTCTTGCATCCACCTCAAGATTGAAACTCTGACGCGAGACCCCTACAATTTCAGAAGTTACTTTAGCCATAAGTTTTAGGAGCTGAAACTATATTGATGTACCACAAGACAAATACTAGCACCAAGGCATAAGGCAGATTAGTTTCATATCAGTTAGCATAAGGACTAATCTAAACAAATGACGGCTCTGTATTAGATTGCAAAACTTAGATAACCAAGGCATAATGGTACATCAACACTCCATGCCAGACAAATACGATATTAGCTGATAGTTTCTTAGCCTATGGACTCCTACCACCTACAAGACGGTTTACCACACCGCAAATTTGCGCTTGTGAAATAAAGTGTCAACCATGTTTGAACTGGGTTCATATCATGCAGTAGATACTAGTTCATATCATGCAGTAGATACTAGTTTGAAACTAGGATGTTATTTAAGCTATTCTTACCGTCAGCTTCTAAAGCCGTGTCTGAACTCAATGAACGAAACCCAGAACAGTAGTTAACTGGAAACCCTTTTGATGCACTTGCTGCTCGCACCCGTGTTGTCATTGAGAGGGCCCCTTCCTCGCCCTGCATTACCGAGATAAACCTTATAAATTTCCTTACAACCATACCTGAAAACTTCAAATGGAAGCTAATAGGACGCGTTTCTAACAGATTTCAGGTTCTAATTCTACGTTCAAATGTGTAGTAGCTCATAGGGCATCAGTAAATATTTGATGGCAAAAGAGGGAGTCAACCTTAACCACCAAACCAGAATGGACACCTCTTCGTCTCATAAGCATTAAGAGAGGCTCTTCGTAGCCTTCATGGTAAAACCCAGCCACAATTGCTTCCTTCCCTGTCGCCTGCAGTGAAAAACAATCCATGAAATGTCTGAATACAGGCACCTTCACTCCAGCCGTATGATATTATTTTTTCCCAATTTTGTCTTAGTCATTATAACATCTTGATTCTTGAGCCATTAAAATCTAATCACATGGAGCATACACTGCGGTGACCTGTGATAGATCCCTTACCCTCACAAATTGCTGAACTTTCTCCGTTGTTGCCAGAGGAGGGCGCTTCTTTATATGCTCCCTCATTTCGACTAGTGAATATCTGCAAAATATCAAATAAAATTATAAACACACCACCAAACTGCTTATGAAAGAACAGGAAACAAATGTATTTCAGATTTCATACAAAGACGGACGAGCTTCCCGCAGACTGAGATATGCAAATCCAGTCTTCTCATCCTGGACAAAACAAACAGGGTTTTATAGAGCACGTAAATCATAGAAATAGGTTGGCAGGAGAAAGATAGAAGTAGCAAAACATATAAAAGAGAAAACCTGTAGGACATTAGTTTAAATTATTGTAGGCACCTCGATGAGTTCTTTTGCCTGATGAACAGACAAGCTTGTATTTGCTCCCATAAACTTTAGCATTTGTTCCTCAGTCACACCCCCCTGAAGAAGATAGAAAGAGTTGGAAAATTAAGGAAAAGACATCTAAAACAATTCATCATAAGTAGGAAACTGATATTACTGAAAACGATTCATTTTAGTTATTTATACTTTTGGAGGCATCCATTCCACGCCATGGAGCAGTGAAGATTCACCATAGCAGGATCTAACTGTAGCAACAAATAGAGTGCTTCGAAAGAATCGAGTATTCCCATCATAAGGCTCGCCATAATGGGTTAAGGATTTCACATCAGCAACTGGAACCCCTGAAATTAGTTGAAGGTGCTTTAATTTTGTATCCTTGCTTGAAGTTCTCATTTAATTCTCTTATTTTCACTATATCTTAAAAGAATGTTTTACCATGTTCATCATCGAATGCAAGGCAGTAAGCTTTAAGCTCTCGATCAGTTTCTCTGTTCATACGTTGCCCAATCAAAAATGCCGAAAGCAATGACTCGCTAACTCCTGAGGTTAAGCTACCTTTGGTAGGAAGCGGAAGAACATCTCTTAAAACACCCTTAATCTCCTCATAACCCAAGTGACCTCCAGCTAAAATCTCTCTTAATGCACCAACCAATCTCATCTCACTAGTTTCATTACCAACAAAAGTTGGTCCAACAGAGTTTCCCGTACCCAAAAGAGAACCTTCAGGATCTGCAAGGAAGAGCACATCAGCAGGTAGTGCCCGAACCAAGAGTGGCCAAAACACATCCATTGCCCGCTTTTCGCCTTCACTCCATTGAGTTTCCTCCGGAAATGCATTTGCACGGATTGTCATTGCAGCAAAAAATGCCCCAAGTTGCGCTTTTGAAACAGGTTCTTCGCCTTTTAGTTCCCCTCTAGCTACATCCCAGTGAAACAGAGTAGTGAGGCTAATCCAGACCCCCAAGAATTTTAAAGAACCAATCAATTCACGAAGTTGCTAACCAAGAACCAAGAACCAAGAACCGGATACAAATCATACCCACTTGGGTTTTTCCACATTCTATCTCAAATTCTAACAAAGCCGCACAATCGATATACGAAACCAAACAAGCTGAAGATCTAAAGATTGAAACTTTTCAAAGCTTAGGCTTCGAGCTAAAAAGGCAAATTGAATTAACTAATCGATTAAGTCAAACTGGAAGAAAAAAAATGCTTACCTGATCTTAATATAGTATCAAAAACCTTAAAAGCCTGTTCTTCACTGAGGGGTCTAGTCTGATTCGGCCCTGTACAAACCTTAGCTTGAGCATCAAGAACAGTAGGGTTTGGCTTCGGGATCGCTGATCTCCGGTAAGTAGAAGATAACGCCGGATTCATAATATCAGATTCCTTAAGCCCTAACTGCTCCATCATTGCAGAGTCAAACACTGCCTTTACTTTCAACCCACCAGTGAGCTTCCGTCGCCGTGTACGGCCGCCGAAATCGGTTAAAGGAAACCGGAGACATGAAGAACCCAACCCGTCAAAGTGGAGACACCTATTGATCTGCAACGAAGAGATCGAAGAGAAAGATTGAGGATTAAGGAGAGCTTTCATCGGATATGTTTAGCCTTTGCCGCTTCTACTGTTATCTCCGTCTGCAAAAATCGGGTTCTCAGTTGAAGATGACGATATAAAATGTAAAGTAATTTTCATTACAATTTTTTTTTTTTGAATCAGACCACTTTTTAGAAATAAAATAATATTTTGTCTGGCTGCTGCCAATAGGATCAGTGAAAAATTTTATTCGCATCGTGAATTACTAATTTTTTTTAGGGAATGGCTAATTTATTTTTGTTTTTAGAGTTCTTTATACTTTTGTTCATATGATCTGAAATTGTACCGGATCAAAACAAAATTGATATTTTTTTTTTAACCTCTAAATATTAATATCACTTCGATTCAAGAATTTACAAGATTACAAAAATAATATTTATATAATTATATTTTAATAAAGAGATTAAAAACAATATAACATATTGCTAACAGATTAACAAATCTGTTAAATTCTTTTTTCGTATTCGAACTCAATCATTATAATTTTTGGCTATCATCCAACTATGACGTATTAAAAGAATTTTGCAAATCTAAAAATACCACTACATAAAAACTTCAAACTCCATCACCAATGGTTGTCTCTGTATGAATTTGTCTTTCGCCTAAACTTTAACAAACCAACACAAATAACCGATAAAAACACCACGAATAATAACTTCACCGAAATCAAATTCTACGAAGAGAGAAATAAAATAACTAATACAAAAAAACTAAAGTGGAAAATACGATTCATTTTCCACCCAATATAATCTACAAATTGTTATACATGATAAACATGGTGAGATTGTCGGTAAAACACATGAACAGATACAACGTGTTGAAGGGATACGTCATTAAGACACTAACCCAACTAATTGTAGTGTGAAAGAAAATATCGTACTTATAAGCGAGATCACAGACAGATTGCCGGTATCGGTAAAACTGTGAAAAAGAGAAAGACAATCATCTAAAAAATCGTTTACACTTGTACCTTATTAATTTGCCATCCCCAAATATTAAAAAATTTTTATTAATAAATCATATAATATAATTAAAAAGAGTATGAGCGCCGTCGGAAAACAAAATTGATGTTTGAAGTTAAAAAACTATAGGAAATTATTTATATTCAAATGGGCCACTCACCAGCTGTAGGCCCATATTCTGTACCGGTAGTATATCTGGGCCTATCAAATGTTATAGGGCTGCGATTCTATGGATCTAACCCTGAATAATTTCTTGTGTGTAGAAAGCGCAAGAGTTGTTTGGGCTCAGAAGCATTTTATCTTTACTAATATAAAAGAAATGAAAAGTAACATATCAACGCCAGATCTTGTAGCTCGTTTGGTTTGAGGGCTAAGCCCCACCTCATGGGTTCAAGGCAAGGCGAAGAAGATGAAAAAAACAGAAGAAGAAGAGTAAAGGACGAAAATGTGTATACATATGTCCACATGTGAGATATAACAAAATACCTCTTTTTTTCTTTTTCCTTGCAAGCCAACCTCTTGTTATTTTCAAATCTTCTAAAGTTTATGTTCACTTTAAGTCTTCTAAATTTGATAGCCGACAAATTAAAAAGTACGAAATTAAAAATGTAAAAGATAACAAACCTAAATACATCAAAATGCGTTCCAAGACAGTGCAATGATCTCAAGAAAACAGGCATTATTTTTTGGTTATGCTCCATGGGGTACGACATTTTTTTTTTTCTTGGGTACGTCATTTTGCTATTTTGATGATATCAATGCTTTCAATATTATGCATAATTTTGTCATTTTAACAACCAACTAGGATTGGACCTCATGTGCAATGTAAGGTATATTTGTAAGACGAATTTATTTGATATTTAAACTTCAAAAATAATTTAGTTATAAATGTCAAGTGATGTTATATGTACATTTTCAAAATTAATCAAAATATTACTAATAGTTTTATTAGAGATGTTAAATCGAATTTTGATTCAGTTTTATTTTGGATTATTTTAGTATGTAATCTAATTATATTAATTTTGGAACGGAAAGCCATCTCGCTCAGTATCCATCTAAAATCTTCCGTCCCACAACCGTTGCCTTTTAAATAATTATTCGTTCGACAATTAAAAAAATTACATGTTTGGTAATTTTTTTATAAGAGATTGAGTAAGGATTTTAGATGGAATACTTGTATTTCCCATTTGAATATTGAATTTTTATAAAATTAATGAAAATTATCCAAAAAAATTATAATTCTAAAAAATCTAAATATTTTCAAAAATTACCCAAAATTTCTAAAATACCCGTCTCGATGTGGATCTTTACATGTCTCATAGTCAACTCTTACCAAAATTATTGAGAATTAAGTACGTACCCAAATTCTTCGATCACCTACCGCTATCCAAAATTCTTGTCCCGTTTTTATTTAAAATCGTTCGAGTGATATTTTTTGTACCCGAATTATCGGTTCAATCTCATACCCACTATTTTCCGTCACAATACCATAAATAGATAGATCTTTAAAATAGCATATTGATTTTATCAAATAACAATTTTAGAGTAACCAAAATTTAATTATTGTTTTTAAAAGTATATATAGTTAATAAAATAAATTACTTTAAAACACTGATATAATTTAGATAATCAAATTATATGTATATGAAAATATATTTAATGTGATTTTTTTGGAGAATTTATGTTTTTTGTCAAAATGGCATTTATGCGTATCTGACACTTTTTATAGATAGAAACTAAATTTTTTTATTATTTTATTCTATAAATTATTAGGGTAACTAAAAATCAGATTAACGAATAAAATTTTCTAAATTTGATAAGTTAAGATTCTTAATTTTGAATCATTTTGATTTTTATTATAATATGACTCAAAACATTGATTAAAATTTTTAACTAACGTGGAAATAATTCAAAATAGTTTGAAAATAATATGAAATAGAAGAATCATAATTTTAAATATTAACAAAATCTTTTCAGATATAATAACTTGAAATAAATAATATTGTATAATTAAATATCAAATCTTAATTTTTTAATTTTGATTAGTTAATCGTTTTTATAAAAATTAATTAAATTTTCATCCATAATTAATTAGAGAGAGCAAGTGAGATTTATTTATTTTTTAATAATTAATTTAAATAATTTTTAGTTTAATTATTTTAATTTTGTGATTACTATTGTATCCTTAATAAGTTTATTTAAAAACGTTAAAACCAGTGATATTGTATGTAATTGTTTACAGTTTAAATGTTTATTTACAAATTGTAATTTCCAATTAATAGTATCAATTTCTATCAGTTATCCTCTTATTAGATTTTTATGAGAGATCAATGTCACGAAATCAGAAGCTCAAATATAATTTCCTTGAATATGGATTTCGAGGATCATTATAATTTCGTTATTCTAAAAGGAGAAATAGAATATATTCCTGCCCACGAGCAATAAATGCATAATCCATACAGATAATTGGTTAACTTGGATGACGACAAAAGAAAAAAAATTGGTTAACTTGGAAATTTACTTATATGATAACGACTCAACAGTAATAGAATTATTATGAGGTTAAAAAAATTATGATAACATCACCAAAAAACATGAGTTTTTCTTTGCATTCAATCACCGTTGGCGACTGATTAACACTTGTAACGATGGTACCGACAGATCATAAGTGACTAGTTTACAACGTTTCATTTTTGAACTTATAATCTCTAATTTTTTGTTGATTTTTTCGTACGTTTTACTTCATTTTTTTCTTATTTTTCGCTTATTTTTGTCAATTTTTATTATAATGCATCAATAGTGTTATTCTAATTTATCATAAAATGAATTAAAAAAATTTAGAAAATGTTTGGTAAAATTATATTGGTTTATATAATTAATATCTTTAGAACTCTGAATTAAAAAAAAAATAACAACAACTTTCAAATTCACTTTGGATCACCACTATCTATAGACATGCGCTTCCGATGTAAACCATACAAATAGTTCTCTTGATTATATTACAATAAGACAGAAACCGTTAATAAAATTATAGTTACCAACATATTTTCTTTTTTGTTCGTGCATGTCACACGCATTATATTTTTCTTTGTTTCGAAACATGTAAATTTTTTGTTAGGAATCGGATATGTGTAGCAGACGCACTCTAATTCGTGTAGTTGTAAAATACTATTCCATTAAAATTTTGAATCACTTATGATTTTCAATAGAATTCATTTCAAATATCTGAATAAGTCGAAAACACATTTATCAAAGAACTAGAACAGTTTCACCTTTAATTTAATATTTCATATGTAGAAAAGACCATACATAGAGATACTCAGAGAGAGAGGTTCTACCTCATTGGTTCTACATATTATTTATAGATAACTTTTAGGTAAGCTACAAACTAGAAACTAGAAAGTCTGTCTTACTCTTAATTATAAGGCGTTATATACGCTTAGCTAAAGGTTAATTGCTTTTAATTAGCTTCATGTTGGCGAGTCTCTCAAGAAAGACGTTAAAAACATCTTCACGACTAAGCATACTGACTCGGACATGCTTCTTGTCAGATCCACAACGTTCTCCTGCTCTGGTCATTACCTTTTGTCTCCTCAATTCACTCACCAAATCCGTCTCTTCCTTCGTCCCCAGCCATGCAAATGCTGTAACCAAATTAATAACACCAACCGTTACGTCTTATTCAATTACATAATCCAACCATTACAAAAATACGTGTCGTCTAATCCTTAAATTATAAATTACCCGGGTAAGATTCGAGTGACTTTTCAAAGTAGTTGCAGAAAGCTTCAGGGTACTTGGGAAGAGTAAAGACATCGCTCTCCTTCACCACTTCACGGAGCTTCTCCCACCGGTTCTTCATCATCTCACGACCATACATGAAGAAGTTCTCAGACTCGGACTCGCTCTTACAAGTCTCCTTTAGAACTTTGAGGATCTTAGCGGTTCGAATCTGTGACTCCTTAGATACACCAATAGAGTTCACTATTATATACCCAACCATCTTCTTAGCTACCTCCTTGTCCTTCACCAATGCCCATCTTCAACATCAAACAAAGTAAAGAAACACTTCAGTAACTAATTAATGTTTTTATAATGTTATGGTTCTAATTGAAAAGCATGTTTGAGTAAATATCTAACCCGATGCGGGACCCAGCGTGGCCTGTGATCTTGGAGAAAGTGAATAGCATAATGTCATGGCCTTGACGGCGAGTGATGGGAGTGTAGTGGGGCCAGTAATAAGCAAAGTCCTGGATCACTTTGGCTTCGTCGTCGTCTGGACGGTTCACCACAGTCTCTCTGATGGTTCCGTCAGGGTTATTGGGTGACGTCACCAGCTCGATGTACGGACCTTTTTTGTCGAAACCCCAAGCGTCTCCTTCCCACTTGTACATACCCGACCGAACATAAGTCGTCTCCTCCACATATGTCTGAGTTCAAAATAAAATAAAGAGAAAATTATGTACTCTTTTTATATTCAAGTATGAATTATTAAGAAGAGAAGAATGGTTTTTGGTAAAAGCAAAAAATTAAAAGAGGGGACATGAGCATGTTACTGATGTCTTTGCACATGAATCCACAACACATGAGTATGTAAGAAGGGAAAGTGTTAATTAAAAAAAATGGTGGATCAATGTGTTGTGTTATGTTCAAGAAACATGTCTGTCACTGTGTCTTTTAGATCTCCAATCTTTGGTTTTACAAACAACGCCCACTGAATCTTCACATCAAATCCACATTTTTTCTTTTCTTTTTCAGACCATTTTTCCTAACAACAAACCGTCAAATCAAATCAATTTCACAAAAGAAATGAGTTAAACAACTTAAGATTTTGGATTAATCAAACAAACATCTAAGTGGACCACTTTTTGTTTCTCAATCATTAGTTGTAGTTTGTGGTGGTACGGTTGAAAAAAATAAAAAAAATCGGTAGCGTACCAACTACGTACCGCTTTTACAAAAAAAAATTAGTCTACGGCAGTTTATAGTTTATTGATCGTTTCAAAATTTAAATGCTTTAATGCGCATATAGTTTTGCTATGTGCGCTCTATGCATTGTATCTCTTTTACAGAAATTATAAAAACAAAAAAGGGAGAATTTTTTTTAATATATATATATATATATAATTTTAATTTAGTGATATTGTATGACACCCTAAATAAGTAAAATATATATATATATATACCACAATTGCTTGTTTGTCGGGTTTACATTTGGTTAGGCAGTTTTAAGAAATGGATCCAAATTCCAAAGCAACACAAGATAACCGTTATAATCCTGTAACTTTTTGTTTAGATTTAGTTTCTTTATGGGGATGAATTTAAGAAATTAGTTCTCCTAAGGCTCTAATGGAAGAAAATAATGCGGAGTAAATCAAAAATATATAATTTAGTAAAATAAGGAAAAAAAAGAGCATCCAAACCAAGATAGATCTGGACTTTGATCTGAAATTCTACTCGAATTAAAATAATCAATTCAGAGTTCTAGTTTGTTAGCTAAAAAATCGGTTCAATTACTCAAGTATAGAGCCCTACTAAATTATTTTTTTCTTTTCTTAAAGAAGATTTACCTGATTTTTTTGTTATCCCGGGTGCTCAAAATTAAATAATGTAAATTAAAAAAATATGTCAACGGAGATTAAAGTAAATATTAAATATATATATATATATAATGGAAAGATACGAGGAGAGGAGGAGTTTAGTGGTGGGGTCTTACGGAGTAAAAAGGAGCGGCGGCGACGACGCTGACCGGGTGGGTCCCGGCTAGTGATGATAGTGCGTGGACGGCCGCTTGGCATAGCTGCGTCGAACCAGTCCCAACCACGATGTATCGGTCCTCCGTTGCAGCGTTACCGACGGTACTGTGCAACTCCTTGATTGCATCTGCTAGCTCCGGCTCCAGGAACCAACACAAGTTCGTCTCGTCACTGAAGTAACTCATGAGGTCAAACCCACGAATCATCACCGTACACCTGTCCCCCATCTTCTTCCAGTATTCTTCATACGCCGTTGGATCACCGCTGCAAAAAAAAAGAACTGATTTGTTAGTGATAAACGGGGATTTGTATTATTTTTTGGATTTTTGGAGCCGATGATTCTGCAATGCGGCTAAAGGTTTTGTGGAATAAAATAAAAACGTACTGGTCCAAATTGACGACGAAATCGGACAAGGGGATGTTCTTGTTCGAAACGCTTTCTGATATCTTCGAGTTATCCAATTCCACCATTTTCGCCTTCTTGGTTTTGCTCTATTAGCAGTGTATAATGATTGGAGAATAGTAGTTTTGGTTTGAGTGTATTTATAGAAGGAAAGCGATATTTACTATTTAATAATATTATTAAAATATGTTTCTTTTAATAAAAAGGAAGAGAGGAGTGGAATTTTAAATGGAAAACACTAAGACTTAAAAATTATTTACTTTTTAAGGTCAATAATATAGAACTTTATGAACAAAATTAATTTAGTAATTTAAGCCAATAAATAGCAATGGCTGTTGGTTGAAAAAAATAGATTAATCATTTTTAAGAAAGAATATCCAAATGGTAAAAGATCACAACATAATTAGCCAAACAAAAAACTAAAATATAGTATTTTAAATTATGTTTATCTTTAAAAAGTATTTTATTTAAGTGATGTTTTAAATTGGATGCAAGGATACCAGAGATTTCAAAACCTGGTGCATATAAAGCTATTCAATGTGGTCTCGTATGTTAAGGTAAAGACATTTATCGTGTGTATGGTGCATATAAAATTGTTTATCGTAGATTTTTGTTATGCAGATAAAACTGTCAGTTGTATACTCTTTGTGGAATTGTTCACCATAAAATTAATAGGAATTATAAAGTTACGAATTACTTTTTTTTTTAAACAAGGGTTTAAAAATGGATTTGATCAAATTTAAAGGATATATGTATTGTTTTATATTCTATTTATCTCGAATTAAAAAAAAAAAAGTAACAAACAACGTATTAATTAATAAACAACTTTTTTTCTGCCTACTTTGGTCGATACAAAACTTACTAAGTCATAAAAGAACTTACGTCAACATAAAAAGGTTCAACGAGATCCAACGGATATACGTGTTGTTTTCATATTCTATTTATCCCAAACTAAAAGACAAGTAACAAACAACGTATTAATTAATGAACATTTTTCCCCCTCCGGTATCGGTCGATCTAAACACTTAATAAGCCAAACAAAGACTTTATGTTCAACAAGATTTGTTCCGAGTGAGTGTTAAAAGCAATTTACATAACTTCACTAAAAGATTATGTATAGCCGCAAATATCTACAACAATCAAATAAGTAATCATGGTTTTTGAGAGGCGGCAATAATTTATTGTCTACCAATTTTTTTAGTATAATCAGTAAAATATACCTTAAATCTATGTGTGTGATAATAAAATTTTGCCAAAAATGTATAGCCGCTTTATTTCCCGCTCCAAAAATAAAGATAATTTTAAGAAAAAATACTCATACTCTTCACTTTAAATTGCATATAATTATTAGGACAGAGTCATAAACCGCGAAAAAATATCTTTTCCATATGACTATGATGAAACATTACTATGAATGCACTTAAAAATATATAAGAGATTTTACGAGAGACAAGCCAAATTTAGCCAATTGGTATACACATATGTAGAACACAACTAGTATTTCAATATGTATATCTTTACTAACATAAAAAATGTATTATCCAAGAGATAACAGTATCTAAAACATCTAAGATATATTCCAAATAACACGAATAATAATCTTAAATGCTATAAGTTATAAACAATCGAGAATATGATCTGTTCGTTTATCTTATTATTTTAATTTTGGATATTATTATTTTTATTCGAGTGTATAGGATTATTGAAAAACATCAGACTAATATTTTCAATAATTACGATCATATTTTATATGTTATAAATTTATTTACTTTTCACCGTCGATCAATTATAAATACGGTCAAAACTAATTGTATCGAAAATATATAACCAATATTTTTACCGCAACGTCTTATTTTCAGTTCGATATTTTTCCACAAAAAAACTCTTATCACTTTGTTTCACCAATTATATTTCAGTCTTTTAAATCATTAAATTTATGTTGAAATTAACTTTTAAATAGAATCTTCGCTAGTTTAAAAATTGTACATTAGCGTAAACTAGTTATTAATTTTTCACATGCAATAGTATGTATTTATATATTTTTATATAATTTCCATATTTGAACAAAAAAACTCATTGTTCCTTTCTAGTTTCTTCCAATTTTTCCTTTTTTAGTCACTGTATATTTTTTTATCACAAAAACATTTTTGTGTCGTTAAAATTATGTTAACAAAATTTGGCAGCTGTTAATTAGTTTTCAGTTTCCCTTTTTCTTTTTTGGCACAAACAAAAAAACTATCTATTAAAGTTTCTGGATGCGACTTTCCTTAGAAAAAACTTTTTAATGTTTGAGCTTTGGTAGCAAGAAAATCGACACAGATATTCATAAAAGGAAAGATAAAAAATATTAAAAAACATTTAAAAAAGTTTAAAACGATATGATGAGATCTTTGCAATCAGTCTGAAACGACACGCTATCCATATGAAAATCCTTAAAACATCGTATCGTTCATAACAAAAAGTTCAATTCCGTGTGTAGGGGAATAGAGAACATCTAGATCCTTTCAAACCAAGATGCGTGAGTTTACCATTCATAATCGTAACCCAACAGTAGCCGCTGAGGTTGTTTTGTCCGCCCACGCCCCCGTCAGTTTGGCAAATAGTTTTCAGTTTCCTTAAACATCAAAATTTTAGAAATTGCTTGGTCAGATTTCTTGCTTTATTGGACACATATTTGATTTGATATTGTTGCACAGGCAACAGCACTACATTTTTCTTTATTCATATTAAGTTTTCGAAATTCGGAAAAGGTATATTTCTTTTTGTTTTGCATCAACGTTTTATTAATACGGTATATGTTAATTTTTCTTTTTTCAGTTTTTTTTCTTAACTCTAAATTTCTGGAATTTTTTTTTTGAAAGTGTTAATCACTTTCAAAAATAGAAAACACTTCGAATATACTGCAATTTCATCGAGACTATAAGGGGTATTTTTAGATGAAAAAAATTAACAGTAACAATTGACAACGTAGTGGATTTTACTCTTAAATTAAATAGAAATGGTATTGAGACCACCAAGTTGGAAAACGTAGGAGAGGGGAATTAATGAAGTCACAAGCCATTCGATTTAAATAATGAATTTCTCAATTCCCACCGCTCCTCATCATTACATACCATTTTCCTACATGGACCTGTTGTGACACTATCTCATTTACATCTTCGATTTCGATAATAGTCGGTCGCGATTATTTTAAAAGACATTAAATCTCATGAAGAAGATCAACAGTTTTTACTTTGTTTAGTAAATAAAAAATCGTAACTAAACGAAAATAAATAAGAAAGCTAAAGCTAAATCTTTTTAGCTCAAAAAAATTTTGGATCATAAATTTTGGTTTATGTGCCTTATGCCACGATCCCAAACTGAAAAGCATATATAAGGAACGTGATCGACTTAATATAATTTATTCGTGTAAACTGTATCAGATCTTTTTGGGGTAATTTTATGTTGTATTAGGACAATTCAAATCGTCACTCTTCAACTTTCCGTTGAGATCTATCTTGTAGAGGTACTTAAATTGGATAATCATTCCAATCCCGGGGACCAAGTAATATAGTCCCGGACGATGATGACTTATTGACTATGCATCTGTTTATCCAATGTCTCATACATATCTATTCTTTTCATTTTTTTTCTTTTCTTAAAATATATTGGAAAGTTAATTACCAAAACAAATAACATTGAAAAGTTTCCATTAAAGTTATGTAAGAAGACACAAACTAGAATTTGATACTTTTGATCATCTTAATAAACTATATATCTATTTATCAACAAAAATAAATAAACTATATATCTAATTACTACATTTGGTATAAATTACGTCTAAAATTTATGCAAATAATTAAACATAGAAAATCCAATACTTTATTATTATTATTTTTTAAAAACATCTAAAGGTTTTGTCAATGCTTTACAAACGAGTTACTATCTTTATGATAAACCTACCACTAATTACGAATCGCGAATAAAAGAATTTTAAAATGTGCATATTACACTAAGATTCATCTAGTTAATTTTAAATTACGACTTTAAGGTATGTCTTTTTTAAGGTCTTGATATCACGTGGAAAGGTTCGATATGATTTAATGATTATGTGCCTTGAATGTAAAATGCAAAAGGTAATAGCTACAGCTTAATTAGGTTTGACTTTACATTGTCCACTCTGTGATAATCGTAGCTTCGCCTTCTATTTGATTCTCCATAATCATTTTGTAGTATTATAATGTGTAATAAATATATTCTCCGAGAGTGTTTGCCAAATGGCGAGCTTACGTAGTTAAAAACGCTGAGAATAAGGACAAGAACATGATGAGTCAGTTTGCATGCCTTCGCGCTTCCACTTCACTCGCCGTTGCTTTTGTTGATTGTCGCCGTTTTTTTAATTAATTGTTAAGTGTAAAATGTAAATGTTAATTAAAATACGAACTGAAATCCAAATCATATTGGCACTCTCTCTTTCTCACGGATTGGTTCGTGACATAAGCCACCTAAATCATTATTAAAATGAACAAAAGAACTGTAACCATGGATTAAACGAAAATAGTGGTCCGAATTAAAAAAATTCTGACATTTTCATATTACTTATTTAAAATTTTAAACAATACTACAATATTAGCTTTGAAATTGTAAAAAAGTATATTAATTATTTTCTAAAATAACCATTATTTAGTTAAAACAATTTTTAGCTTTTGAATTATATCTTCTATCATAAAAATATAATTTTAATGGCTCTAAAATATATAAAATAATTTTATAGTCATAAAGGGTTGCTTAACCTGCTTGTCCTCTGAACCGAACCTGACCGTAACAAGTAACAAGAAAAATTAAACCAAATTTCAGTGAAATACATAACCTGAGATTACTAAACTAAACTAAAGCTAAAATAAATTTTGTTTCTAATGGATTGGGTTTATTACTTTAAACTTCGAAAAACTGAAACGAAAATTGAACTAAACTAAAGCTAAAATTTTTTTTTTGGGTTTACAGTATTGTTTTCAATTTTAGTTTTAAACTGTTTTTCTAATAAAAATATAAAAGGTAAATTTATAGTGGACATTGGTACAAAACAAACAATCAATATTTGTACATTTGTTAAATGTGGAAATGATGTCCCTTTTATATTTAACTAGTCTGGCCTTGTGTTTTGTTTTTCAGTCAACTAATGGGCCTCCTTCTACTTGAACCCATATTTCTAGATGCACAGAGAAAATACAATAAAATAGCTGGTACTTGGGTAGATTTAAACACTTTTTGGGGTTTTTGTTAACTAAGAGTTTATAACACTTCTAAAGCTTATACGAATAATGCATATGGTTATTTAAGTCTTACATGGTTTTGAAATAGAGTGAAGCTTGTTGTATTTTTCTAGTTTATATTTAAATTTAACTTGAGATATGATTGTATAGTCCAACCGTGAATGTGTGTGGGAATTGGGATTGCATTGAATAACACCTGAATCCATATATTTCTCGTATTGTATCATGTACAAATTAAACATACTACGATACGAGAAAGGAAAAAACAAAAAAGAACCGGAGTTGGGGTTTGGACCATCTGTTACAATCAAAATAATAAAAATGAAAACAAGAAACATTTTTCTTAGGGAATAAAAATGTTATGGAAATGGATGAAATAATTCTTGAGGAAATCGGAGAAATGTGTTGAATCGAAAGTAATTAAGAAGGCACGTGGGGGCGATTAATGAAGGCCATTAAAACCGGTAATTTAATTTATGGTCCCACGTAAATACATCTCCACCTCTAATTTCCTTCATGCTTTATTCTTCATATATTTTCCTATATTTTATTCAATAAATGGACAGTTGTGACACATGAATGTTCTATCTAATCGTCAGAATTTACATTTATAACCATTATATTTGGTCTCTGCTACAAGCCTACAAGTGATAATGATATACCCACGGAACTATCTTTTGGTCCACGAACGATGAATCTGACCATTTTAATACAGCATTGTATTTCACTTTAAATTAGGGAAAAAAAAACAAAACTTAAGAACCATATACGACATAACAAAGCAATTAAGCAAAGCTAATCACATTTTAATATTAATCAACATAAACATTACAAATTCCGTAATGCCATCACACATTTCCAAATTTTTTTTTTTAAAAATATAACACTACCAAACTTTGTACTACCATTTTTAACACAAAAAAATGTTCGCTCGTGGTTATATTGTTATGCCACATGATCTTTGCAAAACACCTAGCCACAAAGATACTTGTAAATTCCTAATCTCCCTTAATCCCAAAATTCATTTGCACTACATGTCAGAATAATAATCAACAGCTTCTCCTTTTTTTTTTTTCCTTTTCTTGTTTCTTCATGGACATCTAGGGTTTTTCCCTGGACCTCCATAGTAAAAATAGTTACCCCACACACGATTTGTCCCACCTCTTATATCATAACAATTGGGATGATCTGCAAGAATCTTTAGATTCGAAACAGGAATAAGAGTATTGTCCCAATCGACCATTTGGAGATTCCGGAAATAAGATGCTTTACCAAACCCTTCACCGGAGAAATGGCCACTTCCCATTTGGGTCGAAGTGTGCGAACCACCGGGTCGGGTGTTCACAATCTCGCCACCAAATTGTACCATGCTCCCATGTTGCCTTAAATGCGAGAATAGAAACGCCGGCCAATACCCGACTAACGCACCCGACCCGAATTGTAGCCACCAATGACCATGCTTCGGATCCTACACGTAGATTTTACAAGCTTGCTTTATTATTTTTGTTATTATTACGTCTAAAACAAATTCTAATTTTTAAGATGTTAAGGAGGCTCATCCTCTAAAGTTATTAAATCTGAACGGTAACATTGTATAACTCTGGGAACTTTTGGATGTGTTTGATGATAAAAAATGTATAAATTCTGAAAAATGTGATTGCTTAAAATTTACGGAGTCAAAGGGAACATTCAGCGGTTATAAAAACTTAACTATTTGAGTTATGTAAGTGGTAAGTTAAGTTAAATTTTTTATAAATACGCATAGATATGTATATGAAAAGATGAAGAAAATACCTTCCAAATTAATAAGCTTATATCGAATTGTCTCCCTTTATACGAAGATCTAGGAGAAATGGCAGCTCCGATCGCAATTCGACGGTTGGTTTGAACGAAACCGGAACATAACAAATTGTAGCAACCCGTTGTTCGGTATGCATCCGACTGAAAATCACTATCACTACCATTGTTAACAAAATGTTAATTCAATCAAATTAATTACTTTAACATAAACTAAGTAAGGGTGTTAAAGTTGAAGGAAACATTTACCGTCCAATAGGTAAAGAATCTTGGGTAAGTGTCACCGTACAGCTCCGGACTAATCTGCCAACCGGCTTCAATGGTATTAAGATCGTGTGTGAACGAACCGGCAATAACCCAAATCTGAGAAAGACTGAATTCGTATTTGCTGGTGACACGTGGCGACCATACGTTTATACTCGCTTTTGCTCCGTAGTATTGTTTCCCGGTTACATATCCCACCGCATGCTACAAAAATGTTCATTTTTATATATCAATCGCTAAATTTGGTGAAAAGTAAAATTAATTTATACTGTAGATTCGTAAAAGTACAGAAAAGGAGAAAAGGAGCAGAGAATAATAATTTTTTTTTCTTTACGATGTGAACAGAGAATAATTTTAGTAATGTCACGCTTCTCTTTTTTTTGAGTGCTTGAAAATAGTCGGTAAGTGTTATGGTCGTGCAAAGAATTACGAAAAAGCTTGTTTGTGGTATCATTCTATTATCTTTTTCTTTATAGTAAAAAAAAAGTAAGAAACCTCTGACTTTTTTTTGCTTAATTACTGTATTAAAATGGTACTTACTTCGTGTCCGTTATTGGTGGAATCTCTCCTCACTCGCCTGATTTTCCGACCAAATCTACGGACAGAACTTGCTCTTAACATATCTTGTTCCGTTGTTCTTCTAATCGGAATCGTACGTTCCGGACAAGACTCGCCGGATAAACTCCACAGCTGAGAATCTTCATACGATTCATTATCATCTTTGCTGTTTCCTTTTGGGATCTCAGGCGGATCCTAAATAATAAAAATTTGAAATCTTTGATATGATACTTAAGAGAAAAGATAAAAAAATGGAGAAGAAGCGTGAAAGTAATATACCATTGGTTTATGTCCCTGTAAGAGAGGATGATCAAAAGCTGGTTGCTGATGAGTCGAAACACAATCTATTGTATCTCCATCTGAGCTCTGCAAACGTAACACATGGAAAGTAAAAACAGAGCAAAAACAGAGTAGCAAGGCTTGCATGTTAATTGACTACAGGAAACAGAGTAAATCCTAAAGAATTTGTTTTTCCAACAAGATCAATTTGAGAACTTGGGGAATAGAGAAGTTGCCTGAATGATTTTAACGGCGGGCTTGTTGATCTTTCGTAGCTCTTGTCTAATCAGTTTAAGCTTCTGGAGCTCTTCTTGCGGCCGGAGAGTTTGATCCGTGGCAGTGGAATTGGAGGGAGAAGTGTAGGAGAAGGACAAGGAAGAAGAGACGAGAAAGAGTAAAAGAATCAGTCTGAGAAAGCTAGAGGAGACCATAGTAACAGACTTCAACGAAACTTGGTGTGGAGAATGATGAAAACATCTGCTGTGTTGTTGTTTTCTTCTTGAGTGATCAAAAAGACAACATTTAATACGGTTTTTTTTATTGTTGTTCGTCTTCTTGATAATACTGACACATCTCCCAACAAACCTATTAAACACATAATCACTTTCTCTAAGAAACCCAGAAGATCAAAAACAATAAAGTATGGAATCAACTTATCCACCTCCCAATTTTTTTTATTAGGATCGTGTGTTGCGAAAGTTTTGGGCATGTGGGTGCATAAGGTGATATAAATACAGGGTTAGTGATGTATTCAAAGTTTAAGGGTTTTGCAGATTCCTAGAAAGTTTCAAGTTGTGAATGATAAAAGAAGAGAGAGGGAGAAATAAGAGAAGTAAACTTTATATTTATGTGAGAATGTTAATTTATAGGGAAACTTGGATTTGGTGTGATCATTCTTTGGTTTGAAGAAAGGAGTCAGAGTCAAATAAAATTGAGTACCTTTGAATTTGGGTTTCTTCAAACTTCTTTGCTTTCTGGTGTGTTACTCTCTCTTTGCACTGTCTTTGTTTTTTTTTTCTTAACAGTTTATGTAGAGTACTGTACAAGTTAAATTTATGTTAAATGTTGTAATTATGTTCAATGTTGCTAGTAGAATAGTGAAATGTTTTACTATGAATCTTGGAATTTCAAACAAACAAATATGTTGATTTTTTATTTTAATTAAGAGAAGTCTTGAGTTTACGGTACATAATCTCTTTAATGAAAACCAAAATGTATATGTTTATAGTAGTCTTATCTCCAGGCTGGAAAAAGAATATACCACAAACTAGTATAGTATTGTTATAAGGATGAACCGGTGATATAAATCTAATAAAACTATGAATTTGCGGAAAACAAGCAAGCTAATTGATACAAAAGCATTACAATAGCACAGAAAGAGTAACGAAATTGTCGAGACTCGAGAGTGTCGATTCTTTAAAGCATAATCATATTGTCTCTCAAAATTGAGGAGTGATTTAACCAAACATGCATATATACTTATATCCATATATAAATAGGCCCTGATTATTTAATTTCAGTTACTTTACCGAACGTATAGAGAATATAAAACATATCACTATATTGCAACTACAATATACGACAATAGTATAAGATAATAATTATAAGTGGGTCATTATGGGTCAATAGGTAATTAAGTTGGGGAAAATAAGTGGGTGCGGTCCTCGTACGGACACGTACACATTGATGATCGTTTGTTACTCCGTTTATTCTTAATGGGTCATCGCTAGCTCTCCTCTAGCTTTTCCTCTCTCATTTCTTTCAAAAACTACTGTGGAGTGTGGAATATAAATTTGTCTCTTTTGAGAGTTTTAGTCTTTTACCCTACTATTTTCTTTTCCATTTAAAGTGATTAGTGATTACAGAAGGGTTGGCCATAACTATGATTGAATGGAAAAAAAACTTCTGACTGAGTTTGGCACATCATGACCTCAATAACAGCTAATTTAAGACTGAGCAGAACAATCTCATTTATTTGGATGATCCAATTAATTCCAACTCGCTTAAAGCTTTTAACCCAAAGTAAACGATATAAAGTTTCCCCCATCTTTAACTGATCTCATATGATCTAAACACATCCTATAACCTCTAACTAGCTTAATTTTCGTTATAAGATTATCTATAGGATTTGCAGAGAAAAATTAGATTATCTAAATACGAGAGTCGAGCTTTAACGAAATTATTGACTTTTATTGATATAAGAGATAATAATGAGAAAATTGTTAAACATTTGCATAATGGAATGAAGTAGGCAGACTAGCTAAGTCTTAATGTTGAGTTTGTATAATGCAATACTACGAAATGAGTTTTGCTCCTCACAAGTTTTAGTTGTTAAAGTGAGAGTGCATACTTATTTCAAATTTTTTTTAAATATATGTTTTTTTTGAAATTTCAGAAATATTTTTCATGATTTTACGTGATTGGTAAATGGTAATATATCTGTCAGCCAAAAGAATGGCATCGAAGGCAATAGCTTTGGTGGCTCATAGGAGCGCTATTATATATTATATGTGAATCTTTGAATCATGACTCATGAGGAGAATTATTGCGACCACTAGTTGAAAAATGAATCACTACATATGTATTTGCATTGTTGACCACTAATCCAGGAATAGAGAATTATCGTTTCACATTAGCTTTATGCTTACAAAGTTTTTGACGTATGACTCTCTAACTATGCAAATGTATAAGTAGGATTCAGCTTTGAGCAGAAGGTTAGCGAAACAAATGTTTTAAAAGTCTTTTTATATTATTGTTGTTTTGGGATCATAGATTGTTTAACAAAGAGCGATTCAAAGAATCTAAATGTATTCTCTATAAATAACAGAAACCATTTTAGAATTCATTTTCTAGGACATAATTATTTTGTCTAATTACTATATCTTAAAACTTAAGACACTTGAAAATATATTGTCTCAGCAAATAAATAAATGAAAATATATCAGAAAAGCAAGTCACAAAGTCATGGGGTTTGGTCAGGTCTTCTGTTTGCACTGACGCTATGTATGTCAAATAATAGAAGATAAGCTATGTGTGCTAAAACTTCAA
Source organism: Cardamine chenopodiifolia (assembly GCA_963922655.1). NCBI lineage: Eukaryota > Viridiplantae > Streptophyta > Magnoliopsida > Brassicales > Brassicaceae > Cardamine > Cardamine chenopodiifolia. The sequence continues at coordinate 14,095,769 of OZ000476.1, read as the reverse complement.
AGAACTCAGATACTAAACCGAATTAAAATGAGTTACTAATTAACGAAAGAGAAAATAATTCCAATAAACGATGCAGGTTCAAAAATTCCATTATCAAAATAAAGTGTTTATAACATGATATTGTCGTTCTCATACTCCAGAAAACTAGGCATAATTCAACAATGCCGATTCCTCATCATAAAACCCACTACACCAATTCTGTGTAAACGAATATAAATAATGAAAATTAAGTATAGCATTCAATCTGTTATATAGTACTGTGATAGTCTAGATTCGTTTTAACTAAAAGAGAGAGAGAGAAGAATGTGAAGGAAAAAAAGAGGAATATCGAAGCAAATGTAGATACAACAATTTGATGTAAGAGCAATGATGCTGTCTAAACTCTAAAGCCGTCCCATGCTCAGCTTTTTCTTCCACGAGGTTAAATTTTTGTATTTTATTTTTGAGTTAGCTAAGATTTCATTTAAGTATTTGTTACAAGTACCGTCGAATATTTATATTTATACTATACGGTTCGGCATTCGACTATGATACTCATCATTTTGTGAATATGGTGTTTCACAAAGCGGCGTGATTATTACTCATTTTTGTTTGGACCATGCACATTATTAGGACTAATCATCATGATGCACATGCTGATTAATGCCTATTGCTTATGTTACCCGTCGCTATCTTATGGACAAAACTAGGCCTGAGATTTATTACATGCTTTATATGGGCTTTCTGACCTATCCGGGAACTCTAATCTAACTGTCAAAATGTCAATAGTTTCTTCAAAACTTTTAAAATAAAATTTCTACGAAAACCTCTGGAAATTGTATGGGGATTTAGGCTTGTTACAATACTTACATATCCACAATTTTGAGAACACTACATAAATAAATTTACGTAGCTGTAACATAAACTTACAATATTTGAAATATCATAAGGTGTTTAAACTATTAGAAGTAACTTTTTCATCCAAATCAATAATCAATTAAAATATTTATAATGAAAGTTTCGTTAATAATATATTGTCGATAAAAATATTAAATTATTTAAAGTCAATAAAACCGAAATTTTTATAGTAAATTTTAAATTTTCTAAAAACTGTACTGCACCAAACTAATATATATATATATATTTACGGTAAATAGTTATATTTATTAACGAGAACAAATAAAGTTACGATAAAAATTATTTGTCAATCAACTTGGTGGTAAATACAATTAGAAAAGAAAACATTATTTGGAAGACCATGACTAGCTAATCAATGTGCAACTTCGTTATTACTTCTCAGAACTTGAGTGAAACGTATGTCTTGAAACTTTCTTCCCCATGTCTTAATATCTTTGCAGAGGTTATGATTGAGATTTCTTCATCGTTCGCTTGGATAATTTTAACTAAGTTGTGACAGTCACCTTCAAAATTGATCTTGTTGAATCCTTTCCACCAGACAGATTGTAGAGCTACTAACAAGGCTTTACTTTCAGCTTCAAGAGGAGTTATAGTGAAACTAGATTTGCTGATCCCCAGAATTTGGATACTCCATCTTTATCTCGTAAAATTCATCCTCCAAATGTTTGGTTATTTGCTTGATTGAAAGAAGCATTATAATTACATTTTACCCAACCAGTTGTAGGTCGGGTCCATGAGTGTTGCGAGTTGGGCTTAATACTAGTTTCTGATGGTTTAACATTTGTAATCCATTCATGAACATCTGATTTAGCCAGGTCAACATCATTCTTTGGAATTAATTGTTTTTTGTTAAACAAAAATTCGTTCCTTGATTTCCAAATTCTCCGCATAACCCAAAAAGGAAGTAATCATTGAGCTTTTGTAAGATTCCTTTACTTTTGAATATTCAAGAAAAAATTAATATTTTCCCCTATATTGTTGGATGGATTGAATTGGTGGTGTAGAAACGACAACTGAATGAGTCTCCATGTTTGTTGTGAAATAGGGCAATTAAATAATATATGATTTAATGATTCGTCCCTACACAACATCGTTGACATTTTATGTCCATACATACTCCTCTAGTATTTAACCTTGCCGTTCCTATAGCTTGTGAAACGATGCACCAAATGAAATGTTTTAGTTTTGGCATTATTGGTAGCTTCCACATTTGAGATTTTATGATTGGGTTTCCATGTGGAGCAAAGATGGGCTGAACTTCGTATTCTTTTCTTGCTAACCAATACCCTTTTTTGACAGAGTAATGTCCATGGGGTGTATACTACATAATTTTATCATCCTTTTGCTTTTGGGCCAAGTAAACTGTTTGAGCATTGGATTTATCTTCATCTGTTAAGGCTGCAGCTAAAGCTTCTTCGTTCCACGATCTATAACTTCCTGAGTGTTTGAACAAATGACAGACTAGCAACTCAGTTTGATGAGTAACAGGGAACATCGGTCTAGGAGGATCCGTTGGTAACCATGCATATTTATAAACTCTTGTAGATTTATCATTTCCAATGATGTTTCGGCAACCTCTTTTTAACGTATCTATTCCAACAAGAATCGATGACCATCCTCAAGATTGGTATTGATGTGGTTTTGCCTCAAAAACATGGTCATTTTTAAAATAATGAGCTTTATATATTCCAGCAAAAATTCTGGATGTTTTAAACGTCTCCATGCTTGTTTGGCTAGAAGAACATCATTAAATTATTTAAAATTTTTAAATCTCAAACCTTCATCTTTTTTCGACAATTGTAGTTTTTTCCTTACTATCCAAAGTATTCCATATTTTTGTTCACCTTTCTCCCACCATAACTATAACATAATGCTATCTATTTTTAAAATTACTTGACTGGGTAGCTTGAAACAGGACGTAGAAAATACATGCATAGCAAGAACAACGAATTTTAGTAAGATTTTTTTGCCCGCTAGTGATAAGTATTTGTCGCTCGAAGATGAGGTAAGTTGGCGAACTCTTTCAATTATATATTTAAACATTTATGTTTTTTTCCGACCAAAATGTTTCGCAAGACCAAGATATTTTCCCCAACCGCCTTGATTTTTTATTCCGAGGATTAGTTTAAGTAGTTCTTGAGTTTGTCTATGTATACGGGGATCCAAATGTAATAAAAGAATTTTTCTGATTTATCATTTGTCCAGAACACATTTCATAAACTCAAAAAATGTCTTTAATGGCCAGATAATTTTTGTGATTTGTTCGGCAAAAAAAGCGATTTGTTTGGCAAAAAAAGAGAGAATCATCAGCAAATAACAGATGCGTTCATTACCAATTTTGATTCTTTTTATGTTACCCTCGCGTGCATTAACATCTTGTAAATGATCACCTTGTCTTAAACTTCTTTCAAGAATAATATATCTTTGAGGGTTTCCATTAATTAGAATTGAATATTTGACCGTTCTAACTGTTGCCATTATCCAGCCAATTCAAATTTCCAAAAAACCAAATGCTCAGCATTGTTTTTTCCAGAAAATCTCATTTTACCTGATCATAAGCCTTGCTCATATCTATTTTAATGGCCATATATGTTTGGGAAACTCTTGTATTTTATTTTAAAGAATGCATTAGTTCATGCACCACCTTAATATTATCGGAGATCATACGAACTGGAATAAAAGTTGCATGTGAGATAATCTTATTTAAAAAATTTTGAGACTAGAAACCACGAGTTTTATAAAGTACGTTACAAAGACCAATTGAGCGATTATCTGAAAGTATTTGTGGTTTGTCAATCTTTGGAATCTTACAAATATTTGTATGGTTAACTCCTGGTCGCATAGATGTTGTAAGAAAGAAGTGACGTATTTCTTTAATTAAATCCTCAACAACTACATCCCAACATTGTTGATAGAATCTAGCCGTAAGACCGTCAGGATCTGGGACTTTATCCGCTCTAATATTACAGACAACTTCATATATTTCGGTGTTAGAAATCTTTTTAATGATGATAATATTAAATAAAATAAATAAATACATATATATATATACACACACATTTTAGTATTAAATTAAAACAGAGTGTGCCTCTTTTTTTATCAGTAGTTGTGATCATGTTCAACGACCCAAAATTATTCTCTCTTTTTCATGTACTTTACTCTGCACTATCGCTAGAATTGGAAGTAAGAACACAACAACAGAAATTTCAAAGAACTTTTCAATCGCCAGAAAATTCAACGACTGAAAAGTTGAACGCACGCCTACATCTCCCAAACAATCAGCAACATAAATTTTAAAATTGTGTCGTCCATTTCTTTTTTCCTTCTCTAAATTTCAGTCGCTCAGCGATGGATAAAAGAACATGGCCTTATCAACAAACTAAAATCGTATCAATAAAAAATTCATTATTTACATATACTAAAACCTAAGGTATACTGAGATACGTTGAGAAGAAATAAAACATGATATGTTAGCAACCAATGTTTCCCTTTTAATCACATGACGGTCAAACATTCTGAAACCGTACAAGATCTCCCTGGATATTTAATCAAGCAGCGAGAGTCTAAACAAAAAAATGTACCTAAAAATCAACATTTTTTCTTTTTCTTTTTCTTTCAAATTCACATATTTCCCCTACCACATAAATTCAATGATTGTTAGAACTTGCAGCCAAGTTTCTTATTAGTTGGTATGCTTCTGCCACACTCTTAGTTATGAAATCTCCATTACTTGCAGCATTGAGGACATTTTTGTAGTGCTAATCAACTCCACCATAGAAAATGTTAAGAATCTGCTCCTCTGAATACCCATGATGAGGGCATTCTCTGCGGTATTTTTTGAATATCTCCCAAGCCTCACAAAAAAACTCTCTTGAAAGCTGTCCGAATGTAGCGATCTTGTTTCTCAGCGAAGCAATCTTGGACTTGGTGTAGAAGTGATCTAAGAAAGCAGCTTTGCATTATTTACGAGCCCTTAATGAACCAACATGTAATGACTTAAGCCATCTCAACGTCTTGTCTGCTAAAAAGAACAAAAAAAGCTTGCACCTGAGGTAATTAACAGGTACCCCATTCGACTTGGTAGTGCTGCAGATTTCTTCGAGATTCTCTATGTGATCCATTAGGTTCTCAGCTGGAAAACCATGGAAGAGATGCTGCTTCACCAGTGTGATCATCTGAGGTTTGATCTCATAATCATGCCTACTGGTGGACAGATAACAGCTATGTTATAGTAGAAAGTATGAGGTGTGTCTACATCCCTAATAGCACATTGATGCTCTTGTTACTACTGTTGTAACAGGCATGCAGTTCTTGTTGCACGTTCTAAAGTTCTGCAGCTATAGGCCTGAGCTTCAGCAAGTGCATGGTTATCGAGATTGTTTCCCATGATGGCTATTTTGACTTTGTTTCCTTAGCTTTGTTGTTAGTACTTTATGTTCTCGCTAGATCTTGATTAGTGAGTTGCATGAGGTTGTTAGAGCTTTCATTTCTTCTTTGCATGCACATGAAACGCACAAGCAAGCAAGATAGAACTTAGTTAGTAAATCTTAGACTAAATTTCAGTTTTAGATTCAAAGGTAACACAACTGGTCCTCGACAACGGTGCCAAAAACTTGATACACAGAGATTTTAACCCAAATAGAACTGCAAGTGGACAAACAAACGCAGTAGTAAAGATGGGATCGAATCCACATAGACCAATGTCATACTACGATTCTTTAGCTAAGACAATGATATGGTTGTTTTTTATGTAAACTAAAGAAAACAATTCAAAATAATGTAAATATCAATTAAAAGAAGCGTTAGATCAAGGAAAATTCTCAAGAATTCATAAATCATAAATCAGATAATTATTCAGGAAACATGTAAGAACAATCTTGAACTCAAGCATAAATGTATAGTCAATCCACTGTCGTGGTACCAATCACTTTATCTAGCAACCTAAGATTCTAAACTGTCGTTTGAACTTCGAATTCTAAATAAGCTTTAGTGATCAGGTTTGATTTGTTCACAAATCGCCTTAGTATCAGCTTTCGTTGGGTAAGGACAATCCGCTCATCTATGTTCTTTTAGGCTTTTAAAACAAACATTTTTGATGCGTTAAACAACCTAAACAACTTAAGATCAGAAACTAGGTAGCTAATCTAGTTCCAGCAATGAGATCAACAATATATGAAGATATAATAAGATAATTTTCTATCTATGTCTAATTCAATGATTCATAAATTCCCTTAAAACCCCTAAAACTAACAATTGAACTACTCATACATAGAAACAGAAAAATAATAAAGAGATGAATAAGAACTCATAATCAGTAAAATAGAAATCCAAAAGGATTCAGAAATCTTTTCATTGATGTAGAGTCTTAGATTCATCTCTCTGGAGCTTAAAGCTAAAAAGTCTGAATAGAAAATAAAGTGGTGCCTAAATAATGACATAAAACTAGTATATATATAAGTTAAATCACGTTGGATCGGTTTATGGCAAAATCAAATCAAAATAGGAAAAATTCCAAAATTTCCCTTTTCTGTGGTTTGGTCGGTTTAAGTCTGGATGGATCGATCCAAGGGTAGATTGATCGATATCTCAGGGAAAATTTTCATATGTTGGATCGATAGATCTGACGTGAAACGATCGGTCTGATCTTCGTTTGGTCGATCTGAAGTCTCACAACGATTCTTCTTATGTTGGATCGATCGATATGCATTAGAATTATTTTGTTCTTTTACTCCAACCCTTGCTCAATATGCATTAGAATTATTTTAAACGTGTTTTAATCTGAAACAACTCTAAAACACATAGAAAGAATTCTAAAATCTATGATTAAAATACGTGAAAACCGCATTACATCAATGTTAAAGAACAAAGAGGAAGTCTTCCCGTAACCAAGTAATCCTCCGTTTATGGACGACAGAATAATGGAATTTAGAGATGGTACTGATGGAGATTCAGCTGCATGTGCATCTCTTGCAACTGTCTCACAAAGTTCCTTCTATGGTAGATGAATGCTTACGAAGAACTGTAAAAAAACAACAAAAACATCGTTGAGTTTTGTGTATAAACCAATGAGAGAACCTAGTTAGTATATATCTAGATATATATATATATATATATGTGAAAATGAGTAATTTTGTGTATCATATGAAGATATGAATGGTGATAGTAAGTTGATTTATCTAATAATACACATGGAAATAATAAAATAGAAGTGCTCCATAGACATGTGCAACAGCCTATAGTTGAGAGAGATATATATTGGAAGAGAGTGTTAAAGCTAATATATTTTATCCTCTAACATATAATTTGGAGTGGAAGGAGGCAACCATTGGGGAGATACGTTGTGAAGCTTAAGAAAAATACAAAATGATAAACAATATAATGAACTCAGGTAAAATACGATACTCGTTGGCTAATGGGTCTCACATGATCCAAGAAGGCTAACTTTAGCTCATTAAGGCCCAGATAAAACAAATACAGTATACGGCAATTTTATGCAAAACGATGAAAATAATTTGGAGCTTCGACCCTTTCCTCGTCCAGAGTCCTTAAAACGATCACCAATGTTATCCCTAGTGCCAGTGCATTTGATTTTCATTGCTTCACTGAATTTGGATATACTGTTCTGATCACAACTTATGTAATAACAAAATTTGATATTTGAATCATGTTGTTCCGATTACAACTCATGTAACAAATTAATGATTGATAGCATTAACCATAGGATTACAATAGCGAACAATGAAGAGAACCTGATTAAAATAAATTATTAGTTGACACATCATTCTATCTAAGTAAGGTTCAAAACAAATAAAGAAGCCATCATTTTGGACCAGTGGAGGATTTGTTACAATATACTAATTTTAATACAAAGATTCGCTGTACGTTTTGGCCAAGGAGTGTGTCATTCAATTGCGATGAAGTCACATGTACCCAAAGCTTTTACTCTTTTCTTTTTCTTGGGAAACAATTGTAAAATTATAAGTACTACGCATTATGTCAATGCACAATCTCCTGTCTTCCCTTTTCATTCCTCGGTAAAGAATGTTTCACTAGAATCGTCCATCATTGCGAATGGCATGTTCTCCGAAGGCTTCCAATGCCGTTTCCTTTGGTTGATAAACCAATTGTTGATTTGTTTTTGATCCAAACCCGTTTCTTCAGCCAGAGCTATTTTGTCACTTTCCTGCACACATTTGAGATGCGAATATTAACACACCAATTGTTAGTCTAGCATTGACATATCCAAACAAAAAATCTTTGTTTTGGTTTAATATCCGTCTCCACTAGTGTATGCTAGGTTACGGTGGAATCAGCAAGGCACTTACAGTGGGGTAAGGCCATTTATAATGAACATTCCACCAATCAAGTAACGCTTGTCTTGCTTCTCTTGGTAGCTTCCCTTTCTTCTTCTTCTTAGAGAACTCGAGTTTCAATGAACTGATATGGCTACCGAATTTACGCAGCAGCTGGTCCTTGAGAGCCCGATCATTGCTTCTTTGTTGGCTATCCTGCACTGCTACGTCATCATCTTCTCTCAGTTCCTCTTCAGATGAAACCGCACCATCATCTGTTCATACATGAGGTTAATGTCAACAATGCTTATCTCCCACGTATGAGCCATAAAATGCACTAGGAGAAATGGAGAATGTATGGCATTAAATTTAAAAATGTAGAAAGCAAATACTGTCAAACATAGCTAACAGTAAGATACTAGTAGGCTCGGCTAAGTGGCCAAGTGGCTAAAAGAGTTAAAACATGAAAAGAGCCAAAAAAGCATAAAAGTGATCAGGGGTAAAAGGGGAAACCAAGGATAGCAAGAGAATATCGAGGTTTCACAAGACCCGGGCGCAGTTACTGATCAGTCGAAAACTGTCGCAGTTAGTGAACAGTTTTAGCTTCCATTGCCACTGAAGTGCTCCTTGGGGCTTACCACTGCCCACATGAGTCATGACACGTATCACCTTTCTGACACTTTTAAGTGACCCCCGGAAAAAACGCTTCCCCAACATTTATAATCTTTTTCAAAATGCCTCATTTATGACCATACCATACTGACCCCTATGTTGCTGCCACCAAAGAGGGAGCCTGATTAAGGGAATTTTAACTTAATCAATGGTCAAATTATTTGACCTAGAATTTTCCAACAAGTAATCTCTACTCTTAGTGATTAGAGAAATGTATACCTACAATTATCAAGGCACTAGTGCCAAAGAAGAAATGCCAACAGTAAGCATGCAAAACAGGAGGAAATTTACGACATTATAGAATAAAAGTGTTTCAAAATCAACATCCTTGAAGATATAATCTTTTTTTTTTGGGTTAAAACATATAAGGTATATCTTAAAGTCAAACATGTAAGGTTTTAGACACATTGGCTGATCCCTAGAAAAATCAGACAAAGATATTTCACACCCCCATCCATTAAAACTTTGCTACTTGAGCAAGGCATGTGTAACAGTAACTTGGTTTGTTCTTTTACCTATTAGCCTAATTTGGTTCATAATATCAATGCGTAGCAAAGAAAGACAACATGCACTGATATAAAAAAAAAAGATGAAAAGGTCGACACGTGGAAACAGCATGGCCCAGCAAGGGAACAAACGCACAGATGAAATGACAACCACTAAGCAACAGTCGAAAAAGATGGCAAGAGAGAGTGGCGAAGCATGAGTCTTGGTCATATAGATGATTGTATTGTACAGAAGTAAGACCCCATGTCTCTTCCTATTTTCTTCTTTTTTACCTTTTCCTTTATAATCAAATCAAATCAAATAAAAAAACAAAAGCTTAAAGGAGAGAGTTGCGATTGGGTCACAAAGGGATCCACAAGCGGAATCAACGGGAGTCCATGTGACACCCGACCATCATATGTACTCGCCCTATTCTTCCATCTCCAACTTCTTCTATTTAGATATTTAAAAGTCTAAAGGTTTCTAATTCAAGCTTATCACTTACCCAGTTCTTCTTTTATTCTTTTTGGGCGTCAAAGACTAATGCAGATCTACAAAACGATGCACATGACCCCTTCAAACGATCATGACTGGATGCACAAACAATACAGACCTAAGTAAGGATCTCATTGTAACTAACACAACATCCTAACACTAATGTAAACCATGCCCAAGATTAACCATGACGGCAGAAGCTTAAACCCAACTTATCAAGTGTCCCAAACAGTATAAGATGCTTGCCTAAATGAGAAAATCACGAAACGTGCCATTTAGCAATATACATCAAGAACGAAAAAAGAAGAAGGGGAAATCTAATTGTTATGACAAAACATCAGTGGACTAAAGAGGATTGGTTTATTCCTAAAGCATATTAGCACGGAAAAAAAAACAAAGCACGTGACCCTGACAACTACAGGTGAAACGAATACATTACGGGCTTTTAATTAGTTTAAGAAGAATTCAGTTGAAAAGAGATTCATTTATCGAGAGTTAGGAAAGGAGAAAAAGATTTGGCCAAGGAAAAGATGCTCAGAAGGTAAAAAAAAATTTGGTCAATTAAAAAGTACTTACATGAGATTACTCAAAAAAGTTAAGTTGTAACTATAAAACAATAAGATTATAAACTAGATATTCGTCCACTAAAGAAAATTCAAGTTGAAGTGATCTGTTTTTATACCTTTTGGACATGATTCCCTATGCAAACTCCAATAACTAACTAAGCTGATAAATATTAACAACTTTCAGACATTAAACAACGATAACAAAGTATACAACCGAAGCTGATTTGATATCTGTATACAAGAAAAAGCACGATAACAAGAAACATGTAAAAGCAGAAACCCATAATTTTTAGTTCCATTTCTTTCCAGCTAGCTCTTATCAGGTGGGAGATGAAGAAATAAATGATTAATTTAAAATCCCTAAGATAGTGGAAGGTTTTGTTTACTTAGCCAAAGTTCACACGCATAATTTTGACAACGCTAACTTGGCTAGCAGATTAGCGTAACCTAACAAAATCTAAGTGTTTGCCATAATTGATCGGTTAAACCCATATAAATCTACAACAACTACACAAGGCAACTAAAGCAGCCCTTAAAGAAAAACCGACATTTGCCATTTTTGGGCTGCTTGTAAATACTTGTAACCTATTCCAACAAGATTACAAGACAACAAACACATTAACCACGACATGCAGAAAATACAAGCCACTTGGCCATGAAACATTTTTTATGGCCAATTATAACCTCCATGCGCATGAGCTCAGATTATTGGAACTTGAAATTTACCAGAGATTTGTTTTAGCCTTTTCTAGCTAAAGAAACACCAAATCCAACCATTTGACCTGATCAAGACACTTCGTTGGTGTACTAAGTCAGATAGGTTCGTGAGCACACAAGTGATATTATACACATATTGAGAATACTATTAACATTTCTTTTATATCATTTATCAATACACCATATAACTTCCTCTATTTAATTAATAAACCAAAGTAAGAGTGATAATGACGCTTACTGTGAATTACTAAATGGTTCATTCAGCAAGAGAGGTTAGAGCAGTCAAAGAACTGATAAATTTTTGTTTTACCCATCAGTCCTAGTGAAGATAGAAAACAACATAAGCAATAGCGATTCAGATTATCTAAACATGGAGTCAAGCAACAATCTCAAGAAAGTCAGTGGCATTTACTAGTGGAACTTATGACTAGGTTTTTCTCTATCATTGGATTTTCACAGGAAAGAAGCAATTAAAAAACTATCAGCACGACACTGAAACGTCAATATCAGAATCCCTAGCGCAAATTTTTTTTGCTTTCATAGACCATTTCCCTACTGTCAGAGGTGCAGATAATAATACAAGTATATATAAAGTAACAAAAGAAAAGTATGACACACCAAGAAAGATCAGTAGAAAAATAAATATCAGTAGCAGAGAAAACTCTACCCACTAATGTTATACACCGGTATGTTATAAACCGGCTCAATACTTTCTTAGTATATAAACTCATTAATGTAATCCGTTAAAGATTAAGAGAAATTAATAACCAATCATTTTCTCAAATTTTTTCTTGACTGAATCTCTCTGATATGAGCCGTTAATCTCATGCCTTCTTGAAGATACTAATTTATGAAAGAAAATAAATGGCACAAAGCTGTGCCAAAGTCATGGATCCATCAAAAGCATGACTTTTCTATTTCCCAAGTTTTTATCAAATATGAAAGATATGGCTGAAACAATCATTGTTTTCCAAAACTAGGGTTTTAGAGTTTCCCCGGTTGTTTCTGAATTTTATAACTTGGGTTATCTCTAACTGGAGCTACTAATCTCCTTATCGTTCTAATTTATTTTCCACTTTTAGAAAATCCAAAAAAAGCAAAAAAAATATCGGTCAGAAGATTTCCATCAATTCACAGAAACTGGTCATCTTGAAGCACTCACTGGGTAGAGATTTCCATATCCACTCGATTTGTAAGGTGAAATTAACGCAAAGTATGATCAAGGACAAACAGATCGAGGAAAGCGCACAAAGATCAGTAAAACAAGAAAATCAAGAGTACACTCGAACTAAAAAGAAAAAGAGAGGGACTAAGATCATATAAAGCTGACCTGAAAGGCTTGTAGCAGAGGCGGGACAAGTGCACAGGTTCTGGAGCTGCATTTCGATCTTGTTTAGGAAAGTCGTAGCCTCATCGAACGGCCTCGCCAGATCGGATTTGTATTTAACCAAAATATCGCAGTAGGTCTCCATGAATTCGTCAAGCTCTGGATCAGCTCCAAAGCAAGACAATGGAGTAACATCTCTCTTGTACACATCGTTCTCGCGCTGAATATCTTCCAATATACACGCTATCTCCATAGGCGCTCCCACCTGTGAATCATTAACCAACAAAAGTCACTCTCCATCTTATCTTAGGGTAAAAGTAAACAAATATCCTAAAAGATTTCAAATTAGGGAAGATGATGATGATCGAAGTTCAACACTAAGTACACATGTGCGTATAAGCTTCAAGAAAACGCATAATCTCAAACATCTTTGAAAACACAAAATCGTAAAGAGCTGAGAAAGAAAACAAAAAGAACGCAAATATGAAGAGTCGATATAATCAATCACCTTCTGGCAATCGATGTAGGTTTGGAGCAAACGAGGATACAAAGGATGACAAGCAATTTTTGATTTGATGACATCCTCAGCTCTTCGAATACGTGGAGCGATAGATGCCGTCTCCGCCGAAAAAGCGGAAGCTAGTTCGTCGGATCCAAACACGCGATTGTCTCCGGCGGATGAACAAAACAAAGACTGGTAATCTGAGGGCAACGCCGCTTTCTCCGAATAGTCTCCGGTGGAACGGAAACCACACATTCTATCCATAGATATGATCGTAGTGAGATACGATCAGTGATCGCTGCTTCGATCTCCAGCCTTGGTTTGCTTGCTTACTGAAGAAGCTCACAAAAATGAGAAGTTAAAGAAAAAGATGAAACGATAAACGTATTTTGATTAAAGATAAAAATATATTGAAAATTACGATATTGGACATAATATTTTGTTATTTTACAGTTTTTTTTCCCTAGCAGGGATCTTATATAATATGAAATTCTATAATTGTATGATCATTTAAATCTTTTGTTAAAGATACCATAGTTTTTTTTGTCGCTGCACTAGTAGTCTAGTACTAACTACTAACTTGATGCAGTTAAATTTCCTCTATTTATATTACTAACTACTAGGGATATAAGACACCTTATTTTTATTTTTCATTGTAATCAATTATAAAGTAGTATTAAAAGCATTATTAAAAACGATAATTTTCTTATACCACTATCTCTTATAACTATTTATTACTTTATTTTTATTTTTGGTATTATTTATCACTAAAAACTCATACCGTTTGTGTTATTAATCAAATCCTGAAAATTTCCATAAAAAAGATGCTACAAAATTATAATATAATAGATTGTATACTTCTAAATTCTAATAGATTACAAATTTAAGAGAGTGAAAAATATGAAAGAATTTCAAGGGCATGTATATGTCTTAAGGAATACGATTCGGGTTAAATTTACCATGATCACCTTACTTGTCTTTTTTCTTCGTGATTCAATTGTACTTTTTTTGTCACGTTCAAATGTACAATTAGTGGGAGTTACGATTATTTTGATATACAATTATTGCTGAAAAGGCCAAATAGCACGCTAACCTTAGCTAATCGAGTCGAGTTAAAAAGGACAACAATTACTTTGCTAACAAAAACAGGTTTATAAAATGGTAATTTGATCTTGACCGAAGAAACAAAAAAATGGTGTAATTTGATACATTTTTCCTAAAACTAAGTTATTCCTTGATCTGCAATGATTTAAGGCTCGAAGTGTAGTTTACTAGAGAATAAAAATTTTCGCCGTGTGACAGAAGAGTTTGCACGGCCGTAAATGACATACACTTTTCTGTTCCAATTACGGTGGCCGACACCTACGATTCTAGTTGTCTAACCGGATCGGTTCGACTTCAATTTCACTCCTTTTATTTTTCACCTAGTTTTGTTTCGCTGCCTGCACGTCTTCGGTAGCTAGGTGGTCCTTGTTAATGTCTTCGGTAGCTAGCAGCCATCAAGATCTTAGCGAGTAATTATTTGTTTAATTGCTTTCAGTCATGTGCTAATTAAAAACCCTTTGGAATTAAGTTATTTAGTGGCCACTCGATTAATCCCACTAGGCGTTGTATTCATAAAGAATATGTAAGTCGCGTATAATATCGACTCAAAACATATCATTACCTTATGTAGTAATAGAACCTGCAGTTTTCAAACTATCCATTTATAAACCTTAGGTACTTGAACAAAATAAATATACCTAATTGTAAAAAAAGCTTTATTTATTGCATGGGTGACCCGATCCGATGATCCGATATCGGTATTTTTTAACAAATATTAGAAAATGTCGTAAAGGTCTTTTCGTTGATGGACAGGTTAATTCACACATCCGCGGGACTACTTTTGTGGGAAATTTAACTGACGTAAAGCTTTGGTTTCGTATCAAAAACATATATAAACGACAAAGCTTTGCTTCTTGCATTTTACTTCGTTGGATCGTGTCGGATTGAATCCCCACCGTTGGTCTTCACGTCATAAAACACAGACACACAGATATCGTTTCTATAATATTTCTTCTATTCCTTAAAGATTAATGTTTTTAAAAAAAAAATGTTTTATAGAGATAGATATTTTGTATTTTTAATGTAAAAAGTGTGTAATATTTGTTCTTTTGCTCTAATTAATTAGAGGTAAAGTAAATAAAATAATTAATATTTAATTAAAAGATAAAAACTATTATAAATTATGTAAAAATTTTATTAATATGTGTGCAAAACTAGTATTATGGAACGAAAGTTAAGAGTAGCTGAGTTTTTGGGGGTCACAATTCACACGGGGTCACAATTCATACGTTTCTATATGCTCACTATCATCGAGAAATAATAGCAAAGTGACAGGGCATAAACTTTCCAGAGTTGTATTAAGTAAAGTTTTGGGTCCGAACCTCACCATCTCACATTATATTCTTCTTTTTTTTTTGATATATTTATCTCACATTGTCAATCCATGACTTTTAAGAAAAAAATAATAGCAAAACGTAATGACTAAACTATTGGATTAATTTTGTAGTGATACGAAAATTGTACGTTCACTCAGGTGTTTTTCTCATGGACTTTTTAAACACTTCCCGTGATTTAGTATAGTTAGGTTTCAATTATTCGCATTGGGTTTTATTCAAAAGTATGGTTTTTTCGGTTGCTTCAACTCTGTACGAGTTTGTTGTCCTTGTTTTTTAGTGTGGTATCGCATATCAATGTGTTTGTGAACAAATTTATGTCTTAATACTGTCTTTATATGTTTTTTTTGATAAAGTACTCTCTTTGTATATTTCTCTTTTTGGCTGAAGATTTAAATGTTTTCACAATAATCTTAATATTTCTATCAAGTGTTTTATATGTAAGCGTAAAACCCAAACCTAACAGAGCGTTTGACTTGATAATTTTAAATTATGTTCGATAAAACAATTAAAAGATTATATATTTTTGGTCATCTATGCAAATATTTAACTATTCAACATATTTGCATTGAAAGGCCTATATACAATGCTTATACAATTAAAATTTGAGCATAACTAAAATTACTGAGAGCTTTATTATTAACTAACTAAAATATATAAATTGACCAAAACATAACAACGTACCTGTAAGAAAAAGTGGAGTAAATAGCTAGCCACCAATCGTCTTATTTGTTAAGAAACAACTGATTCTTCCGCAGTCGTCACCAAAATCTTATATACTCCAAAATTTCACAGTGAATTGGCTGGGGAAACCATAGAAATAAAAGCCTTTAAATGGACCAAAAATCAATTATGGATTATTTTTAAAAGTTATCTGGAGGAATAATCCTGTGAAATGCAGCGTGAAACAGTGGGAAAGAATAGTTATCGGGACAGCAACCATGAGCATCTATTTATATAAATAGATAAATAAGAATATATATATATATATATATATATATATACATATATATTTTAAACATATGTTCTAAACTTCTAACCCTTTTTTAATAAAGATCCTAATTATCTGTTTTCACGTAATATTAGTATTTTAATTGAAGACCTAAATATGCACCATTAAATACATAAAACTATATTCTCAATTTGTATGCATATTTTAATGTAGTCAAGCGATATCATCACTCGCTGTGATTAGGAAATAAATACACAAGATTTACAAAGAGATTTCTGGTTAAGCTTCGTGAAAGACATATATTTTGTTTTTAATTGCTGTTGGCGAGAAAACCAGCTCATTATAAATGACTGTTTAGTTCATTGACTTTAAATTTTCATTCCAATGATCTGGGGATGTCGTGGGCATGCATTAAAACAAAAACAATATCAAGCATCCTGATGTAAAGTGGTCCTTTGCGTTTTGTCTATGGTCCATCAAATATAAATTTTGTCTTTCTTTCTGATATCTTTAAAAAATTCGAAATTTGCTTTAGAAATTCGAAACGTTACATTTAGAAATTCGAAACAATAATTCCGCCACTGACACTAATCAAATGTTGGTTTATAGGATCTGAAAAAGAGACTGAGAAATACATGTATGTACAGAAAAATCTAAAAACTTTAAATTAAAATTTGAGTTGAGTCAACGATAAGGGCAAGGGAATTACTGGGCTCCAACTGTGCGGGTGAGATCAAAACTCAAAAGGTACAATTATGGAAAGTTAGTTCTGTTTAATTAGCTCAGGTTAAAGACTACAAAAGATAATCTTTCTTCATTAACGTGGCATCATTTTGTTTATCTTCGAGTTTGACTTAATTTATACAGCTATAACAATTATTTCTATAATCATAAGCCTAACCTTTTGCTTATTTGTATGACACATTTGACGACGGAAGCCTAACTATTATTCCCAAAGTGCAATTACTAGCTGAATTTTTTTTCATTGGAGAGAGCTCACACAACAACAACCACCACGTTTAAAAGGAGCTAAAAAGCTAGTACACCTTCTTTTAGTCAATGCATAAACTATAGTAATTTTGTTTACAATGATTACACATATTTAATTTAGAATGGTGGTATAGTTTAGTCAATGCATGAACTAAATTGGCACGTTTCAAAGGTCTCTAACATCTTTATTTTACTTTTACTTGAGATTATATTTATATAGACAGATTTTATGCACTTTTGGCACAATCATTAATTGTAATTTCAAGCACTCATAAAGCTTAAGTACATGAACGAAGAATTGATCATTTTGGCACATGTCTACCTTCTTAAAATCACTTACAAGTTACAACCACCTATACGTACATTATTATCATAACCACTTTTATCTCCATTATGTATATATAATATATCATCTAATTGGTGCGAAGAGATTTGTTTTATTTTTTTCCACTAAAATAATCAGATAATTAAATGGGCATAATCTCCTCTTGACAAAGAAAAACTGGCTATTATTAAATTGCAATAATTTTTAGATGTACGGGAAGATTCGGTTCAACGACAAAAATGATAATCGCATATCGGCCCATAATCTCACACAGCGACTGTCAAAGTGGTCACTGATATATTATTAATTTTCATGAAGATTCGGTTCCCTTGCCAAATTTGGATAAAATCATAAAAATATAAAGTTTTGTTATTCGAGAAGAAAAGAAAGTTCAGTTTCAAATAATAGTGGGAAAAAAAAATGTTATGAATTTGTTTATCAGGATTCATTATCTAATTAAAATTGGATTTGTGGAACTTATACTCTCCCACTAAAATCGTGTCCAATATTATGTCTGATAAAATCAAGAGAATCTTGACCGGGACTAAACCTTTATTCTTTTATTGTTATTTGCGACCTAATAACATTCAACTTCAGATTCGATTAACACTGAAGCTGAAACAGTTATTTAACTAAATATATAATACCATGCTTTGATTGCTCTTTGTGTAAATGATCACTACAAAAAAGATTAAGCGAAATTAGAAAAAAGAGATGTTCAATTGTGTCCTTACAAAGTAAGGTTGGCTATTGGAATTGTTTCATAGTTGACATTTTAACAATCTTAGTCGACATTTTTTTTAAAACAACATATTAGTGTACTACGACACTTAACGGAGGAAATCTTATTATTGTATAATATACGACAAAATGAATATCATGAACAGTTTTATTTGTTTTGGCCTCCTCCAAAAACACATGGTGACTAGCTAGGTGAATTATAAGTTCCTTCAAAAGGAACTTTAAATGTAATTTACAAAAAAAAAAAAATTGATACAGAAATCAGGAGAGTCTGTAAATTTTTTTTTGAACATGAGAAACTCCTTAACCTTTCTAAGTATATATGATATTTGTTACTACGGTCCTTCTGAGAAACATCTTGAGAGCCACGTGTACTTCAACTTCACTATAAGAGCAAAGATTCCAAAGCATGGTACATGCATCAATCCAACAGCCGCATACCTGCAACATCTGTTAAAACATTTACTATGTAGTCTAAATCCATTCAAGATCAAGATTCATTTTCATTGTCTACATCTCAAGTACCAAATTCTCATATTTTGGAGAACCAGAATTTGATTTTCATTTCTAGATTCTAGTGGCACAACCGATATAAGGAACGAGGCGATGAGTTTGTGTAAGAGTACCATAAAGGGGCATAGGATGATGACAAATCCAAGAATGGGTAAGGCCACCTGCACAAACAGAGTTATCACATTGTTCATACACATACCTCGATAGCCGAGAGCAAGTAAACTAATCTGTTTATAAAACAATCTAAACCATGAGTATTACCAGAAGGAGACACAAGCGTGAACAATCCATTGGAATAGCAAAAATATGCCAGTCCATACCACAAAGTATGCAATCCTGAACAACGGAAATCGCTGGATACATAGAAATCATCATCATTATAATCATCATTATCATCATCATGTTTTTATACTGACTGAGCATAAAAACTAACCAGAGAGTTCAAGAAAGTTTCACCGAGGAGGAAAATAGCATTGACCGAATGCATAATCACAATGAACTGTAGTAATAAATGTTTGGTCAATAAAATCAGAGACAAACCTTATAACTTGTGAAAAATTTCGTGGTTAGCACTTACAAAGTCGAGATTGAAATCTTTGAATGTAAGAAAAGGGTAAATAATGAACCAAAACACACCATCTGTAAGTAATACAGCTCCTGCACAAGTCTACAAATCCAAAAAATGTCAGACACAGAGCAACTTATGCACGGAACTGACATTTTAAACCAGGAAGACTTACTTTTGAAAAAGAATCTGATGAATATAACACAATGTAGTTGCAGTTTGACGTGTAGACATATTATCTCTATCGTGTCCGTTTGAAGATTTAAACACATTCGAGTTTTCGCCATTCATAGGAGGTATATACGACCCTTCCTCTTCATTTACTATACTAACTTTGTTCTGATCATTATCACCAGATTTATATCTGTATATGGACACCAATGCTCCAAGCTGCATTACATCAAGTTCACTTTAGGCTTAAGTAGATGTTATAGGCCAAATCTTATGTAGATGTTATAAAGCATGTTGCAGTAGTACCATGATAAGGTGAAGAAAAGCCATACCCCAAAGTAAATTGTGACCAATGTGAAAGTCCATCTGATAAAGAACCAATCAAACACTCATCAGACAAGTGATTGTAAAATAATAGTAAGTAATCAATCACTAAAAACCTTTAATGAAACTCACTGTGTGTAGAAGATGAAAATGCCAGCTCCATCAGCAATGGCATTACCAGAAATAAGTCCAAGAAGAAGAACAAAACCGAAAACACGAAAACCTAATAACCAATTCGGATGAATCTTTTTCACAAAAGTGTTCCAAGTTTCATCATCATATACAACTCCATTGAGTGTTGTTAGTTCACAGCTTTGATCATCATCACCGTGTTTCTTGCGTTTTCTTGGTCCTTCGTATTTCCAAATGAGAAAAGAAGAAAGAAACAGAGACGTTAAGATGAAGATAGCACAAACGAAGAATCTCCAGTTTAGCCAGTAACTTGGAATGTTAGTCTCCGATGACATTGTTGGTTGTCACGTATGTTCAGTTGAACCTGTAACGAAACTCGCCAGATCAATTCGACTAAACACATTCATCATCAAATCTTTGTACAAGTTCAAATTTGTTGAACCAAGTGATTTTGATACTTAACAAGAGTGTAATAAATTCATGTCGAGAAAGGAAAAAGCAGAGGCAAGAACTCATGATGAGACATCACGAAAGAGGGAGAGATAAACTTCTCTATAGCATTCAAAGCAAGAGACAGATTCTTTACTTAACCAACGAGAGACAACAAAAAAAGATTAGAGATACATACTTTGCTTCTCTTCGGTATCAGATTCTGTGAACTAAATCGATGAGATCTTCCTCTGTATTTTTTTTTCTTCGGAAAAGGGAAATTATGAATTTGGAATCTGATGTTTTTATATTTCTTTAGTGGGAAATTTGGATTTGAGTTCTTGTAATTCTCACTCGCTAGTCCACACGTTTATTATTTTATTCGTCATAACTGCATTACATTTTTGGAGCCATTGATTCTAATAGTAATCAAAATCGAACGGTGTAAAGGAAAGGGTCGAGAAGGCTGAGGAGAGAGGTAGAAGTAGAAGCCCTTTACATGCTTTACCATTTCGTATGGGCCTAATAAGCCCTTAGTTTTACAAAAGTCTAAGCCCATTGTCTTTATGGGATCTAATATTGCCTTATCGGTTAAAATTTTCTCCGGGACAGAGTGAAAAAGAAATTACGCAGGACAATTCTCTTTAATAGTATCAAATACTGTTTTTGGACCATTTTTAACATAATCTATAAATGATATACTTTGACGATCATTATCTAAAAATACAATGGGAAAATCCTCTATAAACATTTTTATCATTGGAAGTGCATAACTAAGTTTTAGTTATATATTTTTAATTCTAAAGTCTTCAATGACTATTTCCAATAAATTTTTGAATTTGACATTCTCATCAACTTCAAACAGCGATATTCATTTTTCAGAATTAACCAAAATTTTCCATTAGATATTTTTGCTTGGTTTTCACTCTTCACATACATAATAGAGATTCACCATTTTTGATAATATATATCAAAGAAAAACTTCATCAGATACATCTTAACAAATCTTAAGCAACATGTCAACATAAATTATCTAATTTTAAATCAACACATACCAAAAACTCTCCGTTACATCGAAAAGTAAGAATTAAAACATGACAGATCAGACTAAAATAAGATATTTCCAGTATTCATATACTTTTAATTTTTAATTTTTTTGAAATCACATCGATCGGAGAATGGATTACCGAATTGTGTGATCAGAAATTGATCGATCGATTCTCTTCTTAGTCGTTGTCGCCGTCACAAAACTTCTTCGTCGTTGAATTTGAAATCACATTGATCGAAAAATAGATTACCGAATTACATGATCAAATATCTATTGATCAATTCTCCTCTTAGTCATCGTCGTCGTCGCAAAACCTTCCTTGTCGTCGATTGTGATTTATGTTATAAATGGAAATATGATTTGAAAGGGATATAATAGTTTTTTAGCTATCATAGAAATGTTATAAATATCTCCCAAAAACTCTAGTGTTATTCTTCACAAAAAAAAACTTAAAATGGTGTTATTCTAAAGAATTTCTCAATTAAGTATACACATAAGAAAATGAAGCTTGCGGTTTTGCAGTTTTACAAGGTTGATGGATCTGGTTAGGTTTAAAGGTTGAGGACAAAGTTTCCTTCGGTTAGTTGTGGACCAGATACGTTCATGGCGAATCACTTAGATAAGCATTATTGTGGAAAATGTGGAACAACTTATGTCTTCAACGATTGATTTATAGGTCAATTTTTGCTAATATGATTTATAGTTTTGTTTTAAGGTGTGATGGTTTGTAATTTCAATCAACATATGCGTTCTGATTTATGTTTGGAGAATTTGGTTTATGATGGGTTGCTATGTTTGGGCTGTGTGGAGAATCTTGTGGTACAAGAAATGGGTATTTGATTATCTTAAAAGCCACTTCTTTCGCTTTAAGCATATATTATATGGAAATATATAATTTCCTCTTTTTTCTTAGGATATCTGTTAATTATTTGGGAAAACAATTTCCCTTTTCTTGTTTAGGTTTTATATTTTCTCCCAAGCGCTAGTGTGTATAAAGAGAGAAGGGTACAAGCTTAAGCAACAAAACCAAATCAAGAGCTTGTACAAACATGAGATATGTTTCTCTGCCCAATGACCTTGTTATGGAGATCATGTCTCGAGTTCCAGGCAAATCCCTAGCAAGATTCCGATCAGTCTCCAAGCAATTTAAGTTTCTCCTCTCTGATTCTTGTTTCCTCCGCCTCCAACATAGCCGTTCAAGTGATTCCCTTTTTACCACAGCCGTCCACCGGATCCGTTTAGGTGAAAAACGTCGCACGGGACTCACGCGTGAGCAGCTGTGGAGAAAATTCAATCAAATAAGATACAATTTCTTCGTGACCAACAAGGCCAATGGCCTCGTCCACAAGTTCATGGAAATTGGTGGCCTTAGATTCAGAATGTTAAGTTCTCACCACCAGCTCTTATGCTTTGTTTGTGAAGCTGGGATCCATCTTTGTGACCCCGTGAACAAGGAGTTTAAGAATTTACCCCGCCCTTTGCCTCTAATGTGTTTCATATCTAATCAGTGTCTCGTCTCTTTTGGATTTGTTGAGGTAACGATGCGGTACAAAGTCGTCAAGTGGCCTCATGACTTAGAAGAAAAATGTCTTACAGTCAATGAACTTAAGTTTGAGGTCTTGAATATCGATATTGTGGAAGATGGCCGTCTTAAAGTATCCCCTGGAGAAGGCTGCATAGACCATGTCCCTATATATTTTCTACAACTCTCTTCTCAGGTTCACGTCAATGGATTCATACACTTGATCACTAGTGATTTTCAGATCGTGTCTTTTTCTCTACAAGACGAGACTTTCTCGACCCTAAACCATAAACCCATGTGCTTCCGCCTTGACCCCAAAGGATCCAAAAATTATCATTTCTCTTTATCTGGAATCCGCGGAAACTTGTGGATGATATATTACGAAGTCCTGTCTAAAATCATAGAGATTTGGAAGATGGAAGAAAGTCGTGGCGGCTGGGCCAAGATTTATAATATCGACCTCCGAGGAACCCATTAAAAAAACGATGTTAAAGTGCAGATGTTAGATATTCGGTCAGACCAAGTTTTATTCAAGCTATTGTTGTCGCCATTAATACGCTATGACGCCAATACAAACACCCTCGAGAGCAACGGGAAAGTGTTAAGTGACTCTCAGTTATGTCACTCCACCGACAGACTCTTGTCTCTACATAACATTGATATGTTTAAGTGTTCTAATTAGCTTTTGTTATATATTACATAGAACAAGTACTAAATGTTTGATTTTTCGTCTTCCCAAACTATCGCATGTCTAAATGTACCATCTTGAGCTTTATGCGTCCTTCTTTCTCAGATCTTATCGGGCCAATATGTTGACCAGTAAAATCTGTGTAGAGTAAAGCAAAGAAGTAGAAGCCTGGTGGTCTAGTGGCGCTTCGTAGGACCCTAGTTCAAGTCTATTCATGGATTAGTCAATAAATGAGTCGTATTGTAGAAACTCGGAATCAAGAGAAGGTGGGGGTCGCCATTGACGTAGAGCCGTGCCTATTGTAGTGGAAAAATTAAAGACACATTTTCATTAATATTGGTATTGAGTTGATCAAAGTGTCTTTAGTTAGTAGAAAGTTCTACACTGGTAGATTTTAATTTTAGATGGTGATTTGAACTTCATAACTTTTCTACGCATTCATAATTAATTTATTTTGTTTGTACTCGTTCCATTATATATGTATATTAACTTAATTTTGTATATTTTCAAAAAACAATTCTACCATTTTTTTGTATGTTTTCATGGATATTTTGTACTTTTATTATTTGTGTTATCTGCTACGTAACTATTACCTAGTATTTTAAGAAATTTGATAATCATCACTTTTGATTTCAACCATCTAGATTTTTTTTTCAGATTATAATCACATCAATATTGTGATCTTTAAACCTTTCAGGTATTGCAATTTAATAAACCATTTAATTTGCATTAGTTCTTTAAATATGTTTGGTTGGCCTCTGCATTAAAGACGAGATAAGTCTAACAGTATTAAATGATAATCATTCCATCAACTGCATTCAACGAACCAAACTCTTTCTCTTTCTCCCTCTCTTTGTCACTAATTTCGAGAACTGGTCGTCGCTCACTTGATCAGAGACGGAATGGAGAAGAAGGAGAACAAGGAAACAGCAGCAGCTGAGTATGAGAATGAGCCGTTGATCAAATATGAGCTCGAGAGGAGCAAAGTCGGGATCATAAGAGCTCTTTGCGACCAACAAGATTCCTTAACTAAGGTCCGTATCGATTTTTTGAAATATTATGTACAAGGGATGCGGACCCTTAATGAGGTTGTCACAAATTGAGTTGAGTCATTTTGTAGGAGGTGGATGACCTAATGATAAGGCGGTTTCTACGAGCGGGTGACCTCGACACCGAAAAGGCTTCAAAGCTGTTTCTAAAGTACTTGACTTGGAAAAGAAACTATCTCCCGAAAGGGCACATATCAGAATCAGAGATTGCAAACGATTTGTCACATAAGAAGGTGTGTATGCAAGGTCATGACAAGATGGGTCGACCCATTGTTGTTGCCTTTGGGAACAGACATAACCCTTCCAAAGGCAACCTTGAGGAGTTCAAGCGTGAGTCACAATCTCCATCCCACTTGTGTCCATATCTTCTTAGTTTTTACATCCCAACCTCAACTCTGTTTTGGTCGCAGGTTTTGTCGTCTACACGCTCGAGAAGATATGTGCAAGGTTCACATCCTTTACTTGAAATTTCAAGTTGTTCAAAACCATATATGTATGCTCTAATGCACGTTTATATAATGTCTTAGAATGCCGAGAGGTGAAGAAAAATTCGTAATTATTGGAGATCTCCAAGGCTGGGGATATACTCATAGTGACATCCGTGGTTACCTTGCTGCTCTCTCCATTTTGCAGGTAATAATAACTTCATATGCCTAACAAACATAATGTTTTAAAACATTATCACAAAAAAAGAGAGGATAATAATGACTAATAATCCAATTAAGGCTAAATGGTAACATGTTTTTGCTACGTTAAACTCTCAAAAAGTACCATAATTAAGATAGTTTTCTATTAATAAAACCTTGTTTTGTAGGATTGTTACCCAGGGAGACTAGGGAAAATCTATGTAGTTCATGCCCCTTACCTTTTCATGAAAGTAAGGAAGATGATTCAACCGTTTGTCGACAGCAACACCAAGCAAAAGGTAATTTAATCTGCACAACAACTCTATACTCTTAGACTGTGTTGGAATATTTTATTGATAATTTTGTCTTTGGATAGATTGTTTTCGTGGAGAACAAGAAACTCACTTCCACTCTGCTCGAAGACATAGAAGAAAGCCAACTTTTAGACATCTACGGAGGCAAAATGCCGCTTGTTCCTATTCAGGATTCATAATAGATTACTTACTACCTTCTTCCACTCTCTTCCTAGGCCAACGAAATGTACTTTATATATTTTGTTAAATATTATTATATGGAACAACAACTTAATGTTTGTTTTTTTGGTTTTCCCAAACTATGGCATATCTAAACATCTTGAGCTTTGTGCGTCGTTCTTTCTTAGATTTCATTGGGACCAATATGTTGACAAAGAAAATCTATGTAGAGGTTTTAGAGTAAAGCCAAGAAGTAAAAATGCAGAAACCTTGTGCTTAAAGTTTAAATCTGTTGTATAATAAGGGCTTTTCTTCATACACTTTTAAGCCAAGCCATTAAAAACCCATTAAATTAGTCACTGCTTATAAAATTCAAACCATGTCTCATCTCTTTACAAATAAATCATCTTTGCATAGAATCTCATTACTTAAAACCATACAATCATAAAATCTTCATTTGGCGTTTTTCTAAAGCACAATGAATAAGCCCTTCATTGTTGTTCCCCTGTTGGCTCTGTTAATGGTAACTTCTTATGGAGCGCCAGAAAAAACATTGTACAGAGAGCTTGACATTCTTGGGAAGCTTGAGAACATCGACATACCTCAAGATGAGATTGAAGATGATCTGACCTTCTTTGATTTCTCGTCCTTTACAAGCCAATATTCTGGTAAGAATCTGGTGAATGTGGATAGCTTTGCTGCAGCTGGAGATGGAGTTTCTGATGATACTCAGGTGCGTTCTGCTCGAATCGGTTTTAAAATGCTGGTGGATAGACACACAAAACCTCCATAATATTGATTTTATCAGCTGATGCAATATTTTTGTTATAAACAGGTATTTATAAGCGCTTGGACCATGGCCTGCTCTGCACCAAACTCTGTCTTATTGGTTCCACAAGGACGTAGCTATTTAGTAAATGCAACGAAATTCGATGGTCCATGTCAAGAAAAATTGATCATTCAGGTAATTTTTTAAAGTTCTTAATTCTTTTTGGTTTGGTTGCAATATCTGAAAACAACAAGATCATACATGTTAGCTATACACAACATGTTATCGTATTCTTTGAAACTTGATTTTTGCAGATTGATGGAACAATTGTGGCACCAGATGAGCCGAGCCAATGGGACCCGAAATTCCAAAGAGTTTGGCTCCAATTTTCAAAACTCCAAGGAGTTGTATTCCAAGGTAATGGAGTTATAGATGGTTCTGGTACCAAATGGTGGGCTGCTTCTTGCAAGAAGAACAAGTCTAACGTAAGATCTTTCTTCTTTTGCATAAACTGAACTTTCTTCTTACTCTAAATTAGAAATCTGACACTTATCTTTCTTCTTTTTTCTCTTGTAGCCTTGCGTAGGCGCACCAACGGTCTGAATTATTTCCCTTTTGTGTTTATCGACCGTTGGATTTATCATTTATGTTTGGTTTATTTTGCTTAATTATAACACTCTTTATTTATATAGGCTCTAACTATATATTCAAGTTCAAATGTGTATGTGAGAGGCATAACAATCCGGAACAGCCAACAGATGCATTTGATCATAGCTCGGTCAGATACAGTTCGAATCTCTAGAGTTATGGTCACATCTCCAGGAGATAGTCCCAACACTGATGGAATCCATATTACTGCATCTACTAATGTTGTAGTCCAAGATAGTAAAATTAGCACAGGTTCTTCCCTAAATCTTATAATAATCTAAAAAATTAAACTCAAAAATATTATAGCTAACACTTAAGCTTGACAACAGGAGATGATTGTGTCTCAATTGTGAATGGAAGCTCGAGGATAAAGATGAAGAGACTCTACTGTGGACCAGGTCATGGAATCAGGTAAACCATCTCTAACCTTGTCAAAGAAAAAAATACTTATAAATATTTTACTTATATCACAAATTTATAATTCTTGGTTGCAATTTCTTGTTCTGTGCAGCATTGGAAGCCTTGGACACGGTCATTCAACAGGAACCGTCACTGCAGTTGTGTTGGACACTGCGTTCCTAAAGAACACAACTAATGGTCTAAGAATCAAAACATGGCAGGTAAAATCTCAAATCTTGATCATTGCTTTATATTTTTCATATTTTCCTTCCAAAGATTTTCAAGATTGATTGAAAGACGAAAATCTTTAAAACAGGGTGGTAATGGTTACGTAAAGGGTGTACGTTTCGAGAACGTAGAGATGCAAGACGTAGCAAATCCAATTATAATCGATCAATTCTATTGCGATTCGCCATCAACTTGTCAAAACCAGGTTTCTTCACAGAACCATTGACTCGAGATGAAATCAAGAAACCTCAAGAAAGAGACTAATCTTTTTCTTTTCCTATTTCTTTGCCGACATCGGCGGTTCACATAACCGAGATAATGTATAGGAACATAACCGGAACCACAAAAAGCGCAAAAGCCATAAAGTTTGCGTGTAGTGACGCAGTACCTTGCAGCCACATTGTCCTCAACAATGTCAATTTGGAAGGCAATGATGGAAAAGTGGAAGCATATTGCAACTCTGCTGAAGGGTTTGGTTATGGCGTGGTTCATCCCTCTGCGGATTGTCTGTATTCTCATGAAGACAAGAGCTCAGACCAGACTAATCAGTATTTGGCAGAAACTGTTATGGTCAAAGAAGAAACTGAAAATGCTCACGATGAGCTTTAAGGAGATCGCATTTTGACGGTCGTTGTAGTGAGGGATATTACACGTAATATGTAGTTGTAATTCATCTTAGCAACTGACCTATATAGCTTGTAACTAAAGCATATACAATGAGATTGAGAAGCACTGTAGTATTTTTTTTTTTGAGTAAAAAAATATTAATCTTTTGTATTATAAAGAATGCTTGCTTATTAGTTGTTCATCTATCTATGTTTCTGTCATGAAAGCGTTAAGGATTGGCAACAAAACCATAACAGAAGAAAGTGAAACCAAATCAAACCCAAATGTTTAAACTAATACTAAACAGAAATTTCTATAAACTGATTAGTTTTATACTTTTATTACTTTAAAATCTAAAAAATTGATTTTCAACCTAAAGCAAACAAAATAACTAAAATTCAGTGAATTTATTTAGATGTTAATATGTAATCATATTATATAAAGAAAATTTAATTTAGTAATGATATTATTAAGCAGTATATAATAATATTCTTTTTTGTTATATGGAAAATAATGATTATTAGTTTTTTAACAAAATGTTTGAGTGATTACAAACAAACAATAATAATATTCGAATTTTTATCCGTTTCTTATCTCATTTATTTTCACTTTGATTATTATTGGAAAGTATATTTTATCTTATGAATTTCTTATTCATATCTGTTACTATTAATTTTCCATCCTGTTATTTTATGGAAATATTTTGGATAATATATTTAAATTTTCGAATTATTCATTTCCGTCCTTTACAGTATTTTCCCATTATGATTCTCGAAATGCCCAGACCTACTGGAAAATGTAAGGGGACTTTAGACACTGGTTCCGACTACAAGCTCCGGCCAGGACACGGATCTTAATAAAACAAGAGAGACGTTTACTTTATCGTTTTCTTGTTTATGTTTCTTTTTTTTTGTCGTGCTTCTTTAATTGGGGTTGTTTGGTTTTGTTTCATATGGGTATGGAACTTGGAGATTAAATTATACATGAAAGCAAAGAAAAAAATGAACTCTTTCACAACTTTAATGAGTTCTTTTTCTTTTTTTTGTTGCTTTTTTCTGTTCTCACCTATAACAAGTCTTTTGAGGCAAATGGCCATTATGGAGCAAAAAACTAAAGGTCGCTAGCAAGAAACGCATCTCACACACACAAAAAAATACAAAGAGAGCATTAATGCTGTACAGAGAGCTCAAGCATGAGGGCTGATAATAAGGCAAAGAACCGATGCGAAGAGGTTATTATAACTTGACCTATTTTTTGAATCAGAACCGTCGGTTATTGAAGTTAACGATTCTCAGATTCATTCTTCATGAACTCAGAGGAGGCTCCATTAGATCCTTTCCGGGAGCTTTGGACAGAGTAGTCTCCACTATTCATTCCAGACTCTGAGCTGTCATCAAAACCAAACGCCATTTTCCTGAACTTCATGATGTCGTCGTTATGCTGACCAGAGTCATAAGTACTGGTTTGTCCCACTTTAATTCCACTGGTGATATCTCCCATGTCTCCTTCACTGTCCAGTGCTCTCACAACCTTATTCTAAACAAGTTTTGTTTTGACAAGATCATTAAGTTTTCAGATTTGATCAACTAGAAAATGCATGTATAGAATTTGTTGCTATAGATTTGAGTTTTGATTAGTTATATTGTCTATTCATATATTCCTTAACTTAGCAGAAATAATGTTAAAAGACAGTTACCTGAACCATGCGGGGACGTTTTGGACCTGAATGCCTAACACAAGCAGCAGCCGTTTCAATCATTCTGAAAACTTCATTCTCCACGTAATGCTTTTCGAGCCGTCTATCAACTAGTCCGCTGAAATCTCTGGTCTCAATGGCTTGGTGAAGCAGTGGACGAGCCTGTGAGTTTATGGATTATTTCTTTAAGTAACTAGAGCCAACCATATATAACTGTAATGGAAGAATGTTTGCAGAATAGTATTTACCCATTCAACCAAACTCTCTTCTCCTAGAGGCTGGTACTGGTCAACTGGTTTGGGTCCAGTTATAAGCTCTAAGAGAACAACCCCAAACGAGAACACATCTGATCTATCAGTTAGCTTTCCACTTTGTGCATATTCTGGTGCCAAGTACCTGAAAAGAATAGCCAATAACATAGAGTCATATGTACTTTTAAATAATATATATGTTGTTGATATTTTGGCAATAAGAACCATTTGTGATCATATGGAAATACTAAGAATAGGTTCACTATCGGAGAAGAGTCTGTGATCAAATCTTACCCAAAGATTCCCATAACACGAGTTGATACATGGGTTTGTGTTGAATCATCGAGTTTGGCAAGTCCAAAGTCAGCAACCTAAACACCAAGAAAAAAAATAAAAAAAATAAGAACAAATAAAAGTCATTAACTAAAACAGAGCCAGAGCTCCAAAATAAGGAGGTGTTCTGTTTTTTTTATTGCCTGAGCTTCAAAGTCATCGTCCAGTAGGATGTTTACGGACTTTATGTCCCTGTGAATGATTTTTGGGTGACCTGCAAAACAAAACATACGTAAATATATTCTCTTTGGTTCAGCTTCTCTTTGAACAAATGCATAAACATCGCAAAAAGTACTTACAATCTTCATGCAAATACGCCAAACCTTTAGCAGAACCTATAGCGATTCTGACTCTCCTAGACCATTCTTGTACTGGCATTCCCTTCCCTATCAAGAACAGAACCGATTTAAGTAAAACAAAAACATGTCAAAAAAATCTTGTCTTACAAGGAAAGTGGTAAAAGAACCTCACCATGCAAATGATGCTCCAAAGTTTGGTTAGGAATATACTCATAGATAAGCAATCTTTGTTGATCGGAAATACAATAACCAACCAAAGAAACCAAATGCCGACGGTGAACACGACTAATGATCTCAACCTCTGCCTTTAACTCACGATCACCTTGTCCACAGCAACCATTTTGCCGTCATGTAATTTACCTTTGTAGACACACCCAAAGCCTCCTTCTCCAAGTATGTTATGCTTAGCAAATCCATCAGTTATGTCCATTAACTCTTCATATACGAAATACGTTTGACCACTACCCATCACAGCTGAATCAGGTGTGCTCCCTGATTGTGTATAATCTCCTCTTTGGCTGCCGAAACTGTTTCCTGTATTGCCTTGTTGTTGTGAATTGTCGGACCAGAGTATCCTTTTGTAGGGTTTTGACCGTATAAGAATCCATCTATGTTAAGAAAACAAAAAAGCTTAAACTTTTGAATCTTGAATACGAACAAGCAGATGAAAGAAAGAGCAAGATTTTAACCTGATTTGATTGAGAAGTTTGAAGGAGATAAGTAGTGTGAGTCAATGTTTCTCTTTTTCTTTCTTCTGACTAAGAACACAACGGCCATCAAGGCGACGATTGCGAAACCGGCTACTGCCATACCGGCCATAGTCTTCCCTTGATAGCCTCCGCTACTTGGAGGTGGCGAAACGGAGTTTCCGCCTACGCTGGGAACTCCACGAGATGGCGAGTTTAGCGGTGCACCTGCAGCGGTTGATTTGGGTGGTAATGCGTGAGAAGTGTTATTTTGGTAATTTGAATTTAGTGATGATTGAGAGTTGGAGGCACGTTTTGATCCAAAATTGCCGCTCTCTCTATTATATTATTTGTTTATTTCTTTTTTTGGCCCTTTCCCTTTTGGAATCTCTCTCCTTCATACCCGGGTTACCGCGCAAAATTGATGGATTCTTTTTCTCTTCTTCAACCCGACCCGTTTTTTATTCTGCCACGTCGGATTAATAGAAAACTTTCTACATTGACTTCTTTTTGTATCATTGACTTCTCTATGATGCCGCTTGAATCATTCCAAGTAATAACGTGGACTGAGAATTAAAAGATAGTCCATACACTAGACTTTTAAAGCCCAAAACTTGTTGGGCCTCTCGATTTTTCCTGGATTTCAAATGGTAGAAATATCTCTTTTTAGTACCCTTTCTGACCCCAAATAAAAAGTTTTTAGTACCCCGGTCCATATGTATAGGACAATGTAATTGACTAGTAGCTTAGCCACAAACCATAATCACAACCGATTTAATTATAAATTGTTGAAAATTTATTTTGATGAAATATTGTTAGACTTTTCTATGTATAGACAAAAGGGTAAAATAGTCATTTAAGAAGAAGATAGAAGTGGGAATTATATTAATATACTTGTTGTCCAAGTTTTTGCTTAAAACGTACGTCCACTATGTCTCTCACCTATAACAGCTCTTACGCCCTAAACCGCCATTGAAACAAACCTTCTTCACTTTCACATTTTTCCAAGGAACCTTCTTCTCTTTCTCTCTTTCTGTACGAGGATGGCGGCGCAGGTAGGGATCGAAGATCACGAATCCGTCACAAACTTAGATAACGGCGAAATCTTTGATTCCTTATCCGACAACGCTGATTCTGAGCTCGGAAACTTCTCCGGAGACTCAACGATCCTTCTCAACGAAGGAAGTACTGAGTACAACGTCATCAAGAACTGTTTCATCTCAGGAATGGGTCCTTTCTCCAACGACATAACGATCGTCACGATACGTAAGAACTCAACGGAGAGAATCACGACGAAGGCTAAAATCGCTGCGTTTAGGGTTTTCACGGAAGCTATGACGAGAAAGAACAACGGAGATGCTAACGTGAAGTGTGGTTGGTATTGTGGTTCTAAAGAAGAGATCGATAATATCATTTCGTATGGATTTAGCAATCGTGAGATCGAGAAGTTCGAGAATGACGTTAGATCTCATGGCGTTGGAATCCATCTTGTTCATCATCGATGTGCTCTTGCTGCGTAAGTTTCTTAGATTTATGTGAAATTACTTAGTTTTAGATCATTTTTGATGTAACAGTGAAATTGTTTTCTTCAGGGCTGTAGTTGGTGAAGGTGACGAGGAAGGAATAAAGCATCTTCTCTTATGTCGTGTAATTCTTGGTAAACCGGAGTTAACCATCTCTGGTTCGAATCAATCGAATCCTAGCTCGATTCAGTTTGATTCTGGTGTGGATAATCTTGAGAATCCAAGAAGATATGTAATTTGGAGCTCTACTATGAATTCTTACATCCTTCCGATTTATATCGTTAGTTTCAAGTCTCCTCGCCTCACAGGTAAATTCAAGATCCAAATTTTTTTGGTTTGGTTAAGAGATTGAAATTAATATTTGTATTGTTTCAGGTCTTAGTGGTTACGGAAGAGCAAGGTCGCCATGTGTTAGCTTCTCGGTTCTTATGTCTGTTCTTTCAAAGTCACTTGACCATCAAAGAATGAACTTGATCTTGACAACTTATGATGATTTTAGGGTATGGAAATTTCAATTCAAACCCATGATTATAGTGATATCTCTGGTTCTGGAATGTGATTATTTTTTGGATATATTGTAGAAACGGAAGGTGAGGAGAGAGCAGCTAGTTAAGAAGATGAGAGAAGTTGTTGGAGACCATCTTCTTTTCAAGATACTCAAGAATCAGAGTCATCAAAAGTAAAGACAAGGGTAAGTTTACACATATTCCTACGTCAATATCAAAATATTAAATGTTTTCTTATGGAGCAAGATCTATACTTTTCTTGGGAAGGCCTAATATACCTTGATAGGTTTGTGAAAGGAATCTAGTTTCTTTATTTTGTATAATAACAAATGGCTTTTGTTTTCTTGGCAGAGAAATTGACGTGACAGATTTACCCGGATTGAGCCAAAGTTAAGAAGCAGCTGATGCATGCATAATGGAGTAGGTTTGAAAACGACACATAGTATACTATATAGAATACAGATTGCTGAACTGAATCACTAAAATAGAATATAGTTAGTTGTATTTGTATGTGGTTTATCAACCAGATTTACGTTAATGATACAAAGACACTTTTGGTAAATTGCCCATTGCTTGCTTTTGTCACCCCTACATGCTTCTGATTTCTGATTTCTGATTTGATTAAAGAGTAAACCTAAGCAATTATGATAAATATAGAATACACAAAAGAATCCAAAAAGAGGTGACTAAGCTTCAGGAATGCTGTTGCGGTTTGTCAGAGAGCTGATTTGTTGTTCTAACTGCAAAATCATAAACATTTTAGTTATATATTATATCATCTCTAATATCAATATTTTTTATATGACTTTAATCCTACATTTGGTTTTACCTGACTATTTATTTCTTTTCTTCTCTGGACTTCATGTTCAAGCTTCTCAACACTGAAAACTCATAAACAACTTTCTCATCAAATCTTAACCCAAAACTTTAAAATGAACAAGTTATGACATTCATTACCTTTGCTCCAAAAACTTAACATGGGATTGCAAATATTTCTCCTTTGATGGATATATCTGTATGTTTTCATGCTAATAAGTTCTGCGCTTTCGAAGTGCATCAAGCAGATGATGAAATAACATACCTGCGCTACTCCTTGGGGTTTTGGGATTGTATTTCCAGCTTCTGTACAAATTAAGAGACCAAATCATCAAACTTATTAGTCGAAAGAAGATGCAGAATCTGCTACAGATGAAGAGGCATTACCCGCATTTTGATCATAAAATCTAATTAATCTCATTACTTTGGCCTGCCAAGATAACGAAATACATTGTGAATTTTCACAACACAAAATCCAAATAACCATTTAGAAAACCAGGAGAAGCGTTTGAAACAGACAACAACATACCCTCTGAATGTCATTTTGAACCAGGAGACTCTGTAACAGTGGGAGGATCTCCGTTGATGTGCAAGATGCGCGGTTCACAGGACTTACTGTGTAGCCATTTTGTTTTTTCTTCTCCTGATGAGAAACAATGTATTCAAATTTGAGAACCATTACGATAATAAGGTTTCGAAAATTTCAAGAACCTGAATGACATTATATGCATAGGCACAATCCAGAATTACCGGCTCAGCTCCTGCTTTTTTAATCTTCTTTATATCAACTAATGGTTCTAGTTGATCTGGCTCTTCAAGAGCGAGCTTCTCTGCAGCTCCTTCGCTCGAGGTACATGCATGGCTTTCATTAGAAAGGATACCAACTTGATATCTGATCCAGTATGTTTATTTCAAAGTTGCACAAGCAAAATAATGAGATATCAAGTATGTAACTTAAAGATATTCCTAGTCAGGACTATGTTAAAACCAATCAAATCAATAAACAAACACAAGAAAAGCATCATATAATGGACTAATGTATAGAGAAGTGAAATGTTGTAAAGTACCTAATAGCCGGGAGGACCTTGCGACAAAATGAAGGAAGTAATGAACCGCTTAATTGATTGTTACTCTCATTCATCATATCCTGCAAGGTTGGACAAGGATATGACAAGAGGTTAGCAGGAATACAAAATAGACACAATGAGATATGCCTTCATAGGACAAAAGACACTTGCCTTTTCTAAGATTTTTAAACTTTCCAAAGGCAAAGTCTTTGACCTTTGTACCATTGTGTTTCCTTTTGGTACATCAAGCTCGACATACCTATTTCCGTTCAGTTCTCGAATCTCTGAACTGCACGTTTCATCATTCGTAATCTGATGGCAGAACACTGAAGCGTTGAGAAGGTGCGAAAAAACTAGCTTTACATTTTACTCTAAGACACTACCTTATTTACAAGTGATGACTGCCTCTTTAAGTCTTCAAGATCAAAATTCCAAGCACTAATTCCTTTCATATACTCATGCTAACAAAGCAATACAGGATTCTAAATTAGGTAGATCACAAAGATGGACATTTCAGACATATATAGTATGGCTTAGTACCTGTGATAACTGTTCTTCGTCACCACCTATGCCTTTAAACAACTCAGCCTCTGCCTCCTGTAGAGGCAACATAAGATAGATTTGCACAGCTTAAATCATACATACTAATATATAAAAGGTAAGTAATGAAGATTCTAAGTTCCAACAGATAAGGAAATTCTTCAACTCACCTTTAGCTTTCTAAAACGGTCACCAAGTGGAGAAAGACCATGAAGAATTTTACGAGACAAATAATCTGTAGACCGAGCATGTTTGAAGAAAGGATGTTTCAGAAGTTTTGCAGAGGTTGGACGCTTTTTTGGATCTTTAACTAAGCAGGCTGCGATTAACTCTTTAAATGACTGCGAACACGATACTTTTTCTAAGTGAAGTAAATGGAATCTACTTTTGTATGTTGTATGTATATCATTTAATCCTTTGTTACCTTTGAGAATTTCTTATCTCTTTCATGGTCAAGACGAGGAGGAGCATTTTGTAAAGTCATTAATAGCACCTGAAACAATTGAGAACTTAGAAACCATCTTGGTTAAAGAAACTAGAGTAGGATTGAAGTAAACATCAACAAAAAAAACAGAGAAAAAAACCGTGGAAGATAAACGTGAACTTTTATACAGCAAGGACACACCTTCATAGGTGGAAATTTGGAAAATGGGGCATGACCATGAGCGAGCTCCAGAGCAGTTATGCCAAACGACCATATGTCTGCTCTGTTATGTCAAATGGAAAATTTTAAGAATCAATAACCTATGATTGCTATGCAGATAAGACTAGAAAAGCGTGTACATACTTGAAATCATATCCATCTGCTTGCTGCAAAACTTCAGGTGCCATCCTGTAAAGCCAAAAAGATTCCAATGGCTAAAAACAACTAACAAGCCAATAACAAAAACATATAAGAAACAGCGTATTGAGAGGGAAGTAGAAGAACATGGAGAGGAAGAAGGGTCTGGTTCTCTGTTTAGTAAAGAAGAAGGTGGGTTGGGGGAAGGTGGATTAGGTCAGTTGGTTAGGATGCGAGGAAAGGTAGGGAAGGTTGGGCCAGGCAAGCCAGGTAAGCCAGGCAAGCTAGGGAAGTTGAGAAGGTTAGGCTAGGGAAGTTGGGAGTTGGTGTTTCCCTTGTTCCCAGTTGCTAGTGCCTGTGTAGCTAGTTCCCTTGTTCCCTGTAGCTAGTCCCCTGTTGTTAGGAATGGGACTAAAGAGCTCTAACAGAAAAGCGGCAAGAGCTTCTCTGAAAAGACCTGTTCATGGAAAACATATCGTAGCACGCACCAACAAGGAGTTCCAACGAATGTATTCCTTGTACGCATCCTATCTCCACTATCAAACATACAAGCTGAAACTCCCAAGTCTCCAAGTTTAACTACACCTTTTGAGTGAATCAATATGTTCCCAGCCTATAATGAAACATGTAAACAACAAACCAATGATCTTTACCAAAACACGAAACACGCTTTTCCTCATAAAGAGATTGATTACGTACCTTAATATCTCTATGGATGTGTCCTTGTCTATGAAGATAAACAAGAGCTTTAAGCACTTCTCTCAACAAAGTAGCAATTATAGGTTGCTCAAGTCCTTCTTGATGAACTGATTTCATTAAATGAAAGCAAGAGCCACCAGACATATAAGGCATTACAATCCACAAACTACAACGATCGATGAACGAACAATGAGCTTTTAATAAATTCTGATGATCAATTAAACTCATAATGTGAACTTCTTTGCGTATTGTTTCCTGCGTGAAACAAATACCTTCTTCTAATAAATATAAACTCATATAAGAAATATATTTGTATCTTTCTTAACAATTAAAAGATTTGAGATACGAACCAAATCGTTTCTGCATTTTTCAAGATCTAATATCTTAACGGCTACAGTTTCATTGAGAGCAATGCATCGAGCTCTGTACACAGTTGCACTAACACCTTCACCTACCTCTTCAAACAGCTCGTAATCTTTAGCGTAAAGAGGAAATCTCTTCGTCGACGAACCAGACATTTCCTAATTCCTGTACAATATCGATAACACCAGAATCAAGAACTTAGGATTTATCAAAATTTGTATTGTAAATTCAAATACTAACCGAAATGATGAAAATGCAGGAGAGAACAACACAATCTCTCAGGAAGAACAGCGCAAGAAAATGGAGGCTACGAGAAAGAGGGAGAAGATGATAACGAAGATCTCGTGATGATGACTGTGAGAAAATAAGATTCGAATCTATTAGCCATAGAAAAAGGAGAAGATCCTTTGAAGGAGGTGCAATGTAAAAATGATTTCAAGTTTTTTTTTTTTGTTAAGCGAACTTTTTCCCAAATTTGCTTTTGTGATTTTGACCAGACAAACTTCTTGATTTAGTAAAAATCTAATCCGATTTTTAATTTTATCCTCTCTTTCGTTTTTTCCACTTGTGTATATTTTCTTTTTCTTTTTTAAAAAATGATTAAACAATATGTCATTACTGCTTTTTTTTTCTTTTTTAACAGTTTGATGTTTTCGCTGTATAATATATATAAATAAAATCTTTAAAATTTGGTTATTCTGATAATACATGTTGGTTTGGAGTGTTAAAATGACACTTGTTAACAGTGTAGTAGGCATTTTTATAATTTTTTTATTTAATTGCTTTTATACTATTTTTAAATCAGTATTCAGATAGATGAGATTTTTATTTACACATTATTTATTGAGCACTTCATTGGATTGGAATTGCTTCTCTTAGAACAGAAAAAGATACATGTTCTTCATTTAATCCATAAAATCTAAGGAAACAGCCTATGGACTTTTTCCGAAATTGATGTAGTCTCATAAATCATCAACAAATCTATCGATATTTTGAACATAAAAAAAAACAAATGGTTGATGTTTTCGTATCAGCTCTACAAATCGAGCATGTGATATATATATATATATATATATATATATATATCTCCCTTTAAGCCACACGATTGTAATCTGTCAGCCACTGTTAAATCCTTCTTTAAAAAATATTCACATTTCTTCATTTGGAGTGTTTTAGACTCTTGGCATAAACTCTCCTTTTAATATTTTACATCCAATATATTTTTGATATATCTCAAAAGAGCTTGTTTCGACCCACTAAGCATTTCGGTAGCCTAAAATTGTCTGTGATCCATACTTGCATATCTGTATGTACATGTTTCCTAAACGTCATCTGAGATTTTTCGGTAGTCATTAAGGCAGCTGTGAAGCTCAGAAACCTTCTTCTTTCGATGTTTTGCACACATATGTTATCTTATGTATCTTTATTGCATGAAAAGGATTTAAATCCACTACCAATTATAACAAACTTTCTGTCTCTCTATCACGTGTTTCTTAATCTTCAAAACGACATACCCAGCTTGTGTTTGGTAACTTTCTGTAACACATAAGTTTCGTTTGATGTCCGCTTCCAAATTTTGAATCGGAAACTTTTGGAAACTCGTTTCCATAGCACTTCTAAAAATATATTATTGTAGACTTTGATCACATTCTAGACAATTATGAGAAGAATCTTGAAAAATAAGGGGATATGCCTTATTGTATATCACCAAACTCAAAATGAATTTAAACTGTCACAAGTCAGACCAAAAAAGTCATTAACCAAAATGATCCCCAAGACTGAGTTAATTTTGTTGAAATAGACTCACCGTAAATCAACTTTTAAAATTTTAGTAATATTGTTAAATGAAAATTAAGAAATCGTAAAGGAATCACGATATCAGTAAAATCTCCAATTCCTTTACAAAACCCAGAAATTGTACATACAAGCTTTTCTACAAGTTGCTGAGTCGATAACGACTCATATAATACTGAGTAGGCTAGTGCATGTACATGGTGTGTATAAAATTATATACTTGATCATCAAGCATGTAGAGTCAATGATTTCCTTAGACTATTGACAGACTCTGAGAGCTAAGAACTAAATTAATTAAGGGTCAAAAAATCTTATAAAAGAAAACGAATCAGCGCTAGCCAAAAAAAAAAGCTGTTGCAATCTATCATCAGAACAGACGAAATGCCTACAACGACACCGTAAAAATCCAAAAGACTCTAAACATTACTTGAAGATATGATAGCATTTGCGGCGGCGTTGGCCTTTGGTTATCAAATTATCTATCGTTTCAACTAAACCAAATATGTACAAACAAAATAAGTTATTGTATAAGATCTGTTGGATTGTGGACTTTATGTAAGGCACATGTGTGGGGACAGCTTCTCTCGATTTGACATTCTAATTTCGGATAAGATTAGCTGTCAAATTCGTCATATGATGTATTAAGACCATATAATTAAGATATAAGGTCTATTCGAGAAAATGAAAGTCTAACTCTTAATGGCTTGATATCTAGGAACCATATATAATAACCATTTAATTAAGATCTATATGGACCGGCTAGTAGGGCCTACAAAAAATATGATAATATATTTTATATCGAATGAGATTTTATTTTTGTTCAACACGAATGGGACTCGAAACTTGTTTTATCTTTTCAATGGACTCAAAACTTTTATTGGTTTACATGGAAATTCATTATGTTTATTATTTGCAACTTATGATCATCATTTGGGACCACACAATGCGATAAACCCGTGAATAATCTTCTTGGCTTTTTTATTCGGAAGATTAGAGATTATATCCTTGATGTCCACATTCTAACTATCTTCTCGATCATGAAGTAATCATTCCTAAATTTGGACACAGGCATTCTTCTCCATATAGGAGATTTAAGAGCTCTTATTTATCTTCTTTTCGTATATTTATATAATGAATACTTTTTGTATGAATACAATTACATACATTACTTGTAAATTACTGTATTTTGTTATATGATGTAAGTAATCTTATCACTTTTGGGTTAATTAATAAGTAATATTCGCTTGATTATCTCTGTGAAATTCTCGCCTCATCCATAAAATAATTCATACGGTGTTAAGAGAACCTAAATTTGTACATACAATTACTTTACTCCAACTGTTGATGAGGCTCAAAGCAGACAAATGTTTGTACCTACCTGTTGATAAAATAAAATGGCCTAAAACTTTTGAAGTTAATGGGTCAGTTTTTATTTTTTATTTTTTTACATTATTTGGATTCATAGCCAAATCTTGATTTATGGAAACACGATTTATTAGAATCAAATTCCAAAAAAAATCACATAAATAGATCGTTAACCACAGACATTTTCCGGTCAGTTTTTACTGGATCAGTTAAAAGCCATATTTCACTAGAAATATCCCTTTTTACGAATTACGAAACACCTCTCCGGCAATAATGCGTTTCATTTTCTACGATAGTAGCATTGTAGCAAACATTATGATACTATTTTTGCATTTAATGTTCTTACTATATACAACTAAAATACCGTGCACGATTGAGAGTGAGTCACCAACGAACCAACTACCACCATAAATGGAACAATACAGTGTCTAACACTTTGCCACTTCATTCTCATAACTCTTGGTCGGTCTGTTCGATCGTATGTGGACACTTAACTGGCCCAACACGTGGCGAATTTGATCGGTTGATAATATTAGAATTTGCAGTTTGCTCACATCCCAAAATTATATATAAATCATAAATATATCTATATTTTTGCATCCCAAAATATAGTTGCTGTTCACTATCTTGATTTTTTTTATTTCTCATGTTCTATACAACTAAATTATTTTTTTAAGTTTCATTTTTACGAGTGATGAACGTTTTAGTAGATATACGGTCTACGGTCTACCACGTATATTAAACCAGTGGACCAAAATTCCTAAGCCTACGAAAATATCCAAAAAGTATCTACAAAAGGATAATCTAAAGTTAAAAAATATCTAAACCAGTTCGGGAACCTTATACAAACTTTTAAACCATTAAACCATGAGTCCATGACCATTAGGGAAAGTCTGCTAATCGCGTTGACAATAGCCACATTGGTCAAGAGTCACCAAAGACGACTGAGCCTCTCGAAGATTCCATTTTTCTACAATGTCAACTCGTGGATCTCAGGACACCTCACACCTCCACGTCACAACACATGTCAAGGCATTGAACAAGTCCGGTTTTTGCTTCTCGAACAAGTGTTTTTATAATTACGTTTTCACCTTTCCATCGTCAGCTTCTTTTCATGTTCTTCTCCCATCCACGCACTTTAACTTCAACCGGAGATTAGGGGAAGAGGAAATGCATTAGAAAAGTCCTTATATTTGCTTTCTTGGTCACTAGGTGTTTTTTTTTCTTTTTATAATTTTGAGAAAAGAATCTTATTTTTGTGTGTGTTTTTTTGCACACATATTTGTGTGATTATATTGGATGAAAGTCTTTATATAAAAAAAGATTGGTGCAAAGTCTTCTTTAACTATTTAGATATTTTCAGCTAGAAACCAAAGTTTTCTGTCCAATCATATAAATGTATAGTGTTTATATAGATATATCTAGTTTATATGCATAATTTTGTTTTTGGTAATATTTCTATGAACGTAACGTTGTATTCGAGGTCTTAGTTTTTAAGACTGGTTAATTTCAAAATAATTGTATTACAAAACATTTTAGGTAAATTACATATTACGCCATATCTCTAACTAAGTGAAAATCTATTTTCTTGTAAAAGTCAGATTTTATTCTAGAATCGATTAATGTTGTTGTTCTAGAATGGAAACTCATTCAACGCAAAAATTTACTGTATTGACTTATCTGGATTTGGTTTGTTAGATTCCGATAACATTTCAGTTCTGTAATCTATAGTTGACCAATTTATCTAGTTAAATGTTAACTTTGACCCGAATAAACAACGTTGTTTGGCAAATATTTTAAGTTTTTACAATTTTTATCGTTAAAAGAAAGAAATATTACAAAATAGTGGAAAAGGACAGGTGTTGAGATTGGGAAGCTAAAATAATATCAGACCATATATAAAAGAGAGCAAAGCTTCCTCTATTTTTATCAAACCTCAACAATACTCTTTCTCTATTTCAAGATCTTTAGAGCAAGAAAGAGAGAAAACTTTTTGTGTGTGTGTTTGAGATCTGATTGT
Source organism: Cardamine chenopodiifolia (assembly GCA_963922655.1). Lineage (NCBI taxonomy): Eukaryota > Viridiplantae > Streptophyta > Magnoliopsida > Brassicales > Brassicaceae > Cardamine > Cardamine chenopodiifolia. The sequence continues at coordinate 14,052,440 of OZ000476.1, read as the reverse complement.
TAAAACGATGCAAGTTGTTTCTCCTTCGTCTCCGGCGCCGAAGTTCACCATAAAAGAAAGATTCTCCGATCTTTACGGGAAATTAAGCGACGATCTTGGCTCCAAATTGAAGTTGAGTTCCACAGAGGAAGATAAATCATGGGGGAATCAAACTAAAACTGAGGCTGAAACTAATGATGATGAAGAGAGATTAGAAGAAGAAGGAGAAGGAGATGAGTTCTCATTCGCAAGTGTAAACACAGAGAATTCACCAATAACCGCTGAAGAAGCGTTTCAAGACGGTCAGATCCGACCGGTTTATCCTCTATTTAACCGGAATCTTTTATTCGATTACGAAAAAGATGATGATACCAACAAGAAGGTTCTACGTTCGCCTCTGAAGAAGCTGTTCGTGGCAGAAGAAGAATCATCAGAACCAATGGGACCGTATTGTTCATGGTCAGGTCGTACGGTGGAAGAAGCGTCACCGGAGACCTGTCGGAAAAGTAATTCAACGGGATTCTCAAAGCTATGGAGGTTTAGAGATCTCGTTTTGAGAAGTAACAGTGATGGAAAAGATGCGTTTGTGTTTCTAAGCAACGGAGATGGTTACAAGAAACAGTCTTCGTCTTCTTCGTCGTCTATGGCGGGGAAGTTGAAGAGAACGGAGAAAGAGAAAGAGAAAGAGAAAACGAAGACGGAGAAGAAGATGAAGATGAAAACGAAGTCGGCACATGAGAGGTTGTATATGAGAAATAGAGCGATTAAGGAAGAAGGGAAACGAAGATCGTATCTTCCGTATAGACATGTTGGATTCTTCACGAATGTTAATGGTTTATCAAGAAACGTTCATCCTTACTAAAACTTTTTTTGGCTATATTTTTTTTATCAATTTAGTTAATTTCTTCCGACAAAACTTTCTCTTTGTATATAATATCTAACCTTTTTGGGGACCTGTATTATATTACCTTCTTTTTGTAAATAAAAGTGGAATTTATACCTATTAATCTTCCAATTTCGTTTGTATCCTTTTTGATTATTGTTTTTGGTCTTAAGTATCATTTGATTTTGGTAACAGATAAATACTCACCGATCTCCGCTGGCTAGCGCAAATCTATTCGCAATATCGATTGCATTTATTTTCTTGTTGGTTAGGGATTTCCTTATTCCTGATTTAGTGATTTTTTCGTTCTAATGCCCGAAAATAATATTCTAAAATTTTGGTATGTTCTCCATTACTTGTGTTCTAAATTCAAGTTTAACCAAAGAAGATTCATATGAAAAAAATAAATTTGATAATTATAAAAAACAAAGTATTTCATTTGTTAGTTGAAATTCTAGGTGGTTTCCGAAAAAAAAATTATCCCTAAAGTGGATATTAAGAGAAATGTATAAACCAATGCTTCCATAAATTTGATCGCGGTTTACAATTTCCGTTTATAAACTTTTATCATTTTTGTTGCATTTTACAGCATTTTATAGTTGAAAGTTGAAACTCTTGAAAAGAGATCATAAATATATATGGTGCTAGATTCATCTATCATGACATGAGTCCAAAATCATTAAACAAATGATGAGTTACAAGAAATAGGTTGAACCACTGAAAGGTTAGTAGTTACTTCAACCACATGTAAAAACATTCTAGAGATGGCTACAAATTATTTCCACTCCATTTTAGTTTTTGTAGCCATTTGTAGCCACTACAAATTATCTAGAGATGGCTTAGTTTTTAGTTTTCATCATATTACATTCTGTTTATCGACACACTTAATTATCAGATATCGTATCATCGATGTACAATCCATTAATTGGTAGTGATAAGTGACAACACATCACACCAACATACCTAACTCAAATATGTACTATTTCTATATCCTCCGTATACTACAAGTCTACAACTATAGCTTTAAAAGTGTACAAGCTTCCGTCGTCAGCTCGTTCTTGCAGATCCGATCGGGTGTTTAAATCATATGAAAGAGGCCGATGAAATGATGAAAAAAATGTAAGAGGCCCATGTAAAGTTTGGGCCGTAAAATAAGCATCATACTATTAGAGACAGATGCCTTTGATTAACAGGTTAAACTCTGCAAATTTAACCACGGTTAAATCTAACCACAGCTCATGGGCCTGGAATCCGACTCCAGGCTGACTAACACCTTTAAGGAAAATACAGATACTTTATGTTTCTCTCGATGAACCAATCAAGCCATTAATGATTACTGGTTGTAAAAATTTGCAGTGTCGCTGATTTTTTCTTTGGTTTTGGTTTAGTGTAAAATTTTTTTAAGTAATGGTCCATTAGATGAATGAGAGGTGCAAGCCCCATAGAAGTGTTGACAAAAATAAAAACTTGGTACTTTAGAGAATTTTAAAATGGTATGTAATAGAAATTTGATTTAGTTATTCTTTTGGGTTAAAATACCTCCCCCACACAATCACCATTTCACCCTCAGAATTTTTAAATATTTTATCAATCAATGTCCCAAAAACTATTTTTATAATAATGCCTTTTCCCATTTTTGTGGAGTTCTTTTTCCCGTGGGAAAAAAACAAGTTGTAACCAATAATAATGAAAAAAGTGTATAAGAATTGAACCAAATGGCTTAACAGAGATCTGGGTCTATACTCTATAAATACCAATTCCATCACAAAGCATCTTACTGCATGTTGGCAGTGTACAGTGGATGAAAATTGTATAAAATGTTGGTATTTTAATTTTGAGGATATAACTTGAAGTAAGACACGGAAAAAGAAACTAGTTACTCCAATAGTGGAAGCTACGCGTTAGATTTAGAGTAATAGTATACATACTAATATGAACTTAACCATCTAACAAATTTATGGTTGAAGTTGTTGTCTTGTTGATAAAGTCTATACAATAACTCAAAATTGTGGGCAGCGATTTTACCAACTTTATATGGTTTTAGTTTTCAAATTTAAGCCTAGTGACGAAATCTATATTCAAGACTATAAACACATCTTCGAGTCAAATCTAACTAAACACTGTTTCTCCCCTAATTTTTAAATTTTGAAAGCTCTTAAGCGGTAGTATCAAGACTACTTTTTTTTATGGTAACTTCCGATGCCAGCAGAGCGGTAGTTCATCGACTTCTAAATGAGCCACCAGTTTTCTTGTTCGTCCGCCGTCTCCGCCTATCACCCAGCAAAGAAAATCATTGGTGGTGTAGATATGAGCAGTTGAAGACCTTGACGGAGGTGTGGTGGTGTTCTTCACGCTTGAGGACAGCGTTCACTCTCCCTCCATGCTCCTCTGCCTCATCTTCTTTGTTTTTGGCCAGCTCCGGTCCTCCCCCGATTGATCTACCTTGCTTCCCAGCGGCGTTGCGGCAAAGGTGAAGTGTGTTCCGATTAACAGACATGTTCCCAATCACCGGAAACACCAGAAATAAAGCGGCTTCAGCCATCTCAGACTACCGACGAGCCTCTACCATATCTGATTTCATCTCGGACGAATTTCGAGGTCTATCGTTTCCAGCTATTTTAGAATCTTTTTCCGAAGAGAATGTTTTCTTCCGGCGTAATGACTTGTCGTCGCTGAGATTTTTCTTTCAGCACCAGCGCCTATGGGCGTCTATAGGAGGCGGTGCTAGTTTTTTAATAGCTGTTCTAGAATTACTCTCGGCAACTCTTTCCAAATTGCTTCACCAGGCGCTGTTCCCCCTTGTTTTCCCTCTGTTCCACGATGCCTTTAAAGCCAGCCTACGCATCCGCCATCTTCCTTCCTTCTACCCTTCGTCGCGCTCTGACTTGGGTTCCACACCCGAGGAAAAGTTGATTTCACACTTAATCTCTTGTTTTATCGCCGTCTTCGCTACCAACTGGAAAATCTCATTTTCCCCTACCGTCACACCAATCTCTCCCCTTTTCTTCTCCGGAGTATCCCTAAGTTACAAATTCCAAGAGCTCATTACTTCCGGCGTCATCCTCTATATCTGGTTAACTTTGTGCCCCTCACACGGCTCAATCGCTTCGAGAGTCTCCTTGGCTTTCTCGATTGATGATTTGTTCATCATCTTAAGGCCGCCGCATCTACCTCTCGGGGTGATTTCGGTGATCTTAGAAGCTTCAACTTCCCTCTCGGTCCCCAAGGCCGATGCACTACTTATCTCCATAGCTCACATGCAAGCATCTCCCTTCTCTTCAGAAGTCGGCGCAGCTCATTTTTGTCCAGCACTAGACAAAAACCCTAATAGTTTGGCCCAAGAGTCTAAGTTTTCCTTATTGGGCCTGATAAGCCCATTAAGCATTATGGGTCTCCTTCTAAACCCATAAATGTCTGAGGCAGTTTTTTTCCATCAGATGGGCCTCGAATGAATCTCATTATATTTTGGACACAAGAAATTTTTAGATGTGCAAATTAAATCATTTTCAAGACCGTGTTCTTGTTCCAACTCAATGATATTCATTTTATCCGGTTGTTCCATTAATTGTGTGGAGGTTTTTTACGCGGTTATTTCGGGTCTGTCGATCGATATATCCCAAATACATGTTTACGAGGATAGGAAGTCTTTAGTTCCTCTAAAATTCTTTATGATGAAGAGAATTTTGGTGTTTTTGTTCTTCATGGAATTGGATACTAATTGGATTGCGGTAACAGTAGTAGGAGATCAAGGAGTTGCTCCTCCGCCATTGGTATCCAAGCACCCGTTCAACGCGGGTTTTGCGAAACTTTTCTTTCGTCCTATTTGTGATCACCTTATTCAGAAATTGAGTGTTTCAGCACTTCAGATTCAAGATATGATTTTCAAAATACAACAGATACATTTATATTCTGTGTGGTATTATACCTCCCGAAGGTTGACCATCAAGATTTGGTTAACCTTTCACCACTCCAAATGGTTTATTTACGTGGTGTGTTCTATTTGTTTAAGATTTTCCAGTTCTTTTTTTTAGAATATTGTTCTAAATTCTTGTCTCGAATTTGTTTTTGTATGTATTTTATCTTTGTTTGGATAATATTAATTCGTGTTTTTTTATGTAAGTTCTTCGATTTTCATAAATTGTTAATTTAATATAAAGGATTTGATAAAAAAAAAAAAAAAGAAGAAAAAAAAAACACATCTTGGAGTCCCTGTGATTGGTGGACGTAGACCATTTAGTTGATTACAATACAACGCGTTAATGCATATGTCCAAGTCAAATCTTTAACCGATAATATATTCATATTGTACGATCTAAATAAAATTTGACATTCAAAATGAATTCAAAGACGATGTGATCCCAAAAAAAGAAATAATGTACTGTAGTTTCTAACCACGAAGTTTTGAGTTTGTCATATTAGTTTGAAGGAAATGTGTGATAGTAACTAAAGTGAGATTGTCTAAATCACTTTCATATTAGTGCGGTTTAAGTTATAACGAAAATGAGATTCAAATCTAAAATTTACGTGGAAAAATCTAACTCAATAAAAGAAAGTGGAGTGAAAATAATATATTTCTAAGTTTATTTCTAGTCATCAAAATTTGAATGTTATAAAATAACGGTCAATGATTCGTCATCAAGCAACTACATACACTTACTATAAATGGATTCTACTGAGTACCTTAATAATTGTTTGTCATCAGCTATACACAGTTACTATACAGAGACTCACTCTAGTCTTAATGGAGTAGTTAGTAATAAATTCAACGTTGCCTCTTTTTCTTTTTGGTCAAAGGTAACACAATAGCTTTTGACTATTGGGACAACTGCACTAAATTATTGCATTAATGCATGCACTCATATCGTTTGTTCATGAGATTCTTCTATACATTCCTATAAATGTTGAACAGATATATGTATGACTGTATGTTGTAGAAATTATAATTCAGCTGGATGCCTTGAAATTATATGATAATAATAAAACTACCAAAGCATCCATTTTAAATAACCAACAACAAAAGCAGATCTTTCGAGCCAAGTATGGCAGAAAGCGTTATGTGACCGTGTGGAATGCATAATCGTTCGTCTCTGTTTTCTTAATTATTCATACATTAAAATAATTTAAATTAAATATAATTTATTTATTAATTAATAATAATAGTTTAAAGATTTATATTTATTGTCTATATAACTCTTTAATAAATGTAAACAATTATATTTATCATTTAAAAAACAACAACATAAAGATAACCTGTCAGAGCCTATACAATCCGGATATATTAGGTGTTTTTATGGATCAGTCTCGAACAGTACATTATACACATAAATATTTTCTTAACAAATATGAAAGTAGCATGGGCCGGTTTTGAATCGTTAGACAAAATGATATATAAATATACCATCAACAATAGTAATTAATTTTGAAATGTAGAATCACGTAAAAGAATCGACAATCTAGGGGCATCGATTTCAGTTTTGCCTCGATTTCATTCCCTATAGTGGCTGTTCATATGGTATTGTAACCATTTAAACTAGAAGACAAAACAAAAAATACAGAGACTTCTTGAACATTACCACTTAGTTTTTTTTTCTTACTCATTAATAAAAACTCCTAAAAATAGGTAAAGCTTTCATTGCTCTTCTATTTTATGGACGGTTAAAAAAAGTTAATAGCCGTTAAATTATATATTGAACAAAAACCTCAAAATCGGTTTATTACGTATTTGAATATCTGGAATTTTCGAAGATATTTGGATTTAGCGGATCAGCAATTTTATTACGTGGATCCAGTTCAAATTAAAAATTATTCTTTTATAAAACTATGGTATAAAAACATATATTCGATAAAAAAAAATTTTAATTTGAATTAGATATAGATATCCATTCCAAATTTTCTTATTATGTGTATACGAATTTATCCACCCCAAATATCCGTTTTTCAAATTCAATCCCAAATCCAAATCCAAATCCAAATATCCAACAAATGCATATATTGCTTAAAAAACCTACTTGAAAACGCGTTATCAAACCAAATATTGCCTTAAAACCAAAAAAAGAGTCCCACTTCATTTGTTTTTTTCGTGCTTCTAAAATCTACTCTGTCACTCTCTTTCTGCTGTCCTTTTTTCACTCCACTCTTTTTCCTTTTTAGTCCTACTTTATATCCCTTTATTATCTTATCTAAATCATCATTTTACAAAAAATACGAAATCTAATGTCATCATTTATTTATTTGTTACAACTACACATTTTCAAAACATAATTGCGTAGGGTTTAGTTATTGACAAAACATAATTGCGTAGGCTTTGGGTTGTTATATAAATACACATATATATAACATATCCGTCTCACATACCCAAACAAGCCCACCAATCTCATCTCTTCTCTATATCTTATTTTTCTCTTTAACTAAGAACAAAAATGCTTAAGCAGTTGCTTCTTCTCCAATCGTTCTCATTGTTCTTCTTCAATGTAAGCAAAATCTTGAACCTATTTCAATTTGATTCAATGTTTTTGTATTTCATGAACTGATTATTTGATTAGATTATCGTTTAGTCGATTGATGAATTTAGCGGTTTCTGGATTTTGTTGTTGTTGTTGAATCAATGTGGATTTTGTGGCAATGCAGGTTGTTATAGTTGGAGGACGTTTAATCGGCGGCGGTTTCTCGGCGGAGGAGAATCCATTTACTCCGAAAGCAGCTCTAGTTCGTTACTGGAACAAAGAGATCCGTGGCGAATCTCCTAGATCGGAGTTTCTAATCTCTAAAGCGTCCCCGCTCAACGCCGTCGACTCAGCCACTTTCTCCAAACTCGCCGCCACGAACTCGCTCCCGACTCGTCTTCCTGATTTCTGCTCCGCCGCGAATCTCTTCTGTTTCCCGGATTTAGGCGCGAGTCTTGAGAAACACGACGACGACGTCAAATTCTCTACTTACGACCAGAAGAACTTCACAAACTACGGCAATGCTCGTGCCGGCGGTGCTGACTCGTTCAAAAACTACTCAAAAGACAACAATGTCGTCACCGATTCATTCCGGAGATACAGCAGAAACGCGGCAGGACACGATGATAAATTCACTGTTTACGGCGAAAACAGCAACGTCGTTGAGGAAAGTTTCAGTTCATACGGTACTTCCGGAACCGGCGGCGCTGGAGATTTCACCAACTATCAAAACAATGTGAACAACCCGACGAGTCGATTCACGGCGTATTCCGACGGCGGAAATGGTCGATCTCAAACATTCAAAACCTACACACACGAAGCTAATGCCGGTAACGGTCAATCCTTCACAAGCTACGGAAAAAACGGAAATGGAGCTCCGAACGAGTTCGCCTCTTACGGTGTCTCCTCCAACGTAATCGGCTCTGGATTTACGAATTACGGCGAAAGCGCAAACGCAGCTAATGATTCCTTCACAAGCTACGGAAGCGACGCCAATGTACCGCAGAACAATTTCAAAAACTACGGCGCCTCTGGAAACGCCGCCGTCGATACCTTCGCGAGTTACAGAGACAAGGCGAACGTCGGAGACGATTCGTTCTCTTCGTACGCTAAGGATTCGAATTCGCAGAAGATCAATTTCGTAAATTACGGCCAATCTTTCAATCCCGGGTCGGAAACTTTCACCGGTTACGGTAAAGGAGCTGAAGGTAACAAAATCAGTTTCAAAACTTATACTCCTAACTCCACCTTCAAGGATTACAGCAAAAACGGCGTCACTTTCGCTAAATACAACCTTTCAACCCCCGCAAACTCCGTCGGGGATGGCAAAACCGTAAATAAGTGGGTGGAGCCGGGTAAATTCTTTAGAGAATCGGCGCTTAAAGAAGGTACAGTGATTCCTATGCCTAACATTAAGGATAAAATGCCTAAAAGGTCGTTTTTACCCCGGAGTATAATCTCGAAATTACCCTTCTCCACTTCCAAACTCGTTGAGATTAAGCGGATCTTCCACGCCGGAGAAAACTCGACGATGGAGGGTATAATCACCGACGCAGTGACAGAGTGTGAGAGACCTCCGAGCGTCGGTGAGACGAAGCGGTGCGTTGGATCGGCGGAGGACATGATCGATTTCGCCACCTCAGTGCTTGGTCGAAGAGTGGTGTTACGAACAACTGAGAATGTAGCCGGGTCAAAGCAGAAGGTTATGGTTGGGAAAGTCAACGGAATCAACGGTGGAAAATTAACGAAAGCTGTTTCGTGTCACCAGAGTTTGTACCCGTATCTATTGTATTACTGCCACTCCGTACCTAAGGTTCGGGTCTACCAAGCGGATCTTCTGGAGTTGAATAGTAAGACCAAGATTAATCATGGTATCGCCATCTGTCACATGGACACTTCATCATGGGGTCCGAGCCACGGTGCTTTCGTTGCGCTCGGGTCTAAACCGGGTCAGATTGAAGTCTGTCACTGGATATTTGAGAACGACATGAACTGGGCCATCGCCGATTAAATCTGATGTGGGATCGGAGGTTCGATTATCGTCCGGATTTAACAATTTAAATATTATTATTATCCTATCGCTGAGATTTTACATAGAGAAATGTTAATTTTCTACGATTATATATTTTAAGTTTTTCAGTGACATGTAAAGGCTTGTTACTGATTTGTAGCGGTAAGAATTATTAAAAAAAAAATTGAGTGAATGTCTGTTGACGCAATTTATGATTTATGGCTTGTTGGTTGGAATTGTGAATTGAAATGGATATAATATGTTTATATAATATAAGGTGAAAAAACATATAAGAAGATGACGACAGCGATGGTATTTTCAATTCATGTGGTAAGATATGTCCACAGGATGGATATAGGCGTGTAGAAAGATGAGGTGGACTTTATGTGCCACCCAATTTTTATAATACATTTATTTTATTTTATTATAAGATAATTAATCATCTATGACAAAAAAAAAAGAAGAAGAGATATCTCCAGAAAAAAAAAGAGTCACGAGCTGGCTATTTCAATGGGACAAATGCGTAACGAGGGTAACACACTTGGCGCTGCGACATTTTATATGAAATGTTCTGTGTTTGTTTTTATTTTATTTTGGGAGTTTTCGGGAGTCGACATTAACATCTAAACTTATAGTTTCTTGTCTTGTGATGTTAATTTGTTTGAGTAGTTGGATTCTAGTCAATCGTGAGTCTCCTTTGGGAGTATCTGTCACTAACATAAACATGTGTAATAAATTTGAGGGAATATAAATCCTATTTGCAGTTAGAGCTACTTCGACTTAATTTAATTATATCGTTATCAGACGTACTGATTTAACTTCCGACGTAAACAAAGGTACAAGGACAAATCAGCATGTGGACCAACTTGATTTTCTCCCTTATCATCATCTCAAATGATGGATTTGCTTAATCATTTGTTGAAACACCTACTCCTAATTAACCTTGACACATTTTCATGCTTATTGATTGAATTATTAAGGACATTTGTTACTTTTTCTTTTCTTTTATTTGCTTATCTCTTTGTTTCGGCTTTCTTTTACATTTTAAAAAGTAGACAAATGTCACCTAACTCATATATTAAGCATACTAGAAAATATTTTTCTTTTCGGACCTCCAAACATACATGCAAAAGTAATTATAAAAATATCGTCGGTTTATCGAGTGCATGAAAATGGAACAATCCATCACTTTCAATTACCGACTGAACTATTTGGTATGTTTTCTTATTATGTTTTGTTGTTTTCTTTCCCCATAAATTCCGGACTATAGACGGATTTTGTTTTTAGGTGGTAGAACTATTAAATTCGTCATTCATGTTTAACAAAAAAAAAAAAACGATTGAACTTTATTTACATCTATCACCTGATTTCATTACCATCAAAAAGTGAATATATAATCTATCATCGTACGGATCCGAAGGAGCAGCCAGTGAGGTTTAGACTCAGAACCAGAAACGAGGTTATGTCATGCAATCAGAAAGAACACTATTATGTCGTCTTCTTTGGTTAATATGATATGTATTAACAAGTTCACGGTTTTGTCAAAGATGGTTATATGACAATGTATCAGAAAGAGTAATGGAGTTTGACCTCTGTCTGTGATCAGAGAGACACATTCATATCTCTGTCTCCATTGAAGCTTTACCTATATCTCAACTAACTCAGTCCAAAACCATTATTGGATAGAGGAATGCTGTTTTATGACGATTAAATTGTGAAAATATCTCTGACTACAAAAGCATTAAGTGTTGTATGATCAAAATCAACTTCAATAGAGTTTCTGTGTTTGTCTTTTGCAGAGTTTTCATTTCATTCATTATTGAACTGTCTACTAAATGTGTTGTTTCTGTTTCTGGTTGGTTGATACAATCAAAAAACTAAATGACAATTCCATGTGAACTTTACTCTGTCTCATCCAACTAATCGATTCACTATCTACTTATTATTTTAGTTTCCCTGCATTTAGTTCCATAAGATAATAACTAATCTGCAAAAATCCGAATAAAATCTCATTCTTAAGTATTAGAAGAAGTAAATTAAAGTTTCAATTGATCTTTACACTTCCCCAAAACTAAAATACCTATTTGCAAGAAGCAACATTCACCCAATGCTCCTTTTATCGCTAAACTTGTTTGCTAGTCTCAACGAAACAAGCTCTCTGGCTTTCATAATCTCACGAAAAACTTTGAATCTTATGAAGCAATCTTCCCTCCAATAAGAAGCAAACCTCTCCTTCCAGTTAACCACATCACTGCTATCTATCTCAACATGTTGAAACTCTTTCAAGCATTTCTTCTTCCACAATTCATTATCCAAAGCCAGCTCTTGCAGTTCCGAAGAAACACAAGCCATTCTTGCAATGAACACACCATGAAGTGACTCTAGTATCTTGCGTAATAGCTCTGGAGGTAGGCACATCAAGCAAGGTGGAAGTTCTAAGCCGGCTTTGTAGCTTAGATCAATCAACAGAGGTGTAACAAAACCATCTTTTATCATTCTCCAGCACATAATTACCTTATCATGAATACTCAAAGTATCTTCTTCGTCAGATTCCAGAGTTTCCATAAGCAAATCAACAATGTGAACATACCTACGTTTATCAAAACACACCTTACGCACCAAACTACCAACACCAAGCGATCCGTAAACTACAATCATATGACCTAACCTCTGAAACTTCAAGCTGACTGATTCAATTCTATCAGATTCTTTAGCACTAATCAGATCAGGAAGAGTATAGTTGAGCGAAATCGAACGTCTCTGCTCCGAAAAGCTAAAGCTCATACGTGAATCAGGATTGAACAGCACAAATCCAGAATCTAACATAACAGCATGAACAGTCATGATCACAATCGTCAATTCAGAGGTGTCACCACATTGCTCTAACAATATATTTTTCAAGAAGAGTGGTTCGCTTAACCTTTTTCTACCGGCGAGATCCATGCCCTCCGTGACCATATTCTCTCGGCTTGGTTCTTCTGCACCGGAATCTACCGCGTTAGTACTCATAGGATCGCTAAACATCGCCTGCTTCGTTTCCGATTCTTGAACTAGGGTTGCATTTGCAGTCAATTTTCCGCCTGAGGATTCCGCAACTCTCTTATGTGTCTCCGCCGACGAGGCTAATCCCAATTTCTGATCAAAAGCAGTGAAATTAGAGGAACCGAGAGCGTAATATATGATATCACCGGATTTTACACCGAGCGATCGGAGCGTAGCCTGAGACGAAGACGCAAAAAGCTCGTCGTTGCGATTACGCGACAAGTGAACAGAGGAAGGCGTCTGTTCACTGATCCGTAGCCGGAGATCAAGTAGAGTGAACGCATCGGGTAACTCGCAGTTTAGGGTTTCGTTCGTCTCGAGGCGTCTCAACTGAATCTTCATCTTTCGTAACTGACAAGAGTCGTTGTCACTCGAGAGTGATAAGAAAAAAGAAACTGAGAAAAGAGAAGGCATAGATACTAACCGGTTACTAATTCCCGGTTGAACCGGATACTAATTCCCGAGGTTGAACCGGATACTAATTGGTTAACGGCCTGGTTCTTTATATCTATGGGCCGAATTAGGCTTGTAGTGGATCTATATCCATGGACCCAACTAATTCGAGATCCGACCCAAACTTAAAACCCGACCTTCCTAAATCACAAAATGTCGCCGAAGTTTTTTGAGAGCCGAGAAAAGAGTAAAAATGGCGGCCAACGGCGTGAGAAGGGGTCTTCAGTTATCGTCATCGTCCGGGAGAATACTCGTCGGTCGTTCATCAACGGCAACTTCAGGTTCAAAGATCGGAAAATCAGCCGGAATTGCATTCGGGAATGGATCATCTTCTTTATCTCGTCCTTTACTTCGCAGACTGACATTTTCCAGGTTAGTCTATAAATGAGTGTGAAAACCTGTAGGCGATGGATCTGTTGGCAATGGAGAGATAGTTGATTATTCATCTACAATGAATCTGTTAGTATGCTGAAGAATTAGGGGTTTATCTCTGAAATGTATAATTGGGTTGTGTTCAGGGTCCCTGTGGAGCTAAGTGCAGGAATTTCACTTATACCTTTGCATAGTGTTACTGCTTCAGCTTTGCTCACTTCATTGCTATCTTTGAGTAATCAAAACTGGAGTTGTCTATCAGAAGGTATGTTTTACTTGTCTTCATAATCTCACCACACTGTTTTATAAGCCCTATGGTCTATGAATTTGATTTTACAGCTCTTTAATCTCGTTTCCATAAATGATCTGCTTGACATGTTAATACAAGTAATTGGTTTTGTATAGTATATCAAGTGATCGGCTTTGTAGAAACTGTTCTTTTTCTTCGCATCTTTTATCAGTAAAATGTGGCAAAAGAGGCATTGAATTTGATTAAATTGTTCTTTGTCATACTATTTGTTCCATTTTGAGGACCTATTACTGTCTATCTGTCTTCCCATACAATCAATTTTCTATTTTCTTGGCATGCTTTTACCAATAACCGAAATTTTGGAACCTTATCCAGTGGTAGTAAAATGATTTGTTGATTCGTTTCTCGGAAACATTGGACCAGGGTTGCAATTTTTTGTATATTTGCACAGTGACTAACTAATTAACGTTTGCATTTGAGATTTGCAGGGTTTGCGTCAACACTATAACATGGCCTGCATGTTTTGGTAGATTCCAAGAACCTTGTTTCATTTCATCGGGTATTATGCTGTTTTTCTGAGAGGTTGAAGATATCAAAGTGCCGAAAGAAACACAGACCCTTGCTTTGTGTTTTAAGGGCTACTTTTGTTTCGTTTATTTATACAATTGATGCTGATTCCATTACCTTAACACTCGCTGCCTGGGAAATAAACTACTCACTTGCGTAACTGTTTCTTATTCCTTTAATAAAACAAATCAAGATATTGTTATAGCGACCAGAAAGTAACTGAAACAGTTAAACTTTCTTCTACTTTTGTTGTCCGAATCAATCATACTAGGTTTGTGGGTTACACCAACTATCCACCGTCAACTACCAAATTCAACATATTAGAGGTATAAGTATAAGATTATAGAGATTTGCTAACAGAAGAATTTGATTCCTTAAATTAGCAAAGTTGCACATCAAATCACTTAACTCAGAGGGGAACAGCAAAACCAAATATGACCACGGATATAATTAAGATAATTCAAATAGAACAACTACACAGATCTACCAATCAATGCGACCGTTGCAACGTTCCAAAAAAACGCCATGTGACTCAAAAAGTTAGCTTTTTTTTATCTTTCCCTTCTTCTTCTACTACTTACGGCTGGCTCTCTCAGGCAACTGCAAATCCTTAAGATCATCGATTACCCTCTTCTCCAACCAACGCACAGTTCTTGAAGTTCTGAATTACAGGTTCTTGATCTAAAAGCTTGACAAAAATGGCGGCTTTAGCGCCTGGAATTCTTCAAAAGCTAATCGAAGGTATAAAAACCAGAGAGCACCGGAGCTCTATGTTACAAGTTACTGATATCGTCCCTATCGATCTCGACGAAAAGTATCTGGTACCGAAACAAGGATTTCTCATCAAAATCTCAGATTCCTCGCACTCAATCTACGTCACTCTTCCTTCAGACCAAGATGACGTCATTCTGAGCAACAAAATGCAGCTCGGTCAATTTATTTACGTCGATAGACTCGAGCCTGGATCTCCTGTTCCCATAATCAAAGGCGCAAAGCCAATCCCTGGTCGGCACCCGTTGCTTGGGACGCCGGAGCCGTTTGATGGGTCCGAAAGGAAAATCCGATCAAGAGACTGGATCAAAGCCAAGAAGAGGGTCTTGGGGACAAAACGTTGAGGTTTCATCTCCGTTTGTTCTGAAACCAATGCCATTGGATTTTAACTATACCACGCCTGTGAATAGGTCTGCTTCAAGTAGATTTGCAGCGTCTCGGATCAGAAGAGGTGGAGTGAGATGCTCTTTCGGTGGAGGGGTTTTCGGAAAAATGGAAGGAGAGAGTCCGGCGACGGCGATGTTGCGGAAGAGTTGTGATGTTCCGTCTGCTTCAAATTTTCCGAGAAGTAGAAGTGTTTGTGATAGAGAGGCCATGAGGAACAATGCATCAGCTTCTGTTTTTAGTCCCTTCAAATTGTCTAAAGATACATTTTGTTCTTCGTTGCTCTTAACATTATATATAATGGTTCGTTCAAGACAGAGCTTGTTTCTTGATTGCAGAGGCTCAAGAAGATAATGTTCCTTTGTCCACCTCGAAGAAGACTTCCTTAAGACAAGAATCTCAGTACATTAATCAGATCAAACCGGAGAAAAGTTCATATCTATCGGGAAGGCTCAACGCACTAAACAAGGTGATTTCAAACTCGATTTGCTTAATCTAGGTTTCGTTCTTGTAGCTCAGTAATTTGATTGAAGTTACATCTTTCTTGAGGCTCAATAGTAGTTACTCAATCTTCTTTGGTGTTACTTTGGTGACAGGAAGCAAGTCAGCTTCGGGAAACAGCTCAGAAGATATCCCTTCAGGCATTGCGAGAGGCTACAGCTACAGAAACTGTTTTCCGTCATCTCAAGTATGTAAACCAAAATCCTTCTTTCGTACGCTTATTTTAATCAGATTTGTGTTGGAATATGACGTGTTGATGCGATTTTATTGGGACAGGACGTTCATCTGAGTAAATCAGCAAAAGCTGCTTGCCCTGCGACAGGCTTTGAAAAGTTCATGGATGGCACACACCATTGACGAAATCACCTCCGTTGAAGCAGCTGCGTCGGATGCTGAGAACAAGTCACAGAACTTTACAAGAAACGAAAGTCGGAAACCAAGAGAAGAAGAGTCTTCGATCCTGCATGAAATCGCGTTTAATTCTATTGATCAGGAGAAAACAGATCAAAGAGATGGATTATCCTGAAGCTGCAGAGTGAATGGAAGACGACACTGAGATCAAATGATGCGAACAAAAACCCAGCTTGTGGCGGGATAAGCAACACAATTAGTTTGGCAAAGGAGATCAAGGACGAAGCTGCAAACTGGTTCATGGAGTTCATCGAAATAGCTCTGGAGAAAGGTATGAAGAAATCTAGAGGCCCTGATGATGCAGACATTAAGAAGGTTCTACAACCTATGATTCTCAGAGTTGTAACCTGGATTGAAGTTGTTCTTGTTCAGACATTAAGTTGTTCTTGTTCAGATTGTGAATCCAGCAAGATCCTCTGGTAAAGATGTGGAAGAAGCAAAGAAGGAGACATCTGCGACTACGAAAAGGATCAATGAACGTTACGGTACTTCTGATTATATGCCAATAGTTCTGATTGATCGTCTTGTTCCACGTTATGCGAAGACCACGTATTTATGCTGCAGCAGATTGTTGCTTAGTGAATGCATTGACAGATGGTATGAACTTATTCCTTATAAATATATAGTTTGCAGGCAAGGGACTCGAAATAAGAAGGTTCTTGATGATTCATCGCCTCGCACAAGCACGCTTGTTGTATCCGAGTTTATTGGTTGCTCGCCTTCTTTGAGTGGTGCTGTTAGAGTCAATCCATGGGATGTAGATGCTGTTGCTGAGGCGGTGAACTCAGCTCTTAAAATGAGTGAGAATGAGAAGCAACTACGACATGAGAAACATTATCACTATATTAGTACTCATGATGTTGGTTACTGGGCAAAGAGCTTTATCCAGGATACTTCATAAGGTATATATTGTAAATGCTCAGTCTTGTCTTACATTTCCATGGAGGTTTTGAATAAACTTAAAAAATACTTTTTATGTTTTGTTTGTGGGTGTTAGGTGGAATAGCAAGAAAGAGTGGGATACTCGTTACTCGTCCACGGATCCAGAGTGGAGGACTATGGTGGAACCTGTTATGAGATCATACATGGAGGCAACGGATGGGACGAGTATAGAGTTCAAAGAGAGTTCTTTGGTGTGCCACCATCAAGACGCAGACACAGACTTTGGTTCATGCCAAGCTAAGGAGCTTCTTGATCATCTAGAGAGCGTACTCGCAAATGAGCCTGTGGTTGTCAAGAGAGGTCAACACATTGTTGAAGTCAAACCACAGGTAAGTAAAAAGAAGAGATCTCTTTCACTTCCATATCCATACAAGTACTTTGCTTCTGGTCAATTTCGAACCGAATCCTATCGTTAAAACACTTCCGATGTGAGATTCCTAACACTAAGCTTGAGACTTTGTTTTAAACTTTTACTCATTGTAATGATTTCAGGGTGTAAGCAAAGGTGTGACTGCAGAAAAAGTAATCCGAGGAATGGTGGAACGCGGGGAGCCACCTGAGATGGTGATGTGCATAGGAGATGATAGATCAGATGAGGACATGTTTGAGAGCATATTGAGTACAGTGACAAATCCAGAGCTTCTTGTTCAACCAGAGGGTTTTGCATGCACGGTTGAAGAAAACAGAGCAAAGCTAAGTACTTCTTGGATGATGAAGCTGATGTGCTTAAGCTCCTAAAAGGACTTGGAGACTCATCGTCGAGCTTAAAAACCACATCTCACACACAAGTTGCATTTGAAAGCATCGTTTAAAGTGGGAAGTGCCAAAATATAACCAAAATAACATAACAATAGAACACATCAATATGTAAAAAATGGTACGGGCCTTTTTTCACTCTTGTTTTTGGGTAAATTAGGATTTATTTGCGTTTTCTTTGTACATAAACTTTTTTCTTCTTCTATTGAAATTTATTAAATTTCATTATGGGCTCACTTTACTTTGGTCATTATCAGAAATAGAGAGATGCAAGGTGTAGTCAACTAGAAAGAGTAATTGATGATTGTATATTGTAGTTTTGTGACATGTCCATTTATTTCCCCAAAGATCCTCTTGTTTTTTTTTTTTTAAATAATCAACGGTCGTGGCTTAAGCCTTGCAGGATATTCATCCCACCGCTTCTTTTTTTTTCTTTTTTGATTTTATATTAAAGTTTGTTTCTTGCCAACTCAATGCATAATAAAGTTTAGTCTACATCTATCTCTAGTTGCCAACTCTCTCGTTTTCGATAATATTATGTTGGAAATTGGAATTTCTTTCTTTTTGTTTTTCACTCTTTTTAAAAAAAATAAAAATCACAATAAATTTTTATATTTTGATACTTTTTTCTTAATATTCTCATTAAAACAAAAGAATTTTCCTCTTTGGCTTATTCTTCTTTTCTCTAGTTAAAGTAGTTTATCAATAAAGATTAAAAGGGGACTTTTTTCACCTTCTTTCTTATTGCCCCCTTTTTTTTTGCTTTTACATTTTTCTATTTATATAAAAAACTTAAATTTTTCTTAAAATATAATATCTTTGTATTTCCTGTTGTTCACTTTTGCGTAGAATCAACAAATATGCGAGGACCTAATTAAGCTCCAAAGTTTCATTTCACTTCTTCTTTGTATTTCGAACCAGGTTTATTGCGTTAATTAATATGCTAGACAACATCAACACTTACCGACACAAGAAGGACTTACATAAACACCTACTTGTACATCAATTTTGTATGTAAGCGAATCACATCTTAATGGTACCTCAAATCATTTTTCTTTTATGTCAACCATTGGTTCATTCTATTAAATTGTCCAAAAGGGGGATGCTTTAGAGGGCAACGGTGGGCACGGTTGTCTTATGAAGAAACAGTAAATTTCTAGCCTTTCTTTTTTGGGGAAATTTTTATCTATTATGAAAATAGCGGGCACATGGAATACATTTTTAATTAAGGATTAAAAGCAGGTGTCGAAGGTCTTGAAAATCAGATAGAAATCAACTAGTAGTGTTGAAGGTCCTGAAAAATCATAACAGTAACGATAAATCTTTTTTTTAACATAAGCTTCATATATTAAAATAATGGTGAAAAAGTTAAATTGGAATCGTAGATTGAAAGTTAAGAATCCTACTTAGATTAGGATAATAATTCTAGTTTGATATATATTAGATATGTTTTAATTCTATTAGAAGATACTCTTCTGTATAAATAATCTTGTTTTATGTTTATAATCAAAACACAACTTACTTTTTGACATGGTATCAGAACCGTCGATCCAAATCTAATGGGTTACATGTTAAACTTTTGATTTCTTTGTTTTGTAGTTGTTACACAAGTCTTTCGCTATGCCAAATGTGTGTTCTCAATTGGAAACAAGGTGCGTGTTCACCGAGGTTTGGATCAAGTTCAGTTCGAGAATCTACCGTCGAAGTTGGATGTTCATAATCTTAACCTACAACTTGAGAGGGAGTATTAGGAGATAAGATCAAACGTTGTAGTGCAGATTTGTTGTTGAGATCGTGAGTCTCTTGTTTGGTTCATGATTGTGTATCTCAAAATCATCGAGATCGTGCGTCTCATAGTTCGTGTTTATAAAGTTATGTTCATTGCAAACTCGGTTTCGTTGTCTTAAAACAGGATCGTAGTTACAAGAGATCGTGTGTTTCTGTTTGTCGAGAGATTGTGTATCTTCTCGTTGAGTTTGTGTTCAAAATCGTGAAGTTTTAAGTCATCGTCTGAAACTTCATTGTTTACAGTGCTCTGAAAAACAGAGTAGTCATCTCGTGCGTCGTTGCGAGTTGTTGAAGACGCTGCAAACGTCATGTTCGTGGTGTGATGTCGTGAAAAAGTTTTTTGATGCTTTGTAAATTATCTTTGCCATGCGCGAAGTAATTCTCGTCGTGTGTGGGACGTAAGATTACACACGACATAAGATTCAAGCTGGACATCTTGTTATGAATCATGTTCGAACTAACAAGAAAATTGTGGATTTTCTTAGCAAAACATTGAGCAAGTCACATTTTGAGTTTTTAGTGTTCAAATTGGACATGTTGATCTACAAGTTCCAAAGTGACAGAAAGTGTTAGAGCTAAGGATCCAGTTAAATTATGATAATGATTCTAGTTAGATATGGATTTTAATATTTCCTAATTCTATTAGAAGATAATCTCAAGTCTCTTGTATAAATAATTTTATTTTGTGTTCATAATGAACACATAAATATTTAAAACACAACTTACTTGTAGTAATTAATCGTCACTAATAAAAATTGTTTGAAGCAATATTCTCTTAGTAGATAAGTTTGAATTTGGGGAAACCAAACGGTTATGTACTATTGTGAGTATGAGAATGAGAATAG
Source organism: Cardamine chenopodiifolia (assembly GCA_963922655.1). NCBI lineage: Eukaryota > Viridiplantae > Streptophyta > Magnoliopsida > Brassicales > Brassicaceae > Cardamine > Cardamine chenopodiifolia. The sequence continues at coordinate 14,032,042 of OZ000476.1, read as the reverse complement.
GGGTAAAATCAAAACAACAAGAAGTAAATTTACAAAACAAATGAAAAGAGGTAAAAAAACAAAAAGTGAAAACAAAAGAACAAGTGAATTCACAAATAAATAGACAAGGCAGCGCGAAACAAGGATTGTGGTGCAAGAATAAATGCAATGTTTGACTCTAGTCGTGACTCGTACCGTATTTAATTACTACTTTACCCCTTTATTTTCGTTAATTGTAACAAAGATCGAGTAAAGAGACACGATACCTTCGTAGACGTGTTGTATTCTAAATGGATTCCTTGTTTGCGAGAGGTAGTGGCGATTCAGAGAAAGCCAGAGAAAACATGCAAAATGAAAAAGAATATCTACAACATTTTATTTTTAGTTTATAACCGAAGATTCTATAAATTGATAAAGGAAAAAAGTGAATTTTTTTGCCATTTAATACGACCACCCCAATCAACCAAAATTAAAATCGCACTGGGAGAATTTAAATATTTTTCTTTCAGCATTTGTAATTTTTCGTTATTTCATTTTTGCATTTAAAATATAATTTTAACATAGTTTATGCATGCATAATTAACTATGTAACCATGATAGTCATTAACTGGGGGATTTCAGCTTCTTGTATATTGTGCCTGAAATGTTGTGTCAAGTGTCAACTACTCATTCGCGGTTAATTAGTGGTTACACTCGAATCAAAATTAGATATGATTAGCAGACTAGTAGTAATTTATCCGGTCATTAATAGTAGAAGTTCACATCGTCAATGTATACAGTATATCGCCAAGTTCAAATATAGAGTCTCTTTAAAATGGATTATAATTATATGTTAAAATTTGACTACTGTTTTCACATAAATAAATAGGAAAAATCAGTTTTTTGTTGAATGCAATATGATCCCATTGTTGCAGAAATATATGGGTCATTGGTTTTGAAGACTATTTTGCATTACGGTATTTGATATTTGTTGCTAACATTTATATAAACTATCATATCATTAAAAGAAAAAAAATTGCATACCCAATTCATCACTAAAGCTTAGAATTTATATATATTATATAGAATATATTCCTTCATAAAAATTGGAAAAGCTGACCTTATGCATAAAATACAACTTAAGTTTCTTAATCACTCCTTGTCCAGAGAATATAGTTAAAGATTTATTCTTCTAAACACAAAAGTTTAGTTTTTATTACCCTTACTTAAAAAATTAAACTAATCACCAACCCATAATAAAAGAAAATCTTCATTAAACTACAATATATATATATATATATAAGTAACGAGGTTGATCGCATCACATGACTCTCTTTTGATTCTGTCTCGTCTAATTAACCTTTCCCCTTCCTTTTTCTCACTGGGACTGTCTTCACTCTTTTTTCTCCGTATGAACCAAACTCTGCAAAATCTAACCTCCTGTTTCCTTTTTTTCATCTTTCTCTTTCTTTTTGATTGAGAACAGTCTACTTCGATTCTCCTTACTTTAATCTTCGCATTGTCCGCCATTATTCCTTCTTTAGCTCTGTTACTTTTTTCCCAGAAGATTTTAGGGTTTTTGGTGTTTTTTTTCTTCTCAAGTTTACGACTTGTCTCTCTTTGAATCAAATCAATGGGTAGAGATGCTCTGTTGCTGAGTATTCTCCTTCTTCTCCTTTCTGGGTTTGTATCTTCAGCTCCTTCAGCCAATTCTCCTGCGAGTAAGTAATCACATTTTTTAACCTTTAATTAAAGTTTCCATTTTTGCTGAATCTTACTCTTTTTTTTTTGTTGTTATTTCAGAGATTGTTAGTGGTTTCATCTCAAATCATGTCTCTTCACTAATGAAATGGTTATGGTCACTCAAAACCACCACCAAAACAAGTTTGGATCTTTTTTCCCCTTTTCCCTCTCTTTTTTCCGATCATCACTGTCAGCTTATTATCAAGATTAGATTTTTATAAGAATCTGTGCTTTCTCTTTTGAATCAGCAATTGCGACTAGATCGATGGTGAAATTCGAAAATGGGTATACAGTGGAAACAGTGTTCGACGGAAGCAAACTTGGCATCGAACCTTATTCAATTGAGGTCTTACCCAATGGAGAGCTACTTATCCTTGATTCTGAGAAAAGTAACATTTACAAGATTTCATCTTCTCTTTCACTATGTAAGTACAAGTTTTTCAATTGATGTTAAATCTTGAAGAGATTTGAAATTCTCTATGATTTTAATCACGGCTGAGACCATGCTTGTTGTTTGTCTTCATCTAAAACCGAATGCACATGGGGACTGTTCAAGATGCTGCATATGGAAATTTTATGGATTTTTTTTGTACTTGTAAATTGAAAATTCCAGTCTGAGCTATATTACTACTTTATGGAGATTTTTGCTGTATCTTTGTCGTTTCTGGAACGAGTTTGTCGGAGATGATATCAGTATTATAGTACATTTTTTGCCCTTTGTTTGCTGAATCTGACTTTTTCAAATATGAGATCTAAAACAAAAGTGTTTCTATCAAATTGTTAATAATGGAAACAAAGCTTAAACTGGTTTGTATATTGTTTAAAGTGATTGTTATATCATTAAGTCACTAAGAGTGTGAAAATAGAAACTTAGTTTCTTTGTTCATGTAAGTAGTTTGGTTCTTGGTTTGAAATGTTTTCTATCTGACTTTTTATTTATATGGAAACTATTGGGTACACTTGCAGATAGTAGGCCTAGATTGGTTGCTGGCTCCCCTGAAGGATATCCGGGTCATGTGGACGGGAGATTACGTGATGCGAAGCTGAACCATCCTAAGGGGATTACGGTTGATGATAGAGGAAACATATATGTGGCGGATACTGTGAATAATGCTATCCGAAAGATTAGTGAAGGAGGTAAGAGTTTGAGATTGGATCATAATTGTATTCGTGGAATGGTTTAAGGGAGTTTGATTATGAACTTATTTGTCTCTTGTGCTGAGTTTAAAAGCTTACATTGTGTAGGAGTTACAACAATTGCTGGAGGCAAAACGGTTCGAAATGGAGGGCATGTGGATGGACCGAGTGAAGATGCAAAGTTTTCCAATGATTTTGATGTTGTTTATGTTGGAAGCAGTTGTTCCTTGCTCGTTATTGATCGAGGAAATAGAGCCATTAGAGAGATTCAACTCCATTTTGACGACTGTGCTTATCAGTATGGTAGCGGGTTTCCTCTTGGTAAACTTACAAATATACCAAACTCTCTTTTCCTTGTCGTCTTTATATACGTTAAATCATCATCTCTGAATTCAATGTATTGCAGGGATTGCAATTCTCGTAGCTGCAGGTTTCTTTGGTTATATGCTGGCTCTGTTGCAACGAAGAGTTGGTTCTATCGTTTCTTCTCATAGCGTGAGTGTTTTTGAAATCTTCACTAAAACATCGCTAGCATTAACCCGTCTGATTCTTCTGCTTAAACAATTCAAACATTTATTACACAGGATCAAGAAATGTTCGAGGCAGATCCTGATCAAAAGCCTATGAAACCATCAAGACCGTCTCTGATTCCAACCGGAGAGGAGCAGCTAGAGAAGCAAGAGGAAACATTCGTAGCATCGGTGGGAAAACTCGTTTCTAATGCTTGGGATTCTGTTATGGAGATCCTCCGAAAAAAGCAGCCAGACACCAGCTATCAGCAGTACCATGGGACAACAAAGCAGTCCGCTGCATTTAGTACAACAACTCCATGGCCCATTCAAGAGAGCTTTGTGATTCGAGACGAAGATGAACCGCCTCCAGTTGAGCCCAGGAACCCAACTCCAAGAAAAACCTATGCTTTTATGTCCAAAGACCCAGAGAAAATGCATCAGCTGCGCCAGAGCCGCGCATTCTACAGTAGCTGGGATGCTGAATTCCCCAATCAGCAGCAGCAGAAACAGCAACAGAAGCATCAGCAGCAGCATAGAAGACATTCCTCGTCGATCCCGCATACTTATTATGAGGACAGTGAGAAAACTAATGAGATATTCTCTGGGGCAGTCCAAGAACAGAGCAGCAAGCGCGTGGCTAAGCCCAAGCCTATGGAGTCTGAAGATCAGATGAATAATAATACTCAACAGAATCTTTACTACAGAGCTCATTCTGTTAGTTACCCATATGGATATTATCCATGTACATGAAGAGACTCCGGTTTTGTGAGTTTCTGGGATTATCAATCTTCCTTGATAAGATTATGAAGGGAATTAGAAATTTTGGGTATAGGTGGGGTTGTTGGGATTTATTGCTGTGGGAATTTGGAGTACTTAGATGCTCTTTTCTTGTAAGAAAAGTTGCATACTTTGATTGTATTGGGTTAATATATATATATATATATATATATATATAATGATATGTTGATCTTTGTAAAAAAGTTATTTCTCTCTTGAACTTGTTTACAGCATCGTTAAACAAACGTCCAACATAAGACTTCACATATACAAGATTCATACTTGCAACATCTTAAAAGTTCATTAGATTCATCGAAGGCTTTGTGTGAATGGAACACATAAAAGGAGTGTTTCGAATGGTTTTCTTGGGTTAGTATCTTAAAGTTTAGTACACCATTAGTTTCAAATGAATGCAAGTTGCAACCATGGCTGCCCATATCACTTTAGAGATCTTAGGCAGTTTATTAAAATATGGTTCTCTATTTCTAGTGTTTTACAGCTATTTGATAAATTAGAAGCTACCTATATGACAATGACATTAGCACAAGCCATTAAGAAGGAGGATTTTCTAAGAATACAATTCACCGTGAGAGTGATGGCTTTATTGAGTAGTTAAGATTGCTACTAAATACAACCTGGTAGATATCTTCACGAATGTTTTGACCATGGATAAGCTTTAAGGTCCATTAGAGATGTTCACTGTGTAAGGGCCATGACGTTATCACAGTCAAAGTATGACTCCTGATACAACCTCTGAAGTTTGAAGATCTCAAAGACTCTCCGTGACCTAGAAGGTTTTACTTAAGGAAGCTTAAGTCGAACACATGAGAGACACATGAGAGACACATGAGAACCTTTGCTTTTAATCGTAGATATTAAATGTTTCGCTGTGTATCTTCTTCTTTTTACACAAGACAAGTCGGGTTTTAGTGATACTATCATATATTTATTTTTTTATTTTTTATTTTTTTAATAACCAGCAGTTTCAGAATTCGTGGACTCCTAATTTTTTGGGGTAAGACCCATACCAATGCTAAATTATCTTTCATTCGGAAAGCAGACCCTTACAAACAGAAAACGATAGTATCGTACTAACATTACAATTTATTAAGATTCGTATTACTTAAGAAATATTGAAGTTATTCAAAAGGGAATCCTCCTTTATCCTTTGAGAGAATGTTTTTCTTCTCTCCTGGAATCCATATAGATATTTTTAAGTTACAGAAGCTTCACTGAACTCTGTGGATATATATATCATATAGATAGTATTAAAATTTTATAGTATATAAGTATTAGTGTACAAAAGCTTTGAAATAGATTATAGAATTTCAAATTAGTCAATTTAATTTCTAACCAATTGTCGGATCATATATATATAGACAAACTATATATATATATATAAGAAGGGGAAAATACGACATAAAGCAAACTCCAAATGATAATCCATATATGAAAAATTAAATTGCGATACCATAGCTATATAGCAATGAGGACCGGAAGAAGTATAGTGTAGTGATCTTCAAAGAGAGTAGATATCGGTGAGTGCTTTAAGGAGCCTAAGCTTCAACTTCAAGTGGACAATATAATCGACGGTCTTTGATAATAGCAGATCCGGATGGTTGCATCTCCGCCCGCCCGGTATCAGTATTTGGAGCCTCCTCACCTTCATTTTAAGTAACCCGGATCTTGATCCAGACCCAGACCCATGACCCGTTTTATTGTTGTTGTTGTTGTTCTTCTTCTTATTCATCGTCTGCTTCACCATCCTCTTGTGTTTCTTCGACTCCTCCGTGTCTTTTTGTTTAATGACAACACTTTAAGAGTTGTGATGCAAACGAACGTGCGGGTGGTCCATATTTATAGAGTCTATGCTTCTACACCAATCAGAGGCTTTCTCTTTTTTTCTTGGTTGTGTCCTTCTTTTTGGTGCAATTATAGAATTTGTTGTTTCAAAAATCTTACGTCCACACGCTTGCTCGATCTGCTCTGTCCTTTTTATTTGTGCGATGAGAAGCAATATCCAATACAGAAAGATATTAGTATCGTCGGTCGCAAAATTTGTGTTTAATATTGCACGGGTTCAATTATTCCCTAAAACTCGTAAGCTATATAATAATCACGTGCTGAGGTCACTAATTTTCTTTGGTTTTGTATTGTTAGTCTCATAGATGAGTCGAACAACTGCCTAATCTTTTTGAATACGTAATATAGGAATCACCATTAATTTGTTTTACCCATGTTTCTATATTAATATTACAAGAAGCTCAAATTACATCAGAAAAATATTACATTATAAGTCTAAAGCGAACGGCCAAAAACATTTCTTCTCTATCACAGATTTAGGATTTTAATGGTGCGAAAGAGGTGATAAATGTTTAAACTACTGAAAACAAAGACTCTGAGTAAGTAAACTAAGACGAAAGATTTTTATATGATAGTGAAATTTATTAGGCTAATAATGCAAATGTGTGTGTGACACTCTGTATATCTGTTCCAATCACAGGAGTTGGTATGGCCGGGCAAAAAACCCGTATCCGCATACCCGAACCGAACCCGAACTGATAAGACGTATCCGAACCCGTTCCGTACCCGACCAAATTATTCCATTGGGTACGAGATCTCTAAACCCGAAAACCCGAAACCCGAAACCCGAAAACGTACCCGAAATACATAATTACCCATAAAAAAATACATAACTACCCATAAAAAAATACCCTAACTCGAGGACTCGATCCTATAAATGTAAAATTTTTTACGTATAATATACACAAATCGAGCCGAATGCGAACCGAAAAATCAAAAAAACCCAAAAACCCGAAGAAACTCCGAAAAACCCCAGAATCAGACCCGAAAATCCGACCCGTAAACCAAAAAAACCCGAAAACATGAAAACCCGACCCGTATCCGAACCGTACTCAGACCCGAAAACCCAAAACCCCAAGAAAACACGAAAAAAAACCCGAAAAACCCAAAAAATCCGAACCCGAACCCGAACCGAATCAATACCCGAATTTTTTGGGTTTTTTTTCGGGTATCAAGTCTTGTACTCGAACCCGACCCAAACCCAAAACTTTTTATCCGAACCGAACCCGAACCCGAAAAATTATTTCATTGGTTATGAACTTTCTATACCCGAATACCCGAATCCGATAGAGTTTTACCTGAATCCGAATCCGATACCCGATTGCCCATCCCTAGGAGTTGGGGGGAGGGGTGTTGTTAAATGGTTTTTGGGCCGACACTGTGCAATGTCTTGAAGTGCCAACTGGATACTATGCATGTGTTTCGACAGCTTGGCTTTTGCAAGCTCTCTTTTGTAGCCATCGATACTCGACATTGACGCGATCTCTCATTTCTCTTTGCCTCTTATCTCATTAATGTGTGTATGGATTAATCCACAAAGAGCCTATCGAGTGGGGGTTTTAAATGAGGTTCTCATTAATTAAAAAGTAATAATAATAAAGAAGTAGGAAACAAAACGAAACCCGATTTTTATTTCAGAATAGGGATGTTAATATGGGTAACCCACCACATTTAAAACTCACTCTATTTAAGTGTAAAGTCATTTAAACTTATTTAAATTATAACTCAGTTAATCTCAACCCATTAAAACAACATTAACCCATTTAAATCCATTTAGACCCATTTAAATCATATAAAATAAAATATTTTTTATTTTGTTTAAAATTATATTTTTCTGTCAAAATTGTAAAATAACATTTTTGAATAAAAACCGTAAAATTTTATATTATTCCACTCCAGCGGAATTATGTTCTTTTGCCGAACCACAAATTGATATTTTCGTAATAAATCATATTTTCCGCTAAAATTATGTTTTCCTATATTTTCCATAACAAACCACGTTTTTCACATTTTCCGTCAAAACCGCATTTTCCACCAAAATAATGTGTTTTCTATATTTTCCATAACAAATCATATTTTCTCATATTTCCCGCAAAAATCGTGTTTTCTGCCTAAACCGTCTTTTCCTATCTAAACTATTTTTTTCTGCCACAATTGTGTTCTCTTATATTTTTCATAACAAATCATGTTTTTCTGCCAAAATCGTGTTTTATATCTTTCACAACAGACCACATTTTCTCCCTGTTAAAACTGCGGTTTCCGCCAAAATTGTGTTTTCTATATACTTTGATAGTATTTTCTGCATTTTCCCATTATAAACTGCATTTCCCGCGATTTTTGTCACAAATCGCGTTTTCACATTTTTCATTGGATCTATATTTTTTTTGTCAAAATTGTGGAATTGCAATTTTCCGTCAAATTACGGAATTGTGTTTATCTGACAAAATTAAGTTTTAATTATAAATATAACTTATTTCATGTAAACATAAATGAGTCTAAATGGGTACCCATTTTTTTGTGTTAAACCCCATTTATTAAATGGGCCTAAATGAGTAAACTTATTTAACCTCATATGATTTATCTAGTAAATGAGTTTAAATAGTTCGAGTTTCATCTAGCATACTCATTTATTAACATCCCTATTTGAGAATTTTTGATAGATCATCTATAAGTTATTTGACACATGTATTAATGAGATTGATTTTGTTTTCTTTTGCTTTTAAAAAATTAAATTAAATAAATAATTATATTATATTAAAATGATTAAAATGAATAAATGATATATGTGAGAGACCGTAAAAGATTCTATGCAATGAGAATGGTCTAATACATTTAAGTTATCTTTGTTCATGGTTACAATTTACAAAAGTCTTTTATTGTCTCTGTTGAACTCAAATAGAAGGAAACAACGAAAAAAAGCTATATTAATTTCACTTATGCTTAGAGCCTTAGACGATATTAACACACATTTGTTAAAACCTATAAACATAATAACACCGGTTACAGTAAAATTAATTATAACATTCATAATAATAAAATTACAATCAACGTGAAAAGTCGATTGATATTCACGTTCATAGATATCTACGAATTTTTTTTCATTTTTCTACAATCGGATATTTGTTATCTCGGTTTATTTCAATCGACTTTCAACATATATATATATATATATATATATATATATATTGAAAAACGGCATTAATTAGAGGAACCGATTAATCGCAAATTCTATATTACTGTCGGTAAGTGGCACAGTTCTACGGAATGGACCACTCTACGAATTACATGCAATTGTATGTGCGTATGTATATGATGTGTGAGAATGATCAGTGATGATTGATGAAGGATATGAACTCAGGTGGGCTTTAGTTTCGAGTATAGGGTTTTGACAGGCCGACCAAGATAGCTATGTGTGTGGCTGTCTGAGTTATTACCCTTCAGCAAATCGACGTGACTGATGGGTCGCGTAGGCCCTGTCCTTAGACCATCATTTCTCACCGTCTGATCATTGCCCATACCGGTTCCACTGCAACTGCATGGTTCTCACTTTTTTTTTTCTTTTAATACAAGTATATATATATATGATATTAAATAAAAGATGATCAAGGATTGTCCAAGGAAGTGGAGGTGCACCGTAGTCTACGGAAACAGCTCCCTACCATTGTATGTTTACCTGTTTTTTGGGTTTTTTTGGATTAATTTGATAGGGTCCCAGAACAGTTATTGGAAAGACATTTTCTTGTCTATAACCGAATTGAAGATTTTTTCAGTCATTTGTGATTAGGGTCGGAAATTCGGGTTTTGGATTCGGATTTGAGTAAAATCTGATCGGGTTAGGATCTAACGTATTTATGTATTTATGTCTAATAAAATAATTTTGAAATTTTGAGTCAGTTTTGGTTCGGATCTTATCGGGTTCGGATCAGTTTGGATTTCAGATTTAAAACTCTATAAAAAAAAAAGGGTTTTGATAGTTCGAATTCGGGTTTTGGTGGTTCAGATTCGAGTTTTCTAGTTCGAATTCGGATCGGATTTATGTATGTTACAAATACAAAATTTACATTTATAAAAATTTTCGGGTAGAATACTCGAATTAGAATATACTTTTTATGCTTAGTTATGTGTTTTTCGGGTACTTTAACGGATATCGGATTCGGTTTGGATTTTATCCAATACGACTAAATATTTTTTAATGGAATCATTTGTTGGATTCGGATTTCGAATAAAAAAATTTGAGTCAGGTTCGAGTTGGATGCTCGACTTCGATTTTTTGTCCAATCCTACTTGTGATATTTTTTTTCATTAAACATTGCGGTTCGAAACTATTGTTATTTAAACTATTTCACTACAGTTAAGTTTTTTTTTCCTTTACAAAATTATACACGAAATATGTGGGTTTGTGTGCGTTATTTCAAATTATTTAGTTATGATAAATATTTTCTTACTTAAGGCCGGATCTGAAATTTAAGGGATCTTAAGCAAAAACAGAATTTTGGGAATCTTTTTTAAAAGCTGCAAAAATCGGTACATATTTTTATAATAAAATTTTGTTTTAAAATTAGGGTCCTAAACCAATATTTCATCGGATTTGGTCCAGAGTCGGCCATCTTACAATAATTGGCATTTTCCAATATATAGGCTTTTTAGATGCCAAATATTTATACATAAATAATCGTGAAGCACATGATCATGTGTTATTCCCTGAATCTAAATATCAAAATTTATGATCGCAACTATTCTTTCTTGATATATTTATTAAATACATTGCATGAAACTGATGGGGTTTAGGGGTCGGACCATTTTCTTAAATCGTACATGTGCTTTGCATAAACTTTAACATGTCTCACAAAATCATCCCCTTTTAACAAAAAAAAAAAGATATCTCACAAAATATATTGTTCTTCCCTCGATTCATTAGTACATGCTGAATAAACGATACTAATGTGTTTCTTGCAAATGTATTTGATTAGTTGGTTACATCAACCAAAATTAACTCAAGATATACATATATGCATGCAACCCATACTGTCATGTGTTTTCGCCAAGACAGCAACCATGAATTTTAAAGAGATGAATGTATGTACGTTGGTATGGTTCCTATCTAAATGGTTACCCTAAAATATGCAACTTTTAAATATGGAAAAAATGTCAAAAAAACCACGAACTTATATATTTAGGCCATTTAAAACACGAACTTTGTTGTAAGTCATTTAAATCATAAATTTGTGTTGACTAATGTTTTGAGACATGAATTTTCGTTGACCCGACCAAATAAGACACGACATTAAATCCGATAACGGATCAACTAACGGACGTTAACCACTCTCCGTCAATAACAAAACAACGTCGTTTTGAAAGAGATAAAAATGTCAATAAAATCACAAACTTTCAAATTTAGGCCATTTAAAACATGATTTTTTTGTAAGTCATTTAAATCATCAATTTTTTGTTTATTTCTCAATATGTATTGTTTGTATTTTTTATAAAAAAATATTTTTAATCATTAAATCTATACAATCATGAAATAATTTATTAAAATCGAATCCAATTAATTACGGTTAAAAAACAGTATTTCGATCGGTTTCTACATTGTTTAATTTTTATAAAACCAAAAACCGTTAATTATGTATTGTTTTCTTTCTCAATATGTATTGTTTGTATTTTTTATAAAAGAATGTCTTTAATCATTATATCTAAAAAATCTTGAAATAATTTACAAAAATTGAATCCAATTAATTACGGTTAAAACCCGTATTTCAATCGGTTTCTAAATTGTTTAATTTTTTATAAAACTAAAAACCGTTAATTATGTTATATCTATACAATCATGAAATAATTTACAAAAATTGAATCCAATTAATTACGGTTAAAAAAACGTATTTCAATTGGTTTCTAAATTGTTTAATTTTTTATAAAACTAAAAACCGTTAATTATGTATTGTTTTCTTTTCTTTCTCAAAATACATAATTAACCGTAATATGTATTGTTTGTATTTTGAGAAAGAAAAGAAAACAATACATAATTAACGGTTTTTAGTTTTATAAAAAAGTAAACAATTTAGAAACCGATTGAAATACAGTTTTTTAACCGTAATTAATTGGATTCAATTTTTGTAAATTATTTCATGATTGTATAGATTTAATTATTAAAAACACTCTTTTATAAAAAAATACAAACAGTATATATTGAGAAATAAACAAAAAAAATTGATGATTTAAATGGTTTATAACAAATTCATGTTTTAAATGGCCTAACTTTGAAAGTTTGTGATTTTATTGACATTTTTAGTTTTTTCAAAACAACATCGTTTTGTTATTGACGGAGAGTGGTTAACGCCTGTTCGTTGATCCGTTATCGGATTTAACGTCGTGTCTTATTTGACCGGGTCAACGAAAATTCATGTCTCAAAACATTAGTCAACGTAAATTTATGATTTAAATGGCTTACAGCAATGAAGCCTAATTCAAACCTAACAAAGTAAAAATTCTCATAATTTGGTTACCACAATGAAGAGTCGCATTTATATTTAAGTACTAGAAACAGATATTCGTAAGAAATTGTTGAACCAAAAACATATCCAATACCAATAGTCAATAAATTAAAATGTATGTTTTGTTGATAAAGTCATTGTTTTCGTTCTTTGCGTGGCCTAACAAATTATGCAATTTTTAATCGAAAGGAAAAATTATATAAATTGCTTTCATCGTTCAAGATGTGGTCACTCAATTTGACCCATTTGAAATTCAATTCATATTTTGATATTTACGTTTTAATTGGAAATATTACAGCATTTACCGCAACATTCGATGAAATTCTCAAATAGGAATAGCATCTATGTATGTTATTCAAGTTTGAATGATTTTTTTCTACTTTTTTTTTAAGTCTGCTAACTTAATTCTTTCTGTCTACGAATTTGTATGATTTAAATCAATAAATTAACTTCTTATTTTTTTCCATTATGAATGGGTATATTGTCTAACTAAGCATCATCAGAAAGTCACCGGCCTAGCGCCAGACCAAATATTTAGGAATTAGGGAAGAAATTTATAAACATAGAGCCATCATAACCTAAGAATTTGGTTTGGATGAATCTGAATCCACTAACCATACAGTATCAAATACTTGGAGTCTAACGCAGGGTTGACAAGAAATGACACCTTTCTTCAATTCTTTTTACAAAAATATTAAGTCATCAATTTTATCATTATTGAATTTGGACCCATCATCTTTATATTTTCTTAATGTGGGTCCTAAATCAACCGCACCCAAGAGTAACAAATAGACTGGCCCACTGTATTAAACTATAAATTAATGTGCTGATCGTAATTATAGGACTTTACGTTGCTTATGTCAGCGAAATGCCTTGTCGTTTCTTTTGTTTGTTTGCGCTTAAAATATTAGTTCACCTTCAAGATCTCTTGAACAAATATCTGTGCTTGCAACTCTACATTTTAAATTGGTCAGTGGAAGTTAAGGTAGCATCCCACGAGAAGTTCACCATTAGAACTTGTTACAAAAAATTATGTAGATGTCCAGTGAGATGTTATCAATCCAGTGAGAAGTTTGGAATTGATTGTGTTTAAGGATGTGACTACTATCATTAGAATATCTGATACATATTTGGGCATATCAAGGATGTAACCACTAACACTAGACGATAACCACTATTTTATCGGATTATACATTTTTCGAGGATATATTCATTGATTTGTGAATGTTATTTTTCCGGATGATACACCTAATTCGCGCAAAAGTAAGTGAACAGAAAAGCCATTTTATTTATTTTAGAACAAACATCAAGACGTTATAGGCCGAAGTTTATATGTCTCTCCCTCGAAGTTTCGTGAGGTCCCTCTTAAGTAGGAATCAAAATAGAGGTCAGGGCCAAACTCCTTTACTCTACTCACCGAAACACCATTAGATCATGATACAGTAAAGTTATTTAGAAGATAAACCTAAATACATATTATCGAATATGCTTGCATGTGAACTTAAATTTTTTTTGTAGGAAATGTCTGAAAATATATGCTTGGCAAGAAGAATTAGTGTTAGTTTGAGAAAAGAAAATGAAAAACGTCTGTTTACTTAGATCTTACTCGTATCCACTACTTCTTGAAAAGAAATACGTTAATTTTGTCTAGTTTTAAAACTTTTAGAAAATTGTCAAAAAAATTCTTCTATTATACTATTTTGTATTTTTTTATTCCATTTAACATTTTCTCATTCATTTTAATTTCTCTTGTTCTTCTAAATGTCGTCTTTCAATTTGATATCTCATTTGTCCTTTAAAGTAACTATGAATAGATCAATATGTCGTAAGAACTATGAATAAAGCATTTTACCAAAAAAAAACTATGAATAAAGCAATATATTTTTTCATCGCGTAGCAGTATAATTAACCGATCCAGGTCATAGAAAAATATATGCTCCTAATTAAGATCCAAAACTTTTGGATATTTTTGGAATAAATAACTAGTTGGTGTCCGTGTCCGTATAATTGCTGATCAGTTGGCGTACGATTATAACTAAGTCTGGCGATATATTAGGAAAATCCACGTACGTTCCGAATCACGCTCTCTTAAAACGTTATAAGACAAAACGCGACATAACTACATAAATAAACGGGAATGATCTTTAAACAGCATCACACTATTTGGATTTATGTTTAAAGTTTAAACACATGCCGATAAATAAAACTAAAAATAAAAATTAATATGACGTAAGCATCTTCACCCTTAGTGCAAAGGTGGAATCACTCGTGTAGCTTCATCACGCTTGTAAAGTAGCTACAACTCTTCGTGAAAGGTTATATCTGAATAATAGATAATGATAAATATAAAAGAATGTATGACAATTCCTCCTTCTATATATGATAAGAGAAATTAAACTAATAATATCGTATATTCTCCAATAGAATTGAAGATCTCTTTACCTCTCTCCCCCCCCCCCCTCTCTTTTTCTCTATCTACTTATCTCTATATTTCCCTAAATCCTTGGAGCTAGGAAACATCGTGCCGTTTTTGTTTGAAAGTCGAGTGGGAGAGAGATGGAAGTGAAGGTTAGAAGAGATGAGTTCGTAGTCTTCACAAACGCTTTTGGATCTATTCTTCTTCTTCCTTTTTCGTTCTTCTTTCATAAGAACGAGAGGTCGGTCTACGTTCCATACGTATAATATAGTATATTATGTCATCACTAATCAATCTTGGTTCGTTTCTGATTTGTGGTTAATGTGATGCTATTATACTTGCAGAAGAACAATCTATCTTCTCTTGGCCACTCCTCGTTCGTGTTTTCTTCCTAGGTTTCACCGGGTGGGAACATTATTTCTCTTTATTAGTTAGTGTTTTCTTACAAAGCTATCATAGAATTTAGAACTCCGACCAGATTCTTATCAAGTTTTTTTTTGCAATAACAATAACTAGGTGATCCTAAACCCCAAAACATAATATGAGGTCCATGTTGCGAAAACAAATCTACGTCTACATGTATCAACCACTAATTCGTTGATGAATATTTAATGAGATGAATTTTTCCACATTATCTATTGAAAAGAAACAAAACAGCTGACGTTTCTTTGTGAGCGGCATATGTCACACACCATGTATTCTTTGTGTTGCTAAAATAGAAATAAAAAAAACTTAGCATGCATTTTCGACTTACTTGACATGTTATCCATGCATACACATGCACTGATTATATCGAAACATTTTAAATATGTGAAGAATATTTATGTTCCAAAACTTGGCATTTGTGGGACTAAGCTTCAGCTCACCCATTGTGGTTTGTGCAATGGGATTGCTCATCCCTTCCTTCTCCTTCCTGCTCTCTCTTCTTCTCGGGTAATTAAGCCAAATCTCTCATTACCATTTCACAATCTCGATAATAAATTATATATATGTTTTCCAATATATAAATAACGGTCTATGCATATATAGAAGGAGCAAATTGGATTGGAGAAAAACGAGCACGAGAGCTAAAGTGGTGGGCACAATAATCTCAATAAGCGGAGCATTTGTTGAAGAGTTGTACAAAGGTCCCTTCATTAGACCAGCTTCATCTTCTTCCCCAAATCGTCTTCTTAAATCAATCCCTAAACTTTTGGTCTACTACAACCTTCCCGACAATTGGTTTCTCGGCTGTATCTTTTTGGCCGCTGCTGTTTTTTCCGTCTCCCTCTTCAATGTTATTCAGGTATTCAATATAAACAACCCAATAATGAAACCATCGTTATGCATGTTTTTTTTGTTTTGATAAAATTATGCATCGTTATTTACTTTTGATATTAATATGTTTTGTTGGTCTTTGGCAGACAGGGACGGTGAAAAATTATCCACACGTTATGAAAGTGGCTTCGTTTTACAGCACAGTCGGGACGATCCAATGCCTTATCTTTTCGTTGTTTATGGAAAGAGACCTAAGTGCATGGAAGATCCAAGCTAACTTCGATCTTTTCCTCATTATCGCCACGGTAATTAAATCTAATTACTTTTAAGAAAATCAATTTATATATACAAAAAAAACCAAAAAAAACAAAAATGAACCAAGTAATCGTACTTCACGAGTCTAATTTTAGTGACTATCATGATGTGTGAAAAAACAGGGAATATTCGGAAGTTTAATACGAACAAGTGTACACGTAAAGTGCACCCAAATAAAAGGACCTTATTACGTGCCATTATTCAAACCCTTTGGTATCTTTTGGGCGACACTCTTTGGCACCAGCTTCTTCGTCAACAGTCTTCACTATGGCAGGTCCGTTTAATTAGTTAATAGATTCATTAATCATCGTGATTATTAATTAGCATGCATGAGTATTGATTGATTATTTGTTGGTGCAGTGTGTTAGGAGCAGCCATAGGTGGTGTGGGATATTACACTGTGTCTTGGGGACAGTTAAAGGAAACCGAAGAAAAACAAAATCCAAACGAACAAAGAAAACACATAAAAACTATTCACCATCACGAAGAAGATGAATCTAAAGTTCCATTGCTTATTAATGAGGAAGAAAGTCCGGTGTGAATTATGTATTATATATTCTTTTTAGAAGAAAATGAGGGTCGTTCAAATATATTTTTTGGCCCCTTTCTTTTTATGGCGTGAATAAGAAGAAATGCGTGCGGGAGTGTGTTAAGTGGTCAGTGTCATATGAGAGATTGCTGAAGTAGGCTTTTTGGTCCGAAAAGCATAACTCACCCAATGTATATACATGTCTTTAGATATCTATGGAGCTCTCAATTATGTTTCTATGTAATGAATAATCACCAAGTCTTGGATCGAGATCGTAGATACCATTGTATTCCCGCAATTAAATTTAATGTTATATGCAATGTTGAAGTTATTCGATGTGATAAAGAGAATTTCATTTGACTACAATAAAATTGTATAATGACTTTTTAATCTAATCCATCTCACATCGAATTCCACTTTATACTATGTAATTTGGGTCAACCTCAGGATTTGAGTTTCCCACGAAGCCCAATTACTTTTACAAATCCCATTTTTGCTCATTAGCTTCAATTCCCCAAAAATTCTAATGTCCATAAGGACCATAACAAGCCCATCGTCTTTTAAAAGCCATAGGCTTCGACGTGTATATGAAGTCCGTATTTTACCATCAAGGCGAAACAACCAAACCCAAATAAATATCAAAGTAAAACAACCAAATTTGACAGTAGAAGCAGATAATTTTTTTATTTTTTAAAAACAGAACGAACTAAAGTTCACCTCTTTTTCTTTTGTGGGTTTAGCTTGATATAGATGAGCTCTTGATTTGACACATATGGGCCTAATACGAAGTTTTGGTAAAGCCCATAAGAGTGTGTGCAATACTAATTTGCAGCAATAGCTAGCTGGCTGTTACGAAAAGAAAAGACGTCACAAAAACCAAGCTAATCAAGCAGCTTTGTATCAGTTCTGCCTTGCTTACAAATTACAACTGTTAAATTGCTTGAAGTAAGTTTTCAAATTGGGTAGTAAACTACTTAAGCAAACATAATCGAAAAGTTAAAATCGTTAATCTCATAAATATGTTTTTTTTTTCGTCTATTGTATTGGGTAAACTATGTGAAGATTCTCTTTTTCATAAAAAGACAAAAAATTGTTTGTCTCTTGAAAGACAAGTAACATATTGGGGGGGAATAAAAGACAAAAACTCACCTATGAGTCCTTTACTCATATGCTCTGCAAAAATACAAAACCCGAAAAATTCCTGCAAAGTTGCATAGAACATCACAAATCTTCTCTAATTCACGATACCCATCCTTTTCTTGCCAGTTGCCACTTGCTTTCACAAAGTCCTATTATCTATTAGTCAAATCCAATACACCAATCAATAGGTCAAATCCTTAAGTTAATTTGACAATGTTCTTGTCGATGACATGATCACATCATTACTACAAACCGATTACTTTTTACTATTTTCTTGTTGACGCAGTCCATCTCATACAACTGGAATTCTAATCATCATCACAGCTATGATCTATAATCACAGCTATCTACGCCCTAATTTTATACAACGTGGCTTGCTAGTGGTTATTATTATATATGATGGACAGTTTTAGGCACAATAATTGATAGATTCCAAACAAAAAAGAGTTACATGACATATAACTACTTAATTTGAATATATTGCAAACAAACAAAAATTGTGGTTATTGATGAAAACTAAATCCCAACTATTTTTTGTACTAATCGTTTAAAGAACGGTAATAACCAAAAAAAAAGAATCATCGATGTGTTTTTTTGTATCTAATCGAAGAAATGAAACTACCTAGCTACTTTATTTTTTAATCCCAAAAAATGATTACACCTTTCTTCATCTGAATGATATCATAGGATCACTTCCACAATCATCGTTCATCATTTAAACCCTCCATCGCCGCAACATCTCGATCATAATCTCGTTCCACGTATCAACTGGACCAGGCAGACACCAATGTAAACAATCATTATGAACTTTCTCCGGCACACCGTTCTTGAACGGGAATGCGTACATGTATGGACCAGGATGTCCATCTGGTCTCAGCACCGACATCGCCGTCACGTCCAATGCCTCCAACCTAACCTCTGGCCCTGCCGCCGTTTTGGCCGCCTTAAACTCTTCCATCTCTATCCGCCGCATCTCCAAATCTAAACCTTCTAAAACCTTCCCTTCGTACGGCTCGGTCATGTTACACGCGCCGAGGCTGTCCCAAGGCCGGCCTTCGAAGTGTGACGGTGAAAAAGTCGTCAAGATAACCTCACGGGAGCTTACCGCCACTGCCTTCAATGTTGTTCTTATCGCTTTTCTAAACACATCATAAAACCCTATCTCGGTACAGTTGCTTGCTTCGCAAGAATGACATCCCAAAATCGAACCAGACTCGTAATAAACCGCCGGATGCAGAAACCAATGTCCAACGGAGACAACGACCGTATCGATACTTTCTAAATCATTGCCCCATTTCTCATCCACGCGGTCTAGTTGCAATACATTGTGGTCCAAGTTTCCAGATTTCTCCTTACCAGCCACTAAAAACGGGGACCAGTAAACCGAGACCGAAACGTTATGTGATTCAAAACGCCATTTTCTGAATTTATTGTCTTCTCCGTTTCTGTAGATGAGATCAGGGCTAGAGACGGTAGAGAGCAAGCAGACAAGAGACTCAAGCTGGTTTCTAGCCATAGAGTCACCGACAAAAGCAAGATGCTTGTTTCTCATAAGTTCAAGAAACCGGTTCGCGTCAAATCTAGGGATATCGCATTGGTTCGGTTTCCATTTCCAATAAAGATAACCAGAATCGGGTCTGCCATGGCGGAAACAGTTTTGACCATCCTTGATTGTTCCACAGGTTGAACCGTTGTAGAGTGGACCTATCTCATCCCTAACCCATTTCCCTTCCGTATAATCACATAAAGCTTCGTTCTTTATATTATCAAAACTCTCTTGAGCTTCTTCTTCTGTAGATTTAATAATAAATTAAAACCTTTGTGTTTGCAAATATAGACAAGAAGATTGAATAGTTTCAATTTTTACCTTCATGAGAAGAAGAAGAAGAAGAGTAGTTGGTGATCACAACGTGAGCTGCAGAGTCTTGGAGAGAGGTGTCATCAATGGCGGAGAATGGATGATTGAAACAGAGTCGAAACAGAGCTATTGGTATTAACGCTAAGACCATATATACCACGATCTTCCTCTGACTTAGAAAATTCTGTTGCTCTTTCAATCCCATTTCAGGAATATAGAACAAACCTTTCTTCTTCCTTTTTTTTGGTCTTGTTGTTTTGATTATTGATATGGTATTGTTTATGAGTACATGCCACATCGGGTTTTGGCTGGTGTTGTTGTTTTTTTATGTGGAAGAGCCGAGTGGTTCAATGGTTTTGGACCATGGAGAAATAATACTTTACTCGAAATCTTATATTATTAAACCTTTAACAAACAAACAAAAACAAATCTTATAGTATTATTAAGTCTATCCATGTCAATGCTATTGCTATGCTTAATTTTTCAATATTTTCCACATGGATTATTAAATATTTTTCGTACAGTTGTAAAATAGGTTTTTCTTTACTTTTGCAAAATAAAATTCTAAAATAATACTCCATAGCAAATGCATATATGCCGAAATTTAGTTTTTGTTTTTTTTACCTAAGATTCCACTTACTTTCGTCATCAACTTATTGTAAAAACAAAAACTTTGAAAATAATTAGGTTTCTATAAATTATGGTAAGGAGATTTATTGCTATGTTTGCACATAAAAAATATTTTTTAAAATATATTAAATTATTGATACACTTTTGTGGCTTGTGGTGGAGCAGCAAGTTGTCTTTGATCAG
Organism: Cardamine chenopodiifolia; assembly: GCA_963922655.1. Classification (NCBI taxonomy): domain Eukaryota; kingdom Viridiplantae; phylum Streptophyta; class Magnoliopsida; order Brassicales; family Brassicaceae; genus Cardamine; species Cardamine chenopodiifolia. Next base: position 14,011,233 of record OZ000476.1, on the reverse strand, counting down.
TGAGTGGCCAGTCGGATGGACAGACTCTGATGGCTTTAATCTGAGGTGAATGACGTATTTATCCCTTTGTGTAGTAGGTAGATTATATTCTTTATAGCTTGCGAATGTCAGGGTATAATTGTCAGTGTATTACTGAAATTGTTCTAAGTCAACATAACGTGCCGCGATATAATTCTACTTTTCCTCTAATAACTAATAATATAGTGACACGTTAGCCATATAGATCAAAGACTCAAAATATATCTATATTTTATTGAATTTTTAAGCGTTTCTTTGAAGTCTCTAATCGTTCGAATATTTCTCTCTTCACTGTTAGATGAAATTAGTAAAGTTTGACACTTTACAAACTTACAGTGATACTATTGTACGGTTTCCATGATTTGATGCTAAAGTCAACGCAGAGATGATTTTACCCACCAACATGTAATGATTTTCAATTGTTTTACAAGACGGTAAAATTTTTGAGAGCTAGTATTTAAATATAAAAAGGAATCAATTTGGTAAAAGTGGTGTAGCCTAATAATTTAAAAATTTTGAAAGATATCTTTGTATTTGTAATTCAAAATAAGGTTTCTATCACAATGCATTTTGAACTAAATATTATACCTATTTGACAAAACCAATTAAGAATGGGTAAATAACATATATAAATGCTAGTTTTTACGGATAACAAATTAATATGGGAAAAGAAAAATTTTTGTTTCGTGGATCAAAAGCGTACTTATAAGTTATAAAATTAACAACTCTGATGATTTCTCTGCTTGAAATTTAAATCAGTAAAGCAAAGAGTTTATAAGATTGTAATTGTCCACTACAGTCATAATTCGTAGCTGTTAAATGATAATAAATAGGGTGAGACTAGCATTGTGTGTAGAGCGCATGTGCAAGATAGATTCAAGCAACATGTGATCAAAGATGTGTTCTAATTTTGCAATGAGTGGTTCGACTTGTTGTCTTCATCCCCGTTAACTTCGGTCCATACATTTTTCCATGTGCCCTCCTCTTCCAAATTATTAGCCAAACCATTCACCTTAGTCTAATGAAATCTTATATTACAACCCAAATCAATTACATTGTTTTTCATGGGTAAGAAAACCGGGATTTAAGCTTTAACATAACCGAAGGATATTCAGGGAAAAAAAGTTTGAATATATTTTAGAAAGGTTACAATTGTTAGATAAATTCTTGAAGACATTGATATATGTGACCTGAGACTATAGAAGACGTCGTGGTTCAATTAAATTTGATTAAATAAATAAATAAAGTCGTGACAGAAGATAATGGTGATGTGGTAGCTCACCAGCTTCCCATTTCCCTTTTGACAAAATAAAGTGATTAGTTTAATTATATGCCAGTTGGACCACTTCATTTTCCTGTTTATATTTAGCATAAACATATTATATTAGGCTATTTAAATTTCATCAATGGATTATGGATAATATCTATTGAACATAATAGAAATGTCATTCACCTTCTTATGTCAAAAAACACAAAGATGCAAAACTCAAAAGGTGGGACCACCTATCTAAAATTTACATTAGCTTGAAAATTTTAATAATGTAAGCGCTCATAAACCAATTCTAATTGGGCAACTAATCTATTAGGCCCGGTTAAGGCTCAAATATAAATGATCCAGGAAAGATTTATATGGGCCTATACAGCTGTGAACGGAGGCCCATTTACAGTTAACAGTTTGTTTTAGTCCCCGTCACTTTTAAAATACCCGCGAATTTAGAAACCATCGGAGGCTCGATCGCCGCCATGAAGAAACCAACAGCTGGAGCTTCGGTGGCCAAAGACGACGGTGAAGGAGAGGGCGAGAAATTCGAGATTGGGAAGATATACTCAGTCAAGCTGAGCATCGGAGATGAGTTGAATGGCATCGTCTTGGCATATGATTCTAATCCCAAATTCGTCATTTTCGATATTCTTTCAATCGCAAGCTCGAAGTTCCTTTTTCCGCTGCTTTTTCTTCTCGATTTCATCATCTTTGAAGATTTAGGTGTTTGTTTGCATTCGCATTTTAATGTTGCTGTGTCCTTAACTGGTTACTGATTTACAAGAAGGCACGAATCTTGTTAATGGTTTAGGTTAGTTCTTTGTGTGAAGAAGATAGCATGAACCTGGATTGCTTATAATTCAAGTGCTTGATTGCTAAACAGCTTTTGATTCTGTTTGTGTTTAGCTGATGGTTGCTTATTTAAGAAACTGTGAATTCTGCTACTGTGTGATAAGTGTGCTTGAATCTTGATTCAGTTTGGTGTTTGTATGGCTCTTGGTTTCCAGAAGATGCACGCTTTTTGAGAATATATATTTGCTCTGTCGTCGTATCTGTCTTTAGCTTTGCTAGCTTCAGTTGTAGCAGCTGGAAAAGGGCCTGTAAATAGAGCTTTATAGTGACATTTCTGAGAGAACTATATGCTATAATGTTGGAGTAGAATTGTCAAAGAAAGTAATCAGGTAGTTTTTGCTACCATTAGGTGAGTATGCTTATATTAAATTCGACATGTTCAGAGGCTACTTGTGTGTTTGTACCTTGAGCTTTCTTCATTTTGAAATTAAGTAGGCTTATGCTAATAATCATTCTATTATATCATTTACTCTTTGTGATTAAATTTTATATGGCCCTTATCATTCTGATTGTGTCTCTGGAGGACCCCGTATTTTCAATCGTCAAGTAAAGAGAGTGGTAAGTATCAATACCAAGTCAAAAAATGTAATTCTTGCATTTCAGATGATATGATAAATGTCAGAAACTCAAGTTATATGAATTAATGATTTCTGTTACTCATTCATTTGACCAATAGCCTCTTTAATCTTTATATATACATCATTGTAGCTCTATAAGACCAAGCGTCAGGTGATATTAATACTCTTTTGTGTTACAGCTGGGACTGGAGAGAAAGAGGTTGGAACTCAGTGACACAGGAGACAATTGAATGATTTGTTCAATGAAACACATCAAAAAGAGTAAGTCGCTACTATACTAAAATGAGCTTGAGAACTCAGAAAGTGTATATCAAATGTGAATCTGAACCAAAACAATACATGTTTAGAGTTGTAACACGCTAATAGATTGATGTCTTGAACTAGTTAAGACTTTGTTCTGCAAAATGTAGAAGTCCATGGACTTTACAAATGGGTCTTGAGCCTTTTCCCAAGTGGCAGCCCAATCAAAACAGAGCCCATATTGAATCTGAGTTAGCTTTATGATCAAGCGGAATGAATAATTTATTTATGATGTGGATTCTATGTATTGATATATGGCTCCTATACAAGGTCACATTGGCAATCTTCTTAAATGTCAAATCTAAAAGAGTTGTAACATTTCTTTTTGTCTTTCTTTAACTAAAACCAGCTTTCACCTGTCTAATACGCTTTTGCTTTCGCCCCCATAAAAAAATGCCTTTTGCGTTTCTACTTTCTACTTTCTTCATTCCTTTGCTGAAATCTCTGTAAAAATTTCAATCTGAAAAAATTTACAATCTTCCTTTATTAATTTCAGTCATTGTGCACAGTACTTTTCTTTTATGCTCAGCTACTTTCTCTCATATAGTCATGTTCATCCTCTTTTTCCCTTTACACTATTTAGAATTATCGAAAAGAATTAAAAACACTATATTCAAGCTAACTTCGTTTAATTATAAGACGGTATCTAGTTCGAGCTTTTGTCACACGTGTGTGTGCGCGTGTGCAAGTGTTCTTATAACAACATGAATAGGTGGGAGTAGGAAAAGAGTGATTGATGATGAAACAAAGGACTTGGTAAGGGAGGAAGTGTCGTTGTCCACTCGAGAATTTATAAGGTAGTGGTGAAATGAAAGTGCAAAGAATGAACAATTACGAAATCTTGGTTTGTGACCATAAACAACAAAAAGCAAACCCACAACAATTTATAAAGTATACGCAAACAAATGAGAGACGCTCCCTCGAGAAACTAAGTTCACTCACTCTCTCACGCCCTACGGCCTACGGGTCGGGGCCATGCCACCATTGTATTCTTCTCTCTTTCTTTTTTAATGATTCCTTCTCTAAATTTCGTCGCTTTATAATATTTCTTTCTACTTTACAAGCATCCAAAGTTTGACTATTTTAATGAATAATATTGTATCTTCTTCTCTAAAGATTAAAGGCAAACAAAGAATCCATGTGCAAACTTTGTTACTATATGTTCTAGGATATATTTCCTCGATTTTTTTCTTTTGTTTCGCTTTAAGAATATATGTTAAATTTGCTTTTGTATGTGCTTTAAGCCCATTACATACTTGATAAGTACTCGGAGAAGTAAGTTTGATATAAATAAATTGCATATAACAGTAACATATACGTCGTGTTTGATGATGGGACTATGATGCGTATGGTTTTGAAATATATTACACCTAGGATCCTTCACTTTTAACACTATTACACTAGTTGAGAATAAAGCGAAGGCTTTCTGATTTTATTCCTACTCACATCCACATGAACAACATGCGCTTATATAACTATAAACATTTACCTACAATACATGTGTATCAGTGTATGTAATGTAATACTATTAAGAGATCTGTCCATTATCTATAAATTAAAATGAATGCAAATCCTGACAATATATAATTTCATTTTCTTGTCTCAATCCAAATCCAATCAGATGTCGTTATCCATTTCCTATAAGAAATGTTAATGTATATTATGTTTGATTAATTAGGTGCTCGTGAAGTGTATAGAAAAAAGGGTCTAAATATTTGTGTGACGATTAAAAGCGATGCAATTAATGGTGAACGCGTGTACCAAACTAACAGGACAAGGATTAATTAATCTAGTAATTAAAAGATAAATGTCTTTATACGCTGATATATATGCTTCGGCCCCTTTGTGTCCCCGTGTGTCCTAATCAAAACCCGAAAGAGAATTAAAATAGATTAGACTAAACGAAAAGTTAATCAACAATGATGGAGGTAATCCTGATACTTGATATTTCCAAATGCGTGGGCAGTAATTATTAATTTATACTTAGTAGCTGCTAATTAGGGGTGGGAATCGGACCCGCGGCCCGCGCGGAGCGGGTTTAGGCTTTTAATTTTGAGCCCACATTTTGGCGGGTTTCGCAGAGCGGGTTGGATATTTGGCGGGTTCGACGGATGAAACCCGTGGGTATCCGCATAAAAAAAATTTGGCTTTAGGGTTTTTTGCGGGTTTAAGCGGATTTTTTGGGTAAATATCAGTTTATACCAGTTTTTTTTTGTTTATACCGATTTTTTTTTGCGGATAAACCCGCTGCGGGGTGAGTGCGGGTTTGGTTCTAAAAACCCGATGCGGGGCGGGCGGGTTTGGGTTGGAAAATTTTAGCAAAAATCCTGCAAACTTTTTGCAGGGCAGGGTGGGTCGGCCCGCTTCCCAGCACTACTGCTAATTGATATATTGTCTTTTTACTCTTTTTTGTTTGCTTTTCATCATTAAAATCTTGCATTTTCATTTCATTTTAGAGTTTAGATGTATATTTTACATAGTTTGCATATGCATCCTTATTTTGTAGGTTTAAGTGAAATGGCCAACAAAGAAGGATCAAATGTAGATAAAAAAAACCTAAAAGAAAATCATTTGATGAAGATCAAAGAGTCTAGCAGTGTCTTGCAGTGGAGAAACATAACCGGTGTAATTCAACAGTGGAGCCAATAGTTTCTAGCAACCGAGGAAAGCTTGACGAGAGTACCTGAAGATGTGGCGGGGGAGTGTAGCAATCAGATGTAAACTGATGAGCTTTGACGACCAGCCTCAGCGGGCATGCCACACCAATAGGAAGCAGCGGGGAGGATCAATGACATCACAACACCGTTAAGAGATCGACGAAACTTACTTGGAAGTCTAGCGGTCTGTCTCAGTGGTTTCACGCCGTCGTTGGAGTGTTGCGGCTGGGACACACCGCTAGGGTGCAACGATTTCTTCCACCGGTTTCATGTGACCGCTGGACTGGTTTTTGTTTTGGGTTTGACTTGGTTTAAATTGGGTTGATCCATATTTTGCTTTTTCTTATAAATATCTAAAACCTAATTATTGGATTATGCTTGTTTTTAGAGATTTCCTTTAGCCGTTTTTGGATTTTAAGAATTTTTTTTGTATCGATCTCTTGAATTCAAGTTATTAAATCTCTTTAAAAGATATATATTCTTACTATTTATCTCTTAAATCATGATTATGCGAAGATCAAACCAATTGCTTTGTGTTATCATGATTTCTAGTGAGTAGTATTTTAGATGAGTTAAAGGATGGTTGATTATGATGAGTTGATGATGATGTTTATGACTATATTATGTTATCCTTCATTTATGTTGATAGTAATGCTAGATTTAATAGTGTAATTGAGAATTTAGATCAATAAGATTTCATGTCCGGAGGGTGTTCGATTAAATGTTTGAAAGAACCTAAATGAAATTTTCTTCCTGAACTTATGGAAATAGTTGAGAGTGATTAGTGGTTGGAATAGACTTTATTATTAATGCTCCTTGATTACTTGATTGTTTTGATGATTAAGTGATTAAAGAAGAAATTAGTGTCATGGAAGTGAATTAGTCTTTGATTAATGATCTATAATCAAAGATAGTATTCATCATATGTTTGTGATCATCATCAAACATTCATCATTTTATCTAAATCATTGTCATCTCCTTGAGTTATCGCTTTTCTTTATTTGATTTCAAACCAATTTTACTCTTTTCTTTTCAAATTTATTTTTCAAAACACAAATTTTATTTGGTTATATTGAAATAAAGTATGTATTCTTATTAAGTTGATTTTGTTTTTCGTGGATTAGATATTTAAATGTTACGCACAATAGTTTTAAACCATATATTACTAATCACCGTAGTAATCTCTTTACATTTTGCTTTCATGCTAAGATTAATCTGTAGTGGACGAAGCTTCTATTCTTCCTAGTATAAAGCTATTTTGTATATTCCCGTAAGAGTTACATTGTATGTATTTATTTACAAGTCAATTCTGGTTCATATCCTCAGCAGCTTGTCATGTCATATACTGATGCTCTTACAATGCCATTTATATTCATATGTCATGTATTTTCAATGAAAACCTTTTAAAAAAAGTTAATTAATATATTGACTAGTCGGGAGTAAAAAGTAGTACCACAAATTGTTACGTACATTGAGTGGAATAATCTCAAAATCTTGCAAATTGCAACAGTTCATGTTCAATAATTATATATAATTATGTCAACATATATGGTTGAAATATGGGAAAGTAATGTAAACTAAAATAATAAATAAATAGAAGAGGAGCGTCATGAGCATATAAAACGTAGATTATGTTGTAACATCCGATAGAGAAGTAAGGAAGTGACGAGATTAATGTAAAGCATACGAGACGGGTAACTAATTCATTGGATGGCAAAAAATAATGTCGCTGACAAAGAATAAATAAACCAAATTATAGATCTTAAAATAATTAATCAGAAATTAGAAATTAAGCAGACGGAGACATTTTCTAGACGTGGGGCCTCCTCTGTCGGCACAAACTCAAACTAACTTAGTCAAAAGATTAATACACGCTTTTATAATGTTTTTTCAGTAAATTAAAATTTCTTTTACCTATTATTCCCTTTTACATGTAAAATCGTGCGTACATATATGAATATATAGACAGAGGCACAAAAATGGTATTTGTGTGGCTAATGTTTGAGGGGTTCGAGAGAGAAACGGTGTTGCTACGTAGTTTCGTAGTGAGACCACTTTCTTTGACATGAAGACAGATCAAAATCACATGTATGCTTCTGCTACTATTTATTGTTCCTCTATACTAAAATCAAGATGGAAATGAACCATAGTTTTTTACTTCTTTTGTTTACGGCTACTAGAATCGGTAAACAAAACATTCGTCGTAGAATCGTGTGTTCGAGAGAGAAACCTTATTTAAGAAAGAACAAGCTAGTTTTAGTGAATAGGTTTTATGAAGCTCATTTATTTTTGAATAGCAAAATACACTTTTATCTTTTGGTCTAAAACTCAAATACATTTTTTTGTCTTTACACGTTCGTCGTTCAATAAAACCATAAACTCGATTCACAACTCATAGAGTCACATGCTTTGTGCTCCCACAGACCACACCATTATCCAATCTCACCACTCGTATTATCTATCTCTCTCACGTCCTCCTCCACACCATTAAACCATGTCTTGTCTCCGACCATTATTTTAGTTCCATGTCCTTTATTTCTTCATAATATTTTATATAAATCCGTAAAAAATTATAACCTTTCATAAAAAAGAGGAAAAATTATATATATATATATATATATATACACACGTGACACCTTACACGCATGCATATGAAATGAAAAACGCACCGTGACAAAACTCATTCGGAGTCCACGTATACGTATATAAAAAAAAACACGAAATATTCCCGCCAAAAATAAAAGATTTGAAGAGAAAAAAAAAACAAACACGTGCGACACACGTCTTCGGCACGTGAAGTCACACACAAAGGAATCAATTCAAAACCCAAATTCCAAAAACAAATATATATACTCGCAACTTGAATTTTTTTATGAATGGCCAGGCAATGGAGCTTGAAGGACCCCACAAACTACTGCGATCCATTAAGAGAAAGAGCTCTGAAAAATCCCACTCAAAATCTTTGCAAACGCTCCTCCGTCTTATCATCAATGTACCTGTGGAAACTGTAGCAATCACAGTGCCAAGCTTCTCTCTCTCACACCCACACACACACTCACATGATCGTTTTCTTCTTCTCACTCACACGTGTGGTCTACTACACTCACTCACTTTTTTTTCTTTTCTTGGGAATCTGCAAAGCCATTAATGATGAGCTTGTCTCTCCCAACTAACCCTGTTTACCACTTTCTTCCTTTTAAAGTTGTAAACAAAACTATTTCATTCATTCTTATTCCTTCCCCTTGAATGGAAACTAATTTAATTAACCCACCCATATAAAAATTTAACTTCCCCCAACTTCTTAGAATCTTCACTCCCTTATTATATTATGTACTTTCATTATCTTAATTTCACTCTAATTAATCTATTTTCACTCAAAGATTTAGTCAGAGCTGGATTGTTCATCACCTACCCATGAATAGTCACTTAGTTTCCTCCTTTTAGAAGGAGAAGATGATGAGAAAGATGATGATTCACTTGGCATCATTAACGTCGATGATGCTCTTACGCTTACTCGAAGCTTTGCTATCACTTTTGGTGAATTTCTCATGTTGTTCTCTATCGACATGGCTTTCATTAGCCTATAGCATCTCACAATCTTCTCCTGCAAGTAAAATATAATCAAAACACATAATTAGGAATTTCATAACGTCCCTTATTCCATCAAAACGTGATATTAACAATTCCTACTTTGCTCAATCCGTCACACCAAGTCTCAGGGCTCTCGTGTGGATTTACAGCAGAGGATAGACAAGGAAGCTCATTGGCTACGCAGAGAATCGCAGCTGCAGCTATACTTGATGGCCAGTACTCAAGAAAGCTCGCTTCTGTACTAATTTTAAGTTTGTTAAAACCAACCCAATTAGAGTGATCATGTGACATTTTGGATCATAAAAAGTAACATTATACGTACCTTTTATGTTGGAGAGTATAATCTCTGTGGCATGGGAAATAAAGAACCCGAGAGAGGTTCCTAGAGGATCGATCTTGTAAGCAAAGAAGCTAAGGAAATCGAATGGTGTAACAGATCTTAGTCTCCAATCTAACACACTCAGAACAAGAAGTTCCATTCTCTTTATAGTTTTTGCTTCAAATATATACTTCACTCCTTCAACCTACATTACATATACAAAAACAAAAACATTAAATTAACATATTTTAAAACATAGTTAATTCAGATTTTAACAGAAAAAAGATTTTACCTGAAAATCAAAAAGAGAAGGAACGAGAATTTCCTCCATCTTGGCAGCTAAAGACAAGCATGCCACTGCTAAAAGTTGCATCGGCCAACCACTCGTTTCCTATTTACGGATTAATAGCTGATTAATATTATCATTGATTACATACTCGATTACAACAATAATAACTCAAATATTTTAGTAGAGGAGCGTTTTAACACTATGATGATAAAGTTTTGAGTGGAATATTCGTTACAACAATAAAGCGAATATATTGAGTGGAAACGTTTACTGCAAAAGTATAGTATTATTATGTAAACGTCAATGTAAAAATTTCAAAATATAAATATCATTATATATATTATAAAAATATAATATAAATAATAGTATTATTTTGTAGGTTTGTTATTTGTCATATCAATATGCCAAAAACAGAGGATGGTAACGTTGACGTTTTAAAACTTACCGGTAATCGGCGAGCGTATAAAAACCGGTCCATATAGTTAACGGCAAGGTACGCCGTTAAAGGCTGAAAGTTGTAATACGCTCGTACCTGTAACCAAACAACCATACACTAGTGTCAAATGAAATATACCATCTCAGAGATTCTCTGCATGTAATAATTTGATCGGCGTATTTTAGCATCACTACACTCTCCGGCGTTATGAAACAAACAGATTTACATTTTTTTAATCAAATAAAAAACGAGAGATAGAAAAAAAGTGAATGGCTCTCGCCTTGAGTATCCATGCGACGGACTCTTCTCTAACGGAAGCGTCAAGAGAGCGAGATTGGAATCTTAAGAGATAGTCAAGTCCGGGAACAAAGTGCCGTTCGTCTTCGATAAAACTAGCGATTGAATCATATGGCCTAGAATCAACCTCCGATGACGATAAAGAAGCCGTTGATTCACCGGAAAACACGCCGGAATCTTCTCCACAGAACAAATCCATGTCGTCACAGAACAAAACAGATATAGTAGATTCTTGACGGTGGTTTCTCATTCTCTCTCCATAACAGCTTTTGTTTACTAGTGTAACACCGATAAATCGACCGGAGAAAGATCGCCGAGATCTAAAATGGGGAAGAAGATGGAGAAGAAGAAGAGAGAGGTGAAATGGATTCTTGATAAGTGTGGAGAGAAGAGTGAAGGTTGAACACATTCATTTGTTTGGATATATAAACACGAAAGCTGAGTCTTTGTTTATTTATTTATTTAAAGTGTTGTTGTTTATGAAGCAGAGACGGTTACCGTTTCCGTTTCCGTTTTGCCCGGGAAAACGGGACTGTTCCAAGAGTCGAGACGGGGAGGTTCATTGGGTTTTGATTTTTTTTTTATATTTGTTGTTTATGTTTAAGTGTTTGTGACTAACATGCGCTAAAGTAAATGCGCAGGTTAACAGAGTGAGGTACTGTATACGTGGCATATTACACGTTGCATGAGTGCAGAGTGTACAGCTAATGTACGTTTGTTTGCATATTACTCGTGAAGAAAGAAGGCCGTATTTATAAAGAACATGGTGACGTGTAATTTATTAATTGGTGATTAGCTTAATGGCCTGGTTATACATGGGGTAATGAATTATTTTGCTGTTTATTCGGCCCATTTGTAGGTCAGTTAGGGAGAAACATTTGACTCATTAATGTATGGAATTTATTTTGTACGCAGATAAAATGCATAAGTTTACACTATTTTAAAAAGTGAACTTGATAAAAGAAATTTAAAACAATCAGAAAAATTGTGTAACGTTACATATTTAAACAAAAACATCAAATTTTGAATTTTGATCTAAAAATATAAGTACAAATTCATTATGTAAATAAGTAGGTCTTTACTAGTTTATTTTACTATGCAGATTTCAGTATGCAACATAATTTTATTTGATGTTATGATACAATTATGCAATCCTAGTCCGGTAAGAAGTTAAGATTGGTCGATCTAATTATCTTGATTTTTTTTTTCATAATTATCTTGATTTTTTTTGAATTAGGAGTTTGGTTAATTAGAGGAAATGGAGCTGTGGAGCGTGGGGGAAAGAGTTAGTGGAAATCCTTTTCCGCAGAGCGGAGATTTTCTTCACATTCCTTTTATGTATTAATACTTTATACTTCATATATATTTGGTCCCTTAATGTTTTAATTGTGCCATAATCATTGGCCAAATTTTCATTACTCCTGCAGTTACTGTCTTACACGTGTATCTTCAAAATATTTGATTTGTATATTGATTTCTTTCTCATTCGATTTAGATTAATATAGACTTTAGTTCAACTATATCATTAGGATAAGATCTCGATATATTGTAATGATTGTAATTCATGTCGAACCCCCTTTTATTTTGTAGAAAATTTGATAGTTGCAATGGTATTTGCAATATATATCCGGTTTTCCCTTTAAAATATTTGATATATTAACAACAATGTCTTTAACGGTACTATTGTCTATTTTCTACAAAATTTGTCCCTATTTATTGGAATTAATATTTAATGATCCCTTCACACGTTTTTCTATACATAATTTAGCTATAACTAAATAACAGTGATAAATAACTGATGAGTGAGACACTAAGATTAATTAAGTTATGCACAAAATAATCATACTAATTAAAGTAAGTATGTACTGTAAAAATTTTTTAAATTGATTCTCGAACTAATTCGCTGATGTCTAATAGTTGAAATATTTATCAGATCAGAGTTTAAAACTTTCACTCCGACATTAATCATTATTGGCTGGGCTTTAGTTTGGATTTGATCCAGATCCTCTGATTATTAAAAAAAAATCTGAAGCAGAAAAATTGTAGAAGAAGTAACAGTTACATTTACATTGTAATTGTTTTAACGCAGATAAAGAGAACAGCATCTAAAAAACTAAAATTTAACAATTACATTGTTTCTTGTTTTTTTAACAATTACATTGTACCATAGAAGAAACAAAATGGGGTACTTTTTGAGATTGAAGATAAAATTTATAATATACCTTCAAACCTTCTTCATTATTTATTTATTATGGCTCGGTTGGTACACTAATTCGTTTCTCTATTGAGGCAGACAATATTTTCAACATATAGCTCACATTCAGATTTACATTCACATTTACATTGACATTTTTGTGATGTAAGTGTGTATTTATATTAACATTATAATGAAGCCAAACTTTAAAAACTGAAAGGAGGGAAAATATGCACCTCCCAGCCTACAACAATTTATCAGACTGACACTAAATTCTCGTGGTAGGGTTCGTCATTTTTGTTAACGTCTTATTTTCTTATTGAAAATCAATAAGGTTCTAGGAGCTATTTGCCTTGTAGTCCACGGTCGTTGTTGAATTGTTATTTCAGACCTAATTATTTATATGGTACATTGATGATATCACTAGACATGATCTTATACTCTCATGATCACATTAATTGATACTCGTTAAGAAATGTCTTTTTTTTTCTTTCCCTGTAGCGTGGTCAACTCGATCGGGACCGTATTGATATATCTCTTGCATATGTAATCATAGTAATGTATATGTCTTTAAACATATCAACAAGCACTTGCAAGATGTGTGATGTATAGTGATAACTTTCACAAACACTGTACACACAGTAACTAAAGATTATCTCAATACCTTTTCCGTGCCACTTTGTTTTTTATTGAAGTTTTGATTTTATTTTAACATGAAGTATTTGATATCAACAATATATTTGATTTTTTATAGTAAAAACTTAGATTTTATTATGTTGAAAAACAAATTAAGAGTTACGTGTACGAAGTGCGATAATTATAAGTTTCAGTTCTGTTGATTGCTTTTTGTTTTTCCAACAATTATGTTGATCGCTAAAGATGTTATTTGCATGACATTGAAAATAGCATATATAGCCATAGCAAAATACATTCCAATAAACAAATGTATTGTTTGACTGTTATCTCTTTTCTAAATAGCACTGTCATAGCTCAGTTTTCCACTCTCTTTATGTAGTATTATCACTCAAAATGTCTCAAATTTTTATGATTAGAGTTTATAGCTCAGTAAATTTTCCACAAAAAAAACTGTAAATTATATAATACACTAAGTTAACTATCTAATTCTGAAAAACTACTGCAATCTGGCATGAATTGCCATCGAGATTTGTACACAAGAAATGTTTAAAGGGACTCTTTTTCATCTTTTATCTATCTTTTTGGACTTTGGTCGGCGCTGGCCGATTATAACTCGCTATACCACGATTTATGTCCCTCGTTAGTTGTTCACTTGTTACATACCATTTTTTTTGGTTTTAATACAACCATAATTTTATATTTTTATTAGTCTTTTATTATTTTGTTTAACTAACCTCTCTTCTTCATTGGCATCTAGGCTCCGATCAAATTCAATTACTGTACATGTCATCATTTTTTTAAAATATGTTTCCACGTCATCAATTACTTTTTTTTGTCATCTACTAGACTACTACTCATATTTTCATATTTCTAAGTCTGAGTTACAACACAGCGTCGACACTAATGATATTATTTATAAAGTTTCCAACATACATAAATGCAAAAAAAATCAATCATAGCTTCAAGTTATTAGCTTGTGATATACTCCATCTGTTTCAGAAATGTTGATTTTCTAGATTTTTAAATATTTTTAGTTAGTTAATGTTAATAAAGTGTAAACTTCAAAAAATATTAATTGAAAGTGTTTGAATTGTTAAATTACTATTAGTTTATAGATATGGAAACGTGTTTAAAGTAAAAAGAAAATATATTTATTATTAAATATCAATCTTTATAAAACAAAAAGAATATATATATATATATATATATATCGAAGTTTGGATTTAAAGCCTAATTTTTGTGAGTCCATAATCATCCTTTAGTCTATTTAAATATATATATATATATATATATATATATCACAAACCTTTAGTCTAATTTTCTAGGAAGATTGAACTAGAGTCACAATAAAACAAATTCCAAATATGAAACCACTGGCCCAACACACTTTATATAGCTTGTGATATTTTTCTGTAGCCCACCACATCGACTTCATCATTTATATATCAAAACCAAAAACTGCATATAAAAAGAGGCTAAATGGTATAAAAATAGCCAGTACTTAAACACATAATAATGGACACGCATAATACAAGAATGAAACTGAAATATATATTACTTTAAACACTTTAGTTGAAACCGGCTACTGTATATTTTTAAAAAACTTTATTTAGTTCTGTTTTATATAATGTGTAGAGTAAATATATAAAGCATGGATACGTATTTTATTTGCAGATATGCCCAAAACAAGCAAACATGTGAAATTACGTTTTAGAAATGCAGGAATGAAAATTTGGCATAATTCATGTTCTCTATGAAGTAATATTTTAAGTAATGATTATGACCGGATATATCTCACAGACTCACATACGTTCAACTAATAAAATTGGATTAATTTCAATAATTTAGGGAAATCGAGGCTTTTAGATTGTGGAAGTATAAATGTATATATATATATATATATATAAGCTTATGTACACTAAAAAAAGCTTCATGTAGTAGATGTTATAATTGTTATATAGTGCCAAAGTTGCTGCTTATCTAACTACCCACTATAAGCTTTTTTAGTTTGATCTATCTTAGAGCTCTATTAATCTTTTATCGAAATCAATTAATTACTATGGCCGCTTGAGAGATTGAGGCTATTCTTTAATGAAAACCTTTACAACCCGCTTTCTAAGTTTTCTTAATTAGTTATATAGTATATAGATAACTATCGTGGTTTCAAACTTTCAATCTATAATGTAAGTGACATTATATAAACACATTGTATCCTTCAAAAGTTTTAAAGTCTTACTACACGTCCTAAAGATGATAGAAATCGCGACCAGAAATTGTTATTTTATCGACTAGTGACTGACTTTTGAATTCAACAGTGTAGGCCAACTCAACCTAATATTTATGAAGACTGCGAATTAACAATGATAGGCCGATGCGATATTAAATGAAAAAGTCTTGTGCAGGGTTTGACCATATAGTATCATATAGTTCTGATATTTTGCATTCATTTCTTTTATATGAATATTGATATCTCCTTATACTACTAAAGTAATAATTTGATTATTAGTTGGTGATATTTATTATTTAAGATCAAATCCTAAGACATGTATTCAACCCAAAAAAATGTAAAGTCATATGTACCACAAAATTAGCTGGGTGCAATATGCAACTATATATATGTTAGTAGTTTAATGGAGGTAGTGTACATAAATACAACTGTATACTTAGATAAGTATAAACTATGTATAGAACCAGACACATGTGTAACGGACCAACATGTATGAGGGAATGGTCCCATTGAATGAGATCTCATGACTTCAAATCAAGAACTGGTCCATTCGCAAAATGGACACGTAAGTATATACAAAGCTTAATCCCCATCCCTCCAATGGGTCTACACAGCCTAGCATTTTTGTATTTTCTGCACTGGTTTTATTTCTTTTCTTTTTTCTAACTTTGATATTTACTTGTATTTCTTAATTTTCAGCTTTTATTATGTCTTTTTAACATATATTTTCCCTTACAAATTCTCACAATCGACCTGGGCCCTTTGATTTGTCACGGCTAATCAAATCAGCATTAGCAGAAACAAAAGTGAGAAATAGAAATAATAATAATAAGAATAATATAATAGAATTACTTTTATACATGATATATCAACGTCCCCTTGAAGTTCATCAAACCTGGGGCCTTTGAAAGATATTGTCTCACATATGCATATACATCTTTCAATAAAATCCACTATACATGATTCCATGTAAATTATTGGTCAGGCATGCTAAATGTAAGCAAGAAAACATTTATGGTGCTACATCAAGTCACGACAGAAAATAATTGAGTACCGACGAAACTAGATATTAAACGTATGGGTCTAATGGATCGTATTCCAAACTAATGGGCTTTTATTGAGACCCAAATAGGCCCATTAATGAGATCTTGAAAACGCTTCGTTTACGATTTCAGAGTTTCTTCTTCCTCCGGCGAAGGAGGAGATAACGAAAAACACAAAACATGAACGGAGCTGTACTCTGCAAACCCGTTTTGCTCCATTCTCATTCTCTTTCTCGTGTTCAGTTTCATTCAACGTGTTCCTTCGCTTCTTCATCTGTATATCTGAAGTCTCCTTCGTTTACGACTTCTTCGTATATCTCAATTTCTCATCGAATTCGACAGAGCTTTCGAGTAGTTGTTGAAAATAGAAACAATGGTTTTTGTTCATTTGCTGTAAAAAATTGTAGAAATGAAAATTCTAAGCTTATAGAGTCGGAAAGCAGTATGATTATCGATGATGATGAAGAAGATGATGATGAAGATTGGGGTGAATTTGATGTAGAAGGTGAAGGAGATGGAGATGAAGATGAAGGGGAGTTTTTACCAATGGATAAGATGAAGAAATGGTTAGAGAAAAGGCCTCGTGGATTTGGAGTTGGTAAAAAGTATGAAACTTCCATTGAAGATAAGTTGCTCAACGAAATTGAGCAAAGTTGGAAAGCTCAAGCTGCTAATCTCAATAAGCTTAAGAACGATCCTCTCAAGTTTCAACAGCGTAAGCGTGACGATAATCTCATCAAAGGTTTCAACTTTTCTTCTTTTCCCTTGTTTGAATTCGATTGAGTGTTTATAGTTTAGAATCTCATGTTAGCTGTTGTGATTGAAAGGAACTGGAGAAACTCAAATTAGGTTTCGTGTTCGTGTGACTAATCTTCCGAAGAAGAAGAATGTTCATAGAGATCTTAAGGCTGCGTTTAAAGAAGTAAACGGTGTTTTGAACATAACACCGGCTGTGTCTGGGAATAAGAAGACTAAAGATCCTGTTTGTAAAGGATTTGCTCTTGTTGATTTCAAAAGTGAGATTGATGCAAACAGGTACGAGACTGTGCTGTTTGTGAATTAGCATATATTGGTCATTGGTGATAAGGCAAACTTCGTTTTTTTATTAGGTTTGTGGAGCAGTTCAATGGACAGAGATTAGGATTTGGGAAGGTTTTAAAGCAAATAAAATGTCAGGTTGTGGATTTTACTTCAAATGAATCAGAATCAAAGGAAGTATACTTTGATAACGGCTTCCAGGTACAGAAGCTTCCGTATCCTGGTTTAGAAGCAGTTTCTAATGCTGATGGTGTTGAAGAAGATGCTTTCTTGGATTCATGGGAGGACTCAGATGATTCAGACATAGAGGTAGATGAAATGGAAGTGGAAGAAGACGAACAAAATCCAATCTCTAGTAGTATAGAATATCCTCCCATTGAACTGAGAAGTGATTCGAAAACTGAGTTTAAGTCTCGGAAACAAGTTCTGAAGCGAGAGATTAGAGAAAACGCGGAAATAGAGACACCGTTAGTTTCATTCCACGCGAATAAATCCGAGGAAGCTGTAGTAGAAACACACTTGGATGATGACATTGAAAGGGCTGATGTAGGAGAAGTTGCTGAAGAGAATCTTAAACCTTTAAACAGCCCAATATCACCTTCAGAAGAAAAACGGATAGATAGAATCCGTAGGCTAGAGCAAAAGCTTCTCGGTAAAGAAGAACTCTTGAGTGGAGGAGCTGACTCTGATCAACGAGAAGCAAAACCCGCTAGAGACGAAGAGAAGAAGGAGAAAAGGAAGAAGAAGAAGACTCTTGTGAAAGGGCAAGCGAAAAAGGGCTCAAAGATAGAAATTCCTGGATCTTCAAAGAGGTAATAACTAATAAGAATGCATCAATCTTGCTAAAAAAGGTTACCATTAGAGCTTTTACTTAAACTGATTTGATTTCTATAACTATAATTCACAGGTTAAAGTTGAAGGAGAAAGCTCTCTTAACCGGCGTCTTAGTCAAGTATGCAGCAAACGCTGCTTCAACGTCAAATGATGAATAATCAAAGTTAGTCTGATCAGGTTTTGTTTGGAGATCATCTTTTATCAGTTTTTACTAGAGAACCATCTTCCTTTTTTTTTTCTCGCAAGTCTTACAAGATAAATGACTGGAACAAGGACAGGGTATAAAACGTTTCATGATGATATGTTATTTATTTTTTTATTTTTTTGATAAAGATTATTTTTTTGTATTACTTTCTTCTCTTCTTTCTTCTGTAACTCGTGGATACATGAACGTGCATGAGATTCTCAAAATATCATCCAAAATTATATTATGATAACATAAACTAAAACAGAGAAAAATCAACTATTTACTTTCCTCCAAAACCACATTTTATATAAAACTAGATGATGAATGTTCGATCATTAACAAGTGAATCTAAAATGTTAGTCTGATCAATTTCATGTTATTTGGGTTTCACCGGTCATTACCACTACCAGTTCAGTTCAATTTCATGTAATATGGTTTTAGTCTAATTCAAACCGGAGTGACTATTAGGTCACGGTCGAACCGGGTCAGTAGGGCCGACCAAATTTGGTTTTCTTCCTTATGTTTCATATAGCGTAGAAGGAAGAGCAATGTCTGTATTGAACTAAGTATTTGGAGGAAATAAGTTAAAATCATAAATCTTATGTTATTGAAACATGAATTTCAATATATCTTTTAAAATTCTTGAAACATGAATTTTAAAATATCTTTTAAAATCCAATGTTATTGGATTGGTGATTTGAAATTGTAGTTTTAGGTAAGATTTCAGCAAATTTTTTGGTTAAAAATACAAGAATGTTCACTTCTTGGTAAAGATAATTTGTTTGAATGTGAAATTTCTCACTTATAGTTTTTTTCTTTCCTTCGCATATTCTGTTTTCTACAGAAATCTGTATGTAATATGAACCGTCTCTCATACAATTCCATTGCACTGCTTAAAAGATCAATCCATGTGGGTTCTCTCCGTTCCGGAAATCATCCTTGCTCTTCGCCTCTGAAATGTGATTTGTCTGGAGGTTCTTGGGTTCATTTTAGTTTCAATAGAGCAAATTATGATCCTCTTTTGGACAAAAAGCAAGATTCCTCGAGTGATCATGTTCTGTCTCAAGTCGGATATTCTGTGAGTGTTTATTTCAATTTTTTTGGCTCTGTTATTTATGTTTTGTGGTTTATAACGTTCCTTTTCCATTGTTATATGTAACATTGACCTGAGGTTTTGATAAAAAACTGTCTTAGGACTCAACTTCTTGTAAAGCCAAAGTATATGTGGAGATGGAATCACAAGATCAAACTAGAGCAGATGGTACAGTAAGCAAGTTTTTTTCTTTTCTTTTTGAATGAAAACAGTTAACAGGTCAATGGAAGGTGAAGAACAAGGAACTCTTAGAGATGTACAAGGAAGTAAAAGAGCTTGTAAGGAACAAATGTATCGCTTACAAGAAACGACTTGTTCCATTGATGTACATTTCTTAGGAACACATCTCTGAAGCATATGCTCTAGAAAACTTGGCTACAAGTCTCTGTGGTTAGAATCCTTTTGACCCTTTTCTCCTCTGTGGATACCACTGGTGAACAAGGTAACTACAGGAAATAACTAAGCGTTGCGCTTTATATGCAGATGATCAAGCCAAGCAAGAGACGGGTATAAGAGAACTATAGAGATTTGGATTCGTTCTTTATCACACAAATAACTTTAAAACATCTCTGATCCTTTTGGGTATAAATGAATTTCTTTTGCAGTCTCAAGAAACTGGAGAAAAAAAGGGAAATTTGTTTATTATCTCACAAGTTGTCTTTTGATTATATGTGTGTTCAGAATGGCAGACATAGGTAGGCCTAAATAAGAACTTGTCCAATTGTCTATAATCCTGGATCAAACCGTTTCTGCCTTATGCAATGCTACTGAAATGTGCATTTTTTACTGGCAATCTGGTCTCACCTTTTATTGAAGCAGAATCTGTGGTTAAATCGTAGTAATTCCTTTGAATTTTATGGTTTACAATTCATACTCAAGTTCCTGATATCAATGAAATTGATTAGAAGGGCCAAGACAGTGTCTACAGTTCCCAATCATCCATTATTTTGACCTTGTGAAAAAGCAAGTGTAACCTGTGTGACCTTATGAAATCTTAATTAGCTCCTATTGGAAGAATCTTCAGCTTATAGATGGAACCAAGAAAAGAAAAAAAAAATCGAAGATTCGAGTAAATATCATAGAATCTCCCATTGGCCTGAGACATGATTCGAAAACAGACTTTAAGGTCTCAAAACAAGTTGTGAAGCGAGAGATTAAAGAACTAGAGGAATGAAAGAACTAGGCGAATAAATCTGAAGAAACTGTAGCAAAAACATGCCTGGATAATGAAACTTGAATGGGCTGATGTAGAAGTTCCTGAGGAGAATCCTGAACCTCCAAACAATTCAATGTCACCTTTAGAAGAAAGCCGAGTAGATAGAATTCGCAGGCTGGAGCTTAAACTTCTAGGCAAAGCAAAACTCTCAGTGATCAAATTTTGTTTTGATGAGATCATTTTTATCAGCTGCTAGTAGAAAACCATCTTAGTTCTGTTCTGTTACAAGATAAAGACTGGAACAAGGAAAGGGTACAAAACTTTACTCTTTAGCTTCTCTTCTTCTCCTTCGACTTGTGGATACAACTTTCACATTCTTTCAAAGTAATTGAGAGAGAAACAGAATTGCAGAAGTATATTCATTAGATTGAAATGGAGGTAACAAACGTTATCTAAATCCAAAACCAAACTAAACTAACTTTAAACTAGAAAAAAAATGATTTAGTTCTCGTTTAATGTTAAGTTAGTTTGGTTTATAATTTAGACCAGTTAATCACTTGTGTTTAAGAACGTTTGTTCTCTCCATTTCAATCTAATGAAATACGTCTACAATTCTGTTTCTCTCTCGATCACCATTTCAATCTTCTTGTCACAACTTCATGGAAACTTGTAATGAAATGCAGATTCTGCATCTAAAGTTATTTACTTCTTTCTTTCCAATCAGATTTGTAAACTACGCCAAGGTCTAAGAATAGCTACATGCAATGCAGCTGAGTACCGTGGAATAATCTTAGGACTGAAGTGTGCCATCGATAAAGGTTATAAGAGAATAGGTGTGGTAGGTCGACGCCTTAATTGGACACATTCATAATGAATTCCTCGGCAGGTGGGATCACACTATACTGTTCAAGCAAGAGAAGAATACCTTAATATGAGATGCTGCTCATTCAAAAGAAAGAATCTTGAACTGGTCTGCAACCAGGTTTTGTTCAACACACGCCACTAATTTCGCAATATGTATTTGATTTAAATTAATTGCAGTTATCTCATTTCTCTTTTTACTCCTTTTCTTTTCTGGAACAGCTAAGAGATCAATGGGAGGTGAAGAACAAGGAACTCTCAAGAGTTGCACAAGGAAGCAAAAGAGCTTATAAGCAACAAATCTATCGCCTTCAAGATCTTTCATAAATCAAGGGTAATAATGTAGGTCAATGTCACACATAGTTCTAGTGAAAGCGGTATAAAGAAGAAACTACTTGCGAATCCTATATGATATGACTTGTTCTATTCATGGACACTTCTTACGAATACATCTCTGATGCGCATACTCAAGCAAAATTTGCTACACGTCTCAATGGTTAGAATCCTTTGACCCTTTTCCCTTTTGTGTATTTCATTTATGAACAAGATAATACACGAAATATAACAAAAGCTTTGCGCTTTACAAGCAAGTGAGGGGTATAAGAGAAATAGAAATTTGGGTTTGTTCCTTATCACACAAAAAAATAAACATCGTGGAAAAGATTCTAAAAAATTCATCCAAATTTGTTTTTTTTTTCTTGCAGAGAAACTAAGTCTCAAGAAACTGGAGAAAAGGCAAGAAGTGAACATTTTGTTTATCATCCTCCCAGATGTGAGTGTGAGCTTTGATCAAATCGTTTCTGCCTAATGTAATAAGCTTTGCAATTGAGGAGTCAAAGCAATAAGCTTTGACTAGAAATCAACAAGGATTGTGAAATGAAATAACAACACTCGACATCTATTATTTTGGTATAGATGAAGTAGCAAAAGATTCAACTCTCAAAACAAAATTAGCAATGCGAAAGAGCAAAATGTAATCTATGATCTTATCAAAACTTTAACTAAAACGAAGATCCAAAGTTAACAACAGACCTGGTTTCAATCCAAAACAGCTTTAGCACCAAGTGCCTTCAATTTCTCAACAATCTTCTCACCTTCTTCTTTAGATAATCCAGCTTTCAAAACCGCAGGAGTCTTCTCCACCAATTCTTTAGCTTCTTTCAAACCCAAATCAGTAAAACTCCTTAACTCCTTAATAATCTTGATTTTAGCAGATGCTTCAAAAGATTCCAATTTTATCTCAAACACTGTCTTCTCCACTTTAGCTTCTTCATTCCCACCACCACCACCACTTTGACTCACCATTCCAGCACCAGTACCAGCTGCTCCAGGTTTCATAACGGCGACGGTTGGTAGCTCCGTCATTCCTTTCTTCTTCATTATAATCGCACTGACTTCGGAGATTTCTGATAATGTTAGAGATGATATCTCGTCTACGAGTCTGAACACACGCTCCGTTGGTGGACTACGATGCTCTGTTGGATCAAACGTCGCTGGATCGTAATCTGTTGGAAGCTTCCTCTGATCGAATTCTACCTCTTCTTCTTCTTCATTTTCAATCTTCGCCGGTTGTGCGAAACTCCGGTAACTGCCGATTCGAGAAACGAGTGATAATCTGGAGGAGGTTTGAGATAACTGTTGCCTGAATCTGAGAATTAAGCTCATCTTTAAGCACTCGCAAATCTAAGCTTTAACTACTTGACCGATTTCAGAAATAGAGCACGTGGCAAGGAAATGGGGTTTTTGCTTCATCCGAAAAAGATTTGCCCTAAACATTTTGGGAAGTCCCAGATCATATAAAACGTTGTAAAGCCCATCAAAATAGATTAAGCCCAATACGTACCGTTTGGGCCCAAATGTTCACTACTAGCCTAAGAGAGATCGATAGTTTCTAAAAGCAATATTATACAATGAAGACATTAGATTTATAGTTGTAATTGTTTGAAATTCAACAGCAATTACCACATTAAATATTTAGTGTTCTATCGAAACAACAACGCTAAGGGAATCCCAAGAAACCATAGATCCGGTTAACAGATCTAGACATCACATAATGTTGCCAATCCCTAAATGAAAAAAGAAAAAAAAGAAGCAAAATAGATTCGAACAATCTTCTCCGATATTTCTCTCTAAAAAAATCATTCGAAATATCCTCTTATATTTTTTAATTTGTTTTATCATTTTCTTTAAATTAGAAAGGAGTTAAATCTCTAAAAATATAAAAAGTTAGATTAATTACCAAAAAAACCATGAACCTTTCCTAACTTAAAATAAAATTGGGCCTTAACCTAATCCATCAAACAAAATTAGAAAAAGTTAAATGAAACTCAACCCATTAATATGAAACTAAAAAAAATAGATCTAAGTTCTATTTTTCTCTCTTACTCTTTCGTCTTCTCCATCACTGGAACTGTTCATCTTAAAAAATCTCCAGAAACAAACTATTAATCTCTTATTTCTTCTTCATTTGTCACTCCTATGCATGTCCTTCTCTCTCTGGTCACATCTTTGACGTGACTTAATTTAGCGTATCTTCCTGTTCCAATGGTGTTCTTTCGTCGTTCATCAACCGACGTTCATCAACCATTTCTGTATAATTCGTCTTTTGAAACTCTTATCTTTCAATTTTAGAAACCTAAGACTAAAATAATTGTTGTTTTAGAATTTTGTTTAGGTTTAGTGAAATCTATAGATCCAAAATGACTGATTAGGGAAAAAAAATTGTGAATTAGGATTAGATTACGGTGTGTCTGAGAAATCTGGATAAGGGTTTTAGAGAAATTGTGTTTAAGTTAATAGGTTTGAAATCATATATGTTTGAAGTCAAATATAGAAGTTTTTATTTTGAGTGTCTTAAATGTGGTATTTTGTCTTCATAATGCAGGTATTGTTTGAACCAAAAACCTAGAATTTCGAAACACTCTTCTGGCATCATCAATAGAAGTAGATAACAGTGAGTCATCATCAACTGGAGAAGAACAAAGGTGAAAGAGTTGTGCTAAGAAGCAATGTAAGCAAAAGATAAAGAGGAAGATCGAACCGTCAAAATTTTGGAAATTAACTTATACGAAAGGAAAGAAGAAAATGAAGAAGTGAAAGAAGATTTATATATTTTCTAGTTGAATGTTGAACTTGTTATTGATTTTTTTTTTGTTTTAGTGTTTTTGGTAGAATATGTCATTCGTAGGTCTGAGGCCATGTATATACAACTATAACTTTTTGGTACAACTACATGAAAAGTACATAGCACCCAACAAAAAATACATTTACTAACACCTAGAATTTGACAAAAAGTACCCAATATGTTATACCATAGTTATACCATAGTTGTACTCAATTTGTCAGTTATACCTCTCAATGTCACAATTGTATTTTGATAACTTAATGTTTAATTAGTTATACCATATTGTAAATTATTTTTTATAGTTGTACTTGTCACATTAGATTTTTTAAATATATTTACTATAGTTTCATAAAAACAAATGTGTTAAAAGATATTTTTCACTATTTTGGTAATTTCAAGTGCTTCACATCTAAAGAAACTTTAAGAATATAAAATATTTCTTGATAAAATACGATCTTATGTGACCAATAACCAAAAATTAAAAAAATTTCTTACTTATATAGATGATATTGATCTTAAATGAACACAAGTTAACAAAATCATAATCTTTCTACTACAAATAAGCAAAATAAAAATCAAATTCAACATAGTTGTCGTACCTAGACAGAAATGAACACAAAGTAGTCATTCTAATATGAATAACCAAACAATACAGCCACAACAACACAAGCATATAAATTAAGGACCGTTACCACGTCTTAACAAGACAAATATGTCTCCCCACGTTGAGTCAAATCTCGACCACTTTGACCACTCGATCTTCAACCACTATTATTTGATCCTCGCCTCTACGACTCGACTTATCATATCAATGTTCTCCAACTGATGGGTACCTAATTTTTTTTATTTCTCCTTTTATCTTTCTCGACATATTTTGGAGGTAAAACATTTATATCATGTATCTCGTCGGAAACAGTCCATTAACGTCCGTTATTTGAATAATATCCTCTATACTCAAAATGTATGGTTATGCATCGAATATTATTCATTTTCTCTTGAAAAAAAAAATTGTATATTAGTTTTCCGTAGTCTCAATAGTATCAAGTTACATCAGATTTATTAAATATACACAGTTATATTAATTTTACTAAATGTACATTGTTGTATCAATTGTATTCATTCTGGATAATTTCGTATTTACCAACAATTTTGATTTTTATCTACGTATCGTTTAGTATGATTTCACTACCATAATCTTTAAAATACCAACTATTAATGGACACTAATCTATCGAGATAATTTGATTAATAACCCATTATACACACAAAAATAATTAAATTTTGAAATTATAATATATTTAAGTTGAATACCGATGAAAACTTGCAAGGAGAAAGTTGCGATTCGCAGCCCTTGATTACGCTTGATGATACAGGATGATGACATGTGTTCTATCTCTAGGGTTTTTCGAGTTACCCATTCTCTTCTGTATAAATATTAAATGTTCTGTTTCCTTTAGTTTCCTTTGGTTTATTACTGAGTCTGCTTGTGAGTTTCCCTTTGTAAGTGCGATTATGATACGGATATTTACGTGTGCATTGCCTTTTTCAGTGTGATTAGTGAACAATGGGGAGCTTTTAGTCCTCCTTTAGTTTGGTCATTCTTTGCTATCACATTGGTTCGATTTAGCCACAAACTCATCGATCTGTTTTTTTTGTCATTGATAAAAAAATGTCTTCTTTTGCTATTTCTTTGATCTAATTTGGAAGCAAAGGTCTCCAAAACTCTCTTGTTTTTCCTTTCTTTCGTTAATGCCTCTGAACAATAAACTTTGTAATTGAACCTTTCAGGGTTAAGTAATTGCAGATGGCACTCCCCTATGATCCCACTTTGATGGTGTATGGTTTATATTCAAGTTATCAGGCAGCACGGTTGGTCTACGAACGCATTGTTCCTAGCAAGTATTGGGGTACTATAACACCCAACGAAGATATAGACATGAGAGAGTTATCGGCTAAGACCTCCATCACAGAGCTAATTCCGAATCAATAAATGCTGCAACCAATTTCTTATGTTTGCTGGAAAGGAAACAGAACAATGAGAAATTCTTATGCTTTTGAATTAGCACTCCCAAACCAAGCTTTTATACTTCATCGAATTCAGAAACTGAGCAGTGGGGTTTTTGCTTCTGCCCTAAACAGTTTAGGAAGTCTCAGCTCAGATAAAACGTTATAAAGCCCATTAAAAATAGGCTAAGCCCAATAAGTACCCTTGGAGCCTAACATTTAAGAAAACAAAAGTGATGCTTACTCTAGTTTTTTTTCTATTTTAATTTCATTTTGCCCATACGGATTCTGAAATGATATGTAATGAAACATTTTCAGTAAAAGTTTGATGTCTTTACGTTTTTAACATTTTAGTACGTTTTGTGGGGATATTTCTTCTTAATGCTAAGTGTCTGTTTCTTTCGTTTGAAAAATCTTACTAGATCAAGTATCTTACTTTAGCAGGGGTCAATTTATAAGTGAGCACAAAAATTCAAATTTCATCTAACAAATGCTGGGCCCACTCGAAAGCGGGGCCCTCCAAAAATAGGCGTATGCCAGTTAGCGTGGAGAGCACACGGTATTCTTTAGTAAAAGGCGAAAGAATAGTTCGCTTTGTGCTCACCACATGGCTGCGTAGTTTGAACCATAGGACAAGGCCCGTTTTTATATGCACCTCTTCACTGTTAACAAATTCTCAGCTTCCCGATGTGGGACTCTCAAAAGTACTACTTTTTATTTTTGTCGTCTCAAAACTACTTCTTTCACAGATTATTTGTTTTTATTCCACAACAGAAATTTATCCATTTCACAAATCTTTTTCTTCTTTAATTTCTCATTACATTTTCCCTCTCTCTGTCTCATCTTCATCCTCACAAATCTTCTTCATTTCAGTTTTTTTTTTCTGGGTTTAAAAGTCGAATAATATTGACTCTTTCAATATTTCACCAATAAAACTGATAATTGATCTTCACGAAAGCAATGAAGTTCAACAAGAATTTTTTTCGTATTATTTCAATTTGTTCATATACTTTCACCCAAGCTGAAACGATTTCAAATATGCATTGTTCGTTTACTCCATCAAAGCAGTTAAAGTCCAACCTTCACTGCTTAGCTGCTGAAATCCCAAGAACAATCCAAATCATCAATTTTCTTTATTTTATTTCCTTGTCAATTTGCTCTTGCTCAATGTTCGTTAAGCTGGAGAAGCTGTCTCAAGGGTTACAAGAAAAAGCATATGACCACAAGTTCCTTCAAATTGTACTAATGATTACCAAAATATTAGGAATCCTAATACTATGAAAATAAATTGTTGGGACTTGGGCATAAATGATCAACATAAATGACCATAATTAACCTATCACTTTCACGTTGAAATTCACCAACCAAAAGAGCATTTGGATTACACCAAAAACGCCATCGCATTTCACAATTAGGCTGCTTGAGTTAGCAAATTGTATATAGCAGAAAAAGAAAAATTCCATAACAGAGACCAATTACAAAAGAAATTTCTGCTCCCGAGAGAAAAGTTCTGTGTTGGATCTCAAAACGTTATCATATAGTTTCGAACCGCATAGAGGCTAACAAGACAAAAAAAAAGAGAGTGAGAAGCAGCGAGAGGTAAAACCCGTTTTGTCATAGCTACTATTTTGGAAGGGAGGCTATAGCCTGAAGAATCTTCTTCCTTGGACCCTGCATTGAACCAATGGAACGGAACCAAGTTCATGAAATCTGATTAAAAAAACAGATCAAATCATAATTGCTTTAGATAGATAAGAATCAAAAGGAGAGTACCATTGGTATGATGAGATCTTTTAGATCACTTTCTTTCATCTGCTTTATTGTGGTCATATCAACCTGTTGTCATATTAGTCAAGTTTGTTATTGATGAACAATAAAGAAACAGAGCTCAGAAAACAAGTTAATCATCTACGCAGATTCATTAGTAATTTCATACAATCTATGTGTGGTTGTATCCAGAACTCCAATGGCAAATCTCACTAGGATAAGGAAAAAATGGCACACTTACTTCCTCTCTCTTAAAGGCAAGGGAGTATTTTGCAAGTCCAATTGAATTTAGAAAGCCATCAACTGTAAGAGGCTCTTCCACCTATTATAGTACCAAGCAGATATACATGGAATATTACTACATATGTATAAGAACAAGGCATAAAAGTTTCAACTATCTGATAACAAAGATTGCATTATGGCTCTAAAAGTGACACGAGGTGAATATGAAGGACTCACCCAGAGTTTAGAAAGAGCAAGAAGAAAGAAAATTCATCCACAAATTGAGATGAAGATGAAAGATCTTACAGAGAAGGGATTGTTCTGCATCATACTTCCAAGTGGAGGAAGCTGGCTCAAAGGAGGCAATGGATGTGGGTTTGGGACAGGAGGAGGTAACATTGGCCTAGCGAAAGGAACACCACTTGCTGGCGCTTGACCATTTAGTACACCTCTAACAGTATATGGTGAGGCTCTCATTTCATCAAGCATCCTGCTGCGTCCATGAAAATTTTCCATATTACTTCGTGGAGGAGAACCTCTGGAAGAACCCATGTAGCTTCCAGGATTCCTAGGAGGGGAAAAACCTCGAGATGAACCCATGTGGCTTCCCACATTTCTAGCTGGGGACAGAGCCCTAAAACTACTACTGAAGCTTCTGGTGCTCCTTGGCGGTGATAGATCCCTTGGAGTGCCGATTATCCTTCCAGCATTTCTTGGTGGTGATAGATCCCTTGGAATGCCAATGATACGTCCAGCATTTCTTGGTGGTGACAGACCCCTGGAAGTATCCACATATCCCTCTGGAGACCTTCGTCGTATATCTTCCAGGGCCCATGGAGAATACAAACTACTTGATGAAATCATCTGAGAGGAACCACGAGCAGTTCTTGATGAAGGTAAAGTAACATCCCTCGGCTCAACCATACGAGGTCGAGTATCGAGGCTGCGAGGACGCTGCTCACTCTTGGAAAGCTTTTCACGAAGATCCATAGTGCCGCCTCCATCGTTTTGAGCTCGTCTCTGCGCATTTTTTTGCAACAGTTTGAATCGGAGATCATTTTTACTGATCTGCAAATCTTAGTAACAAAGAGTGGTCGGTCAGAAGAAATCAGCAAACATGATAGTGTGACAAGTTATTTACATCTATACCATTGTCACTGAAATCTGCTTCCCCTCTTTGCCTGCATAAACAAAGAAAAGCAAAAAAATTAATATAATGAATGCTTTGCAGGCTTGCAGCAACAAATAAGCGAATCTAAAACCTCAAAACCAAATGCGCAAAGCATAACTCATTAGTTCATCCAAAATCTTCACTATTCTCAACCCCATAAACAAAGAAAAAGGTCCTAGATTTCATGACAACAAGAGCAACATCACAGACTAAGAAGCTCCTGAAATTCAGAATGCAACAATACACATAAGAGGGAAGATGGAAACACCTTTTACTGACCACCTCTTCGTTTCCGTAAAAAGAACTATCTAACTGATTTCCTAATCTCTCTTTAACAGACCGCTTTGTCCCAACTTTAGGGAGCTCATATCCACCATCTAATTCACTAACAGCTCGATTTACCACCTGCAAAACGAATAAGCACAAATGAGCAGTTTTCTAGACTCAACTCATTAGCATGTTTCATTCATATAACCATCGATATAACAGTTTTACAGGCTCATTTCCAGATTTTCAAAGCACCAGTACAACTCCTTAACCAGATTATCACATCATAAACCAAATACCATCACGAAAGCACCAATACAACTCATCTAAAAGCTCGTCCTCGCACACATTGTTAGAGCACGAGTTTAAAACGTTCCTTCTACCATAAAATTAGCTACACAAGAACTGTGAGATGAAAAAAATAACCTCTAAGGATATGGAGATGTACCTGACCGCTACGCCCTAGAGTAATAGTGACTCTACTCCGTCGAGAACCTTCAGACATTTGTGGAACTCAAGGAAGAAACCCTAGGAAATCAACTGGAGCCAAATTTCTAGCTTACAGTGAAATATAACCAAGAGCAACACAAGGCACCACAATCAACTCCTTCAAACCCTAACCATATGGAGCCGAATCTACTCAAAATCACAGAGAGAGAGTGAAAGGTTCCTGAAAAAGGTACAATCGAATGATACGATTATTGAGGGATATACCATAAGATTCCGGGGAATTTTCAGATGAGATCAACGAAAAACGCAAATCGGAAAGCTTATATACGTTAAGAATCGCTGACGGAGATGCTCGTGGCGGACTCGCTTTCAAAGACCTGCGCAGTGCTAATCAAAGAGACCTGATTCATTTAGTGGCTTCACATGCTCATCAACCGCAAGGAAAAATTACGAAATTTCCTTGGATTTATAAAGTATTTTCACATGTGACCCCATAGTTTCATTTATACTAATCATGTCCTATATTTTTATTAAGGTATCTATGATCGAGGTAAAATAATGTATCCTTAAGGTTAACTATACATAATTTTACTTTCTCTGAACTGACATGGATTTGCCTTCATAGGAACAGAAGTCCATTGATGTTAATTAAAACCGGAAGACATCAGAGAAGTTTATATATCCCTCTCCATATGGTTTTTTTTGTTGTTAAAGATTCATACTTTCGAGATATATTTTTTGGAATTGATGAAGATGACACAATCTTTCTTGAAATGGTCCACTTTTGCTTTCTTTCTAGATGAATTTTCTATGTTTAGAGCAATTTTTAGTATAGCTTTTCGTTTCGTTTGATTGTTCGTTTTTCAAATCATCTAATTGTTTGATCCTTTGTAATAGATATATGTCGTCCAATGTTTCATTTGTAGATCTTCTTTTATCGGCTTACTTAGTTCTCCAAGCGGGAAACTTAATTTTGTATGTGAGGTTGACAACAGAAAAAGAGAGAGAGGTTAAAGTATATTAAAATTAATTTGATCATGAACAGATATAAGATATTATTTGTTGTTGTATAATATTTTTAAGAAACTGTTCGAGAAAAGTAACTGTTTTTTTTTTCTGAAAATAGGATATTACAATTACTTCATCCTTACTTAATTTTATTTTTTGATTCGGTTTTTAACATCGCCGACATTTGTTGGTGGCTTTTATGTCGGTGACTTTTCATTTTTGTTTGTTCTATTAGATTTACTTTATTTCTATAATTTAAATAAAGTGTAGTTGATTTGGTGATGAATTTGACAATCGATAATGGTTTTTATATCGATATGTTCATATTTTTATTACGAGGATGGTGATTGCGGTCGTGACCACACCGATAGTAATGGTTAATCAGTTTCTGTATTTGTCGGACGGGTTTTGGTTCATATATCAGCGATAAAAGATCTGAAACCGAGAAAAGCCAATGAACATATGTTTAACTAAGTCGCTAATGTTTGGAAATGGTTTTGTTTTTGAAAATTTCTTCCGATGTTGGAAGCGCTTCAGTCATGCCTCATTGGAATGAATTGTTTTTTTTTTATCTCTTTCTCACTGAATCCGTTATCTCCGTGAATCCGTTATCTTCATGCCCAATATTCTCAAAACCATTTTGGTGAAGGAATTGAATATAAAATTCGAAGAACATGTTGGTGTATTGGTCGACGAATATGAAATCCCAAAAAACCAAAATTACGAAAAAAACAATAAATCAGTAAAATAGAAGATATCAAATGTCGTAGACAATCTTAGAAGAATATGGAATTTCATCCAGAGATGTTAACCTAAAAGATTATAGCCAAGAATGATGATCTCATCATGTTGGGATTTACTCCGAAGAAAGAAAAAGCATATTAAATTATATGTTGAAAATATCGTGAAAATTCACTTCTTCATCGTTTTTTAGTGATCGGTTATATATTTGTTAATGTGTAGTTAAATTTGTTTATATTTGATGTATTATGTATGTATCAACTTTTGTATATGGTTTGATTTTAATGAATGAATTTAGTTATTACAAAAAAAAGATATTTGTTGTGTTGATACGTTTTAATAAATTTTTGATTCACGTATAACAAGGATCACATTCCACTAAACCTTTATTACAATTTTAATTCGTGAACCCCATGTTTCGTTCCACTATTGGGTGTCGAATAAATTCCATTTCTTAATAATAAAACCAGAAACTGTCAATCGATGGGCGACATAAGGACGTGAATAGTGATTTTAAAACATAAACTCTCGCGTTTAAGAGGAGTTTTTTGTGTGTGTGTATGTGTTGTATTATAGGTCGTGTGGCGTATGGCCATCCATCATTTTCATGTCTTAGCGAATCCAAAACATGGAAGGATTACTTGGTTTGGACAAGCCTAGAAGTCTAGAAACTCACTGAATTCAACGTGTTTCTCTGATATGTTATGAATTCTAGCCACCAAAATCAATAAATAACACAAGAAAAAAAATGTATAACACGAAATCAACATTGGTAGATAAAATGAAAATCTTCAAAAAAATAAAAATAAAAATAATTAGTTGATAAAAGTAAGGTTTTGTGCAAAAAAACTATCAACTTATTCATTTTTTGCAAGAAAAACCATCACTTCAAATTTGTGTAAGTCAATCATATCACTTTCAAAGTCACCCGCAATATTGGGACTCCGCATATCGTCGACGTCGATATTTAACTTCCCATTAGAAAAGTAACAGAAGTCGTAAAACGCCGTCGTTTTGTATCATTAAAACCATTCTCACTCTCAAGGGCTAAATCCTCAACCAAATGTTCAAAAAAATATATCCAATTGTCCTTGCTCTCCACATCAACAATACCTCATGCTAGTGGGAACATTAGATCATTTTGATCCCTACCACAAGCTACTAGTAACTTTCCAGTCATTTTCCATTTCAAGAATGTCCCATCAATATGAATTATTCTCTTACACGCTTCAATCCAACCTTCTTTGACACCAGCAAAACATACATAAAATCTATAAAACATGGATTGTCTGACCTCACATTCAACAATTGATCCAGGATTTGATCTCTTCAACTCGTAAACATAGTCATGCAGCCTTGCAAATTGCTCGGCATGCTCTTTGTCAAATGTCTTCAAGCATCTCAGCCTTGTTCTCTCACAAATTGTCCATGGGACATTGATGTTGCGTCGAAGAAGTTTGTTTTGGAGTTTAGTGGCTAAGATGTCTGGATTCTCTCTGAACTTTTCAACGTAAAGATCAGCCAGCCTTGCATTGGTAAGTAGAGACACCTTACCATACCATGTGCAGTTGTGCTCATCCATTAACGACTTAACAACTACACTGTTGGAGATGCTGTTAATAGAACCATATATCCTCCATGGACAGTTTTTTTCAGCACATATAGCAATAACTCGCTTGGAATCTGTCTTTTTATATTTCATATTTCTTTTCTTCTTCACTGCATACTTGTTGATTGCATTCTTAAAACTATTAATGGTCTTTTACTCCTGCCCTATGGTAAACCCCTTGTACTTAGTATCATCCAGCTCTGTTCTTCCTTCAGGAGAACTCTCATTGAAATAGTTCTCAACTTCAGCATAATTTTTCTCATTGTCAGAACCAATTTCATGATCATCACCATCTTCAGACAAGTTTCTACCTATGTTTGGTTTCTCATCATCATCATCAAATAATGTTCTACTTCCAACTATTCACATATCTATATATGGATCATCCCTCCTAACCACATATAATGTTAATGCCCCAGAACCTACCCCATAATGACCATGTGGAAACCAACTAATCCTATTCATATACTCTTCATACCCTAATAGATCGCGCAGAAGCATCAATATCTTACGTATCCCCCCGAAGCCTTCACCCATATGAGTTCCAGACGCATGAGATTCTCCACCTAGGTAACCTCTTGCTCTACCCCAGTAACCACCAGCTCGGAAATACATATCAAAACTCATCTTCATTTAAACTTATTCCAACATCTACTTTAAACAATTAGAGAAAAAACGAGATAAGAGAGGATTAGTTGACAATGTATGGTTTGACAAAAGCAAACAAGAGAAATCGGATTGACAAAAGCAAACAAGAGAAATCAGATTGACAAAAGCAAAAAAGAGAAATCGGATTGAGAAAATCAGATTGACAAATACCGTATTGACAAAATCGAATTGACAAAATCCGGATTCACAAAACCAGATTGACAAAATCGGTTTGACAAAATCGAATTAAGCCTAAATTGGTTGATAAACCCTACTGAGCTAACATAATCACTACGAAAATCAAAATGAAATTAAACCCTAAACAGATAAAATCAATGCGAAATCGAACCGAAATTCAACCCTAAATATACGAAACCCTAACCAAATGCAACATTAATCCCTAAATATACAAATTTCACACATAATCAAACCCTAAATCCATGTCAAATTGACGCGATGGAAGCAAGAAATCGAGATACTTTGACACAGACGAGACTGAGATAAATCGCGAGTGAAGAAATAGAGATAATAGAGACAAAGATTCGATTCACGTAGTTAAAGAAGTTTGATTGTTGAAGCTTGAACCCAAACGAAATCGAAATCGCGATTGTGAGAAATGAAGAACACAAACCCTAATTTTTATCACAATTCTATTTTTCTCTAAACTTAACCCTATTTCGCGTTAAAGAAGAACATGTCGTTTTTGGTTATGTAAAACGACATGATTTCCAACTCAAACGGCATTTCGTTTTAATGATACAAAACGATGTCGTTTTACAACTTCTGTTATTTTCCTAACGGAAAGTTAAATGTCGACGTCGACGATATGCAGAATCCCAATATTACGGATGACTTTAAACATAATATGATTAACTTGCACAAATTTAAAATAAAATTTTTTTTTACAAAAAATAATAGATTAATTATTTTTTTTGCACAAAACCCATAAAAATATCACGAGAAGCAATATATATATATACAGTGAAAAGAAAAACAGTATGAAGAAAAGGCGCATAAGAAAATAACCACCAATGTTGAATACGTGTACTGTATATATATCCCCATCCTTTAATAAAAAAGAATTAAGATATGAGGTAAAAATCAAACTAAATAAATCATGTAAGAAAAAATAATTCTATCTACGGTAAGAACCACAAGACAAATCCGACGGTTGACAACAAGAGACTGAAACTTGTCGATCTCAATGAACCGTCGATTCTCCAGGCAGCACCGAAGGCACTACTAGTGTCTCGTTGGCGATTGTTAGTGGTCGACGACGGAGATGTGCCGTTATAATTAGGGTTCGCACCGTACAAATATTGGATTCCTTCCACGTCATCATTTGTCAAATCAACTTTACGTTTCCCCGTCGTGATCGTTGGATACATGATTGATTCCTCAACCGATGAATGTCCTAAACCAAGAAGATGACCAATCTCATGAACCGCCACCGATTCAAGATCAACCGACGCCGAGACGGATAAGAAACTGTCTAAGTCTCCGGAGACCACCCAGTTCTCTGCTGCGTCGAGATGGAATTTCCCGCTCGGAGGAGAGAAAGCATGAGCTAAAGTTCCCAATACGCCGTCAAAAGGCTCGCCGTCTCCGTGATCACCGGTGTAGAATCCGATCGTGATGTCAGACGTCGTGAAAGACTCAGAGAGCGTGAAATTCAACTCCGTCACGTCCGACCAACTACCAAACGCGCGTGCGAACACGCTCTTGACCTCTTCGGTCAACGGGTTACTCGGGTCGAACGCGTAGGTCAAGTCACGGCGGTTTCTAGGCCACCGTGGCTCACCTGGAAACAACGTGTAACGTTTAACCGTATGCAAATGCTTGCGGGAGAAGTTGACTTCAAACGTCTTTCTTCTCCCGCCGTGCATCAACGATGTACCGTTGACCACGTCGGGATTCCCGCAACGTGGGATCACGATATGTTTGATGGTGAGCGCGTCGAGCTCTCCGGTGACGTTAAGCTTGAAATTCTTCTGGTATAATTCAACGGCAGATTTGAGGATATCATCAAAATCATCGGTGAAATTTCCTGAATACGTTTCAGGGATGTAACCAAAATGTTGGAAGTATTTTTTGAGGCGGTAAAGACCATCAACGTTTTGGCCGTGGTGACAACCGGTGAAATTGGAGAAAGCGTCCCAGAAAACGCGAGTTGTGTTACGTAGAGACGGTGGAACCGCGGTGGAGTTGGGGAAGAACCAGGCGGAGGTAGGAGAAGCGATTAACAACAACGATAAAAACCCGAAAACGCAAAACCTCATGGTGGTTTTCGGATTTTAGGTAGCAGCCACCAAAAAAGCAGAAGAAAAGAAATGGAGAGGTAATATTTAGGATTTTAGGAAGATGATTGGGAAAAGAGATGAAGCTAAAAACAGGTAAAGCCGTTTGAAGCTGGTTTTTAATATAAGATAAAATGAGGTCAGCTACTGCGTTTGCGTTCTGTGTTGGCGGGTGAGGGGTCGTTGGGAATCGTTTGCGTGGTTGCTAATATTCTCCTTTTTATGGTATTTTTTTTTTGTCAACTTGTTTAATGTATTTATATGGTGAATGTTTCAAATGGAAACATCTATGATCTTAGTCACGTTCAAACTTCGCAGAGGTTATCAAGAGAGAAGACTCTTGTAATCTTGTGCCACAGAAAGATTTAGGACCGGTTGGTAGAATGTAATCCGGTTTAGTAGGTTAACCGATGCTAGAAAACCGGTTTGAAGGCAAGTCAAACAAAAGG
Source organism: Cardamine chenopodiifolia (assembly GCA_963922655.1). Classification (NCBI taxonomy): domain Eukaryota; kingdom Viridiplantae; phylum Streptophyta; class Magnoliopsida; order Brassicales; family Brassicaceae; genus Cardamine; species Cardamine chenopodiifolia. The sequence continues at coordinate 13,973,610 of OZ000476.1, read as the reverse complement.
GGTTGAACTAGTTTTTTGTTTTGTTTCAAGTGGGAGTTGGTTTGGTCGGAAAAGTCACCAGCGAATGTTCCACTCACACGTTTCTAATGACGTCACATGTTGATAGCTTCCTAGTGTCCATCACCGATATCTGCCGTTGCTATATGATTTTTCGACAATGTAACTTAATTATCCATAATCATCGGTAAGGTTGGCCTATTGTTTCCACTTGTTAATTTGTTTTATAAGATTTTGTCAACTCTTCTAGCAATCTTATAAATTCACAAAATTTCACAAATGAACAGATGGAGCAGAGCTTTAGAGGCACTACGTAGGCAATATTGAATTTTGATAAAACATCATATCATATATTCACACAAAGATTGTACTTGAACGTGTTTTTTTCCTTCCCCTCTAACTACAAGGGTAAAAGCTTAAACAATAAAACAAAAGCAGACAAAGACAAACAAAGAGAGAGAGACACAAATATGTTAATTAATTTTGCTAACACTTAGAAGGCCTCTCATAATGAGGAGGCAAAGAAGGACAATTCTGGTTCATGTTGGGATATGGATCAATGGTGTTATAACCAGGTAATTCCATCCTGTATTCACCCAGAATCTGACAGAACTCAAGCTTCCCTTCCTCTGTGTTGCACCAACTCGGCAACCGCGTCTGGTTTTCTTCGAATAACCTCAGAGTGTACGCATCTTTGATCTGCAAATAAGAAAGAAACAAAAATGCTCAAGAGTTATGTTAAATGGAAGAAAAAAGGTGAAGACTTTGATTGATATTGAAAGAAACAGAAAACTCACAGTGAATTCAGTGACTTGAACGTGATCAGCGATAGGGCCGAATACACCAGCAGCTTTGTACATTGCGAGGATGAAAGCAACACATGTTGTTGATTTCCCGTCGCTATAAACCCACTCATCCTGTTCAGGAATAGTGAGTAATTCATCAAATGACATTCCACGCCTCGCTGTTTCTTCAAGAATCCCATACAAATCCAGATCCTGTACAACAGAAACTTACTAGTTAGCCTGTTTGTCCTCTCCAAAAGAGCAGGAGAAACGGTTTTGTTTAAAAAGAATGTACAGATATACCTCAGTACCGAGTCGTTTATTGAGTGCCTCGTTCCACATTGTTGCAGCATATGCAGGTTGTACACGAGTCCACATAGACATGACAGAAATAACCTGACCCAGTGACCGTTTAATGTCAGTTATTTACTGCCATGATGATGATAATGATGGAACTATAAGAAAATCAGAGATTAAGTACCAAGTGAGCATCAAGGGGAGGTGGGTAGTTATCGGTTAGAGTATCGATCCAGCTGAATATCATGTTGTGATATCCATACGGCTTGCCCAACATGCTCCGGGCATATTCCCACGCAGCAGTATTGTTGAACTTAGCTCGAATATCGGGATGTAGAGGAAGCAAAGCTACTTGAGGATTTGAATTATCCTTCAAAGTCAGATCCCACCATTCATCCCAAGGAATCACAACAATGATTTCTTCACCCTGTGAGGAAAAAAAGAAGAGAGTAAACATCTCTCTTTAACGAAAAACCTCTAGGGATTTTCTCCAAATATATGTCTACCTTTTCGTTCTCATGTCCGGATTCACCAACCCAAAGATTCCCCAAATCATCTTTCAAACAAACAGCAGTATGACCAGCAAAAGCCCCAGTAACCCATTTCTCTAAAGTCTCAAAACCACCCCATCTACCTCGAATCTTTGACACCGCCAAGAAATCGCCAGAATTCACATCTTCTGGATTGATTGTTGACCGCCAAGGTTGAGGCCGTTTCTCAAACGTAGCACCCATATGTTTTTTCAAGAAAGCCAAATTTGCATTCTGTCCCCAAGCAATATTGGAGAAAAGAGGTAACACATCAATCAAAGAAAGCAATGTCCCAAGCATTCCTGATGGCATTAGAAACACTGAAACTCCATGCTCCTTCACCTACTCATCAAAGTCACGCGTAATAAATAAATCATCACAAAAACAAACACCACACACACAGGACACAGCCTCTTAAGAACTATAAGAAGAAAACTAATCAAAAGACATACATATTCCAACTCAGCTGTCTCTTCCCAAGAATCAAAGTTCAAAGTATGATCTTGAGCAGAGAAATAGTAGTCCCAAGTGATCCTGTAAGGCGTTGCAAAGACATAAAGGTCCATACAAGTCAAGCTATGTGCCTTCGATGTCTGCGAAAAAGTTCCCAAAATGTTGTCAAGAATCGACATAAATTTTGAAATTTAACAGCAACTAGACAACGTTTTGTTACCATAAAAAGCAAATCTTTATGAAATTGAAGAAGAACATTTCGACCAGAATCAACATCAATTTTGAAAATTTAGCAGCAACTACAAAACGTTTTGTTACCATAAAAAGCAAAACTTTGTGAAATCGAAGATCATTTCGACCAGAATTAACTTTAATTTTGAAAATTTAGCAGCAGTTACACAACGTTCTCCTGATTTTGAATTTCATTTGGTCGTTGTTGCGAATAAAAATAAAAACTTTGCGAAATTAAACAAACCTTGAGATGGAGAACGCCACCGCCAAGCCCAGGGACCTTGCGATCGCTACCGGTGATCTCGAGGTTAGCCTCGTTGCCATTAAAGCAAGCACCTTTCCACTCAAGAGACGTATTATTAGGAGTAACGGACCCAATAAAAACAGGTAACAAATCCACGGCGTTGTGGAAACTGTTCAAAACAGGCCACGATACTTGACGAGGCAGCATCGGAAGAACATCGTTAACACTGAAGGGAACCTTCAGAGCTTGACCCAAGTCAACGCAATAACCTAACCCTAAAGGAAGACATAAGAGCAAGAAGAGCTTCTGAGTCAGATGTGAAGGGTTCTGAGACATTCGATTTGGATCGCTCCGATTTTGAAGCCAAAAAAGTAAATTTGAGACTTTGTTTCAAAGATTTTTGGGGATTTTGGAGGAAGAAGGGTTCTGTGCTATCAAGATTGAAGATGATCCATTGGGATTTTTTTCTCTCTGTGTATTTTTGGAAATTGGACTTGAGGGAGATAAAAATATGAAGTTAGTTTTGGATGTGGAAGAAATAGACTTAACTGGCCAAACTTTTCTTTGAAACTATTTTGAATATTCTTTGCTTTGCTTTCATCTTCCACGTTGGACACGACTTGGCACGTTAATTCTCCATAACCGGATTTTACGATCAGGTTCGGTTTAGTTCGGTTCTTTTCAACTTTTGGTTATCTAGTTCAATTTATGAATGAACGTACCGTTTTTCTTCTTTTTTGAATTTTGCCTATTTACCACCTTTTTCATTATTTCTTATGACATGTGACAGCTATTAATTGCAGAAATTCACTAGATCTACATGATGGGTTAATTTCAGTAGAATTCAGAAAATTAAAAAGACTACAATGATTGTATGCACTTGATGGTCCTGTCTACATAAATAACTACAACAACCAAAATCAAAATGATGTGATAATTTTCTACGTTTATTGTATAGATTACATTCCTTTCATGTGAGAATGATCGGTCCAGACCACACCGTCGGACCACTGAGTCGATCAATAATTTTGGAGAGTTTTACATAGCGAAGATGAAGCAGTTTGAGTAGCAAGGGATAAACAGAGGACCTTCCTCCACCGCCATTGGCTGTCTGAATGGAGTCAACCCAATCTGCATTTTAAAGACAGATCATTCTATACATATCATCAATATGGTTCTGAATATATTTCTTGAATATATATAATTGAGCAAAAACATCATTGTCCGACAAAGGCTGATTGGAGAAATTGAACATTAGTGTGTGTGTGGCCCCAAAGTGATTGATTTGTAAGGTAATGAAAAAAAATGATTTTCTCGTCCTTTAACTTCATTATAAAGTAAATGTGTCGAGTCTCAATTCTCTTTCTATAGTTTTTGATGGAGACATAAGCCTGACCATATGCAGGAAGAACCTCTTTAAGCGACGCGTATCTCGTATTCACCCTTCAATTTATTCCCATTTCTACTGTTTTGACATCAATCCCACATGACAAAAACATAGATCTGAAAAGTTAAACAGGATAACAAAACCTATAAACTAGACTTACAGGTAATGATAGAGATTGTCCTGTGATGGTTTTAATGCAACAAGCCGCCACATGACAAGCTTCTTCACAGTAATCAGAGAATACAGCTGGGACTTTTATCTTCTTTATCAGTTCCTGCAATTATTCACACCAACACATGATGAATAACTAATACATGATCTCTGTTTATATATATAACTGACGTTTTTGGGAAATGTTGAATAAAACGTACAGGAGTTGGCAGCCAGCTCGGATATGCAGCGATGTAGGCGTTTGGAGCAATCACTATGTGAGGAGGAGGTGAATCCTGCCCAGACAAGATGCAAAAGAAAAATTAAAACATTTTTATGAATCAAACAATTCAAGGTCCAAGTAAATGGATATGACATTTGAGAACGGTATTGTAGATTGTTGTTTGCCCCTACACGAGTCGAAAAGGGTACCTTCGTTATGTCACTGTAACGATCATGGTAAAACCCTCTATGGAGCTGTAACGACACAGCTGAAGACAAGGTATATTTGTTACCAGGATTGGGAATTTCCCTTGAATAATTACATTCACATTCTTCTTCAATGCAAGGGGAATATCCGGAAAGGGAGATCATCTCTCCATCCCTCTTCACCAAGAGAGCAAATAGAGACTATCAATCAGATTGATGTCAATACATACAAAAAATTATTAGCTACAATTTTGCCGTTGTACAGCTTAAATATATCTTTTGATGTAATTTTTCTTTGCCAACCTAAAATATGGTGGGTGTTATACAAAATAATCAAAGATAGTAGGGAGATTTTCAATGCCTGACTCACATATGTTTTGGAACGTCAGGTCCAACCAGTTCTACACGAATGCGCAGACCAGGGAAGAGTGCTTGCAGCTCAGCAAAGACACCAAGTTGACCAAGCTCTTTCTGTGGCCCTTCAGAAGCTCAAACTATCAGCAAACTATGTATCAGAATTTACATCATAGGGGCTGTGATGATTCTCTTAAAACATATATATAATTTCCAGAAGTCAATAATAAGGGACTACACTATAAACAAACATATGAGCTGAATTTGCATGAACTAAAGTCATTTTTGATTCCTCCTCATCATGCAAAGTTATCATAAACCTGAATTGTAACTTCTTCTGTAAATGTAAATGGAAAATCATTTAACAAATCAACACGACGCATTTGCTCTTCTAATCTCTCACATTCTTCCTTATCATAGCTCCAATGCAAAATGTACAAACAAATCAAGATCCACAAAATTTAACAAGGAGTAACACAATCACAATACCACCACGATTTGATCAGAGCTTGATTTTAAACGATTTTTTTCATGAATTTCATGGTTCGTGACATCTTAATTAAAAAAAAAGACCAAAAAAGTTAGAAAAAACATTCCGCACAATGAAATTCCAATTTTTTTTCAAAAACTACAAACTACAAAATATAAAAAGTTATTTAATAAACTTTGAAAAATACCTAATCTTCAAAGTTTATTATATTTGAAATCCGATATTGGATAGGAGAGAAAGAACAAGATTCTTTTTCGCGGGTTAAACCCGAAGAAGTCACGAGTTCAATTTTTAACTCACGAGAAAATCACGAGTTCAAGTTGAGAAAATACTGGTTATAAAAAAAGGGAACAAGACTCATACGGTTGACTTTAAACTTAAAAGAAAAGCCCACTATTAATGCACGTACATAAGCTGCACTAACACGAAGTAAACGGTTTAGTTCAGAAATTAGAATGGTAGGAGTTGACCGGTTGAATTTACCCGGTAAACGAAAAATAATTACTTACATTTTTAGATAGTCTTCCTACTTTTCTTCGGCGATTGTGTTACCGCCTTCTACGTCTATTTGTTGTTATCAAATTGAACCAGACTTTATAAAAGTAAAATAATCATTCATATGCGCACACATTCATAATCAATTAAGATAAAGAACAATATAATGTAGAATTTATCAAGCCGGACCACCAGTTGATAGATAAGATCTCAATCTTCCTTGTGATCTCTTACGTCGGTTTGTTAATTCAAACTAAAAAAAATAATTAAAAATAAAAGGAAAAAGAAGGGAACTCGTGGGAGTTAAAGTTAGTTATTGAATTTTAGTTTCGGTTTTGGAATACATTTTTAATTTTCTTACATTTTAGTTTTTTTATAAAAGAAAAAGTATTTTACGTGAATTTTATATAAAGCCGAACAAAATTTAATTTAGAAATAAAACATTTCAAGATAAAAAATAGACTTTAAATACACTAACTTACTATATAAATTTAAAAATATTTATAAATTATGTAAATAATGTATTAACGTTTCAGCTTGATTAATCTGTTTAGGCTCTAGGTCTTTACTTTATAAATATTGAATTATTCTTTGTGTTCACTTGACTTCCCCTAGAGAGTATTTTTCTTGGCAATGGGCATGAATATTTGGTTGTATTCGATTTCGTATTAAATTTTCTTTCTTTCTTATAGAGCTTATGGACAAAAATCAGTAAAGTAATAAACATTGAAATTTTCTGATTGTCCACGTCGGGAGTGGCGTACTTTATACTTCATATTGAAAAATGGTTCAATGGAAAATTGAATTGATAAGGAAGTATTGGCCTTGACCTTTAAAGAGTGAAAACTATAATTAACTCACGATCGGTGCTGGTTCGATGATATTCAATAGCACTCAAAAGGATTTGATCATTCCTTGTAACACTCTTGAACTCTTTTTTATGCGTTGACTGCACCTAGAGTCTCTTCTTTCTTGGCATGAACATTTGGTTGTATACACAAAATTATTCAATCATGTTTCAGCTAATTATGATGTTGTTGCTGCTGCTGTTCTTCCCCACGAACGTAGTATGTCAGGGTTCAGACCCAACTGGTGGAGAGTTCAACTTCAATGGGTTTCTCTATGCCGCTGGATCAGCCAATCTAAACAGCAATGGTCTGTTCAGACTTACGGATTCTACTACACAAACAGCTGGTCAAATTTAAAACAATTTCCCAATTCGATTCAAGGACTCTGTAAATGGTACTGTCTACTCCTTCTCCACCACATTCGTTTTTGCTATAGTCTCACGTTATGGAACTACTAAAGGGCATGGACTGGCCTTTGTCCTTTCTCCTACGAAAGGTTTGCCCAACGCTAATCCCACCCAATATCTAGGACTCTTCAACATAAGCACCATCGGAGATCCCAAAAGTCATATACTCGCCGGTGAGCTCGATACTGTCCAATCCGCCGAGTTCAATGACATGGATGATAATCATGTTGGAATTGATATAAATAGCTTAGTCTCAGAAATAGCTGCTTCAGCAGGTTATTTCACAGATGATGGTACTTTCAGAAACCTATCTCTTGGTAGTGGAGATCTTATGCAAGTGTGGATTGAGTATGACGGCAAAGAAAAACGGCTTAATGTCACACTTCATCCTATTCGTGTCCGTAAGCCAAAGATTCCACTTCTTTCTCTACAAAAAGATCTTTCTCTCTTTTTGCTTGAATTTATGTACGTTGGCTTCTCCTCATCCACGGGTTCACTAACTGCATCACACTATATATTGGGTTGGACGTTAAAGATGAATGGGACAACTCCAGATATAGACCTTTCTCGCCTTCCAAAGGCTCCTCGTTTTAATAAGCCATGGATCCAGAGTCCAAAGGGGGTTTTGACGATCACTTTGACTATATCAGGCGTCACCATACTCATCGTCTTGACTCCGGGCTTATGGCTTTTATTGAAGAGGAAGAAGCTACTGGAAGTTCTTGAGGACTGGGAGGTTCAGTTTGGTCCTCATAGGTTTTCTTACAAAGATCTGCACATTGCCACAAAGGGTTTCAAGGATAGTGAGCTTCTCGGTAAGGGAGGATTTGGGAAAGTCTATAAAGGTACATTACCAGTGTCCAACACAGAGATCACGGTGAAAATGGTTTCTCATGATTCAAGACAGGGAATGAGAGAATTTAATTCTGAGATCGCAACCATTAGGCGTCTCAGACATCCTAACTTAGTTCGGCTCCAGGGCTACTGCAGATGGAAAGGCGATCTCTACTTGGTGTATGATTGTATGCCCAAAGGCAGTCTTGATAAGTTCCTCTACCACCAACAGACTGGAAATCTTGATTGGTTTGAGAGATTCAAGATCATCAAAGACGTAGCTTCTGGGCTTTGCTATTTACACCAACAATGGGTGCAGGTCATTATCCACAGGGATATTAAACAAGACAACATCCTTCTTGACACTAATATGAATGCTAAACTTGGTGATTTTGGTCTTGCGAAGCTTTGCGATCATGGGATTGATCCTCAGACCTCTCATGTGGCAGGTACCTTAATGTATTTTGCCTATTTCTGTTTGGAGACTTAGCTTCAAAAAAGATCTTTCATTCACAATGTTGTTACTTCGAAGGTACGCTTGGGTATATCTCACCAGAGCTCTCAAGAACAGGAAAGGCTAGTACAAGGTCAGATGTATTTGCGCTCGGAGTAGTGATGTTATCAAGCAAAAGACCCCTCTACAACTCATCAATGCAAAGTCTCTCTCACAGACTGAAGCTTTTTCAAAAACAGAACTCAAAGTGAAGCCTCTCTCTCAGATCGAAGCTTTGCCTGAAGCAGAATTCAAAGTGAAGCCTCTCTCACAAACAGAGGATCTCTCTGTTTCGTCTGCTTCAAAAAGTAACCTGCAGCAACGGTCTCCTGCTGAAAAAGACAAAGAAAAGCAGAGTACGGTATACACAACGAAGACTGCAAACAGATTCGCCGTTTTGACAGCTGAAACCGTGTGCTAAAGCAACACCACAGCTGGCGAAATGATCTGTCATCCTTATTAACATAACCTTAATGTACTGCAGTTTATATAAGTGAAACTCAATGTATCCTTTAGAGAATGACGAAAATGAGTTAAATAAAGCTTATGCTCATCACTATTCATTTTCTTCCTCAATCTGTTTTTCAAAAATTCTTCATGGTATCAGAGCCATGGCTCTTAAACCTTACTCTCAACCTACTCTCAACATCACCAATTGTGTCACCATAAAGCTAACCGAAAGAAACTATATGCTATGGAAGTCACAGTTCGAGACGTTTCTATCGGGTCAAGGTCTCCTTGGATTCATAAATGGAGGAACACCACAACCAAAACCCAGGCTTCAAGTTCCATCTATTGACGGCAGAATCAACGACACGGCAAACCCAGATTATGCGTTGTGGATCCGTACCGATCAAATCGTGAAGTCTTGGCTTCTAGGTTCATTTTCAGAAGACATCTTGAGTGTGGTGGTTCACTCACCTACTTTCAAGGATGTCTAGATGGCGTTAGCTAATCATTTTAACCGAGTCTCATCTTCAAGACTCTTTGAGCTTCAGAGAAACATGCAAACCATTACTAAAAGCGACAAATCTATGGCTGTTTACATAAAAGAAATCAAAGATGTATGTGATCAGTTATCCTCCATTGGAAGTCCTGTCAGTGAGCAAATGAAGATCTTTGCTGCACTACACGGATTGGGTCGCGAGTATGAACCAATCAAAACGAGCATAGAAGGCCTAATGGACTCTGGTCAAAGCCCTCTGTTTGAAGATGTGGTGCCACGACTTACAAACTTTGACAACAGAATCCAAAGTTATGAAGCATGTCTTTTAGTCTCACTTCATCTTGCCTTTAATGTCATTAGAACAAACAAAGGCTACTATGAAGACAGCAGCAGAGGTAGAGGAAACAGCAGGTTTGGAAGCTACTGTGGGAGAGGAAGAGGATCCTTCTCAACACGAGGACGTGGTTTTCACCAGTAAATCTCTTCCTCGTCTGGTTCACAAAGCTCCAGTTCCTTCAGTAACAATGATAGGCCTACCTGTCAGATTTGTGGAAAGGTTGGGCATCACGCTCTAAAGTGTTGGCACCGTTTCGATAACAATTATCAAAGTGATGATCTTCCCTCAGCCATGTCTGCTTTACACATTACTGAAGTCACAGATTCTGGGAGTGAGTGGTATCCCGATTCAGGCGCCACAACTCACATTACTAATACAACACAGAAGTTGCATCAATCTCAACCATACCATGGATCAGACACAGTGTTAGTAGGAGATGGGAGCTTCCTACCTATCACTCATGTAGGCTCTACAGGCCTACCATCTACATCAGGTATGCTACCTTTAAAAGATGTTCTAGTGTGCCCTGATATTGCTAAGTCTTTGTTATATGTGTCTAAGCTTACGACGGATTATCCTTGTTCTGTAAAATTTGACTCTGCTGAGGTTCGTGTGAAGGACAAGGTAACAAAGAAGCTCCTGACATTGGGAAGAAACCATAATGGAATGTATGTCTTGGGGAATCACAGTCATGAAGCCTTCTATTCTTCAAGACAAGCTACAGCAAGTACTGAAGTGTGGCATAGGAGGGTAGGCCATCCAAATGAAAAGATTCTCCAAGCATTGAGTCAGTCTAAAGCTATCTTCATAAATAAAACTCCTCTGCAGCTCTGTGAAGCATGTCAGCTAGGAAAGAGTAGTCGTCTTCCATTTTCTGCATCTTGTTTTTCTGCATCAAAGCCATTAGAAAGAATACATTGTGATTTGTGGGGTCTTGCGCCTGATTTATCAACTCAAGGCTTTCGCTTCTATGTAATTTTCGTTGATCATTACTCTAGATTCTGTTGGTTGTACCCTTTAAAGATGAAATCAGATTTTCTTTCTACATTTCTAATGTTCCAGAAGCTGGTGGAAAAACAGTATGAACACAAAATAGGAATTTTTCAGTCAGATGGTGGTAGTGAGTTTATGAGCACCAAGTTCTTGACACATCTCCAAGAAAGTGGGATCCGACATTACATTTCATGCCCGTATACTCCACAGCAAAATGGTTTAGCTGAGAGAAAGCACCGACATATTATAGAATTGGGACTCTCTATGATGTTCCAAAGCAGAACACCTCAAAAATTTTGGGTCGAAGCCTTTGCTACAGCAAATTTCTTGATCAATCTTCTCCCATCATCTGTAACAGAAAACAAAAAAAAGCCCTTTTGAAGTAATGAATGGTAATGCTCCAGACTACTCTTCACTTAGAGTATTTGGATGTGCTTGTTACCCTACACTTTGTGACTATGTTGAAAATAAGTTCGATCCAAAGTCTCTTAAGTGTATCTTTCTTGGATATAGCGACAAATACAAAGGTTATCGATGTTATTTTCCCCCAACTGGCCGTGTTTACATCAGCAGGCATGTGTTGTTCAACGAGGCTTGCTTCCCGTTTTTCAACTCTTATAAATCTTCACAGTTGCCTGCTCTCACGACATTAATAAAGGCTTGGCAAAAGATCATAACTTCTGATTCTTTGATGCATAATGGTACTCAAGATCACTCTTCCAGAACAGACTGTTTTCACGAGTCAGCTTCATCATTCAGTACAGGTTGCTCTCAAGAAACAACTTCATTATTGGAAGCTACTGATACTTTGCCTCAGACAGCAGTCAACACTTCACTGTCAATGTTACAACCATTTACTTCTGTTCCAATTGCAGACCAACATACTCCAGTTCATGCAGAAACTGAGCCTCTTATTGAAAGTCTTCTCATTACAGAAATGTCTGCATCAAATGGGGAAAGGAGTTCTGAGCGTACGGCAAGCCTCGATCTTGATCCTATTGGCGACAACTCTTCTTCCTCATTTCGTGTTTCAGACGTCTCTGCAACGACTCCAACACCGGTTCCTGCTGTTCCAACATCAATACCTGCAACTCATATAATGATCACTAGATCTAAAGCCGGCATCACTAAACTGAACCCAAGGTATGCTCTATTGGCACACAAAGTAGCATATCCTGAGCCGAAAACTGTAACTCAGACCCTTAAAGATTTAGGTTGGTCAGAAGCTATGCATGAGGAAATGGAAAATTGTTCAGAGACCAACACTTGGTCATTAGTTCCATTTACTCCGGATATGAATGTATTAGGCAGTAAGTGGGTGTTTAGAACAAAACTAAATGCTGATGGGACATTGAATAAGCTCAAAGCAAGAATTGTTGCCCAAGGTTTTGACCAAGAAGAAGGCATTGACTATTTAGAAACCTACAACCCAGTTGTCAGATCTGCTACTGTGAGGTTAGTGTTACATCTTGCTACAATTATGAATTGGGATGTAAAGCAAATGGATGTTAAAAATGTCTTCCTCCATGGAGACTTAACAGAAACAGTCTTTATGAAGCAACATGCGAGTTTTATTGATAAAGCTAGACCAAGCCATGTTTGTGATTTACACAAATCATTATACGGTTTAAAACAATCCCCTCGTGCTTGGTTTGATAAGTTCAGTAGCTTTCTGCTTGAATTCAGATTCATATGCAGCATTGCAGACCCTTCTTTATTCATCTACGTCAAAGGAAGCAACATCATACTTCTGCTTCTCTATGTGGACGATATGGTGATCACATGCAACAGATCTGAAACTCTGCAAGGCCTCTTACATGCTCTTAACAATCAATTTAAAATGAAAGACATGGGGAAAATGCATTACTTCCTTGGCATTCAAGCTTACTTTCATTCTGGTGGACTATTTCTCTCTTAGCAAAAATACGCAGAGGACTTATTAGCTATTGCAGCAATGGATAACATCACCCCTATGCTGACTCCTCTGCCTACTCAGCTTCAGCGAGTTCCACATCAAGACAAGCACTTCGAAAACCCATCCTATTTTCGAAGTTTGGCTAGAAAACTACAATACTTGACTTTAACAAGACCGGACATTCAATTCGCTGTCAATTACGTGTGTCAAAAGATGCATTCTCCAACAGTCTGTGATTACAATCTCCTTAAAAGAATTCTCCGGTATGTTAAAGGGACTATTACCATGGGAATAAGTTTTAGCAATACCACTAACTGCACTGTTAGTGCCTACAGTGATAGTGATTTTGCAGGCTGCACTATCACAAGAAGATCAACAGGTGGTTATTGCACCTATCTAGGCAACAACCTAATATCCTGGTCATCAAAGAAGCAGCCCACAGTGTCCAAAAGTTCGACAGAAGCTGAATATAGATCTCTCTCTGAGACTGCGTCTGAAATGACTTGGATAGCTTCAGTCTTAAAATAACTCGGAGTTCCTATCCGAGATACACCAATCTTGTACTGCGACAAACTGTCTGCTATATACCTGACTGCGAACCCGGCCTTCCATTCTCGGACAAAGCACTTTGAAAGAGATCATCACTATGTTAGGGAGAGAGTTGCTCTTGGTGTTTTACTTGTGAAACACATTCCATCACAACACCAAATAGCAGATATCTTCATGAAACCGCTTCCTTATGACTCATTTTGCGCGCTCAAGTTCAAACTTGGTGTAGCAGAGCCTCCCACACAAAGTTTGAGAGGGACTATCAAGCAAAAGACCCCTCTGCAACTCATCAATGCAAAGTCTCTCTCACAGACTGAAGCTTTGTCAAAAACAGAACTTAAAGTGCAGCCTCTCTCTCAGATCGAAGCTTTGCCTGAAGCAGAATTCAAAGTGAAGCCTCTCTCACAAACAGAGGATCTCTCTGTTTCGTCTGCTTCAAAAAGTAACCTGAAGCAATGGTTTTCTGCTGAAAAAGATAAAGAAAAGCAGAGTACGGTATACACAACGAAGACTGCAAACAGATTCGCCGTTTTGACAGCTGAAACCGTGTGCTAAAGCAACACCACAGCTGGCGAAATGATCTGTCATCCTTATCAACATAACCTTAATGTACTGCAGTTTATATAAGTGAAATTCAATGTATCCTTTAGAGAATGACGAAAATGAGTTAAATAAAGCTTATGCTCATCACTGTCCATCTTCTTCCTCAATCTGTTTTTCAAAAATTCTTCAGATGCTAGAGATTGTTTGCGGGCGAAAACCCATATTGTCAAGAGCATCACAAAGCGAGATGATACTGACTGATTGGGTGCTGGATTGTTGGGAAAACGGAGATATAATGCACGTTCTTGATGATAAGATTGGGCAGGAGTATAACGAGGAGCAAGTGGCACTTGTTTTGAAACTCGGCTTACTCTGTTCTCATCCGGTAGCAGCAATCAGACCAAACATGTCTAGCGTCATTCAATTTCTGGACATTGTGGCTCAGCTTCCTCATAACTTACTTGACATTATGAAAGCTCGAGAAATCAATGGAGGTATCTCAGGTGATGCAGCTAATTCTCCTGAGTCCAATTCCATTGCTCCCTTGACCGTCACTAAATCCTTCGTCTCTCATGGACGGTAAAAGATTAAAACCCATATGTTCTCGTAGGTTCTTGATTTCCATTGAAAATGTAATTCTTGGCTTATTGTAATAAGTGTGCAAATGTGTAAGAAGAATATATACAAAAATAAAAAACAGCACTTCCAGGAAATATAATAGGATTGATTTTCAAGTATGATTGATTTTCAAGTATGTTGTTCTTGAAAAAATAACATCATTCTCACGTTTATAGTCTATAGACTCTATACACATACATTGACAGAAGACTGTATAATACTTTTCTCACATAACTAAGACTTGGTGACTTCTCTATACAACAAAAATCATCAACTCGTTACCTCTTGAGTGCTGCCTGAAAGTTTGGAGATAATTGATCTTTTTTTGCTGAAAATGTTGGTGGAGACCTTTGCCTTGCACTTCATTCTCAGTTCCGGGGAACCCTCTAGGAGATCAGATAAAAGAATGCTTATCTGTTACAGAATAAGGTTCTTGAAATGAGGACTGCCCCATGACATCATAGTACTTTGTCTGAAGAGCCTTTTGGGAGAAGTCCTTGCATGGATTTTGCTTTTGGATTTAGACTTTGTCTCCGAGTTTTGGCATTGGTTGCCTCTACCTGATATTAGACAATAATGCTCAGAGATCAGCAGTAATGAGTAGCATTGCAACAAGGTTTTGCTTTTGAGGCTTTAAAAACTAGAAACTTCCTTATGAGTAATACCTTTAGTTTCGCATGTAATCGTATCTTCTCTACAGCTCTTGTTCCAAGCTGAATTTGAAGAAAAAATATTAGCTATCTAGGACTTGTTAAACCATCACATTGATATTTCAGAGCAAAAAGGTGGACACAGTTTGGTTTTGTTCATCAAATATGCTACCTCCTTCTGTTTCTCGGCTGTCCCGTTACTCTTCGGTACAAAAGATGAAGAACGGTGAGAGTTGGCACCTTTTTCCTCCTTGCCATCTGATTTCGCAAGTCTGATTTAAGGACAAGAACACAACTTTAGGACTCAAACAAGACATCATGAGTAACTCTAGATGGTGATAACGGGTTTCATTGTAAGAAAAAAGAACATATTAAAACAAAAAAGAGAGCATAAATCTCAGTTATACCTGCCATTTTTTTGCTGAACAGTAGTAGCTAATTTCGAAACACTAGTTGCCTTTGCAGGAACCTGATGTAAAACATTGTTAGCATTCATCGATGTTTAGTTTTTAACCAGCAGAATCTTTATCACTTGGTGAAATACTAAAAGACAAAACCTGCTTTGGAGCTGTATCTTGACCATCATCAGTAGATTTCTTTTGGTCAAAACTCTTCTGGAAACACTTAAATGCGCGTCTAACAATGTCTTTATCTCCCATTTGTTCCATGATCAAGGATTTTCTTGTTGTTGGAACAGCAGTAGAGCCCGGCTGATCCAGATTGAGAGAAATGGGCAGTGACTTTGGAGTGGTTTGTTTCTTTCTCGGTAAAGTCGAGACAGTTTCCTTCTTTACTGAAGAGCGAGAGGTAGACATTGAACTATTTGTTATAGCTGGCTTGGACACTCTTGGAGTTGAAAACCCCGGTGCTTTTGAGACAGGTGGTGCTGCTTTATTTGTTGCCTTTGCCATACTTTTCTCCTTACTTGGTTTATATTTCCTACTAGTTACAATCTTGCTCGCTACCGGTTTCTTGGTCACCTGATTAGGCTGTAAGACAAGCACACAATCATTTGAAGGAAATGTATGAGACCTTACATAATAAGGAAGCTTGTTGTATTTATTATACCTTGGGAGAGCCTCTTGTATGGTTTGTTCTCAC
The DNA here is from genome assembly GCA_963922655.1 of Cardamine chenopodiifolia. Lineage (NCBI taxonomy): Eukaryota > Viridiplantae > Streptophyta > Magnoliopsida > Brassicales > Brassicaceae > Cardamine > Cardamine chenopodiifolia. The sequence continues at coordinate 13,957,534 of OZ000476.1, read as the reverse complement.
ATTTTTATCTGTCCTCTTGATTAGATTATGATTTTTCGCTTTCTTCGTTTCCTTTGTTGGCGTCTCATTCGTATCCTTTGATGAAGTATCTTCGTTCATTTCTTGTTATACTTCCTCCTCCAAACAAACAACTTCTTCTGGTTTCTCATTATCCTCCACTTGGAAAATCAATTCTGGTGTTTCATCCGTTTGTACAATCTATGTTTTGCATTCGAGGGCCAATCTCCGTCCGGCCCGAAGAAACCTTTGCACATCTCCGTTACCTTTTGGGAGGCCTACGCCCCATAGAAACTGTCTACCTGAGACTGTCCCTTGGCCCGTAGGTCCGCTAACGTCAAGATATTCAGATCGTCCCCGGTAATCTCTTCATCAACCGAGCTTTGACATTCCTTGATATACGTAGTTTCTTTAAGAGGCTCATGGTTACATGTCTCATTCACTTCAGTGGCAATGCTGGTCACATGATTATCTTCTTCTGAAATACTTTCACCATTAAAGCCATCACAGCCACTAGACTCGATCATCATTGGCCTTTAATTTTCACTGTCTCTATCTTCGTGGTTCTGAACACTAGACCAGAAAGACGCATTCCTCTCCAATTGTTTCTCCTGCTCCATGATGATATTGGCTCTCCTCTCAGCGATCTTCTTGTAATTTGATTCAAAATAAGCCTTCTTCTGAGCTACTGATCCAGGAGTTACACACTTCTCCACTTCCTCCAAGTACTTGTTGGAAGAGAAAGATGAAAACTTCTCCCATGAAAGTGAATCGTTCTCGAACTTACCAAATGAAACAGACACTTGCATCTCTTGATTCGATGAAGTTGCTGTCATTATCTGTTTATCCACAGACAAATCACTTAAACACCTACACTAACCATGTCAAATCAAGAAACCACACAGATACATAACAGATCAAAGGAAATTGACAGTAATGTCAATAAAGCAAAACACATCAAATTAAGTTGATGTAGAGAAATGGGTGTTACCTTATCTTCACGATTGGCAATACCAACTTCCATATCCGCCATTAATGCTCACCAGTAAAAATCCTAACCCACACAAAACCAAAGAAACTCTTATCACTTTCAAACTTGAAGAAGCTATAAGAACAAAGCAGAATCAACTTGGATTTGGAATAAAACATACCAAATTTAACATTCAATCATCCAATCAGGGAAGAGTGCTTGCAGCTCAGCAAAGACACCAAGTTGACCAAGCTCTTTCTGTGGCCCTTCAGAAGCTCAAACTATCAGCAAACTATGTATCAGAATTTACATCATAGGGGCTGTGATGATTCTCTTAAAACATATATATAATTTCCAGAAGTCAATAATAAGGGACTACACTATAAACAAACATATGAGCTGAATTTGCATGAACTAAAGTCATTTTTGATTCCTCCTCATCATGCAAAGTTATCATAAACCTGAATTGTAACTTCTTCTGTAAATGTAAATGGAAAATCATTTAACAAATCAACACGACGCATTTGCTCTTCTAATCTCTCACATTCTTCCTTATCATAGCTCCAATGCAAAATGTACAAACAAATCAAGATCCACAAAATTTAACAAGGAGTAACACAATCACAATACCACCACGATTTGATCAGAGCTTGATTTTAAACGATTTTTTTCATGAATTTCATGGTTCGTGACATCTTAATTAAAAAAAAAGACCAAAAAAGTTAGAAAAAACATTCCGCACAATGAAATTCCAATTTTTTTTCAAAAACTACAAACTACAAAATATAAAAAGTTATTTAATAAACTTTGAAAAATACCTAATCTTCAAAGTTTATTATATTTGAAATCCGATATTGGATAGGAGAGAAAGAACAAGATTCTTTTTCGCGGGTTAAACCCGAAGAAGTCACGAGTTTAATTTTTAACTCACGAGAAAATCACGAGTTCAAGTTGAGAAAATACTGGTTATAAAAAAAGGGAACAAGACTCATACGGTTGACTTTAAACTTAAAAGAAACTTTAAACTTAAAAGAAAAGCCCACTATTAATGCACGTACATAAGCTGCACTAACACGAAGTAAACGGTTTAGTTCAGAAATTAGAATGGTAGGAGTTGACCGGTTGAATTTACCCGGTAAACGAAAAATAATTACTTACATTTTTAGATAGTCTTCCTACTTTTCTTCGGCGATTGTGTTACCGCCTTCTACGTCTATTTGTTATAATCAAAGTGAACCAGACTTTATAAAAATTAAAAAAACCATTCATATGCTTACACATTCATAATCAATTAAGATAAAGAACAATATAATGTAGAATTTACACGATGCTCCTCTAACGCGTTAAATTAGATGACCGGCCACGTTAATTTTTTCCCCCCTCTCTCTCTCAAAGTTAAAGGGATGTTTCGTTTCAAAGGAGAATTAAAACTTAAAATTCTTTTGTAAATTACTTTTTGCTTTCATTTAGTTTCTGAATCATACCTTTTGTTTACACGTTCATATTTTGTGGTTAATATGCTTTCTATTTATGATTAGCATTACCATAGTGTTATCTGTACAATTAATATTTTTTCTAGCAATGGTGATGATCCACTATCATTAATTTCATTCCCTATTCATTTGACCAACTGAGATTGCGTTGGAATGAAATAAATGATAGAGGATCATTTATGAATATTAAATATTATCAGATAAAAATTTCTATCCATTTCAAATTACTTGTCAATTTTATAAGTTAAAATTTATTTTATATTACTTGCGTTTTATGTTTTCAAGTTTTATGTTTTTTTTGTTTTAATGTCTTGATCAATAAAATAAAATCAAATAAACATGTAAAATCAGTTATTTTTTAAAAAGTGTAAAAACACCTTAAACGATAAATAATATGAACGAAAAGAGTATTAAGAAAAATACACTTATACTCAGAAAAATACAAGATAAACATAATTAATATGAGTATAATGTTCATGTTTCCTTAATTATACAAGATGCGTACAATTAAGGAAACATGAATATTTACGCAGAAAATATAAGATGATAAATTATGCATATGATTTTGAGTGCAAAGAATCCTAAAGAACTCGTTTGGTTTGCGGTATTTCTAGTTTTTTTTGTTAATTGTTTTTTTTTTCATTTAGATTGCAGAAAATTAAATCAAGTACAACCCAAATTAGGCATTGGTTAGGGTCCGATTTGACTAAACCAAGTTACAAAAGATCCAGCACTCCGGTAAAAAAATCCGGCAGAACAACAACGGAAATCAAGCATATAAACCACTGGGAAAAATGGTCCCTTTTCCAACCCAACTTTGACCAGTGGATTCAAACCTCGGCTGCAGACGCGAGCAGGTGCCGCAACCAAACCTTCGACCGGAGGAACCACCTACTCCAGCCTCGAGACCAACAACGAAACACAAGCGCCAACACGGGTGAAGTTTCCGGCGAGAGCTAAGTGATCTCAAACCACCTCCGCCGAGATTCACATACCCTTTTTCCGATCTATTCCACAGACCTTTACCAAACTGCCGGAAATCTCTGGAGTTTCGTCAATCTAGCCAGAAACGGATCAAAACCGCCGATACCGACTGCTTAGCCGACGGATACACACCGGGAACCATTGTAAACCACCTCCAGCTGCGGGATCCGACAAACCCACACCGCTCAATTTTCACCGGATAAGAAGACAACTCACCCAATCCGAACTTACCACCACCTCAACAAACCGCCGTCCTCGAGCAGCTCGTTACCGGCGGAACAGTAGCTCAGATCTTCGAGAAGACCTTCCGCCTCGACCTCGAACCAGAGAAGAAGAGCCAGCGATACTCCTTGGTCTTTCTTAGTTCGAGCCAGTGGTATTTCTTAATTCGAGGAATTGAGTTTAAACCTATAATTTCCCGATTATGTATTATTGCATTGCATGAAAAGATGTGAATCCATATAGTAAAAGATTTTTAGGTTCCCAAAGCTTCAAACTTGTAAACCCAGCTTTCCGATATCAAATTTGTATTCATATAATTGCCACAGAAAACATAAATTTGCTCTTTATTTTGGTTTAGGTTTAATAATTGAAATCTGAATGGGAATAATTTAGGCTTTTTAGTTTATCCTTTCGAGGCGACAAAATATTTCTAGAAAATAAATAAAATACCATTACTTTGCACAAAGTCAACGATAACATTAACCACACCAGCTCCATAAGTCTATTTCACTTAATTCCACAGAAATAGTATTTTCGTCACGTCAATAAATTTAAAGCGACCCGGGAAGATGAAGTTTGAAGAACAGATCAACTAATCTCTGCTTCAACTCCCTCATTATACCAAAACCCCCAAATTCCAAAATAAAATTTTAAAACAAAACATTTCTTATTTTCATTACTTTTCCGTTTAAGTTCCTGAGATTTTCCGGAATCGAATTTGTTAGAATTTAAACAAAGACGTTACCTTTATATTTTAAGTTTTGTTTCTTCTCCTTATTGATCTCTCTGTAAATGAGCTAATCATTCATGGCTACCATGTTACACCAGCCATATCCGTTTCCTCTAAAATTAACCCTAATTATTTCCTTCTACGTCGTCGTTTTACCATTTCATTCCTTCTCTCAATCCGATTCTCCACAAAATATCGAAACTTTCTTCCCAACAGACGCACTCTCCCCTGTTCCACCACCGCGTGTCTCGCCTTCGACAAACCCATCTCCGCCGTCAAATAACTCATCTTCCGATAGAAAAACAATCACGAAAGCTATCCTCATAACAGCAGCAAGCACTATAGTTGTTGCAGCAGTGTTCTTCTTCTTCCTCCATAAATGTGTAATCGCACGGCGACGACGGAGAAACAGAGTCGGAGTCGAAAACACTTTACCTCCGATCCCTCCTCCTCCGATGTCGGCGGTGTCGACGACGACGACTCTGCCTCGAGAAGGTTTCACGCGGTTTGGTGGTGTGAAAGGGCTGATCCTTGATGAGGAAGGTCTCGATGTGTTGTATTGGAGAAAGCTACAGAGTCAGAGAGAGAGAAATGGAAGTTTTAAGAAAGAGATGATCACCGGAGAAGATGAGAAAGAGGTTATCGATTACAAGAGCAAGAAGAAATCTGAGCCGGTAACAGAGATTCCTCTTCTTAGAGGAAGATCCTCAACTTCTCAAAGTGTAATCCACAATCATGAATCTAATCGGAATCCGATTAAGCCTCCTCCTGAAAAACTCGACTCTTTCGAGTTCGACACTCCACCTCCATCACCACCACCACCACCGCCAATTCCGGTGAAACAGAGTACACCTCCTCCTCCACCTAAGAAAGGTCCTTCACCATCGCCACCACCACCTCCACCGGTGAGAAAGGTAGGAGCTTTATCATCATCAGCCTCAAAACCACCGCCTGGGCCGCCTAGAGGATCTAGTGGAGGAGAGAGCTCTAGAAATGGTCAGGTGAAGCTAAAGCCTTTACATTGGGATAAAGTAAACCCTGATTCTGATCATTCAATGGTTTGGGACAAAATCGATCGTGGCTCATTCAGGTATGTATACACTTGCACTAATCGATTTCGAAAATTAAGTTTTTTAGTCAATCAATCAAAAATAAAAAATCCCCAATTTTTTATTTCTCAGTTTCGACGGCAATTTAATGGAGGCTCTATTCGGAATCGTAGCTGTGGGAAAGAAATCTCCAGAACACGGCGATGATAATAAAAACCCTAAATCAACCTCTGCGTCGCAAATTTTCATTCTTGATCCAAGAAAATCTCAAAACACAGCTATTGTGCTCAAATCCTTAGGTATGACAAGTGAAGAGCTCGTGGATGCGCTCATTGAAGGAAACGATTTTGTACCAGACACACTTGAGAGGTTAGCTAGAATAGCTCCGACGAAAGAACAACAATCAGCGATTCTTGAATTCGACGGCGACACAACGAAACTCGCCGATGCAGAATCGTTTCTGTTTCATCTTCTTAAATCCGTGCCAACTGCGTTTACACGACTAAACGCGTTTCTCTTCAGAGCAAATTATTATCCTGAGATGGCTCATCATAGCAAATGTCTACAAACGTTTGATGCAGCTTGTAAAGAACTTAGATCTCGTGGCTTGTTTGTGAAGCTATTGGAGGCTATACTTAAAGCTGGTAATAGAATGAACGCAGGAACCGTGAGAGGAAATGCTCAAGCGTTTAATCTAAACGCGCTTTTGAAACTTTCAGATGTTAAAAGCATTGATGGGAAGACAACTCTGCTTAACTTTGTAGTGGAGGAAGTTGTTAGATCAGAAGGAAAACGTTGCGTTTTGAATCGAAGAAGTCATAGTTTGACACGAAGCAGCAGCAGCAACAACTACAATGGCAGTGACAGTAACGGTAACACTCCTCAGGTTATGTCTAAAGAAGAGCAAGAGAAAGAGTTCTTGAAGCTTGGTTTACCAATTGTTGGAGGATTAAGCTCTGAGTTTTCAAATGTGAAGAAAGCTGCTTGTATAGACTATGACACGATTGCTTCAACTTGTTCTGCTCTTGCGGTTAGAGCGAAAGACGCGAAGACGGTGATTGCAGAATGTGAAGATGGAGGCGGAGCGAGGTTTGTTAAGAAGATGATGACCTTTCTGGATTCAGTACAAGAAGAGGTAAAAATTGCGAAAGAAGAAGAGATGAAAGTAATGGAACTTGTGAAGCGTACAACGGATTATTATCAAGCAGGAGCTATTACCAAGGGGAAGAATCATCCTCTTCATTTATTTGTTATTGTTAGAGATTTTCTTGTCATGGTTGATAAAGTTTGCTTAGAGATTATGAGGAATTTACAGAGGAGGAAGATAGGGAATTCAGTATCGCCTTTTTCGCAGCGGACTGCTGTGAAATTTCCGGTTTTGCCTCCAAATTTCATGTGTGACAGATCTAGGAGTGATTCTGGTGAGTCGGATTCTGATATGTGAGAGTCTAGATTTGTTATTTTGTAAATAATAGAATCATTTTGGGTTTTTATTGTTATTGAAAAGTATTTGAATTGTTGATAGATTTTAACAGTCCAAGGCAGTGGACTCAGTATAAGTATTGTTCCATGTAAATAAACAATTTTGTTTAGAGATTTGTCCATATTTATGAACATGTCTTCTTTAACTGCACAGACTATAAATCTCACCTAACATAGCTCTTTTTAAAATTAACAACTTTGTTTGATGATTGTCTATGTGAAAGTGAAAGTTCTACACTATATAGTGTGAACTTAGCTTTTATCCATCTTTATTGACTTTGTGAATTTTCTCAGAGTTTTAGAGGAAGTAGGAGTTGGTTTTGGATATGAACAAAGCCTAAGAACTTTCTTGGCTTTTAATAATTTTGAGTAAAAGAAATGACAACTTTACGAATTATCACAATACTTTCTCTGCCTTTTTCTCAATAGCAACGCGTAACCAAAAACATAATAAAGGGATCCAAGAAAAAAACACGAGTTTAACATGGAAAAATCTTGATTAAGATACTATAGTTTGACAAATGTTTGCTTTAATGCTTTATAAATAACACATTAAAAGCAATCAACCATTTACACCAATTTCCAACACAAAACAATCAAGCATGTCTTTGCTTCTAGAGATGTTGTTGTTATTCATCATCTTCTTCTTCCTCTTCCCTATGGCTTCAGTTTCTCAAGACTTAGACCCAACCGGTGGACAGTTTAGTTTCAACGGCCATCGTTGCAGCCCGTAAAACAATCGCTGGTTGTGGACTTTCCTTCAGCATCTCTCCTATAAAAGGCTTGAACTCTGCTCCAAACATCAACTCCTCTTCCTCTTACCGTTCTGTTTCGGTTGAGTTTCATACCGCCAAAAGCAATAAACCAGACGGTAAAGATGTAAATCTCGTTGGTATCGATGTGGATAGCTCGGATTTGGATAAAAATTGTTCGGCTGGTTATTACAAGGATGATGGTAGTTTCATAGATATAGGTATTGCAAGTGGTAAGCCAATACAGGTATGGATTGAGTATAACAACTCAACTAAACAGCTTGATGTTACAATGCATTCTATTTATATCTCTAAGCCCAAGATTCCTCTGCTTTCTCTGCAAAAAGATCTTTCTCCGTATCTACATGAGTATATATGTACATTGGCTTCACTTCAGTGGGAAGTCCAACTTCTTCTCATTACATTCTTGGTTGGAATTTCAACAATACTGGATCAGTTTCTGGTATAAACCTCTCTCGTCTTCCCAAAGTCCCCGCTGAAGATCAAGATCGATCGTTGAGTTCCAAGATCTTGGCGATTAGTTTGAGTATCTCAGGAGTTACACTCATTATCGTCTTGGTTTTTGGATTTATGTTCTTCTTGAAGAGGAAGAAGTTCTTGGAAGTTATTGAGGATTGGGAGGTGCAGTTTGGTCCTCATAAATTCACTTACAAAGATCTCTTTATCGCCACCAAAGGTTTCAAGAACAGCGAGGTTCTTGGGAAAGGAGGTTTTGGAAAAGTTTTCAAGGGGATCTTACCGTTGTCTAACATATCGATTGCGGTGAAGAAGATTTCTCATGATTCAAGACAAGGAATGAGAGAATTTTTAGCTGAAATTGCAACCATTGGGAGACTTAGACATCCAGATCTAGTTCGTCTGCTTGGTTACCGTAGACGCAAAGGCGAACTCTACTTGGTGTATGACTACATGCCCAAAGGAAGCCTTGATAAGTTTCTTTATAATCAACCAAATCAAATTCTTGATTGGTCACAGAGATTCAAGATCATCAAAGACGTCGCCTCGGGACTCTGCTACTTGCATCAGCAGTGGGTTCAGGTGATTATCCACAGGGATATTAAGCCAGCAAACATTCTTCTAGATGAAAATATGAATGCGAAACTCGGGGATTTTGGACTTGCGAAGCTATGTGACCACGGGATTGATTCTCAAACCTCTAATGTTGCAGGTAAGTTTGCGTTTTTATACACACTATAATCAATCAATCAAGATCTTTGGACTTATTGAGGGTTTTGTTTTACTTTGAAACCAAGGTACATTTGGATATATATCACCAGAGCTTTCAAGAACAGGGAAATCAAGCGCAAGTTCTGATGTCTTCGCATTTGGAGTGTTCATGTTGGAGATAACTTGCGGAAGAAGACCCATCGAGCCACGAGGATCACCGAGCGAGATGGTTTTGACTGATTGGGCACTAGACTGTTGGGACAGAGGAGACATACTGCAGGTGCTTGATGAAAGGCTAGGGCATAGGTACCTTGCGGAACAAGTAACTCTGGTTTTGAAACTAGGATTGCTTTGCTCGCATCCAGTGGCAGCCACTAGACCGAGCATGTCAAGCGTAATCCAATTCTTAGACGGTGTAGCCACTCTTCCTCATAATTTTCTAGACCTTGTGAATGCTCGGAGAATCGATGGAGGATTTGATGCTTTAGGTGAATCAACTGAGTCTAGGGAGGCCAGTAGTAACGTTTCGTTGGTCATGACTGAATCGTTCGTCTCTGGTGGACGTTAACTAATAATCTTTTATGTTGTGAAGTTGAGATTGTAGAATGAGAATGAAATTAATTAAGGTTGTTTCTTTGTTTTCCTCTAATAGTAACAATCGAAACATATTATATCAAAATCTAGGAAATAAAATTAGCAAACAGCTTAATGTCACACTTCATCCTATTCGTGTCCCTAAACCAAATATTCCACTTCTTTCTCTGCAACAAGATCTTTCTCCCTTTTTGCTTGAATTTATGTACGTTGGCTTCTCCTCATCTACGGGTACACTAACTGCATCACACTATGTATTGGGTTGGACGTTCAAGATGAATGGGACAGCTCAAGATATATACCTTTCCCGCCTTCCAAAGATTCCCCGTTTTGATGAGCCATGGATCCAGAGTCCAAAGGGGGTTTTGACGATCACTTTCATTATAGAAGGCGTCACCATACTCATTGTCTTGACTCTGGGCTTATGGCTTTTCCTGAGGAGGAAGAAGCTACTAGAAGTTCTTGAGGACTGGGAGGTCCAGTTTGGTCCTCATAGGTTTGCTTACAAAGATCTTCACATTGCCACAAAGGGTTTCAAGGATACTGAGCTTCTCGGTAAGGGAGGATTTGGGAAAGTCTATATAAAGGTACATTACCAGTGTCCAACACAGAGATCGCGGTGAAAATGGTTTCTCATGATTCAAGACAGGGAATGAGAGAATTTATTGCTGAGATAGCAACCATTGGCCGACTCAGACACCCTAACTTAGTTCGGCTACTAGGCTACTGCAGACGGAAAGGCGAACTCTACTTGGTGTATGATTGTATATCCAAAGGCAGTCTTGATAAGTTCCTCTACCACCAACAGACTGGAAATCTTGATTGGTCTGAGAGATTCAAGATCATCAAAGACATAGCTTCTGGGCTCTGCTATTTACACCAACAATGGGTGCAGGTCATTATCCACAGGGATATTAAACCAGCCAACATCCTTCTTGACGCTAGTATGAAGGCTAAACTTGGTGACTTTGGTCTCACGAAGCTCTGCGATCATGGGATTGATCCTCAGACCCTCATGTGGCAGGTACCTTATTTTATTTTGCTCATTTCTGTTGGAGAATTAGCTTCAAAAAAAGATCTTTCATTCACAATGTTGTTACTTCGAAGGTACGCTTGGGTATCTCTCACCTGAGCTCTCAAGAACAGGAAAGGCTAGTACAAGGTCAGATGTATTTGCGCTCGGAGTAGTGATGCTAGAGATTGCTTGCGTGAAAACCCATATTGCCAAGAGCATCACAAAGCGAGATGGTACTGACTGATTGGGTGCTAGAGTGCTGGGAGAACGGAGATATAATGCAGGTTCTTGATGATAAGATTGGACAGGAATATATTGAGGATCAAGTGGCACTTGTTCTGTAACTTGGCTTACTCTGTTCTCATCCGGTAGCAGCAATCAGACCAAACATGTCTAGCGTCATTCAATTCCTGGACAGTGTGGCTCAGCTTCCTCATAACTTACTTGACATTATGAAAGCTCGAGAAATCAATGGAGGTATCACAGGTGACGCAGCTGATTCTCCTGAGTCCAGTTCCATAGCTCCCTTGACCTTCACTGAATCCTTCGTCTCTCATGGACGCTAAAAGATTAAAATCCATATGGTCTCGTAGGTTCTTGATTTCCATTGAAAATGTAAGTCTTGGCTGATTAAAAAAAATGTTTTTGGCTGATTGTATGAAGTCTGCAAGCATGTGAAAACATTTCCAGGAGAAATAATAGGATTGATTTTCAAGTATGTTGTCTCTATTGAGAATATAGCATCATCCTCACGTTTATAGTCTAAGACTCTATACACATACATTGACAGAAGACTGTATAACACTTTTCTCACATTACTAAGACTTGGTGACTTCTCTATATAACAAACATAATCGACTCTTTACCTCTTGAGTGTTGCCTGAAAGTTTGGGCATACATTGATCTTCTTTTTGGATGAAAATGTTGGTGGAGACCTTTGCCTTGCACTTCAGTCTCAGTGCCGTGGAACCCTCTAGAAGATCAGACAAAAGAATGCTCATCTGTTACAGATAAGGTTCTTGAAATGGGGACTGCACACATGACATCATACTACTTTGTCTGAAGAGCCTTTTGGGAAAGGTCCTTGCATAAATTTTGCTTTTGGATTTAGACTTTGTCTCCGAGTTTTGGCATTCGTTGCTTCTGCCTGATATTAGACAATAAGGCTTAGAGATCATACATAAGGTATATCAGCAGTAATGAAAAGCATTGCAACAAGGTTTTGCTTCTGAGGCTTTAGAAACTAGAAACTTCCTTACGATCGAGTAATACCTTTGGTTTCGCCGGTAATCGTATCTTCTCAACAGCTCTTAAGCCAAGCTGAATTTGAAGAAGAAATATCAGCTATTCATGGTATTGTTAAACCATCACGTTGATATTTCAGAGTAACAAGGTGGACACAGTTTGGTTTTGCTCATCAAATAAGTGTGTTACCTCATTCTGTTTCTCAGCTTTCCCGTTACTCTTCGGTGCAAAAGATGAAGAACGGTGAGAGTTGGCACCTTTTTTCTCCTTTCCATCTGATTTTTCAAGCCTGTTTAAGGACAAGAACACAGCTTTAGGACTCGAACAAGACACTATGAGTAACTCTAGATGGTGATGCATGAGCAATAACGGGTTTAGTGTAAGAAAAAGGAGATATAAAAGCAAAAAGATAGCATAAATATCAGTTATACCTGCCATTAGTAGCTAACCTCGAACCACTAGTTGCCTTTGCAGGAACCTGGTGTAAAACAGTGGCACCATTTCATCGATGTTTAGTTACTAATGTTCAGTTAAGTTACTAACCAGCAGAATCTCTAACACTTTGAGAAATACTAAAAGACTATACCTGCTTCGGAGCTGTATCTTGCCCATCATCAGTAGATTTCATTTGGTCAAAACTCTTTTGAAAAGTCTTAAATGCACGTCTAACAATGTCTTTATCTCCCATTCGTTCCATGATCAAGGATTTTCTTGTTGTTGGAACAGCACTAGGAGGATCGGAGCGCGACTGATCCAGATTGAGAGAAATGGGCAATGACTTTGGAGTGGTTTGTTTCTTTCTCAGTAAAGTCGAGACAGTTTCCTTCTTTACCGAAGAGCGAGAGGTATACACTGAACTACTAATTGTTGAAGCTGGCTTGGACACTCGTGGAGTTGAAAACCCCGGTACATTTGAGACAGGTGATGCTGCTTTATTTGTTGCCTTAGCCATACTTTTCTCCTTGTTTGGTTGAGTTTTCCTACTCGTTACAATCTTGCTCGCTACCGGCTTCTTGGTCACCTGATTAGGCTGCAAGACAAGCACACAATTATTTGAAGGAAATATGAGACATACATAATAAGGAAGCTTATTGTATTTAGTATACCTTGGGAGAGCCTCTTGTATGGTTTGTTCGCACATTTTTATCTGACTTCTTGATTAGATTATGATCTTTCTCTTTCTTTGTCACCTTCATTGGCGTGTCCTTTATTTTACCTGTAACCTTTGATGAAATGTCGTCTTTGATTTCTTGTTTTACTTCCTCCTCTAAACAAACAACCTTTTCTGGTTTCTCATTATCCTCCACTTGGACAATCAATTCTGGTTTGTCCTCCGCGTGAACAATCTCTTCATGTTTCTCCATCTTCAAGGCATTCAGATCGTCCCCAGTATCAACCGAGCTTTGACAATCCTTGATGATATCCATAGTTTCTTTAAGAGGCTCATGATTATATGTCTCATTCACTTCAGTGGCAATGCTGGTCACAAGAGTATCTTCTTCTGAAATATTTTCACCATTAAAACCATCACAGCCACTAGACTCGATCATCATTGACCCGTAATTTTCACTGTTTGTATCTCCGCGGTACTGAACACTAGACCAGAAAGACGCATTCCTCTCCAATAGTTTCTCCTGCTCCATGATGATATCAGCTCTCCTCTCAGCGATCTTCTTGTAATGTGATTCAAAATAAGCCTTCTTCTGAGCTACTGATCCAGGAGTTGCACACTTCTGCACTTCTTCCAAGTACTTGTTGGGAGAGAAAGATGAAAACTTCTCCCATGAAAGTGAATCATTCTCGAACTTACCAAACGAAACAGACACTTCCAGCTCTTGATTGGATGATGTCGCGCTCATTATCTGTTTATCCACAAACAAGCCACTTAAACACACCTAACTAACCATGGCAAATCAAGAAGCCACACAGATACATAACAACAGATCAAAGGACATTGACAGTAATGTCAATAAACCTTTCAAATTAAGTTTGGAGTAGACAAAATGGGTATTACCTTATCTTCACCATTGGCAATACCAACTTCCATATCCACCATTAATGCTCACCAGAAAAAATCTTAACCCACACAAAACCCAAGAAACTCTTTATCACTTTTTCAAACTTGAACAAGCTAAGAACAAACAAGAATCAACTTGGATTTTGGATAAAACAATACCAAATTTAACATCCAATCATTGTAGGAGAATTATAGCAGATAGAGAGAAAAAGCATAAATTTTTGGTTTAGTAATTAGTAGCTACTTTTTCAATTTCAGCTTTTCTTTTTAATCTTTATCAGAGAATAGAAAACTCTCTTGGTGAGCAAACTTAGAATCTTCTGAAAAATAACTAAATGAGTAAGCTTTCAATAATTGAAGAAGCAGAGCCACACCCTCATCAATGATTGACACTATAAAAAAATCAATTCAAATCCAAAAAGAAAAACAAAGAGAGAGAGAGAGAGAGAGAGAGAGAGAGAGAGAGAGAATCTAGTGGAAATCTTATAATCTTACCTGAAAAGTGAAGATAGCCCCACAAATTGTGTTGGTTCGAAATGATGATGGAAACAAAAAGTTGAAACACTTGTAAAAGTAAAAAGAGTCACCAATGTCTTTCAAAGTTGGGAACTTTAAAAAGAAGAAAGAAAAACACAAGAAGAATATCAAAGTTTTTGTAATGAATTGATAATTTTTGGTCCAAAAATCCCAATGTGGATCTGAGAGAGAGAGGAAGAGGGATGAGAGACGAAGAAAAAGAAAAAGAAAAAGAAAAAGAAAGAGATCAGATTCAGACAGTAACAGAAGGATGAGCAATGAAGACAAGAAGCGGTGGGACCTTTGTCGGAAGATAGTAAAGTAACAAGTGTTTTTTTTTTTTGGCTCAAACAAAGTAAGAAGTTTTTAGAAATGAGAACTTATGGCCGAATCAAAAGGGACTGTAAACAAAAGAGTTTATTAACTATTTTAACTGACTAATTTCTTGTTAATAATAGTAGGTAACAACGAAAGCCAAAGAACTCAGAGTAGTGTCCTTCAATTGGTCTTATCGTTCGAGATTTCAGAAAGGAAAGTGCATTGAGTTCACTCAAGACTTTGTATACCTTGCTGTGGATTTAGACGCGGTTAAAGGCAAAACCTTGTGATGTAAACTCGAGAAGAACTGTGTCTTGACTCTTGAGGCAGTAGTCATGAGCTCCCCTAAGCAATGAACAAATCAACGAATATATAAAATTACTTCACAGCTCAGCCCAGCCCACTTATAGCCCAAATCTTGCATTTGTAAGATGAGTTCTCTTCTTCTTTCTTGACCATAGAAAGGGAGAAGTATTCTTCTCTATGTGTATGACAAATGTGGACTATTATGGAGTAGACTTATAGATATGAACAGTTACAATTGCGTGTAAAGAAAGTTTAGAAACTTACATTTCCAAGGAATCAAACCTTTAATGTCTGATAAAAGATCAGGGATTCAAGAACGTAACGTACATCAATTCTATTCTTCTTCATTTACTTTACTCTGCTTCATTATTGCGGTTGCGGACAGATTCAAATAACGCTTTCTTTACCATAGCAAGCAACCATTCTAAGATGACATTGTTTAACAAATTTGCTACATGTTCTGAAACGTCTCTCAACACAGAAAGTTGAGGTCAACAGAACCATTTAGGGTAAGAACATAAACAAAATACAACTCCAAATATGAATTCTCCTAAACTAGTCCTCATCAATGGCTTCCACAAACACTTCACTCACTAGTCAAATTAATACACCACCAACAATCAAAAAATCTATTCCTCAACAATCTATCTACGATTACCAAACTACAAAAAAAAAAAAAAATACAAGTAAAAGAATGTTGTTGACTTATACACTCTTCACAAAAAGCTTGAATCTTCTGTTAACTCCGACAAAGAAGAGAACCCAACCAAAGACTGATCTTTAGCTCTCTCAATCTTATGTTCATACAAATCATAAGGCTCCCATAAATGATCCAACGGACACGGTCTCTTCTCATCAAGCCTTACCCATGGCTTACCTTTACCACTCCAATGCAACAAACTCACTGGACCCTTATGCAAAGACCTACAGCTTCCTCGTACATTGTCTCCTCCTAAACCATGTTGGTTCCACCTATGATCTATTGCTTCAACGTTCCCAGCGAAGACAAGAAGAAACGGAGGCAACGAACCCAAATCGTAGATTCTCTTTTTCTTCTGTAATTGCATCCAAGTTTCAAGCTTTTCTCTATAATTCCCTTCTCTCCATCTAACTAAATCCATTACCATCACACCCGTGTTGAAATAACAAGGCTTTCGACCCGAGAAGAATCCGGGTAAAGCCGGGTCGGACCAGAACCCTGAAGTGAAGTACTTTGTGAAGTTAGCGTGGCAATATTCCGGAGCTCCGATGATTCGTGACCTAGTTAAAGTCGTGTTCCATAGCTTTGTGATATCGTCGACTACGATGATATCTGAGTCGAGGTAGATGACTCGGTCGACGCAGTGATCGAGAATGTCTCCGAGATAGTTTCGAGCGTAGTTTAATGGATTCTCCAAAGCTTGACGGATTGAAGAAGATATGAGGTTGATCACTGTGTCTTCCCGGAAAATGTAGACTTTGAAGTTTAGCGACGGGAAAGTTGATCGGACGAGTTGACTCAAAACGCGTGGACTCGCTGGGTCAAACTCGGCCGCGATGAAATGGAAAAAAACGTTTTCTGGACATGAGGCGTGGCGGAGCATTGAATGAACGGCTGCGATTGAGCCACGTAAGTACTCAGAGTCAAGCGTCATAGCTACGTGAACTAGCGAAGCGTCACAGGACGACACGAAGCTCTCTCTGTTTACCGATTGCGACACGCACTCCTTGCCGTTTCTGTACTCCGGAGCTTCTACAAACTGCCCAAGATCAAATCCATTGCCCACGGTGGCGGATACGGAGGAGATCCTCTCTGGAACCAACCTAATTCCGACGGCGAACTGGGAAAGAAGCCCCAAAAAGACTACAAACGCTAAAAATACGGATTTCATCGGAAAACGCAACCGCATTATCAGAAACCGCGTTTTCCCTTCTTTCGAAGCGAAAGAGAGAAATAGAGTAAAGATCTTCCGCTACTGGTTTAGCATTTTCAAGAACAGTGAAGCTTTTGTAAATAATTGCTCTAATGAGGCTGAGCTCAAGAATGTTAGAGATAAGAGCAAGAAGAAGAAGAAGCCAAAGCTCTCTTTATTTGCCTTTGCAGAGAGATTTAGCTTCCACGCGTCGTGAAAGCGCGTAAAGAGTGATGTGGCTTAGTGTATATTTTTAATTTTTTTTGTTGGCTTAGTTGTTAAGACTTGAGAGAAAGGTTTTTATGATCTATCCCAACG
This sequence comes from Cardamine chenopodiifolia, assembly GCA_963922655.1. Lineage (NCBI taxonomy): Eukaryota > Viridiplantae > Streptophyta > Magnoliopsida > Brassicales > Brassicaceae > Cardamine > Cardamine chenopodiifolia. The sequence goes on along the minus strand of OZ000476.1, from coordinate 13,940,446 downwards.
TAAATACCGATTCAACTGATGGGATTAAACAGTGATAATCCAAGATTAAAATGAAAAGCAGAGTGTTTTTTTAGTGTCTGCGGGTTGGTGTACCGTAAGGTTAAAAATTGAATGGTGGCTTTTGGGACTTGTGATCAATTGTGCCAGCTGTTAATATGATGGAACCAGCTGGATGATTCTCTTAAAAGTTGTATGGGCTCGATACGGAGATGAACGGCTGAGATTAAACTGATGAGGAGCCATTTCTGATTGGTTGAACACCTGTTTCCCAACTCAGCTTTCTCACGTGCGCCGCACGTTTCTTCTGAGTCTTTGCGGTAAACGGATTGGTAACTAGAAAATATTAGCAACAAATGTTTGGACAAGAATAGTAAAAATGATTTGGTTTTACAGTAAAAATATTAGATTTTGAATATACGCAAAAAGGAAAATTTGGATTTCCAGAATTTTAACAGATTAAATTTATCTAAAATACTATTGGAAAAAAGCGAATCTAACTAAATTATTTATCTTCAATTTTTGGATGCTTCTGTTTACATTTTTGTTGTTGGAATAACGAGTAGGGAGCGTGTCTTTCACTACGAATATTCTCGTTGGTGCTGCCACTTAATAACTTTTTTTTCTTCTTGTCAACTTAGTGTGAGTTTGTGACTTGTGTCACTTAATAAAATTTTCCAATACTATAGTTTTTTCATTACCCAAATATATTTACTAATATACTATTCATTTTGTTCTACTAGAACAAAAATTCATTTCGTTAGTGCTTTGTATAATCTGTTGATTGCGAATATAAAACGATGAATATCTAGTTAACTAATTTGGAATATAAAATTTTATCCTGAAAGTATTCCTTTATACTTGTGTGAAGGAAATTTTTCGTTAGGATTTAGAATTATATTAAGATACCGAACAACACTGATTAATTTTTTAAAAGTAGACATTTTTTAGTGTGAATGAACTAATACTAATGTTAGGTTTCAACTTCGAAATGGTCTATCGGCTACCAAATGTTGTGGTCACAACTCAAAAGGAATAAAGAACAAACTTTCTTATGATTACTTGAGTTCTTTTGATCGTTTTTTAATTTATGATTTTGCTATAAGCACTACAATTTGTCTGCCATGTACTCATGAAAAACCTAGGAAAAAAATAGAAACACAAAACTTGACGACGAGAAGCTCTCAATGTAAACATTTCCATCTGCAGTATATGGGTATTTATTTCTTAACTATATGAACAAATATTAAAAAAAGGAAACAAAACTTTGGAAGAAGAAGAAGAAGATATAGAGAGTTAGGTGGTGGAACAAATGATGTCGTTTTGAGTACTGACGCAAAACCTAAATAAGTTCGGGATACAAATTTTGGTAGTCACCGGACGGTTAAATGTGTAGAGTTAGTTAGTGTTGAAAGTTAGGTAATGGAACAACGATGTCGTTTTGGATACAGACGGAGAAGGGAGATAGAGATGCCTGTGCCCTTTTTCTCTTTTTTATTTTTGGATATAATAAAAGTGTAGTTTGGTGTGTGGCAATTTATGATTTACAAAATCCGAATTATGCTTTTGCTTGGCAATTACAACACGGGTTTATTGACATTTGTCTTCACGTTTCCTCTTGCTTTTATATTTACTACATTCCGACAGCTAAGAAGAAGACAAACAAAGCCAGTAAGTAAGCAGAGCTCTTTGCTTTCTCCTCTTGTTTCTGCTCTTATCCTAACTCCGAGGCAAACCAAATTATGCTCATTTTGTTCTAAATTCGAATGTTACCAAGACAGACATCCTTAATTTCAAGGGACCAAAAACGTTCTTATCTATCCAAATGGGTTACTAGAAAACAACATCATTGTTTCCTTTGATTAAAAGAACCACTGAAACATAAGGCTCTACATTTGATGAATTGAGTTGAGATAACCAAAATGTTTGGTTCAAGTTTTAGTTGCACTGTCTTGGAATTTATTGAACCGGGATCTCCTCCCGGAGTTGCACGGTTAGGATGAATCTAAGAGATAATATATGTGACCAAAATTTAAGCAAGTGTTGCTCTCAGTTCCTTTCTGTCTGCTCCAAAAGACTGCAAATTGCAAAGAGCAAATGTACATCTCAGAACATAACTCGGAATCATCTAATGATTTTTAAACCAAAGCTTTAAACAATGCCAAGGGGTTGTCCAAAGTATATGAAGGAATGGAAGTTACCTCAGCTCCGAAACCTTTTACGTAGATATTTGTGAAAAGCTCAGATGAATCCGGTACAGGGCTCTCCTGAAACACATATTAATGAAAGAATAAGTTTTTAACACATGGTTGGTATTTGGTAAAACCTCTGGTTCTTACCTTGGCCTGAGCTACAGCTGCATCTACTTCTTTCCTCACTTCTTTCTCCATGTCCTAGATGTAAGACACAAAGATAGCATAACTATTTCACTTCTTCCTAGATGAGGACTAGTCAGAAACTGAGAGGAATTATTATGTCTGAGTGATTACCTTAAGCTCTTTTTCAGTAGCAATGTCATGAGATATGAGCAATTTCCTCTCTCTATCAATTGGATCTCGCACCTAAAGTTGACAGGATGCACATAGATACAAGATTAAAAAGTTGAAAGTCCAATGATTGACCAGAATTACTAGGAAAGAAGATATTAACTAACCTGCCTCACGCCTGAGATCTCATCACGTGTACGGTAAGTGCTTCCTAGGTCAGACATAGAGTGACCATGGTACCTGTAAGTGTCCATCTCAAGGATCTGCTCAAACAAAGAAAAAAATATGAAGGTCATTATCCTTAGATTGAGACATGTTAATCAGATTCTAACATAACTGTAATTAAAGAGACATTTTCAGAATTGCAGGACCAAAATGACTCTCTCCTAACTAGAGGTGCATAAATGATAGATATACAACAAGGACAAAATAGTTGGAAACTAAACATTACAAGTAGAACTTCACAAGCAGCTACATTCTAGAGAGGTTATTTTGTAGTAGCGTATTGATTATAGACTGTCTTTTTTGCATGAAACATAGTCAACAGTTAATAGAAGAAATTGTTCACCTAACCAAAAGCTTACTCCCACCACCAAAGAGAAAAAAGATGGCCATATACTGTAACTCTAGGGGTCAAACAAAGTTACTACAGAAACAGTTTTCTCCAACCAAATAATAACTCAAACACAACCTCATTCAATCCAAAATCCCAACTAAGTACAAGAAATTAATGTTAGTAGCAAATCATACTGGCACAAAAAAAAATACCCTACATGGAAGTATGGGATGCTTGTTTGGTTTCAAAGAAGTTGTAATGTGTATTGACGGACAATGATAGTGCAAACTTACAATAGGTCCATTCTTGAATGCGTGTTCTTTAGCAAACGTGCACGCTTGCTTCACAGCCAATGCATCCATACCATCAACCTAGTACCCAAAACAGAAGATGATCAATACTTAGCTAACTTACCTTAAATGCACACTCCCCCAAACCAGACAGAAAACAGAGTTTCAATAAATCAAACTACAAATATAGAGACTTTGAAAAAAAATCCTATTGATTCCTCTTGAAAAAGTTCTCATCCATCACCTAGAACCTTCCAAATGCACAACATATTAAAATATCATAGAAAGGTTTGTCCTTTCTTTTTCAATAAGTATGGAAATTCTGATCCTAAAATCCATTTCCTACCTCTATATCTCAATTTCAATAGAATTGTAATGTGCACAAGTCAAGTATACAACAATCAGTAGAGGCATAGCTACATTGCATCATTCAAAGATCTCACCTTCAAGCCAGGAACATAGTCTCCACGCTTGAAATAAGCTGGAGACTTCGCCGATCTCCACTCAGCAGTTCCCATCTCATCTGCATTTAGATCAATTCAATCACTCAAAACTACAACATTCACTAACAACTCCATCACAAAGACAACAAACTTTTAAAAACCACTCACAATGATTATTCTCACAAACTAAAATCGCAGGCATATCCCAAAGCGCAGCAATATTCAAAGCCTCAAACAACTGTCCCTGATTGAAGCTGTTGTTTCCTTGTATATTCAAATATGATTTTTAACTTCTGATGATAAGTTAATAACTGAGCTGAGTCTTGACTTCTAGGTACCTCAAAGTAGCGACACATTATGGCATCTCCAGGGGAAAGATATGTTACCAGCGATATGGTTCATTTTTAAACGTAGAGGACGTGATGCAGCTTTACAGTATGTACAAAATTTTCAGCTTTTAGATGACTGCGAGAAGGGTGAGGTTGAGCTGGCCTTGAGAAAGTTTCGCATTCTTTATCCAGATGCAGTGAGAGAGAGTGCAGAGAAAGGATTGCTAAGGGTAATTGCTGCTCATCATGCAGGATGTCTACCTCTTTGTGAATCTTTCATTGAGGAATTGTTTCAACGAGGGCTTGTTAAGGTTGTTTTTGCTACTGAGACACTTGCTGCTGGAATAAACATGCCGGCTAGAACGGCTTTTATTTTGTCTCTGACTATAAAGGCTGGTAATGAACGAATACAGTTGGGTCCGAACGAATTGTTCCAGATGGCTGGGCGTGCTGGAGGCAGAGGTATTGATGAAAAGGGCTACACTGTGCTAGTTCAGACTGCTTTTGAAGGCGCTGAAGTGTGCTGCAAACTTGTCTTTGCTGGAGTAAAACCTCTCGTGTCACAATTTACTGCTTCATATGGCGTGGTGCTAAATCTTGTAGCTGGTTCAAAAGTTACTCGTAAATCAAGTGGAACTGAGGACGGGAAAGTCTTACAAGCAGGTAGAAGTCTGGAGGAAGCCAAGAAGTTAGTTGAGAAGAGTTTTGGAAACTATGTGGGCAGCAATGTGATGGTTGCTGCAAAGGAGGAACTTGCTTAAATCGACAAGAAGATTGAAATTCTGGCATCAGAAATAAGCGATGAAGCAATAGATAAAGAAGAGTAGGAAACTTCTTTCAGCGAGAGAATACAAGGAGATCACTGTATTTTAGAAAGAGCTGCGGGAAGAGAAACACAGGCGTCCTGAACTGCGGAGAAGGATGGAACTCGAAAGGTTCTCAGCTCTAAAACCGCTTTTAAAAGGGATGGAAGAGGGAAACTTACCATTTATTTGTTTGGAGTTCAAGGATTCTGAAGGGAGCAGCAGTCAGTCCCTGCTGTTTACTTAGGACATATTGATTCATTTCAAGGTTCAAACTTCAAAGGATGGTATCTTTGGATTAGTCTTTTGCCTTGAACGTAATTGAGGATGAGCTGGTGGCTGATGAACCTGGAACCCTATTGCTGAACCATCTTACTATGTGGCCCTTGGCTCTGATAACTCATGGTATCTCTTTACTGAGAAGTAGATAAGAACTGTTTACAGAACTGGTTTCCCTAACATTGCTCTAGCGCTAGGAGATGCTTTGCCTCGAGAACTCATGAAGGCTCTCCTGGAAAAAGCTGATATGCAGTGGGATAAACTAGCTGAATCCGAACTTGGAAGTTTGTGGAGAATGGAAGGATCTTTAGAGACATGGTCCTGGAGTTTAAATGTACCTGTCGTAAACAGTCTTGCCGATGAAGACGAGGTGTTACATATGTCCGAAGAGTATGATAATAAAGGAGCAAAGTGTCGCGTTTTAAGAAGAAGATATCTCGGTCAGCAGGGTTCAGAGAATATAAGAAAATTCTAGAGAATGCTAAGCTGACGGTTGAGAAGATGAAACGGCTCAAGGCGAGATCAAGACGCCTCATAAACCGTTTAGAGCAGATAGAACCGTCTGGTTGGAAAGATTTCATGCGCATAAGCAATGTGATTCACGAAAGCAGAGCACTAGACATTAACACACACTTGATATTTCCTTTGGGAGAAACAGCTGCTGCAATCCGAGGAGAAAACGAGCTTTGGCTTGCAATGGTGCTCCGGAACAAAGTCCTGGTGGATTTAAAGCCTCCTCAACTAGCTGGTGTGTGTGCACGTTTAGTTTCAGAGGGATCAAAGTTCGACCTTGGAGAGAAAACAATTATATATACGAGCCATCTGATACAGTAGTAGACATGGTTAATTTCTTAGAAGAACAAAGAAGCTCTCTTATAAAGCTTCAAGAGAAGCATGAGGTTATGATTCCATGTTGTTTGGATGTTCAATTCTCTGGTATGGTTGAAGCTTGGGCTTCTGGATTAAGTTGGAAAGAAATGATGGTGGAATGTTCAATGGACGAAGGTGATCTTGCTCGTCTGTTACGACGTACCATTGATCTCTTGGCTCAGATTCCTAAGCTGCCTGATATTGACCCAGTCCTGCAACGTAGTGCAGCTGCCGCAGCAGACATCATGGATCGTCCACCAATCAGTGAGCTTGCAGGTTAAAGAGGCTACACATTGGCAAAAAGCCATTAGAGCCTGGGATGTGCAAGAACTGCATATGTAAGAATTGGGGATACAGAACAAATATTTCCTTCAGGTGATTAAATGTTGTAAAGAATAGGAGCAACCAAAGAGGAAATTTGAGTTAATGGTACAACATACAAAAAGCTTATATACACAATTGTCAGAAAAAAGACTTAAAAGGCTTCAGCAGCTAATTCTTTCAATATTCCTTCGTTTTTCGCCTCCCACCCTTTTTATTTTTTTGTCAGAATACAACAGGGAACAGAGGCAGCAACAGAACTGAGAGCCATCATATATTTCTTCTCTTCTGACGAAGCTCACTGCTGAGTATAACCAGCAAAGAATGGCAACCTTAAAGAATGTGAAGTTGCTCTATTCCCGAGCTTTTGCTGGTGGTTAGGTGAGAGATTTCACTGGCCGGTGAGAAGTTTTTGGTATCTTTGTATTCTCCTTTGCTTGATTAAAGAACTACTGGATACAGGGTCCTGTCTGACAGCTAACCCGTTTTGGTTGCAAATTTTACTCCGCTTATCACGATGTAAAACATCCTCTGTGTCTAATACATAGGAAACCTGCAAGAGATGCCAGACAATTCATTTAAAATGACAAGCTTTTCAAGTCGTTACATGGAAACTCAGCGGTGGTGGGCAGAGAAAAAGGCAACGTACCTTTGAAGAACTGCAGGTAATTTTACATTCCAAACCGTTAATAATTTTAACTTCATCCGTGGTGCAGAGTTCATCATCACCACCATTTTTACGCTTATTCCTGGAGAAAAAAGAAAAGAGCATCTAGTTAGTTTCCCTTAATCTTTAGAAAGATGGTATAGTCCTTTGTTGATCTTCTTGACTTACCGTTTTAAATAGATCCGGGGATTTTCTTTCCCATTAGGTTGATTGGAGAGGAATACATTGTGGAGGTAAGCTGCAAAAGTAGGGTCCATAGATATGGATGTCACATCAGGCTTATCATGTCCATAGTCCAGCAGCTGAATAGAGAGTTTGGTTGGTGTCGATAGTTTCTACAGAAATAAAAGCAAGAAGATGAAGTTCCTCGATCATAGGCTTGCTTCGTTCAAACAGTCCAAGGGCAAAGAAACCTTACACATTCGATGCGGTAAATATCTTCGTCGGGAAGAAGAACACGAGTATTTTCATAGTAAACAGCATCAAGAAACTTTTCAGGCTTTCTGGATTTCTCATAAGCATATAACTGTTGTAATTTGTTGTCCATTTCATCAGCTGCGACTCCCTGGAGCTGGAGTACCACATTGGTCAGTTGGATCACAAGCGAAGAATAAACAAAGAGATCAAGAAAGTAACCAAACACACAATAGGAAAAACTTACATGCTTGATGAGCTTATAGATCAGTTTATCCAATGTGAAAAGAACATATGACTGAGTCCCAATTATTGCACGGCAATCATCTTCAAACTTCGAGTTATCAGATGTGCCATCAAGCAAATTGTAAAGAGTCTCCATGAATCTGTTCCAACACCAAACCTAGATGTGTAAGCAGCAACACATATGCATCCTGTGGTAATTGCATAACAAAAAAACTGCAAGGGAAAATCACCTGGAGTAGGAATCAGCGGGGTTTGTTGAATTTGAGGTCTTCCATTTTCTTTCTGGAGAAGATGAATTGATTTTTGCTGATAATATTCTGTCATACAGAATCTGTAAACAAGTAACCGCAAAAATTTAGCCTTAACCAAAAATTCCAGCCCCATTGATTTGCAGTTTGAATAGTGATGATCTTGTTTACCTGATGAAGCCTGAAAAGAACATAAAACGAATCATTCCCATAAAAGACTTGGGAGTTCTTCCGAGAATCATCTTTGTCCTTATTGCGCAATGCTGGAGGGACATACTTTGCCAGAGGTTTTACATGTAGGTTTCTAACTGAAATAGGCAACACAGAGCTATCTCCTCCAGCATCAGACATGTCTTCTTCAGCCTCACCTTGGATTTCTGCCTTGTTATTATGGTCCATATCATCTTCATGATAACAGTCTTCACCGTCACCCGACTCAGTTCCAGAAATATCACCATTTTGAGATGTGTTTCCACTGCCATCAAATGATCTTGGGGCACTAGCATCACCTTCATCATCTGCATTAACATCATTCTCTTTACTTTTGTTGAGAGCCTCCACGTCATTCTCTCCATCAACTGCAAAATCATCTACCTCAAAATCTCCTGTTGGAGAAAGTTCACCCTCCTCTCTTTCAACTTTGGTTTGCCCAGCGAACCCTTCATTAGATCTTTGATTATTCGATATTTTTGCCAATGTCCCATTTGGAATTACTCGGTTGTCGCCAATCTGTGGGATAAGAAAGTATTTTATCATTGTCATTTCTTGATGAAGTACAAAACTGTAATCTCCACAGCATTTTAGGGAAGTTAAGAACTAGTGTAAAGAATAAGGAAGATCGTGTCAGATCAACATTTCAATATATGCAAGATACAAGGAGTACACAAGTTCTCCATTGCACAACATTACCTCTATGTGTGGCCTATTTACGTTATTCGGCTTCAACTCCATCTCTACTCCACTGGTTAAAGCACTAGGTTTTGGATTACTATTGCTACGCCCTGGTCGAGTAAAAAAGGAAAGGAGACCACCATCATCTAAAAATAAGAAAACTTCCAAGAAAGCTTTTATCAAGGAAAGCTTAAAGTGCTTACCAGAAATGGATAAAATGCTGGTTTTTCCATTCCATTGGGGTAGCAATCCATCCACAGGCAGTGCATTTGAGTTATTCGCACGTTCAACAGAAACAGCTTGTTTGGTTTCGGGCCTTTCGTCAGGTGTGGATAGATTAGTTGGTATTTTATCATTCTGAGTGTTGTCACATAATAAGTCATCTGAGCTCTTATTAGAAGTGACATCTCTATCCAAATCACTAGCTTTCCGCACTTGTTTACTTTCATTGACTTTTCGAGAGCCATTTGACCGCATACAGTTGGCAACACTAGCTCCATTTTGAGGACTGCCCTCACTTGCACTACCACATTTTAAATTCTGGTTCGTAGACTTGAAAGCATCTTCCCGGTCTTCGGCACCTTGAGGGCGAGAAGGAACACCAAATATTGGTTCCAAAAATTCTATCCATACTTTCATTACCTTATCTAACTGTTCAGTTGAACACATTTCTCCACATGAATACTTGATTAGTTGATACAGATCTTCATGAAGATCTGGATCTGGATAATCGAAACTCATACTCGAGGAAATAGTTCTTTTATTTCCAGCAGCAAGAACAAGAAGTGCATGATCTTCTGTCCGATCCTTTTCAGAAATCTCTTTGATCTCTGCCAGTAACGCTACAGTGAAAGATAGTAAATACATAAGAAATTCGTAAACATTTTCTAGGTAGATGTAACTATGAGCAATTGCTCTTATAATATTTTGACTGCAAGTCATTTGTGTAACGGGTAACGAGAACAAACCTTTCAAGCTCAGATTCTTTGAATCCTGCTGTTTGAAATAAAAGCTGCGATGATCAAGTGATCTGTGGTAGTTCTTTGTATATATGTCAGCCCATACTTTGTTAAAATCAGTACGACACCTTGTCCACTCTTCTTGTTTCTGTTTCAAACGGATCAGTATTACGGGTAAAGCAAGATAGGCATTCTTCTTTAACAAATCCAATACATCAAGCCCGTGGTCACCATATAACCGTTCTATGCATCTTAGGTTCAGAGCTACAAGACAATAAGAAAACAATATACATCAGTCAGAACTCAGATGGAAAAGAATTCAGAATATCAGCTCTGCTACAATATTTATGAGCTTAAATGTATACCTGTGAGGTGATCCTCGATACAGATGGGAGTGTCGGTTTTCAATTCATTATGGTTAATCTTTGCCAATAACTCTTCCACTCGATTAGTAGCCGAGATCACAGACTCTAATAACATGTCTAGCTCGAACCTAAAGAACATCAACAAACAAATCTTGATTAACTCCAAACTATTCCAAGAAAATGCTCAACAGATAACAAGAAAGTCAGATTTTGATCGAGAGAACATATATATATATATCAGGTACCAAAATAACATGACAGTGCCATTATCTGCGACAGATGTGGTCCTTAAATATAGATTAATCACTAACCTGTCATCTTCACAACGGAATAGGCTCTCTTCGTACTGGTTCTTGCGCATGTGTTTAAATGAATAGTCTTCACTTCCTGAAGTGACAGAGACCCAATGGTCATTAAGCACCTGGCTACCAATCTCCATTTTTTGGCTTGCAATAGGAATTGGGTACTGCAAGAACAAAACATGTACATTCAACTAATGAAGCAAAAAAAGATAAACCAAGAGGTGAAGATTTGCTTCATGATGAAGTGTAGCCGCCTACATTCTTTGGAAGTAACCGATAACTAGGTGTGCATTGTTCACAGTTCGAGAGATCTAGTTCACTGATAGGTTTAGCCCATATCTGACTTGCTGCCGCCTTTTCAAGCCTCTCCTTCTCACGGTCTATTTCTCTATACCTTTCAATCTCCTCACGTTCTCGGTCTGTATCTTTTTCCTGTGACTTAGTAGGTTGAGGACATTTGCCGTCACTCCACAAGGATTCTGTAGTCACACAAGTCCATTGGTTAAGAGTCAATTCAATATCATCTGTAGGGAAACATCAGTCCTATTTTACAAAAATAGCTAGACTTACTCTTCGAAACGATACCAGAGATTAATCCTTCTGCAAAAAGAAAAACAAAAAATGGTCAAAACCTTGAACCGGTGAATGTAAGAAGAGAAACCACAAGTTTGGTTAATTACCATTCTTGTCACACTGAGCCAAAAAGACTCTGAAGGCGTCCATAAGGTCTGGATATACGCCAATTAAATCGCCCACCTAACACAAGAATATATGTGCATGATGAGTCATTGACAGGTAAATTCCATAAGGTTCCTCATAATCTTCTCCAATTTAAACAGGTAGAGAGAAAATTTAAGTCAGCATAAAAGCATACCAAAGACTGCAATTCTGGTTGGCTGATTATCTCCTTCGAATAGAGATTAAGACATCGCAAGAACTCTTGGTTGTCAGCGGTATCAAGCTTTGCCTTCACTCTATCAACAAAATCAAGTTCTTGGCTATAACCTGTCATCACATAAGTCAATTTAAGAACAAAAAGAATAGCAGACAAGGCTGGATGAAATCATAATATGAAATCAAGAAACTCACTCCTGACTATCTCAGAAATATAGTATCACACTGAGTTGTTTAAAATATACAATAAAGAAAACAAGAGATCCGCTCGTCATATCACCTTTTTCATCATAATTAGATGACTTTGGAATAACTCCAGAAATTTGATTGGAAATTTCAGCAGGATCATCATCTTTAAGTGTCGGTTTCTTTCTGTTGTTAAGGAAATGCTCTTTCTGGCTATCGTGTTCAAGACCTCTGTCATCTATTCCATAATCTCTCCTGTCTCTGTCATCCATGTAATCATTCTTTTTGACAATGCGTCTCACTTCTTCTTTACTATCTTTCAACAAAGAGCTCTCATGATCTACATCCAGATGTTCGATTTTGAGGTCACGATTAGGATGTGAAGTAGTGATCCGTTCTTTCTGTGACATACCCAAACAAGTGATGCCTCTGAGATCAAATTTCCGATAGCATAGTAAGTGTAGTGCACAACTATTTAACGAGAAAAATCAGAGATATGAACCTTATCAGGGTCCATTTGACGCATGGTGGGAAGAGACTTAATGCCTCTATCACGTACTGACATCTTTACAGAATCATGAGTGGAGGCATTTGCTGAAGTATCAGGAAGAAAGTGAGTGAACTCCACAAGCAAATTGTGATGGTCCCGAAAAAGGACAGCCACCTACAAAGATAGGCATATTAAAACTAAGACAAGAAGGGCAACCAAAAGCAATGAAAAACAGTAATATCGCAAGCGGCTAAACACACACACCTCTTGGTAGACCTCAGTAATGGACTTGTTTTCCTTTCTATACATGTTCAAAATGTCTAAAAATGATTTGTATACATGATCATCGCCTTGAAACCTTGTCTGCATATGAATGATAACAGTTAAGAGACAAGTAGTAGGAAAGAGGAAAAAGGGGAAGTGCACCACATCAGAATCACTACCTTAATCTTGTTGACAAAACTAATAGCTTCCTCAAACTCAACAGGCTTCTTTGGTGCAGGTTGGTCATCCTCGGGTAGGAGGGTTATCTCGAAACCCTTTGGCAAGAAAGTATTGAAACCTGAAATCAGTTCCCGGTTTCCTTTGAAGAGTTCTTTCACTCTCGAGATGACACCACCAGTATCAACTCTACAATTTAAAACAAGATCAGATTTAGAAATTGAACTAAAATGGAAAACCAAACATTATTAACAGTGAGCAAAAACTATACCTCTGAGCTTTAAAATCTTTCATGACCTCAAGAAACTCATCGTATTTTTCACGTTTATCTTGAAATTTATGTTTAACAGCCTTGAGGTATGCAAGTGCATCATTTGTAGTTAGCTTCTGTGCACTCCCTCCTCCAACCATGGTTAATTTATAATTTGCCACAGCTTCATTAACCAGGGAACAACAAAAAAAAAGAACTTTTAGCAGCAAAATAGATCACTGTGCATCTCCAAGCATCTCTAATTAAATCTCAATTCACCAAACTAAAGTAACTCAGAGAAAACAACAAGTCTTCGAATTTGAGGATTCATGTAAATTGAATTCAATCTATCGACCTCAGCTACAGAGCAAAACGAAACTAAATCCTTTTGATCTTTAATCAAGAATTCACATAATTAAAACACTTGAAAATCAATTAAAAAAACAAATAAAATTATATCCAAAGAAATCGAACTCAAAGGCAATCCCAACTAAAGATGTAGATCTAACAACTAGATAACAATTCAAAGCAAAATCGAAAAAAGAGTTTAGAAACAATGAAGCAGAAAATTCGATCTTAACTTAATCCATAGATTAATTCACATTACGGCGCTTCAAGATAAGAATTAACAAAAACGCTTGGAAAAACGAAACAGAAGAAGAAAGATGATCGTAGAGTTACCGAATTTCGAAGAGACACAAGTCTACAAGCAAAAGCTTCCTCCTTACCGCACAAGGTAACACCCCAAAGACAAGACTTTAAACCAAATGCCAGTTAAAAAAAAAATCTCAAATGTCATTCGCTTCTTTTTTTTAATCTAAATCAAATCGAATTATATACTTGTAATTGTAATTGTAATTAGTATAACTATATAACTAGCGGATAAATAAATTTTTATAGTTTAACCAAAATTTGAGATATAAATAGTATAAATTTGTAATACTATTTAAGAAATCTAAATACATATAATTGTAACTTTAAATAATACCAAAAAAAATATGATAAGATGTTAACTACTATTATACAGAATTTATCTTTGTATTAATATAATTAGGTAATATTTGGTACAATTATATTCTACAAAAATTATAAAGGAAATAAGTATAATGATTTAGAAGTTATATAATGATTATTTTTTATGGATGGAGGGCTTATGAGCCATTAATTTGAAATTTGTAGAGACAGAAAGAAGAAAACTAATAAGACAGAGTTAAAATACAATTTATGGTGAAGATGAGAAGAGACTCGTTAAGGTTTACATTAACTTCGAAGATGTAATACAATTCTTTTGTTATAAGATTTGGTGTAATTATTATTATTATATTAGTTAAGACCCTTAATTAAAAAAAGAAAGAAAAAAATTCCTCTTATTATTTTCTTTGCCTGATCTCTTTTTCTTTAGGAAACATTAAAAAGGAAAATTGTAAAATACATATTTTGTGTCGATGAATGAAATTGAAGGATTAATTAAAAATGAAATACAATTTATAGACAGCTGTTGCTAGGTTGCTTATAGGTTGAGTTACCGGTTATAGCCGGTGAGGTTAATTGCGGATTATGGCGCGAGCTATGGCCTATGGGACTGGATTTGGTTATTTTGGGACCTCGCAATTCGGGTTTGTGTTGTGGCAATTTTGTGAATTTTGGGAGACGGTGAGCATATAATAGGGAGTTTAGGAAAATTTAACTACCAATGTAATCTGCTGGAATTAGTAAATTCGAGGCTTTTTATGATCTAGAATGCATTTTGCCAGTTTTTTTACTTATGAAACTGTTTACAGTTACATAATATCCATTGGGATGGCTTAAAGTTGTATTTTTTAGGTTAGTTAAGTTTCAACTTCTAAAGAATCGAGTTATTCTGCAGTTATTTGATTATGTCTTAGAAATTCCAAAGTAAGAATTGAAATTGAATAAATGTATTGTAAAAAATGAATCTTAAGTCGGTTTAAATAATTTTATTTTATTTTGATGATCGGATTTACTTGGTAATTTAGTGATACTTTTTTAGTTATATAGTAACACAGTAAAGAAGCTGAAAAACCGGGCATTTGGTCTAGTGGTATGATTCTCGCTTAGGGTGCGAGAGGTCCCAAGTTCAATTGTCGGAATGCCCATAATGTACCTTCAAAAGCTTAATGGGTCTCATTTTTCAAAATTCATGGATACTAGACGACCCAACAACTTCTCCTGTTTTTTTTTTGTTTTTTGTTTTTTTAAGTTTCTAAATTGACCCTTGATTAGAATCTAATTTAAACCCGAATCATTTGATTGTTGAGTTGGTGGGATTAGTTGTTAACTATTCTACAAGGAATTTCGAAATGAATGATTGTAACAACAAAAACATAAATTACTCTTTTTACCTTAAGTTAGTAAATTTGAGTTTACATTATTACAGTTTATATATTTTTGTTGGCAGCTTATTACAGTTTTTATAATAGCACATCTTTTTAAATTTATTAGTTAATCTTGGGTGAGTTTATTTTTCTTAGGTCGGATTTGGGATAACGTAATTTGATATTGGTGTAAGAATATGTATTTCATAAACTTAGCATTAGAACTGAATAAAATATAGTCAATTTTAAATCTAGAAAATCAAATTAACAAAATTTAATCGCATATATTAATAGCGGTATTGTTATTCCGTAAAGAAAACGTTGCAAGGACTCTAATAGATAGGATCGAGAGTTCTCGGATTCTCTCTGCAAACCAAACATCCGAAGGTTAGAACTCAAGGTTCTCTTAAAACGATGAATCGACGAGTTTACGATAAGAAGAGCTTCTCTATTTTTTCACCAAGTGGATGGTGGTCTAGGAATCTTGAGACTTAAGAATTAGTGTTTAATGTCACTAGTTCAACTCCATTTAGAAATGATGATTTATGTTTTCAATAACGTGGTATTATCAAAGTTCTGAAACTCTTACGATTTATCAAAAAAAAACAAAACTTCTCTATTTTTATTGAGCTTCTCTACTTTAATAAATTCAAAAGCTAGCATAAAACGAAGCAAAATCAATTCTAGTTATACATCTAGTTAGATGATAAGATAGAAGCTAAAATAATGTAGAAGATAAAACACCAATCTTTCTTCATCCTAATCGACTTAGAAAAGATAAACATAAAAGAAAAACTCTAAAGCCACGGCAAACCCCTAAAAAGAACAAAACACAAACTTAGCCTAAACGATTTATGTAGACGCGACATCAGAAAACGTAGGTAAGGTTTTCAAACTTAACAATGAACAAGAAAAAACAAAACAGAGAAGTGGTGATGAAGTTAACTTGGTTAAAAATCGATGCAAGTTGAGTGATTCCAAAACAGAGTCGCCTTCATCTCAGACCCAGGTTCGAACCTCAAGGTGGCTTCAGGGCACGCAAAGCTCATAACCTCTGCCTTATTTTTTCTGCAATCCAAAAAGCATTTCCTTCTTCTCTTTGACATCTTCCATAATGGCTTTTCCAAGCAAACCACCGATATCTTCTTCAGAAACAACCACTGAAACCTTAAGAAGCTGAGGCGAGCTGTACTTGAGATTGTTTTATCTGATTTATACAAAGGATTAAATTAATTCAGAAAACATGAGTGAAGAATATAACAACCATAAGAAATAGTTGAAAAGTATTATAAAACAAAGTATATATATATATATTACTTTTGTGAAGATAAGGTAGAAATAGCTATATATATATATATATATATTACTTTTGTGAGGATAAGGTAGCAATAGTAATATTCTTGTAAAGCAATATCCATGATCAATAATAGAAAAAGCTCTCTTAATAATAAATGTAATCCAAAAAAAAGGGTTTTTTCCAAGATCCCATGAAAAACTTTTTTTTTCTCGGACCTACAGATCCAATCAAAAATGACAAACATGACAATTTCCAATATGGCCATAAATGTGAGGGCAAAGGTGAAGAAGTTGCCTCTAATAACATGTAGCTTTGACATACCTGAAGGACCTGCGTTTTAGCATATTCAATTTCACCATTGCCATCGGCAAACAACCCAAAGCATTAAACAGCATCCAAAATAGATGGAGACAAAGATCATTGTTCCACTCAAGAGGCTACAAACACAGGAGACCTCCTTCTTCTTTGAAAAATGAGACCATATTCAGGGACGGATGTAGACATTAATTTTATGAATGCATCATTGAAATTGCTTCAAGAATTGGGATTTAATTGCAAATAACAAAAAGGATATAACTAAAAATATCAAAAATTTACGTAAAATATTTAGAAAGCATTCGGGACAGCCAGTGGCGGAGCTAATGCAAAGGGAGGGGGTCACTTGACCCTCATAAAATTTTGTAAATTTTAGTTATAAGGCAAGGTTCATAAGGATGATATAGCTTATTTGGTTTAAAGTTTCTATAGTGACCCCCATGCCATGTGATCAATTCCTGCCTTTGACCTTTTAGGAGTTCATTTCTTTTTTAACCTTATTTTTCTTTCCATTTTTGTTTGATTTTTTCCATGGCTACATCTCTTATTAATATATCTTCTTACATATATATTATTTTTTGTCTTAATATATTTTCGTTTTTCTCCTACCTTCTTTTCAAAATTGTTCTTAGCATATATTTCTTAAAAGGGACATAAACTAAATTTTTTGATAAATCAATATTTTGAGAATAAAAAATTACTTTATACAACTGAAAATTAAAATGATAAACTATGGGTATTTTTATTTGAAAAGTGAAACGTTGTAAAAGCTACATATATATTTATATTAAGAAAAATATTTACTTAGTTTTATTTTAGATACAAAAATAATTATTATATATATGACCCCCTAAAAAAATTCCAGCTCCGCCACTAATATTCAAAACAATCTTAGTCTCCTCCAATATTGAGTATCATTAAACATTCGGACTTTGGAGCGAGTGCGACCCAGCTTGTTCGGCTACCAATCAAAGGAGACTAAAAACAGAAAACAAATGCTTTGATGATAAAATATTATATGCTCATACTTATATAACTATTTTCTATTTACTGGACCAATTTTTTCAAAAACAATACGTCAAAAGACTCAAAACATTTTTTTTTACTACATAGTGTCATATTTGATCACCAATCCTTTCTATTGTTAAACTTGAGAAAAAAATTTCGAATTTTGTTTTACTAAGAAAGTATTATTAATGATAAATTTCTAAACTCAGTCCAACCAGAAAAACTCTAAAACAATTGTATAAATATAGAATGGAAAAAAGGTGGAAACGACTAGATAATATAATAGCGTCTTATATATAGATCAACTAAGAAAAAAAAGTCTCGAATGCTATAATTCATTTTTTAGATATACACATTGATTTGATTAATTGTTTTACCTATCGCCGCATCTCAAATCAAAACTAACCAGCTGTGTATTCCAAGTACGTTCTAGTTATGAATATGACAATTCGAAGCAAAACTTAATCTTTTCTCGTACTCGTTCTCGTATTATAATGATTTTTTTTTTGCCTTCACACACCATGCGATGTGTGCATGTATTATTTACTTTATGAATTGTGCCGATAATCTATTATTAATAATTTATGTTGAATTAAAGTCCAAGAAAAAAAGATATTCGCGTTCTTTACGATAAGATATATTTAAATTCTTTTAGAGGACCCAAAAATTGTCCGATTCAGGTTTTGGGACGCGTTTGCCCTTAACACATGTAATTTCGAATATCCGTGTAAATTAAAATAATAAGCTTATGGTCCTATGATATATGTACATGAGATCGATAATTTTTTATTTGATACGCTCTTTGATATATTCTTCAGATCCATGATTTATTATAATATACGCCCAGTTACATATGATACTTTTTACCGGTAAACTAGAGATGAACTAGAGAAAAGTTTAACTGGTTATCTCGAATTCTAAGCTTCATTATAACAAACTGCTGTAATATTTTTTGGTTAATTTAATACACAATAACCATTTACAAAGAACTAAGCATGCCAATAGATTTTCATATAAGATAAGATTTAAAAAGTTCTGTATATATTAGTTTATGATATAGATATCCCATATTTGTCTCTGTAATTTAGATTTAGTTCTTATTTCTTTCTTTTTAATAATGAATTCAGATTTAGTTTTTCCCCACATTATTCTTCGTTTATCCCGGATTTATCAACTACGTGTTGCTCTCTGATGCTACCATATCTTTAAATGTCAAGCCAAAAATGGATATATGATACTAGTTGTGTTTTGTGGTTCCCCCATTGATAGTTTGGTATATTCCCATGATCCCATCTATGAGTTCGTTCGTACCCTTGGTTGGTTTTTTTACCTTTTGATGTTTATTATCATCCAATTAATAGAGAAAAGGCACACGAAAGTATAAATAAAACGAATGTTTTTTTAATGAAATAAAATCGAGGGTCTAGATTGTTCGATGGTATATGATCTTAATATTAAGGTTGGATTGGGTATATGACAAGTAACGTTATTAGATGAACGAAATTTTCATAAATGTATTGTGTTATCAATTCAATATAATGTGCGTGAACTGTCGGAACAAACATGTTGGACGACAACTTTATTAAAAGGTGGAAGGATAAGTAAGTTCAAAGAAGGAGAAGAATAAGTCAAAGAAACCAAATTTGGTTAACATTTGAAAAGGTTAAGAAGGTGATGCATTGGTCCATGCTGTTGTTGTTGGGTTTGACAAAACACACAACATGGGCCTTTATTGGGCCAGACGAAATTGGCATAAAGAAAAGAAGAACAAGATTCTGGATATGGTTTTGGCCCATATGCATACATCTATATGTATGTTACATCGATCAAGACAGTGGGCAGGTGAGACAAGACATCGAGTGTTCTAGAGAAAGAGAGAGAAACAAGGGCTTCTTGAGCAAGTTTTCTTCTTCCTCTTTGTATCTTTGATTCTTGTATCTTGTGTGTTCCAAATCTGTAAAACCAAGAACAACATCACAAGTTAGTGGTGTGTGTAACCTCTTTCATATAGTGAAGCTTGGGAACAAGAGTTCTCCCCCGAGACGTAGCGGTTAGAGGCCGTGAACTCGGTTATCAAATCGTGTGTTGTTTCTTTTACAAGCAATCGTTTCTTACACATGTCTTATCTTCGCCCAACATCACTTGCTTCACACCACAAATAATCTCTTGATATTTTGTTTCATCAAAAAAAATAAAAATTTGTTATTTCCTAAATAGAATGGAAAAATACAAATATCTTTACCATCCAATTTGGTAGCATGAAGTTTTCGAATCTGTATTTTCTTACTTCTTAGTTGCCACCCAAATTTAAATTATGTAGCTGTATAGCATACAAGAACAACTATGAATATCTTCTCTAACGACAATTATCGTTGTTACGTATATGTTTTTATTAAGAAAAGGATAGAAATCATTATAGATATCAACGATTTCGAAAACAATTAAATAGAGGATTTGATGGCATTTCGTAAATAATCGGATTAGTAAAGAAATTGAGAACGACAAAATAAACACTCACATCACTTTGGGATGGAGAGATTACCAGATGCATCATCAAAGTTTTAAAGTTAACCGAACTCGCTGAGTATAATTTTTCGCTTACTATTATTATCTATCTCTACCGATTTCTGCCATAGACCAATAACAACAAAATTAAACAATACTTTAATGATGAAATTTTACACTACATAGGAGTACATCTTATATTTGATAATTAAGACAAAAATAATGAAATTTAGTGAACTTAAACAATACATCTTATATGTCATAACTATACGGATTTTCTATGTTGGTAATTTTTGTACTAATAAACTTTAAGTACATCAATATTATATACTTTATAAAAAAATTTCGATAAAAATTTAATCTTACACTTACACCACTACAAAAAGGGTGTATTGGATCATTTAAATTGTATCAGAATATTATTTTAGATTACTTAATTATATAAATGAAATAAATATATATGACTTAGCATCAATTATATCAACTAATGTTGTGATTAACCAGTTTGAAATCAATTCAATAAAACTGATTCAATTTTTATTAGTTTGTATCACTTTAACAAAATTGATATATAATATATTTACATAAATTAGATAATCGATGTATCTATTAATTTTTGGTAACATCACTTTTTAAAAATAATACAAAATTTAGATTAATAAAAAGCGATGTTAAAATCATATTAATAACATAAATATAATTATGTTAATTAGCTTCAACTATTAAAATTGATGCAACTATTTCTCCTATAACAGCAATTTAATTAAAATACTGTTGTTTTATTTTAATTTGCATTAGTTAATACATTTGATACTAAACAAAACTAATTTACATCAATAAAACAACTCACATATATATATATATGTGTGTATGTTTTTTTATCATAATACTTTAACATCGATACATGATATAAATGTAATGGCATAAGATAGAATTTAGTAGGATATTCTATACCCTTTTGTATTTATAAATTTTATTTAATATATGCATTTCTTATAAAAAAGTAAATCACGTAAAAAATTAAAGAAGTAGATATCAATATATCTACACTTAACTAATATGTCAGATTCCACAAGAGATCATGATAAAATTCTGCCAGAATTTATAACATTATTTTAATGTTATTCAGCTCTTACCATTTAAATGTCTTATGTATTTTATAAAATCATGTTATGACCCGCACTTAGATAAAGTTGCAAAGTTGTGTCCACAAAACTTTAGGATAAAGTTAATAAACCATACATTTAAATACATATCTCAGTGGGGGGTTTTAATTGAAACCATAAGAAAAATATATAAACAATAATTGTGAAACGTTGATGTAAGGATTAAATATTATAGTTGGGAACAAGTGAAGATTGGACGAGTTTAAGGTCCCATGATAAGAATGAATGAAGGAAGGAAGTGACAACCAAATCTTTTCAACAAAGGAAGGGACCGAATATGCTTCCTTCACCGTCCATTCATTCTTTGTTCCCTTCACCAATCTTTGCTCAATCAACTTTTTCTTATTTAATTCTACTAATCTGTGTACAATATTGGGCCTGACAAAAGTTATATTAATGCATAAATTTCTCATTCGTGTATAAACATTTTGTTTTGGATTACTATGCCGAAAATTTTGTCCACTGATGCAGATTTGCAGAAATATTTTGTCGATAATTGCACATTCATTGATTATTTTGATGCCATAAAAAAAGGTTGATGCTAATTAAATATTTTTCAAATAATAGAAAATGAAGCTATGCATGGATAGTCTTCTTCTTTTCTTTTCTTTTTGTTTACTTGCGTTTTCTTTCATCAAACCAAAACTGTTAGAGCCGTGAAAACGACGTCATTTGCTCCTTCATATGTAGAACTACGAATTCGGTTGTTACATTTCAAATATAAAATGTTTCATGGAACATGCCAAGTGTTTGTACGTTGGCATGATTGTCATAGATAAAACGATGGACATGGAACATTATTGGAAAAACATAGCTTGTAAGAATTTGTAAAACCTACTGAAAATTTTGTTTGTATACGATGATACTATGGGATTATAAGCACTGATTATAAGTAACATATATAGAGCACCCTAAATGATATGCTAATGAATTATGAACGTGACAGGAAATAATTAGATACTTGATAAAACTAGATAAAATGGTAAGACAAAACCTAAGAAAATAGCTTTAAACCGAGAAAGATTGTTACTTCGAAAATGTTTTTGGTCTAATTTGGAAAAAACTATATATTTCTTTTGTGTATGGTGTTATCTAAGTTCTGCGTAAAGCTCCTATGCCATGGCTTAGTGGACTCAAACAGGTCATGTACACCAACCATTTTTAACCCAAAAAGTAAATGCAACGAATCCTTTTTTATGATTCTATTAATAAATGAATAAATTTGTATTACTACAGTTTAAGTGAGTAAAACGTGTCTGTTTCTTCTTGGTAAAACTAACGTTGATATTTGACACGCAGATGCTTATACAATCAGTAATTCAAATAAAGCATCTATAATTGCATTTGGATATTTAACCATACTCGTCTCTATCAATAATTGTCACTTTTATTTTGTTTTAAAGAGTTAATAAAAGACAATAGAAATTGAATGGTCGTAGTTTTCTTATTGGAACTGAAGATTCTTCAATCTATAATCCTCTCAGAGCTGCGTGGACGGTTGGTATATTGGATTATTAAAAATGTTATAAGAGAAAATGAAATATCGCAAACAACAAGAGACAGATACATCGAACGGTCCAGCTTATCCTCCTATTTTCTTTCTTTTTTGATGCAAAATTATTGATTTATCAAGAAAATTACAGTAATCTTCTCCGGAACTTCATACACTCGTCGACAAAAAAAAACTTCTATCCACTTGGGTTTCTCGTAACTTGCACTAACATATCATTAACTATTCACAAAAGTCCACGAAGCTTATAATTGGCCACAGAATTAAAATACTTACATACTTGTAATTATATAGGTAACGACAACGAATCCATATGTGTACAGAAGATGATACAAACCACGTTTTTTTTCTTCAAACGGTCAAAAATTGGCCACGCTTTGACTCAATGTTGATATAAAGTACGTTAATTAACAGCTTGGAAAATTGCGGTTGGGAAAAATATGAAGAAGTTTTGTACTAGGTCGTTAGTTGTCAAATTGTATGAGATTGTTTCGAAACTTCAATATATTTGCCAATAGAATCGTCTTTTAACTAATAATATGACAAATGAAGTATTGTATATCTTTGTCGAGATTCATTTATAGTATTAAACACGTTTTTATTTTATTTTAAACGTTTGATTAACAAATCTGATCGTGCACAAATTTTGGATAATTGTTTTGATTTATTTATAAATTCTATCCAAAACTATTTTTTTCAATTATGTAAAATAGTTACCAAACTAAAATCCATATGGTATGGAGATTGATCAGAACAAAACAAGTGACATATATTTCTCTATTATTTGAGATGTATATGAGAATGTGAATCAAAGAAACATGAAAATTCGTATAGAACAGAAAAATGTGATAAAGAAAAATTGATTCCCATTTTAAATTTTATTGTGAAGCACAAATCCCTAATAAATACAATAGCCAAAAAAAAAACTCAACCACCTTAGTTTCGTAGTTGTAGATATGTAGAAACTCAACCATACGTACCAAAGATCACGGGGAGCATCAGATATCAATAACAAACACATACTTCACTAAGAGTAACAAAAGCAAAAAAAAAAAATGAAAATGCCATACAAAAAAAAGGATTTGTAATAAAATTAAGACCTCTACATCCAATCAGTAGATACCACCACTGAGCTTACATTGCAGGTGGAGAGTATATATATATATATTATAAGCGGCGGAGAGTATGGTTGTTGATGTATGTAGATTTTTTGTTATATTTGATTGGATTTTGATGCCTTAATTTTTATCGCAAATCTTGAATTTTGTTACGTATCTTATTTTCATATATGGTTCTTAATTTCTTACTGCACAGATTCAGATCTATGTTGTTTTATTCTAATGCTCATGTTGACTTTTATTGATTTTTATAACCGTTTGTCGTTTTCTTGCTTATAACTTCTTTCTGTGGCCATTTTTTCCAATCGTGTAATCTAACCGTTTTCTCAAGTGATAGATTCCAAAACGAATTCTAATCGGCAAAGGCTGCGGTTAGAGGTAAATCAATCAAATCAACAACAACAAAAAATGGCAGATGAATAGATTATGTCAACGAAAATAGTTAAACAAGGTGGATTTTTACTTTTTTACATACAAAAATTTTAATTGGATTTTTCTCTTCGAATGATTATTTAATAAGTATTGTTTTTGGACACACAAAGTCATCTGTAATTTTTTTAAAATAAAAATTAAACACACAAGGGTCAACGGCTTTTGTGGTGAGCGCAAAACATATACATAAAAGTGGAATCATTTATAACAACCTAAACCTCTATTTCCTTCTCTCTTTTCTCATTTGTTCTCTTTTCGAGCTCGTGAAGAAGATGTCGCGTAGTTGCTCACAGTGTGGAAACAACGGCCACAACTCTCGCACGTGTCCGATGGATGTAACCTCCGGCGAAAACGACGGTACTGGAGAGAAAGGCATCATGCTTTTCGGCGTCCGTGTCACGGAAGCTTCATCGTCTTCTTTCAGAAAAAGCGTCAGTATGAACAATCTCTCTCAGTTCGATCATACTCCTGATTCTAACCCCACCGAAGACGTTGGTGGTTACGCTTCAGATGACGTCGTTCATGCCTCCGGCAGGAGTCGCGAGCGCAAGCGAGGTACACATCACCTGAATGTTCGATTTGAAAATTTCTCATCTCGTTTTCTTATTTTCGATTTTTGAATTTGGATTTGATTAGGAACTCCATGGACGGAGGATGAACATAGATTGTTTCTCACAGGACTGCATAAAGTTGGAAAAGGAGATTGGAGAGGAATCTCTAGAAACTTCGTTAAAACTCGAACTCCGACTCAGGTCGCGAGTCATGCTCAGAAATATTTCCTCCGCCGGACTAATCAGAATCGCCGCCGTCGTAGATCTAGCCTCTTCGATATCACTCCCGATTCGGTAACCACTCAATCCATTGTTAAATTAAAATCAAAATCTATGCGTTGATTTGCTTGAGAATGAGATTAATCATCACGTCCGATTCAATTTTCAGCAGTCTATTGGATCTTCATCAGAAGTGAATCAATTGCAGACGCCACTGGAAGGGATTATGGAAGGATCATCGAAGCTAATCCGTCCAGTTCCGATTCCGATTCCTCCGTCGCGGAAAATGGCTGATCTGAATCTTAACAAGAAAACTCTGGCGGAGAAGATGTTTCCGTTATCGTTGAATCTATCGAGTCCATCATCGTCATCTTCATCCTCAGTGAACAGAAGACACGTGGCTCACGTGCCTCGGCCTTCGAGGCGATGTCGAGTAATGGAGATAGCATAATGGGAGTCTTCTTGATGAAGAAGATAATGTTTTAATTAATTTTATATAAGATAAGATTTGATGATTAATGTGAAGTTTGAGAAAATTACATACTTTAATCAGACTCGTTGATCGTTGTTATTTAATATGTAATTAATGTGTACAGGTTTTTGCCCTTTTGAAGAAGGGAGAAGGAAACGAGTTGTCGTTTTTGTTGCAGTATTCCGGTGAAACGACAAGTAGTCTAGTCTCTGTTGTTTTTAGTCAAGACTTATCAGAGTGTAGACTACTTCAAAGAAACTAAGCATAAAGCAAGTTTTGAGAATCGCGTGTAGCTGCGTTGTATCGAGGCATTTTGAAACAAGCATCCTAAAATTGTACAAGTTGCCCCAAATCGATAACATTTATTCCATGGGAAAAAACTTTTCTCACCAACGTGGAGTTGAGTTATTGATAATTTTTTGTGGGTCAAAAGCAAGGAAATCACGAGTTTGATTTTGTTGGGAGGAGTCTGCTTTTTGAAAAAAAGTTAATTTAACATGGTTTGAACTCTGTCCCAGAAAGATTAGGGGACCAACGAATTCTAAACCTCCTGATTATCCACTAATAATAATAATAATAAAGTAAGAATGGATTTAGATAAGGCTCGAAAATACGCTAGACGTGAGTCGGAAGGTGAAGATGGGTCTAACATCTAACCAATAAATTAGAAGTTAATCGAATACTAGTTATATTATGTTAAATATGTATATATATATATTAATTTTATGTATTATTTTATTTAATTTAATATTAAAATTAATTATATTATATTGTATATATATTGAAGTTATTGTGCATTTTTTATATATATACCAAAAGAATAATTGAAATTTCTTTAATGAAAAAATTAATTAAACGGATCCAACTCGTATTAAATTTGTATTTAACTCGGTAATTCGGATTTGACAACAAATCTAAATTGTTAACCATCAGATTCAACCGAATTAAAATAAAACATAAAAAAAAAACTATAAAGCGTTTAGACGACCGCCTAATAATCTAAACGTCCGCATTTTTAAGACTTTAGATCTAGCTAAGGTCCATGGGCTCAATCGTTAATTTTGACGAAAGTTTATTTTATTTAGTTGATTCCCGTTAAGACTCCAAAGTGCCACTGAGTCCAATAATTCTCCCACCAAAAAAAACACACATACACACACAAAACATGATAACAAAATTCAATAACACTCAGATAGTCGGACAGCTAGTTCCAATATCCCAAATAATTAAAGGTATTTTGGTAACAAAAAACTTTATCATATCAAGAGGTTTGGTGAGAAACATTTTCATCAATTATACGACTGTCCTACACCAACAGTTCAAACACGTTTTATTTCATTTGGTCAAATAATAAGAATGTTAGTACATCATTCTTAATGATTGATTTTAGGCAGTTACTACCTCCACGCAAAGCTTCTTTTCTTACAAAATAAGAAATAAAAATTGATTCTTGCGCAGAAAGTGCTTTGGTACCTACCTTTACTACCTTTCCTTTTCAATCACAAGACATGAAACACTAAACTGAAACTACTTGCAACGGCGTCGTTTAGCTGAAATTATTAATAAACAAAAAAAAGTGAGCCAAGTTTGAATTTTTTTATTTGTGCCTTCCACAAAGCTTAAACACAGTCAATGGCCGTCCTTCCGCCATAGAAGGAACAAAAGCATTACTCTTTTCACGAAACCCTAAAGAAACAGATCAAACCCATCATGAAGACGATCTCAATTATCTTCTTTATCATCTTAATTTGGTCTTCTTATGCAGAAGACGATGTGCTCTGTCTCAAAGGTCTGAAAAACTCACTCACAGATCCTTCAAATCGACTCAGCAGCTGGTCTTTCCCCAATTCTTCATCATCGTCGATTTGCAAACTCACCGGAGTTTCTTGCTGGAATGCAAAAGAGAATCGCATTTTCTCCCTTCAGCTTCAATCAATGCAACTCTCTGGTCAAATTCCTGAATCTCTCAAGCTATGTCAGAGTTTACAATCTTTAGATCTCTCCAATAACGATTTCTCCGGTTTAATTCCTTCTCAAATCTGCTCTTGGCTTCCGTATCTCGTCACTTTAGATCTCTCCGGTAACAAACTCGGTGGCTCGATACCGTCTCAGATCGTTGACTGTAAATTCTTAAACACCTTAGCTCTTAACGAGAATAAGTTAACCGGTCCAATTCCTTCTCAATTAAGCCGGTTAAACCGGCTCCGGCGTCTTTCTCTCGCTGACAATGATCTCTCCGGTTCAATTCCTTCCGAGCTCTCTCATTTCGGAGAAGACGGTTTTCGCGGTAATGGTGAACTTTGCGGTAAGCCGTTATCGAATTGCGGTTCGTTAAACGGTAAAAACCTAACAATCATTGTAATCGCCGGCGCAATTGGGGCTTTTGGTTCATTGTTTGTTGGGTTTGGGATGTTTTGGTGGTTCTTTATTAGAGATAGGAGGAAGAAGAATGGTTACGGCGCCGGAAAATGTAAAGATGATAGTGATTGGATTGGTTTGTTTAGATCACATAAGCTTGTTCAAGTAACTTTGTTTCAAAAACCAATTGTGAAAATCAAATTGGTTGATTTAATTGTAGCTACGAATGATTTCGATTCCGAAAATATCGTTGTTTCGTCGAGAACTGGAGTTTCGTATAAAGCTGATTTACATGATGGGTCTGCATTGGAGGTTAAGAGGCTTAGTAGTGATTGTGAGCTTAGTGAGAAACAGTTTAAGTCTGAGATGAACAAGTTAGGTGGAATCAGGCATCCGAATTTGGTTCCGCTTCTCGGGTTTTGCGTTGTGGAAGATGAGAGATTGTTGGTGTATAAGCATATGGCTAATGGTACATTGTATTCTCAGCTGCAGAAATGTTCTTTGGACTGGCTAACTCGGGTTAGAATCGCTGTTGGAGCTGCTAGAGGACTAG
Organism: Cardamine chenopodiifolia; assembly: GCA_963922655.1. Lineage (NCBI taxonomy): Eukaryota > Viridiplantae > Streptophyta > Magnoliopsida > Brassicales > Brassicaceae > Cardamine > Cardamine chenopodiifolia. Next base: position 13,911,879 of record OZ000476.1, on the reverse strand, counting down.
CTTGGTTGCATCATGGATGTCAACCGCCGTATATGCATCAATACATTAGCTCAAATGTGGTTCTTCTTGATGAAGAGTTTGATGCTCGTGTTATAGATTATGGTTTGGGGAAGCTAGTGAGTTCCCGAGATTCTAAGGATAGCTCCTTTAGTAATGGCGATTTTGGCGAGTTGGGTTACATTGCGCCTGAATATTCGAGCACTATGGTTGCTTCTTTGAGTGGAGATGTGTATGGATTTGGGATTGTGCTTCTTGAGATTGTTACAGGACAAAAGTCTGTTTTGGTTAACAATGGTGAAGAGGGGTTTAAAGGGAGTTTAGTGGATTGGGTGAGTAAGCATTTGAGTAATGGTAGAAGCAAAGATGCAATTGATAGAAACATATGTGGTAAAGGATATGATGATGAGATCATGCAAGTTTTGAGAATCGCGTGTAGCTGTGTTGTATCGAGGCCTAAGGAAAGACCATTGATGATTCAAGTTTATGAATCTTTGAAGAATTTGGGAGATCGATATGGTTTCTTCTCTGAGTATAGCGATGAGTTTCCACTCATCTTAAACAAACAAGAACACTTGAATTAACTTTACTTTCTTCCTCAATTCTTTACGCTTACTCTTCTCTATCCTTCTCACCTTTAACTGTGATTTTTTTTACCGTGTGCTGTGTAATTCTGTACATCTTGTGTTGTATTGATGTACTCTAAGCGTGTTGTAACATAATATCTGATGAAATGAGAAGAAGTTTGTATAGATCGAACTTGAAGATTCTGATAATGTTATTAGTGATTCCCTAAGAGATTGAAATGTTACCATTTCAAATATCAGTTTGTTTGCATAAATAAAGGATCAGAAATTTCTTATCTAAGATAAGAAAAAAAGTCGAATCGACGTGTATGTAGTTTTGTAGGAGTCGATGGGATTAATTAAAAATATTGGGGTCGAATTAATAAATAATAGGTAATATCAGTGTATTTCTGAAAATATTCATATTCTTTTCTCCTTTGTTTCTGCGAGGTATTGCTCTGCTACGAAGACGAAGGCAGCGACGACGAAGAAGAAACAGCGAAAATGGCTTCTCAGAGTTATTCAGTGTTTTTGTTCATCCTCTTCATCTACGCTGCTTCAATTTCATCATCTATTATCTCGAAAGCACATGAACAGTTCGTACTCAGAATCGTCTTCATATCAATATATTTGACACGAACAATGATCGATCTCGCTCATTGATCGATCTGACTCGTTTCGATTCATCGATCCTGGAAAATTACATAACAGTGCGTTCATTTATCTCTACAGGAACGAAGATGAAGAAGAGATCAAAAGCGTTGGGCGTAGATTCCTACTAGGTTTCAAAGAAACTCCAAAAGGAAGTAATATCACCTTCGCTTGCTCTCCTTCAGGTCCTTGCGTATCCTGCAATTCCTCTGAAAAGGTTTTTTTTCTACTTTTCCACCATTTTGTCTCTATTAGTGTTTAAATCCAATCGAATTTGCTTAATTTGTTCTGTTTTGATATCGGATCTGTATGATTTAGATGGTGATTGCACAATTAGGATGGATTTTGGTGATTAAGTGTTTCAGAATTAGCTTAATCACTGATGCTAAATAGATTATCTTCAAAGAACACGAGATTTCGAAGAATCCAACATCAGTGTTTCTTTATCTGGTCTTGACTCTTGATGGAGGATTCTTGTATTGTTCATGTAGAGAAAAGAGAAGTATCGTTGTAGTGAAACTGGTTATCGTATTCCTTTCAAATGTAAAGAGGTGAAAGAAGAAGTTTCACAGAAGAAGAAAGATGGAGAAGAAACACAAAATGGTGATGACGAAGAAGCGAAACCAAGGAATCTGCTGGATGATTCGCCTGTATCGAAAGTGAAGTCTCAGTCTTATAAAACTTATAGAAGCTGTGTACCATCTGCAGATGAGGAGAAGTTATCAGTTCTTGGCTTTGAGGTACAGAAAAAAACACACTTCATTTACTTTGGATCTTAACAAGTTTGTGGCTAACGTTTGATCGATTGAACAAATGGACAGGCGATAATGCTAGGATTGTTACTGATGAGCGGAACCGCTATATACATTAGAAAGAAACAGATCGTACCGATGCTTAATGGATCAACTGGAAGATCACAAAACAATTCTCGGTTTTAAGAGAATCCTTTTTTGGGTATGGAGCTTACTCATCTGTTCAACTCAGGAGTGTATAGAATAGCTTTAGGGGCCTTGATAATTGGAACTACTTGTTTTATATATGACAAACATGTTTGATGGTTTGCTTTTGATAAAATAACTCTGCTTTCATCATTCACGTAATCCAGCTATTACACAAAACTCGTTCATGGCTTTTTTTTGTAAGTTTCCTTCACGGTTTCTCGGCATTGAATATACTCGAGTAAAACTCGCACTTATCAACGTGCCTAGAGATGTGAGACTCACAGTCAGAAGTGTGTCACAAAGTCATATTAAAACCGAACTTAGAACGTTATGAATTAGCACCTGTCAAGATCGATCTGCAGCAAGACCGTGTGCAAATGGAAAGTATGTAAACAAATTCAGAAAATTATATTGATGTTGCATGTAAAAAGATTTTCAAAATTGATGTGGTTTTATGGAAAATGTTAAAATGATCTTGAAAGAATTTCATAGTTCAGTGGTTTTAAATTTTTAAAAACAGTGATTATAGTGATGGGTTATGAAAATTATTCTCTAAAAAAAATTGATTGTCAGGTATTTGAAACAGATTGTGCAGAGTTTGTTTCAATGGTGCAGTCTCCAAAAAATTCACTCACTTTTTTTTACATCTTCGACGAGCTTGGTTTGATCTAAATTAATTTTTTTCTTTTCTCATTTTTGAGAAATAATATTCATGCCGACTGTTTAACCTAAACTTCTATATCGTTATTTTATGGAAAAAAATTTGTAAACTCTTTTACGTTTTATTGGGCTACGAATCAAAATGTGGTATTCTAATTAATACGTGATTAGAAACAAAAAAGTTATAGTGATATGCAGAATATTATTAATCAACAAACTCTTCAAAGTTCTTTATCAAAAAATCTCTTCAAAGTTTCCAAACAATTTTTTTGTTGGACGATGTTGAAGACCGCATACGACTATAGAACCGAGTGTTGTGGAATCAGGAATCCTATAGACGGAAGTGGCGACCACGTTACCTATGGAGCTTGTGTACAAATTACTTTTTTCTAATATTATATGGTTTATGATAAAATGGTATATATATGTAAGTGCCATTTTCAGTTACTTCGACTAGAAGCTATGGAGTAACACAAAGGCATAAGATGCTCAGGACAAATATACAATTACTCTTTTATGAAAGGTAATTTGTTTTGATGTGTGATTCATGTACAATGTTTATAAATTTGGTCGATGAGATGAATTATGTTTCATATGCTTCCTGCCCTTATATTTATATATATACTAATGATATTAAATTATGGCTGCTATGTGACAATGATGTAAATATATTCCCAACGAACAATTTTAACTATGGGTCTAGTCAATCTTGTCATTTTAAAATATGCATAATCTTAAGATACATTAAAAAAAGTAAATCTTAAGATACATAAACAGTGATTAACGTATATATGTTTGGTTAATGTAAAACATTTCTAATTTCTCGACAGATTTTTATTTATTCGATGTTTGCATAGGTGTACTTAAAGAAAGCTTCGACTCTGTTAAATGGGATTTCATCCTCTAGATTCTAAAGGCTGTTGACTTCCCTCCGGTCTTCACAAACTGGATTGCTCAATTTTTGGTCGATAATTGAGTTTCAGTTAATGGTTGTAACGTTTCGGTTTGTGTTGTGTCACTCGACAGTCACAAGTAGGAAGAGACATAACTCATTGTGTTGTAGTGTCTGTTTGTTTTCTATATAAATCAATTTTGTCGTGTTGTAAATAACAAGTTTTATTAAAATAAAAATTTATATTTTCGTTTTTTTAAAAAGAGAAGAGAAAGAATTATTTTCTTCCTTCTCTTACTCCTCTGTGAAATCAATATTTTAACATCAATGTCTCACTACTACTTCCTTCTCAATTAATGTGAATGGTGGTTTATGTGGCTATTTCAAAGGTTCTAAGGGGCTGAGACATGGTGACCCTTTATCACCATATCTCTTTGTCATGGCTATGGAGATCTTCGGGAAGCTTTTGGAAACAAAGTTTACCAATGGGAGCATTGGGTTTCATCCATTAGCTAGGAACCCGGTAATCACCCACCTTACATTCGCGGATGATCTTATGTTGTTCTTTGATGGTAAGCCTTCATCTCTCCAGGGGATTCTGGCTACTCTCAATGATTTTGAAGATATATGAGGTCTCTCCCTTAAAAAGGATAAGACAGATTTGTTCACATCAGAGGTAACAAATGAGGAAGAGGAAGCTGAAGCTAATTCACAGTTTGGGTTCAGGAAAGGATCTCTACCTATTAGGTACCTAGGCCTACCACTAATGCATCAGAAGTTGCTAAAGGCGGATTACTCACCCCTACTGGACATTATTAACAACAAGTTCTCCAATTGGGCAACGAGAGCTTTATCCTTTGTAGGAAGGCTCCAATTAATCACCTCAGTTATTTACAGTACAATTACCTTTTGGATGTCCGCTTTTGCTCTGCCAAAGGGATGCCTTAAGACGATTGAGCAGCTTTGCAATCACTTTCTCTGGACTGGAAAAATATCAAAGTCTCATGGAAAAATGTCTGCTACCGAAGTCTGAGGGAGGCATGGGGCTTAGAGATTTCAGTATTTGGAACAAGATGTTAAACCTCTGTCTCATCTGGCTTCTTCTCACTAATTTCGGGTCACTTTGGGTTTCTTGGAACCGAGAACACAGGCTGAAAGGCAAAAACTTCTGGAGCCTTGAAAGCTCCCAATCATCCTCTTGGATCTGGAAGATGTTGTTCTCTCTCAGGGCCCTAGAAAGGAAGTTCTTCCGAGTTTCTATTGGTTATGGTGTGGATTCACGTTTATGGTTTGATGATTGGTCTCAGAAAGGGCCGCTTATTGATCTACTTGGCTCCGCGGGTCCGTAGAGATCAAGTATCACCCTCCACGCCTCTGTCATGGACGTTGCAGGGCCAAATGGCTGGAATTTGCTATCAGCTAGATCCAGATCTCATATCCTTATTCTCTGCGTCGCCTGCTCTTGAGTAAAAACCCACCGTTGTCAACTAGAGGAGCTGACACCGCAATCTGGCAAACAGGGGACATATCGAGGCCTGATTTCTCTTCTCTAGGAACCTGGAACTATTTGAGACCGATCAAGGTACACCAAAGATGGACTGAGGCTGTTTGGGTCAAAGGAAATGTCCCAAAGGATGCTTTCACCTTTTGGATTACAACTTCGTATCGGTTACCAACGAGATCAAGGCTTTCTTCTTGGGGAATCAATACCTCAAACATCTGCTGTATTTGCAATCTCCATATTGAGACTCGCGATCACCTGCTTCTACATTGTGAATTTAGTGAGCAACTGTGGCGAATGGTTCTTCAGCGATTAGGACACACGGCTTTTATCTTCGCTCAATGGTCAGTCCTCATTCACTGGCTTTTGACTGACTCTCCGGCTGTATCACTAACGCTAAAGAGACTAATCCACTTAGCTCACGACTTACATGATTTGGAGGGAACGAAACAACAAGCTTCACAACCAGGTTTCTTCCATTGCCTCCACGATCTTCAGACAACTTGACAGGACAATCCACCACATCATTCTTGCCCGAAGAGAGCTGCCAGCTTTCAAGTACCTTCACCAACAATGATTTGCCCATGAGTAGTCCCTGCAACTGCTACTCCTAATTTCCAACTTTTCTATTAGGCTTGGTTCTAATTGAATCACATAGCTTCGCCGAGCTTTTGTAATATGAAAATGTTCCTTTGGTAATATAATTCACATTTTATCAAAAAAATAAATACATTTAAGAATCTAAGTTTGAACGGAACTAGGTAGATACTATATATTATGTGTACATGTAAAATTTGACATATGCCAGACAACGCCTACAGTTAAGTATTAATTAGATAAATCACAATTTGCCAAATGGATATACATACCTGAAATTGTTGTTATATATGTTTAAGGAAATTATCACAATATTTAAATTAGGGTATGCATGGCATGGTTAGTGCTTAGCTTTACCTTTTGGATACGAAAGGGATGACATGTACGCAAGTAAAGTACTAGGGAACCCATTGGCAGGTACAATATCATATTGAGTATTTATATCAATTTTAGTGATTAAGTACGTAAAAAAAAACTGCATGAAAATACACCAAAAGAAAACTCAAATACTTATTTAAATTCGTATCCGAACCTTTTCATGCACATAAAGCGAAGGCTAGTAAATTAATTCCCTCCATGTCACGTTTCAGACCAGCTGTTTAATATTATATCATTCTCTCTTTTTTCCTCAAATTTTTGGTTCTTTTTCTATTTTAAATAACTAGAATATTGCGTTTAGTGGATATATAATTCAGATATATTTAGATTATTGGGATAAAAGTAGACGACATAAAAATACGGATTCATTCTTAAAGATAATATTATCTATATATCTCACAGAAAAATATAAAGATTCATAGCAAAAATTTATGTTTTTCTCTTTATCCTAATGTTTCGAGTAAAGTTTGCAACCATATTAAACAGAATAAAAACCATCGAACCAAGGGAACACCAACCATCCTTACTCATCAAAGTGATAAGACTCTCTCTCTTGTTTTTGTTCTTATTCTTCTTTGTTCTCTATTATAGTTTCAATTCAAGAAAATCGAATAAAAACCCCCCCACTACTTCGATCGATGTTAAGTTCTGTCGCTATTTCAACCAACCAACGAAGATAGGATTTAAAAAACCCGAAAAGGCTAGAAACCATGCGAAATCACCGTTCCCTTTGTCTCCAATTGTTGTTTCGTACACTATTTACGGTCGGTTTAGTCACTCTTCCGATGATCGATGCGTTTGTACTACAAAACAACAACAACGCAGACAAAACAAAAGAGATTACTACAGCTGCGACGATGAACAACTCCGATTCAAAGACCTCCGTTATACACGCTAAGGAAATACAACCAGAGCTTGAAGATGGATCAAGACACGGTGATCTTAGCTACGTAGCCAGCAGCAGAAAAGTTCCTCGTGGACCCGATCCTATACACAACAGGTTCTTCACTATTTTCTTGTTTTATTTATACTTTCAAGTTTCAACAAATCCTTAATTATTCCTATATATGTGTATCTTGCATGCTGCTATAACAATAATATACGGCCTAGTGAGAAATCCGATGTTGGACGTATAGAAATGAATACTCTATGCATTTTAGGTAAGATATATTATAAAACTTCTTATAAACTATAAAAATTTTAGGTATATTAGAAGAAATCAAGCAAGCTAACTCGTTGATATATACATACGGATATTGTATATATATTAATTAACTCTTTTTGGGTCACCATATATATATACTTCTAGCACAATTTTACTAAAAAAATCAACACTTTGTTTCTTTTAACTAATTCAGATTCGGTGAGACATATCACTAAGACTTGCAAAAGGCTGTCTCATAGCTTTATTCAGTCTATACGTTAACAATCTGTTTTTAATTACTGACTATAAGATGGTTTAATTCTTTTAAGAACTTTAGTTTTTCTTTATGGAAACTTTAGTTAGCCCTTTAATTAAATACTGTCTTTCACCTCATTCCTTAACTATATACAGAACCCACTATATGATCTCAATTGATTATTTTGAAAAACGAATGTAAATTGTATTAGAGTAGCCAATCGACCAAAGTATCAATTGATGACGATTGTATATTTTTATCCGTTATTTAGAAGTAAAGAAAATAAACACTAAAACATTGGGATTAAGTACTTAAGTTATTAAAAACCAAAAAGTACTTTAGGTTTTTTTAATTGATTTTAAAATATTAACCTATGTTCTGTCTCAAGACATGGGACCAAGTACTTAAGTTATTTTATTTTATTTTGTCGTCAAGTACTGAAGTTATTAAAAGCCAAAAGAAAAGTACTTACGTTCTTTATTGATTTTTAAAAATATTAATCTATGTTCTGTCTTAATACGGAGAGCAAGGAATTCAAGACGACCACCGGGGAGAGCATAAGTACGTTGAAAGCTTGGAGAAGAAGCAGAGAGAAAGAGAGAAGTATTTATTGGCAAATTTGTTGGTCTTGTAATGCTACTAGATTCTCTTTTCCTTTCATTTGGGATCGAATCTTTAAAATATGCTCAAAATATTTGTGACCCTACACTTCTAATTTTTTTCCTAGCGAAGAAGTATTGAGCATCCAATACAAGACGAGGTAAAAAATGAACACATTGATATCTATATATATAATTAGAAACAATTTATCTAATTAGAAAAAAAGGATCTCGAGAAAAAAGAAGAAGAAGTGTACGTACATTGCATGCAATCCTTTTTCCACATTGCAGAACTTATATTGGATTTCTATTATGATTTATGATCGAATTACGTTTAGATGCTTTATTTCTTTTCACACATTGTATGTTGGGTAATTGCACGAAATGATCATGAACATTTGTTAAATTAGGTAATTGATAATACACTCTTTTATGTGTAAAAACAAAAAATCATAGCCATTTGAAAGGTATACGTATATCTATTGCAAAATCACTCGCCAAAATGGTTTTATATACAACAAAAAATGATTTCTATCACTTTCTTTTTGGACATAAAAAAAAAGATGGATATTTATGTGTAAAGAACAATTGTACTTTGAAAGAGTTTTATCCAATCATTTAAAAATATATGTCGAATCCAATATTATTGTTGATGTATTCTGAAAGCATTTATTCTTGAAAAGGGGAAAATAAAAGAGACGTCGACAAAGATCGGAGGATATATCAGATTATTCATAATTTACAAATGAATTGGCATAGACATTAAAAAAAAAATATATATATATATATATATATATATTCATAGCTCCAATTGCCGAAATTTAAAAGGAGAATGTGTGTAATGGTTCTTCTAAATAAAGGAGACCACATTGCTTCTTTGTGTTATGCTTTTTCATATCTTTTATTCTTTTGTTCTTTTGTGGGGTTTACTCCACCACCACTATTTCTCTCTCTTTTTCATATCTTTTCCATCCATTTCTAAATTAATTTCACTAATCTTGACATAGTAAACTTAACTTATTAATTTACTACATCACCAACGTACACACCACACATATGAACTAAAACAAGAGAAACAGTTATAAGAGACAACATAATACATGAATAACGTTTCACTATTTCATTGGTTTATATATTAGCCATTAAGTATTCAGATTTATCGTAGCATATGAAAAGATTCTTGAAAAAATAAGCACAAACTCATCTCTATGTAGGTTAGATAAAAACCGAATAATGTAGACTAATTATTTGCAAATAAATAAAAGTAGGAATATAGCAAAATCTTGAGTTTATGGTTCAGGTCCATCTACATTATAATGGATATAAGCAAATGTCTTCTTATATGGAAACATGAGTTCCAGTAATAAGTTGAACGATTATTTTTAGGATGAGGAGATATAAGCAAGTGCATCTCTCCTGAACACTTGCATTGATGCATATGGTCAAGAGAAATCACATTATATATTTGAAAATTTAGTTCTAAATTTAAACAAAATAGACATATTTTTTACATGCTCATTTAAATTTTTTGTCAAAATGCATTGATTTTTTTTTAAAGTTCACAATTGTAACAGTTTAAATATCTTTAATTTGAATCATTACCAAACGCATTAGACAGACTTCACAGAGACACAATAATCAATGAACGTTTTTTGTGTCTTAATTTCGCTTCTAGTCGTCGAGAACCAAAAGTACTAAAGATTAGTCTAAAGCTGGAACACTCAAACTACATATATGACGGCTCCCCTCGCTCTATAAAATTTAATTAAATTAATAATTACTTAATTAGAAAGACAAAAAAAGTGAAAATAAAGGGACAATTGTGGTTTAATTTGTAAGAAACTTTCCATCCACATACCAAATAAATTCATGTGGGAAATTAAAATGCTGGTTTATCACAATAATTAATAAAGACTAGTTGTTGATAAAAATGGTAAAATGAGCAAAGCTAGATAATATTTAAAGGAAATGGTAAGAATTAACCTGTTATGGAGAGAAATATATATGTTGAACGAATTGTTTTTTAGGATGTTTAGTACAAAAAAATCAACAAAAATATCCTTATCTCACATTTTGGCTCAATGACGTTGGCGTTTAAGTTATTGGGCCGAGTTATTCGGGTAGAATGGGCTGACTTACGACCTAGTCGTAGTAATAAGGGCTGGAAAGTGAAAGCCACGTGTCGGTCCCCCACAGTAGACTTTGACCCGGTGCAGTTGCGATGGAATTATTAAAAATTTTTAAAAACTAATTCCAACGAAATTATCAGCGACAAGAAAACAAATGCAAAGTTCCAAGGAAAATCGAAAATCACATTTTTGCTCGTTCTTCAAATTCATGGAGTGATGTTAGATAGATCGAATCCAAAAACCAAAAAGGAAGCATCCGGATCCAAGATTAAGAGAATCCGGATCATCAATTTGGTAGATCGGCGGCTGAGAAGATGCCGGCAACCGGAGACATCGATCGTCAGATCGAGCAGCTTATGGAGTGTAAACCGTTATCTGAGACGGAGGTGAAGATTTTGTGCGAGCAGGCGAAGACGATTCTGGTTGAGGAGTATAATGTTCAACCGGTTAAATGTCCGGTTACCGTCTGCGGCGATATCCACGGCCAATTTTACGATCTGATTGAGCTTTTTCGGATCGGTGGTTCTGCTCCTGATACTAATTATCTTTTCATGGGCGATTATGTAGGTTCGTCTCTAGTCCTTAGATTTTAGGGTTTCTACATTTGCACATCTCCTGATTTGGATTTGATTAGATTGGCTTTTGATTTTGTTGACCTTATTAGGATGATATACAGTATTTGTCGCTTTACTCATTTGGGATAAATGTATAGATAGTTTTAAGATTGTTGATTTTGTGTAGCAGACCATTTACTTTGGAAGACTTAGCCATTGGAAAGGCTAAAGTTTTGTTTTAGGAGTTGAGCTATTCTCAGAACTCCTATAGTGGAATGACCTGACCTGAACATTGGAGATGTAACATTCTATGTAATCCATGTTTCGAGTACTCGGATTTGTATTTCTCTCTGCTTTAAGTTGCTCAACTGGTTAACTAACATAATTGTTAAACTTGTGAAGATCGAGGGTATTATTCTGTGGAGACGGTCTCACTCTTGGTAGCTCTTAAAGTTCGTTACAGAGATAGACTTACAATCTTAAGAGGGAATCATGAAAGCCGGCAAATTACTCAAGTGTAGGCATTTTCTCTACTAAGTTTTGTATTTCTCAGCTTCTGTAAATTCTTGTTTCGTAGCTGTCCATCTCTCAAAACGCTTCTTGATGATTTCTTTTTTTGCATCATCTTTCTCAGGTATGGATTTTATGATGAATGCTTGAGGAAATATGGAAATGCTAATGTCTGGAAGCACTTCACTGACCTTTTCGATTATCTTCCCCTTACAGCTCTCATTGAGAGTCAGGTATTAAAACTTATGAGCTTTTCCACCTACCTTAAACAATCTCTTATCCGCTTCTACTGTTTTTGATCTTAAACTACAAAACTACTTTTTCTTTAGGTTTTCTGTTTACATGGAGGACTTTCACCTTCTTTAGATACACTTGACAACATCCGATCTTTAGATCGAATTCAAGAGGTGAGTTTCCGAAATCCAAACCTAGAAAATTTGCATCCTACTTTATGATACATAACCAGACAATAACCTCTGTGTTGTCTAGGTTCCACATGAAGGGCCAATGTGTGATCTCTTATGGTCCGATCCAGATGACCGTTGCGGTTGGGGAATATCTCCTCGTGGTGCAGGCTACACTTTCGGACAAGATATCGCTACTCAATTTAACCACACCAATGGACTCACTCTGATTTCAAGAGCACACCAACTTGTTATGGAAGGTTATAACTGGTGCCAAGAAAAGAACGTTGTGACTGTATTTAGTGCCCCGAATTATTGCTACCGTTGTGGCAACATGGCTGCGATTCTAGAAATCAGTGAGAACATGGACCAAAATTTCCTTCAGTTCGATCCTGCTCCTCGTCAAATCGAACCTGAAACCACACGCAAGACTCCAGATTATTTTTTGTAAGTACCAAAAAAACAAAATGCTACAAATTTTCTCTTTTGCTTCAATTCTTAAAACTTTTTTGTAAGTTCTGTTCGTTAAACTCTCCATTGTCTTTCAAAATCCGTAATTTTGTTGAAACCGCTCAATTACCGAACTCCGTGACAGCCAACTCTGTACAGAGAAATGAAGTAGAACATGATTATGACTAAAACAACTGTTGTGGAGAGATACAGACAATAAACAAACAAGCTGGAACTGAGATCTAAAATAATAATAAAAAAACTCAGATCAAAATAAGGGGAATCGAGAAATTCAAGAGCTTTCCAGTTCGCTCCGGATCCAATCTTGTGCACACATCAAGGCCTGCACGGTACTTGGTCTTAGCGAACACCATTTTTCACTGACCCGTCTCCTTCGACAAGTCTTAAAGGCGTCTTCTTCTGATGATAAATTCGACACTGGAACTGCTAACACATTACGTGCCATCATTGACAGAATTGGGTACCTCGGCGTGTGAACTTTCCACCAATTAAGGATGTTGAAATCGGAATTCCGTGGAAAAAGCGGCTCCTCTAGATACTTTTCTAGCTCCGATTTAGAGTCTTGACCCGGTGTAGTAGTTGTATTGTTAATGTACCTATCAAATTCTATGAGTCTATCGTCAGGCTCTTTCGCATGGACTAAACCGTTTGAATGATGATGATGACGATGGTTCTGCCAGTCAAGGGCTTGATCTGATGATGCTAAAAGTGATCCTACAGAATGCTCGCTGTACAGCGCTTTGATGCACTCAGAGATATCTTCGACAAGCTCTGAACTACCAGCATCATAAAACAGAGGGTAATAGTATTCCACCAGCTTCATTTTGAACCGCGGGTCTAATATGGTAGCAATGGCTAGAACCAGGTTATTTTTATCCCAGCAATCGTCGAATTTCTTTCTCATGTTTACAGCTAAAGAGCTAATGAAATCATCCGGGTTCTTGCTCCATTCAATTAAACGGAGGTGGATGTCGCATACCCCTGGGAAGTACATATTGGCGGTTAAGCCATTGCTCTTTGTGAATACATTTGTCACTTCAACAAAGACTTTTAAGAACCCAACAAGTGCTTCTAATCTCTCCCATTCCAAATCAGATGGACATGACACGAAATCAGGATCGCTTTCTTCCAATAGTGAAAACACGCTTCTTTGCTCTAATGCAATCTCCAGCATAATACATGTGGTGTCCCATCGTGTTGAGTCATCGATGCATATGTTCTTCTCACTTTCAGCTCCAGCTTCAACAGCCCATTGATTAAACCTCTCCTGAATAGATTCTGAGTTTTTGACATACCTAATGCTCTCTCGAATCCTGTTGAGCGTATCACAACAAGCTTGCAGGGAATCTTGAGCCATCTGGTTAATGACATTAACTGCACAGCTAACATCGAACAGTTGCCCATTACAGTAGAGGAACTTGTTCTGCGATAACCGGTCTCTGATTTTGTTAGCTACGTTTTCACCAAACGGAGGAGAATGACTCGACGCCATAGAAAACAACTTCCGATCAATATCCCATTCCATTAAACATGTTATTATTACCTCAGCCAGCATTTCACCCGTTTGAGATGGATCAACCATGAAGAAGTTTAAAACTCTCTTTTTCAGTTCCCATGTTTCATCGATATAATGTGCTGCCAAACACAAAAACTCATCAGAATCATCTGAACCACTCCACACATCGACACTGATACTAATATTTCCAGGTAACTTATCCAACGCTTCGAAAATCTTATGCTTCTCTTTCGCATAAATCTCCATACAATCAGATTCAACTCTCTCAAACGCAACAAGCTCAAAAAAAGGCTGTAAATTTCTAATAAAAACTCTAAACCCAACATCTCCAACCATACTTAACGGATATCCATGTAAAATGATCATCCGCGCTAAATCAAACCGACTCCGCCTTTGATCCAAACCAGCACTTACCACAGCAACATCACCATCTTCTCTTATCTCCTCATGTTCATACCTAACATTCACTACACTAATCACTTCTTCTTCATCTTTTCTCTGCTCGTGACCATTATCGACATTCGCTTCCTCAACTCTTCCTTCTTTCTTCTTCCCTCTAACGAAATACTGCGCGATGACACCGTTAGCACTACCACTTCTCCTCCTACATCTAATCAAATGGTTCCTCAAATGCGATGTTCCGCTCGCGCTTGATCCGCTAAGTCTCTTCTTACAATGCCTACAGATTGCTACATAAATCTCACCTTTTCTCACTCGATCAAAATCATTCCACACAACTGATTTCAATCTCCCAGATTTTACAATCACTGCATCTGACAAATCCATCTCATTGATTATCATCAGTTTCTACTATCTCCTATACAAAAACAAGTAACTCGCTAAATTTGAGTTTGATAGAAAATAATTCGAGTTTAAACAACGAAACAAATGTACACAAAACCTAAAATCTCAAGCATTAACCCAGAGTTTTCATTTTTAGAGAAGCTTTAAGAAACCATCGAATTCTCTAAAAAATGAAAGATAGAAATTATCGCCGCGGACGAAACTAAGAATCTGAGCTCCAAAGTGCATTCAGGTCACACCGGAAAACTTCTGACAGGTGGTTTAACGGCGACGTGTTCTCTCCGTGTATGTGGTCGCGGCGGTAGGGTTTTACGAAGGGGGAAAATGCTGACTGCTGAGAGATTTTGTTAGTGAAAGATATTTTTTTGAAACGGTGAAGAAAGAGTATATTTACGAAACGTTACCTTATATTTATGTGATTTTGTAAAGATACCTAAACTTATTTTATTATCAAAAAGGTCCAATTCTACTACAATCACTCACTGAACTTGTTTCTACTGTGTGCTCGAAAATGGCTGCAGCTACAACCTTTTATCTCTTTTTTTTTTTGAATTAGGTTTTGGGCATAAACCTGTAATCTCTTCAAGTCCGAAACCATAACATTTAATATTACTTTCGTTCCAAACGCCACTAAATCATGTGACATGTAAGCTTTGGTGAACACTTGGTTCAGCTACAACCTTATCATCTTCATCATCACTACCTTTCATCACTGGCTCAGCCTCACACGGATTTGTCTCTGCAACTCCTTTCTCGTTTGAGTTTATCTTCCTCTGGCGCCTGAATCGCTCATTCGTACCGTGACTCTCAGGTACATCTGATTACTTTTGTAATCAGAATTGGTGATTGAATCCGAAATTTCAATTTCGTTAGCCGACGATCAATATGAATACGATGTCGTTCCCGATAGCGACGATGACGACGAAGAAGATGAAAGGGAGAGTAGCGTAGATCTTCTGATCAGATTCTTAAGAAGCATGTTTAAGAAAGTCTCAAAGCGAGTTAAAAAGACTTTAAAAGACTTATTTAAGTATTTTACCAGATCTACCAAACGGATTTTGTTATCGTCCAAATGTGATGTCAATGCAAATTTAGGGGCTACGGTTTTGTTAATCACCACGATGAGTACGATTATTTGTATTCGCGGCTATGATAGTTAACATAACTTCGGACCGTACGTTGGGCATAGAAAAAAAGAAGAAGATATTTATTAAATTAAATCAATTAAAAGCTGAGCAAAAATTTAAATTAAAAGCTTATCATTTTATAGTTGTTAAAACAATTATTCATACGGTAGTTGAAAAGTTGAGTTTTATATGCGAATTCTAAAAAAAAAATTACCATAGATTTATACTATCTTTATTTAAACATGAACTATTTAGAATCAAAACAAATTAATTTAGTCTTCAGCTCTTTAACTTCTTTGTATAGCATATGTCTGAACACGAACTCACATTTACAACAACCTTCTCCACACATGCCTCACTATCTGTTCATAACACAAACACAACAGTAAGAACCACAAAGATCAATATATATAAAGAGATTATAAACATATACTAAAACAATAAAGTTGCTCAATGTGACGTAGAAAATAATATAATTTTATAAGAAGATTGATATTTATTATTGTTGCGAGAAAACTTACTTTGATCTTTAACAGAAGCAGAACAATGAGTAACACAACCGACTTCGCATAAATAATCACTTTTGTTGATTATGTTTGATTTTTCTTCAGAAAAACGTTTCATACAGTCTTTTAAACATTTTTCTGGACATAAAAGTTTGATTGGTATCGTTGGATTAGTCATACACAGTGGAATACAACCCGAGTAACAAAACAAAAACGAATTTTCTAAAGCCTCTGATTCAACCATAAAGTTTCCAATTGTCAACATCATCACAAAAAATAGAGCTATTATTTTGTTCTCCATTCTTTTGAGCATACAATTATTTTGTTTTTCTTTTGTAGAGGAGGTATAGAAGTTGATGGAAAGTGTTTATTGATTGTTAATGTCGTTTGTGAGTAAAAATATGGCTTATATATTCATATAAAGTTATATATTGTGATATTTAAAAAAAAAAAATTTCTTTATTGCGATGTTGCATTCATGTTCATCTTCATAATCATTTTAAAAGCATAACATTTGTTTGTAGTTTATTATATTATATGTCATTATAATTAATTCAATTTATATCATTTATGGAAAATATATACTAGACATAAAATTTTACCAATATATTATATCATCTAGATACTCTATTAACTGAAATTTGTATCTTCTACGTACATCATTAGTTAAAGGTGATTAGTCAATTACATCATTTAGATACTATATTAATTAAAATCAGATTGTATCTTAAATGAAGAATCAGGTACGATTGGCTACGGTTGTAAGCACCAATTTTTTCCTGTTCTTTAACAAAACAAAACCAAAAAAGTTTTTCCTGTAGAATTTTATAGTGACTGAATTAAGGTGGAGTTTAGAGAGTCCACCAAGGCACCAACCATAGAAATAATCTGATTAAAATAATTAGTTCATTAATAAATGTAATTAGTCAACAGTCAATCCTGAAACACTTCCGAAGTCCAGTGCCGGTCAATGTTATAACTTTTCAAATATCAAATCTTCATTTTTTTGGTCAAGTGAATATTAATAAGCTGACCAGAAAATAGTAGTAATAAAAATAAGAAAGAAGAAGAGAAAAAAAAATTCTCAGCCGCCAGAATCCAACTCAAAGAAACTCATGAAAGAAAGAAACATTATAATCGAATTGTTCCTTTATATATACGCTCGCCCAAAACAAAAATGTCAATTCTCTCACAAAATAAAGTTTGAAAAAATTAGAAAGAAAAATAGTTTTTATGTTTTAATTTTTCAAATTAATAGTTTTTATCTGACAGATATTTTTACTGCTTTGATAACATTTTTGTATTTATTAAAATTGAATAATTATAACTACTAATTTACCAAATAAAAACATAAAACTAAATGATTGCAAAGTTACCCATAAAATTTTTGTATTATATTTAACACACATTTTTATTTAGATCATATATAATCATTTATTAAAGGGCAATTCTCTTATATAGCACAAATCTTTTAACTTTAAATTTTTAGAGTTTATGATTTAGGGTTTAGGATTTAAAAACTGTAAATCCTAAATCTTACTCCCTAAAAACTATATATTAAATCTAAAATAGTTAATTTAAATCTAAAAGTTTAAATTATAAAATTTATAAAATTAATTTTGTGTTTATGATATTTTGAAAACCAAAATTTGTTGTGATATTTTTTGGAACATTAAATTAATGGTGCTATTTTTTATAACAAAACTTAAGTGTAGTATGTTGAGAATTTCTCAAACTAAAATCGATATAAGTCATATAACAGATAACTTCTTCAGATGACATAAAACAAAAAAATCAAACAACTCCATGGTTCGAGACAAAACTCAAAAGTAAAAAAAAGAAAAGAAAAATATCTGAGATAGCTCCGAATGGTTCGAACAGTGTAAAGCTATTGGGGACATGGGCAAGCCCATCTGCGTTAAGGGCTCAAGTCGCTCTACACCTCAAATCCGTAGAATACGAGTACATAGAACAGGCCGATGTTCTGAATCAAAGTTAAATCCAACCCTATCCACAAGAAAGTCCCTGTTCTCATCCATGGAGACGTTTCTGTCTGCGAATCACTCAACATTGTTCAGTACATTGACGAATCCTGGCCGTTCAATACTTCTATCCTTCCTTCTCAACCCTCCTATCGTGCTGCTGCTCGTTTTTGGGATCACTTCGTTGACGGAAAGGTAACAAATGAGTTAGATACTTAGTTATCAATTATTTGATTTAAATACTTAACTTTGGTAGTAGTTACTAATTAGAAACATTGTTATTCCGATTTCAATCAGAATTAGCTTCCATTAACACATTAAATGGTAACCAAATCCAGCTTTTTTCTTAAAAGATTAGTCTGAATTTTGTTATGTTTTTTTTAACCTTTTAGTCTGAATTTATATTTGGGATTCCCCTTTTATAAGAAAAAAAGTTCTTGGGTTTTGAATTTTGATTAATATATGTCGATCAATTGAGTCATGGGTTCAAATTTAGTTATAGCAGGGAAAATATCAAAATATTTTGCTACAGTTCTGTCCCAAAAAGACTATAGGGCGAAGATGTTAATATTCTCTCTCTATATATATATTTGCGTAATCAAGAAATTCTAAAGCTTATAGTTTTTTTGGGCAAAAAAATGTTTTAAGAAATATTTTAAAGATGTTAATAAAAAACTAATTAAACTTGTGGGAAATAGGAAATATTGGATCTGAATAAAGAATCCTCAAATCAATTTTTTCAAAAAAAAAAAAACGTAATGAAAATACTCTAAATTTTATATCATAAATTTTGAACATGAATTAGTGTTTTGAATCGATTGATGCGGTGGCTGGAGCGAAAGACGATGCCGCGAGGATGGCATTGGCGGGTAGTCTAATGGAATGTCTGGCGGCTTTGGAGGGGGCGTTTCAAAAGAGCAGCAAAGGCGGAGACTTCTTTGGAGGGGAAAACATTGGCTTCGTCGACATTGCATGTGGGGCCATAGTTGGTCTACTCTCTGATCGAGGCCTTTTCCGGTGTTAAGTTTTTGTGTCCGGATAAAACACGGGGTCTGCTCAAGTGGGCCGAGAGCTTCAGAGCCCATGAAGCTGTGAAACCTTACATGCCTACTGTCAAAGAGTTTGTCGAATTTGCCAAAAAGAAGTTTAATCTTTAGTAATTGCATCTCTTGATGAATATATGCGATGGAGATAAATTTGTGGGAATCTGATTCATGCTTTTTTTTGGGTTTATTAAATATTTTTTTGTAAGAGTTAGTATTTGCTAGAAAGATAATAAATCAATACTTCACTTCCACTATTTGATTCACAAAACGCTCACTACAATGTCTTGAAGAAGATCCTATAGTACAAGTGCACACATGGTCTGCAACTTTTTGGATCAACTAGAATGGTTTACAATTATAACAGTTATTTGGAGATATTGCACGAGAAGGTGTAAGTGATGATGGGCTTGGCTATATATGGGAAGATGAGACAATTCTTCATATTTCTGATTCTTTAGAAAATAACATTGAAAAAGGTTAGGGTAGGTCATGCTTTCATGCAAAATATATGTATCCGAGTGAGCTTCTTTGAGAAAAACATTTATTTTGCCGAAGATCTTCAGGTTGTTATGTAAACAATTATTTGTCTTTATTTGTGTGGTTTATGGCTTTTGTGGTTGTTATTTTTAAACAAGTCGGTATTCTAGCAAGATGAAAAAATTAGAAAAAAAAAGAAGAAGATAGATTACACGCACCAATTATTGAATTAAAAAATAAACTTAGTTTCTTTTAAATAAATATTAATTTGAATTGATTATTAAAAACAAAACAAACCAATGATTCATACTATCTTTGTTTAAAAATCAACTGTAATAGAATAAAATTCATTACAGTTTCGCTTTTAATTTCTTTTATTGCATACGTCCGAACATGAATTCAAGCAGATTGCATTCTTCTCCATATCTATTCATAACAACACAACAACAAAAACCGTAAAAATATACATAGATGTTAACAACGAGTCATGATATTATATACGATGTATAAACATATAAACAACGCAAAAGTAGCTCAATATGAATTAGAATAAGAATATAACTTTACTTGAAAATTGAAAGATTTACGATTGTTGCAAAATAACTTACGCTGATCTTCAACAGCAACACAAAGATGAGTAACACAACCAACTTCGCAGAAATAACTAGTTTGATCTATTTTGTTTTGCCTTATTTCAAAAAGATGTGTCTTACACTCTTTGGCACATTTGCTGAGACATTGAGATTTTTTTGCTTTTTCCCACGGGTTTAGAAGACACAATTCAAGACAGGTTGCGACGCATAGTGGATAATCTATTATATCTATAGCTTTCAATTCAACAATAAGGTTTCCAGACATCAACATTATCACCACAAATACAGCCATTCTTTTGTTCTCCATTTTCTTTGAGAATATAAAGAAAATTTTCGTTTTTTTTTTCTTTGGAGGGGAGGAAATTTTATAAAAGTTGATGGATGGATGGATTGTGGATATTGTTTGAGTAAAATATGGTTTATTTTATATAGGAATTGTGATATTCTGTATATTGGATAGCATTTTTATTATCAGCACCAAATTTATCTTTTATCTGTAATTTTGTTGAGATATAGTATGTGACAGATGGGGTAAACTATCTAAATTCATTTATTAAGAATCTTAAAAAGTTTTAGATTATAAAATTTTCTGAATTTGGGTCTCAATTATCTATTTTAGTTTTGCTTTTACATTAATAGTGTACTATTTTGGAAACTGTAAGTGTAAAATCAAAGGCAAACAAAGCAAAAAATAAATAGTTTGCGTTTCCACTTGCATTGTCTTATATAAAAGCATGCTCTTTTTTCCTAAATATGAATAACTGATGCATGTGTTAAATAGAATTAATTTATACATGAATTGTATAATTTCGTATATTAGTTAATCTAATCATAATTAGCAGCAAATCAGCTACAACCATAGTTGATCAAATAAATATAATTGTATGCATTCAGACCTAACATCTGATCACTAGATTTGAGTTGATCTTAAATCTTCTTCAAAATATCAATTCCATAAGCTATTTCAAAATAACTATCTTTCTATATACATGTTTGATCTCATTGTACTGTGATGCCAATTGTACTATTTAGTCATGACAAATAAACCATATTTCTAGAATCTAGCGTCTCAGTGATACACTTGAAAGTTATTTTTGCTAATTGATAACACTCGCTGCGAGTTACGAATCATATTTGCTTCATAGATAGAAAACACGATTTGATATCCTATATATTTGGGTATTCCAATATTGATACCTTACGGTTACGGGAAACAACAAAATCATTTTTCCAGATCTATAAAACATAAAATACAAACTTCGAGTCGAGTGATGTGTACTAGGATTACGTCACACATACACTCTACTCTAGTTGGGTAGAAGGTTAGCAATTCCCGACAATTTTCAACATGGGACCCGTCAACTCTTTTAGTTACATCACATTCACATTACGTCATCCGCAATCTACTCCAACAGTTAATCTTCCGCCACACGTGTATGGCTCATAATCCTCCTCAGCTCCTCAACAATCTCCTTAGCGTCCGGACGATCATCCTTATCCACCGCAACGCACCGGAACGCCAGCTCAGCAACCGCCGCAACACCGAATCCGTCAGTCACCGCCGCCACATCATCATCATCAAGCGCAAGCAACGGATCAATCACCTGATCAAGAAGACCCATCTGGATCTTGGATACAACAAGATCGGCCAAAGCCATGTCTCTCTTCTCACGCCGTTGATCAACCGCTTTCATTCCCGTAATCAACTCCATTAAAACGACACCGTAGCTATAAACATCACTCTTTTCCGTTAACCGAAAAGACCGGTGATAATCCGGGTCTAAATAACCGGGCGTACCCTGTGGTCCGGTACAAACGTAATCAGACGCAGAAGCTGAAGTCGCCGTCGTCTCTGTAAACACCAAGAGCCTAGAAAGACCAAAGTCTCCAACTTTGATTCTCATATCTTTCTCCACGAAGATATTCGAAGAAGTTATATCTCTATGAACAACTGGTGGAACAATGGCGAAGTGAAGATATTCCATAGCTAAAGCCGTTTGTAAAGCAATATCTAGCCTCACTCGCCACGTCATCTTTGTTTTCCGGCCGTGAAGATGGTCAGCGAGAGTACCGTTGGTGACGAAATCATGGACAAGAAGAAGTCCTCTCGGGTCAGAGCAATAGCCATGAAGCTTGACGAGGTTTGGATGGTTGATTGACGAGAGGATTAAGATCTCATTGCAAAATGATTTCATTGAGAAGGCTTTGCAATGCTCGGTGGCGGCGGCCGTTGCGCCGTGATGATGGTGGAGGAATTTAACGGCGAGAAGTTGTCCATCGCTGAGTTGGCCTAAGTAAACAGAACCAAAACCTCCGTCGCCGATTTTGCGCTTGGGATCGAATTTATTGGTTGCTGATTCGAGCTCTTCGAAGGTGAAGACCGGAGGGAGAAGAGCGGCGGAGCGGTGACGGCGGAGGAAGAGAGCAGCTGGATCTTCTTCGTTGACGGAAGACAAGAAACTAGCTCTCCGTGATCGGAAAATCGCTACACCAAAGGGGACAGCTAGCAAAAGACAAGTCAAAGCAAAGATGAAAGACAACACAGCAACATGATTGACTCTTTTGTCTCTTTGAGTTATTAATTCGGATCTTGATTTGTGGAAACAGAGGAAATCTTGATTCGGGTGGGTCGAATTAAACCCGCAAACTCCATTCTTGCCTTGACAATCTCTGCATTTGGCGAAGTACGGGTCTTGAGATTCGTCCCATTCAGCTTCAAATCCGAATCTAGTGAAGAAATCTTGAAGAAAGCCAAGAAGATCTCCATGACAGCCTTGCTCTGACAACGACCCGTGAGTTGATTCACAACCGTGGAGGATCCGACCCGGATTCTTCAAGAGTTTACAGTCCCAAGGACAACGACTACAGTTAGGGAGAGTCAAAGGAGGACAAGGACGGAGAAGGGAAAGACGAGAGCAAGAAGAGTCAGAGACTCGGAAAGGAGAACTGGTTAAGTCGATGAACCGGTTTGGTGAGGAGGAGAACCGGAGAGAAGAGCAGTTTGTGTTTCCGTTAGAGTCTGTAATGGGAGAAAGGGTGAGAGAAGAGGAGATAGATGAGTAATGGAGGATAGAGAAATTGAGATTTTTTATTGAGATGGTGGCGCGTGGAGATGAGCATTGGATCTGGAAATTAGGGTGGCCGCATCCCTGAGAAGTGGAGAATGGATACGGCGGAGATGAATTAAATGGCGGGCAGTGAAAGGAAGAAGAAGAAGAAGAAGAAGAAGAGCATGAAGTAGATGCAGAGGAAATTTTAACAATGGTGAGAACAAAGATGAGTAGAGAAAAGCACCGCTGCAAAGGAGATGTTGGTTGAGACATGTAAAAGAGAAGGGAGAGAGATCTAATTCTGAATCTGTTGAGTGGAGTTTTTTAAGTGGTGAGTGTTGTGACTTGTGAGGAAGAGGAAGGAGAAGAGGCAGGTGAAGGTTAAGGAACTCGGAACTCAAGAGTTACTCTCTAGCTTTTTTATATATATAAAATAAATATCTCAATAATTCGTTGGTTATGTTTTTTTTGTTCCGCGGTTGTTAAACTCGAATTCAAATTCATTTGGATATGAGAAGTTAGGAGGGGATAGCTAAAAAACAAAAAATTACCACCATATTATATTCCATCCGTTTTTAGATAAATAAATATCGTTTTAGATTTTTTCACATATATTAAAAAATAAATTGTATTTTATATTTTACTTCTCATTAATATAATCTATACAAAAAGTTATTGATTAATACATTAATACAATATTAATAAAATTATAATTTTTATCAAATATTTGCATTGAAAATTTAAAACGATATTTAATGTAAAAAAATATATTAAAACGACACTTACTTATAAACGGATATGAATTATATGATATAGATGCTCATATACACTACAAATTAATCAAAGTGGAAAAACAAAAACCTTAAAGAACTCACGTATTCACATTATTAGTTTCCTATCTTTCTTTTTTCCTTTTTGATATAAATTTTATTCCTTTCTCTCATATTGTTTAGTTTTGATGGTTTCAAAAGTATTTATTTAACCTCGCTACTATACTGAAAATATATAGACTTTGTAGGTATATGCCATAATTTAAAATTTTAGCGAAAAAACATATTAATCAAAAAATAGATATCTGATTTTAAGAGAAAACATGATATTTTATAAATATATAATGAAATCTTATTTTATTTAATAGTAACATGTTATTCTGTATAGAAACTTTTTTTGGAACTAAACCAATCGAACTAACATGGTTTCAAACTGCTATCATACCATAAGCCCTCGTCACTTGTTTTACCAATGTTTTGGCCTTTTGGGTATAGCCACAACCTGAAACTTCGTGGTTACGAAATAACGTTGAATCAAAATTTTCAAAGAGATCGAACCGAAGAGGGAAAATGAGAGGGGTTCTTTTTAGAGAATATTACAACCAATGCCATAGTTTTCATTTTTTTAAAAGAAAATCCCATTTATAAAAACTTCTTTTTAAATTTACCCTTTTCTATTTTGGAAAAGACCAAATTAACCTTCATTTAACACAAACTATATATCTCACGCTACTCTTCTCTATTCTGCCTCTCTCTTTAATCTCTTATTCTTCCTCTTTTACTCTTTTTTTATTCTTCGACGAAAACAATTTTGAGATTTTCGCTTTCTATTTCTAATTTTCTTTACCAATTTTTTTTTCATTAGTTTTTTTTGTCCACAACGCTGATCACTGTTGATGATCATGATTTCTGGGATTTCTAGTTTATGTTTATCCATAATCTGTTTCTAACTTTTTATTGATTTTAGATTTGAAATTAGATGTTCTATGTCAGATCTATCATTTTGAAGGGAAAATAGGTTAAAACTAGATGGAAATAGTAAATCTCGTGTTATAAATGAGTTGCGGCCATGGATTTAGAACTTATGAAACTTAAAAATCGCATGAAGAAAATAACATAAAAATAACTGTTTGGTCCTTCATTAACCTAAATGAAAAAAATGATAAAAACTTTGAATCTGAGGATCAACCTATGATCTCTCACCCTCAAACGACTTAGCTTACCAACTAAGTTGTTAAACTTATTTTCCAATATGTCGCAAAAACAATATTTAACCATAAAACTCAAATATTTTATCATTAATCACTTATAAAACTAATTTTCGATTAATTAATTAGGCGTTAAGCTCAGGTCAAACGCCGGACTAACACCTAACCATTTTGTTAACATGGCCACAAAGTATTGAAGCGAAAAGAAAAAGTCAAAAGGTGACAACAGACATTATAGACAAATGAAAAAAAAGTTCAGATTAAAGTGAATGCTTTTTCTTTTCGTTGATAATAAAGTGGATGTTTATATCAGTCTTTGACTTATTGCTCAAAATTATAAGGAACTCATACTTCCTAACAGTATTACTTATAACTCATACTTCCTAACAGTATTATGCAGAAATGATTGGAAAAGAGCCAAAAGATAAATCGATTATGGGCATGTTCGTCTCACAGCTGTAAACGGTTGTGTGTCAAACAGTTGCGGCTGCGATTTGTGACCTACGATCAAACGTTGCAGTTCTTATTTGTTTAACAGTCGCACGTCTGATTGCATCGACAACCACAGTTTCTTGCGTTAAACAAATAAATAGAAATTGATCGCAGCCGTAACAATAACAATACCAAACGCAATAGTACTAGACGCACCGTCAAATTTTTTTATCGGTTGAAAATTTATAACACAACAATTTGCGTCTACCGTAATGTTTGCCTGCAAAAAATTATAACTGACAAACAAACATCGTTTAACCACGTAGCGTAGCCGCAAAAAGCTAATACTGCCAAACATGTGAAATATTTCGAGACGTGAAAAACAAACTTCTATGTTATTAAATTCATATATAATCCAAATAATTAATAGAACACATTAAAACTAGTTATGCCAAACATGTCAAATCTGTTTCGCTAGATCCACTCTGCCAAAGCCACAGATACAGCTGTTGGCTTGATCCGGCGGGTCCTGCTCTTAGTCGTATACATTAATGAATAAACTGTAGTCTCTGTGGCTAATTTGTTCACATATTAGTTTTGTCCTTTAGACATAAATGTTGCATAAAAAATCTAAGGAGCAATGATACAGCCGTTGATTTGGGGCCTTTCCATTCATCATTCAAGTAAGGGGGAATTGATGCGATGTGACCAAATAAATAAAGCTGAACTTTTTGGGGTCTCTCTCTTTAATGATGTTTGTGTGATTAAGTTTCTACATTCAATCATGAAGCTTTTGAAACTTCAAATTGTAGTATTGGGCCTCTATTAGGACCCATACTTAGCAAGTTATCATAGATTTTATTGGATCCATTTAATTGGGCCTACTTGAAATCTTCAACCTCAAAAACCCCAATTCAAGAAACACAAAGAAACTGAGGAAAAAAAAAAAAAAAACACAAAGAAACAGTGAACGCTTATGAAATAGTATATCGGATATTAAGAATCATAAGACTGACTATGATTGGAAAAGTTGAATTTTCTATATTTTTCTTTCCTTAATTATTTCAACGGTTTTTTCTTTTAGTTTTTCTTTTCTTAAGGTAAGACTCTCAAATCTTAAGTTAAACCCAGGCATTTACGGTAATTGAATCGATAGTAGATATTACGCAATTATGTTATTCTAAAAACAAAAATATAGTTATTATGTATATATAAGAAACCTATAGTGAAAAATCTTTAATCTTTAAATATATATTAAGTTCTAAATGATAAGAGATTTTATCCATAAGTTGTTTTATACATTTTTAGATTATATTATTATATGGAACTACATACAATAAAATCTACATATAAAATAATAATTTTATTCGAAAAATTTACCTGGCCCGAAGTTTTTTCTTCTGTCGTCAAAATGTAATAGGTTAACACAAAGCTTCTTCTTTTTTTCCTTGTCTAATCAAACCCTTAGTTTAAAAAAAAAGTTTGTTGACTTTTGTGATATTTATACAAATTACAACTCGTACCATAACAAAAAGGAACAAAATGTACCTTTCCGTGGAACATCTGGACTGAGTCACGGAGACTATTAATAAACAGCCTGGAAATTCTATTAACAAATTCATCTTTTATTAGAATAAAAATATAATGAAAATGAAAGGACTAATAAGAAACTCGGAATACCACCAAATCTACGCGCAACATTTAATTTTATGAAATGGTAATACTTGGAAAACAATAATAAGGAAATGGCGTATAAATGGACTTAATCATAAATCATACGACCATAAAAAAAAATCTTGCCGCGTCCTTAACGAGGAAGGACAAAAAAATGGAGTTATTCCTCAAAGGTACGGCCGTTAGATTACGGAGCTGCCACGAAAAATACCTCTACGCCGTCGACGACGAAAAAGCCGTCCGTCAAAGCTCTGACGGAACGTCACGGCAATCGGTATGGATTGTAGAGATGGTGCCACGTAAGCCTAATTTCATCCGTCTCAAGAGTTGCTACGGAAAATATTTAACGGCGGGCGAGTCGTCGTTTCTTTTGGGAATGACCGGAGCGAGAGTCATCCAAACGCCGCCGTTTCGTCAGGCGGAGCACGAAAGCAACTGGGAGCCAATCAGAGACGACTTACCGGTCAAACTCATGTCGTGGAACGGGAAATATTTACGCGGGAACGGAGGAGCGCCGCCGTGGAAAAACTCGGTGACGTACGATAGTGAGCCGTACACGTCAACGACCAAGAAATGGATCTTATGGTCCGTGGAGGTCGTTGAGGATCCTGATAAGGTTTCGTTTGCGGATCGTTTTTCGTCTCCGGCTTCTAGTTTTAACTCGTCTGTCTCCGACGAGTCAAATTTCGAGTCACCTGTTAAAAAATTACCGACGTTTGGATCTTCCGAATCTATCGGGTCGGATACTGGGTCACTTGCATCGGTTTCTTCTCCGAAACTTATGTTTACTCCGTCAAGGTCAGGGACATTAACTCCAAAACCAACAGAGGTACGTTATTTCTTATTCACATACAATAACTTATAGATAATTTATTTTATTTTTGTTAATAACATGCATTATATGGATTTAAATCTAGATGGACACGATACTAACACAAGCCACTATTTTTTTTTACACAATTTGTGTAACACAAATCACTAGTTAGTATATTGAAAATTTGATTTTTTGGTAATCTTTCTTTGGTACAGAGGAAAGATTCGAAGAAAACAATAGTAGCAAATGTATCAGCGATTGAAATATTCCAGGATGCGAAATCGGTACGTTTACGAAGCAGCGCACATGATAAAAAATATCTGATTGCTGATGAGGACGAAGAGAGTGTCAAAATAGGCCGAAACGGGTCATCTAAAGAGGCTAGATGGAGAGTTGAATTAGTACCCGGATCCGGAAAGGCAATCCGGTTAAAGAGTTGCCACGGTGGATACTTGACCGCGTCGAACGAGCGGTTGTTGTTGGGAGCAACGGGGCATAAGGTGGTGCAGTCGAGGAGGATCCGAGATGGTGAGCCGGCGGGAGAGTGGGAGCCGGTGAAAGATGGGTTAAAGGTGAAGTTGAGGAGTAGAAACGGCGGGAATTATTTGAGAGCCAATGGGGGAGTGCCACCTTGGAGGAATACGGTTACGCATGATTCCCCTAACCATAGTGCTACTCAGAGTTGGGTTGTTTGGGACGTTGACGTGGTTGAGATCCTTGAGCGTTCACTTGGGACCGGTTGATTCATGATGTTGAAGTCGTCTTGAGACTTTGTCAATATGTTAGCAACATGCCAACATGTTGTAATTTTTCTATTTTTGTTCTCTTTCAATTTTGATATAAAAACAAGAAATCATGATGTTGATTGGGTTAGCTGGAATGCGTGTGGGCATTTGTACAAAAAAAAAAAAATCAGTTAACACAAGAGTTCCAACACACGGTAAAGAAGAAATCTTGTTCTGATTAATCTTAATTAGATATGATCTTATTGGATCTAATGATCTACGCTTATTCACTGTCGGAATGAGCTGTACGTAGTAGCCTATAGGTTTCGAAGAAAGACAAATGGGCTTCAGATTAGTGAGATGATAGGCCCATTGAAAGAACATAGGAGAGTAAAGGCCTGAGACCTTTCTTATGATGATGCTTTTGCGGTTTGAGTCGGGATGTGTTGCCAATTGGTTAGACTTTCTTATCCAAATGACTATCTTTTGTTCATAGGTGGCTTTAGTTATTTAGTAACGCTCGACGGTTTTAGTTAATATCGTTTCAAATTAGTTTATATAAAGTTTAGATCGCCTATTTAGTTTTTTTTATGAATTTGCATAGCATTTTAATTTATAGGCAATTATGAAACATCCGATCCTATTTCCTTAGTATTTATTGGTTAATTCCGGTCAGCGGAGCAAAATCAAAATCAGGTAAAAAGATTTAAATCGAAATCAATACAGATCAGACTCAAAACAGATTTTGTTGAAAGTGGATCAGGCTCAAAAACATCTTGTCATGGGGGCATGGCTTAGTGGTTAAGCCTCAACAAGAGTCCCACACTCGTCACTCTCATCTCTTGTTCTTTCTTACGGGCAATACATATTCATTTCTTCTTCATTTATTCACCTATATTCTTTTGGATTACATATTTTACCCATGTACTTTGATTTGCCCATGTACTTTAATATTCCTTCTGTTTCTAAAAGAATTTAGTTTTTATTTTACAAAGAATATCATTTTATGTTTTTAATGTAAAATTTTAAATTAAATATCAGTTTTGCCTATATTATTTCAGTTTATTAATTAGAAAAAACATATTCAGTGTATTAATAAATAATAATAAAAGAAATTTACGTCTTTTTCTTAATTTGTGTGAAATGTCAGAATGACACTTAAAAAAACAGTGGGAGTAATTAACAATATGGTATATACGCTATTAAAAAGGGGAAAAAACATGGGACATATGTTATAAATTCTTTTTACTTTGTAGAACTTTCACTTAATTTCCTGTATATTTGATTTAGATTCAATTTCATCGCAAGAAAATGGATATATACGTGACACATATATAGTTGGATACCTTAATTGATACTCTTCTGTTCTCTCGGTTACAAGTTACAACGGGAAAGAAGGAAAAACACACGTAAAAGCGAAAAGGATTAGATCGAACTATATATATATATATATATATAATATGCTGACCTTGAAATAATTTTTTTGGTAAAACACGTCAATTAAGCAGGACTTTTCCAAAATTAGTTTCATCACATGGGTATAAACTAGTATTAATTCAAAATTATCGGTTTTGAAAAGGTCCACGTCACGGCGCGCCAGTATGGACTTAGTCCACTATAATAAATACAACACCAAACATCACATTGACTCCACATTAAATCGTATTGTGGAAAAAAAAAACTACATAAAGCTTCAACAAGAAGGAAATAGTAATAACATAGAATCATCAGCAAATGGAGTTTTTCAATCAAGCTAAAGCCGTTAGGATGCGTAACGTCCACGGTAAGTATCTAGCAGCGGACGAGGACGAGGAGACGGTGACTCAAGACAGGAATGGTTCCGATAAGAGAACTAGGTGGACCGTTGAGCCGGTTCGTGGTTCCTTCGAAGTGATCCGTTTGAAGAGTTGTTATGGTAACTATCTCACCACTTCGAACGAGCGGTTCTTGCTCGGTGCCACTGGGTATAAAGTGGTGTTATCGAAACCGAGTCGTCTTGACTCGTCCGTTGACTGGGAGCCGGTGAGAGAAGGATACAAAATGAAGCTCAAGACGAGATACAACAACTTGCTTCGAGCCAACGGTGGACTTCCTCCGTGGCGTAACTCCGTTACGCATGACACTCCTCATGTATCGGACTCTTTCTTGTGGGATGTTGATGTTGTCGAGATCTTGGTGGTACCTGCGCCTCCGGCTCCGGTGAAAACTCCTCCACCGCATAGAAGGCCGTCGTATACTCCGATCTCCAGAACCTCTTCAGAGAGATCCGAGGAAGAGGTTAGTATTTACTATTAGGATTTGACAAATTAGCCTTTAAATCGTTTTTATTCAAGAATCAATATTCATTTTTTTTTAAAGGACGGAATAAATAGGATATTTGCTAATCACAACTTTAGATATCCGGATTGTGGATTAAAAAAAAATTTCGCTTCGTGACCAGCCAATTATTATACCATTATTATGTTTTCAAGATTGTTGTCTTAACATTTTCTTGGTTTTTGATTTGACTAGTTGACCGTGTCGCCGCCGAAATGTGAAGGGAGGACCATTTATTACCACATCTCAGACGAAGAAGGACACGTGGAGGATGAATCAGCCGTTGGATATCCTTTAACTTTCAAAGGATACAGCGTAGAGCAATTGACGCAGGCGCTGCGGGAAGAGACTAACATTGATGATGTTGTGGTGTGCACGCGTAATCCTTTAAATGGCAGGCTGTTTCCTCTTCGTTTGCAACTTCCCCCAAACAGCGGAACAATGCATGTCGTTCTAGTACCCGCAAGTAGTTCTTAAACGGCAAGCTGTGTGTTTCTCTTTAGTTCGCATGTATTGCTATAGTGGTCGAAGTATTTAGGCTCAAGATTAAGAGTTTGGTCCTCACTTCCATTAGATAAAGAGTGGATGATATAATCTTTCATTTATTGTACATAAGCTTATTTTGTAAACGAATCATTTAAGTTTCGCCATTTTTTCATGTGAACATCCGCCATCAAGAATTGATATTGTTATTATAAGATTTTCCCCCTTTTTATAATAACTAAAGTGTACCCAATGATTGTTCAAGTCTTCACCAACTCTTCCACTAAATTGTTTCTCTCTTTTGATCAAATTTGTTACTAAATTGTTCTTCTACTAAAGTGTTTTTGGTGAAGAGCTTGTTTACTTAGTTAGCATCAAAATAAAAGACAACAAACTACATTTCCCCTGAAAACTAGATAATAGGAGATGATTGATTTTTGCTAAAAAGAAAAGGAGATGATTGTTTAGATTATTTATATTTATCATAAACAAAACACAGTAGTGCAAGCAAGGTGATTGACTGATTGTAGGCAAATGGTTTCGTCTTGTTGGTCAAATATGGCGACACACATACACATGGTAAGCTGTGTAGGAATGGATAAAATTCTCATCAGAGTTTTGTTTCATTATAACTCATATTTTGTAAGTTTGATACGTTAATTTTTTTGTTCTCGTCTCGTTTTTTGAAATTTTTGGTTCAGTGAAAATAAGAAAGGGATATAGAACTTATTTATTCATCTCATAATCATGTTTTCTGTTCGTTCCCGTCCCTGCACTGGTTTCTGTATTTTCCACCCATATAAATAGGCTTAGCTTGTATCAAGACACTAGTTACCAAGAAAAAACAATGGTTCATAACCAATATAATGGTTCGTGCATGTGCATAAATTAAGGGTGTTTGGGGGAGAACAAGAAAGAATAGACCATACAAATCACTAGTCATAAATTTATACCATACAAATCACTAGTCATAAATTTATAGCACATGAGACAGGTATACATAGCATATCCAACTTCCAATTCCTTTACATCACAAACTAGTTTTATTTTGTAACCTCTTGTTTAAATTTATTTATATATAGTTGTAAACTATTTATTATTGGCATTAGGTGATGAGGAGTTTTGTTTGGCGTGTAAGTAATTGAAAGCTTCATGTTTTCAGAAGAATGATTGTGTGTATTTGTGGAGCTTCCTCTCTATCTCATCAACCTTCACACCCACAACTCTGTCTACTTCTTGGCCTCTCTTCATGAATACAATCCCAGGCAAAGTATGCAGGTTGTACTGCATCCACACGCTCTGTATTCAACCAAACATTATTTTATAACTCAAGCAAACAAAATTTTTATTGAGATATTTTCATTATTTTCTTCAAACTTTGAGAAAGAAGATAAAAAGGATTGATTGTTTATTACCACTAATACATCGACATCAATCTTCACGAACTCAACATCAGTGTACTTAGCCGCCAATTCTTCAAGCTTTGGTTCAAGTGATTTACACGGTCCGCACCATTTGGCTGTGAACTCGATGACCAGCTATATATATATAAACACGGAAATAATTGAATGTACATTATGATATTTTTCAGTTAAAACTATGAGAAATTAAGGTGATTTGCATTGTGTTTATAATTTCACATTGAAAATAAGATGGGACTAGAGTAACATGGTACATGGACAAATCCACTCATTGTCAATTGATTTTAAGTTTAAAAATCCATAAAATATAACATAGTACCAAAGCTCAAATTTGACTCAAATAGGATATGTTAGAGTGAGCTTCAGTTAGCCATAAGTGAGAAAAGCCATATTATCTCATGTGGATAAACTAAAGTCTCACATCGGAAATAAAACGGGACCTAGATTACTATATAATTAATAGACATAGACAAAATTACTTAGTGACAACTTGTTTTGAATCAAAAGCCCTAATGCATTATCTTAACCCGAATATTATTATTATACATGTCTTGAATTATCTGATCATAAGGAAAAAATCTCACGAAAGAATGGCTTTCGTTAGATTAATGAAAATGGTATATTAATTAAAATATTACCAGCTTGTTGGTGTCTTTAAGAGCATTGAGCCGAGATTTCCACTGATTCATGGTCTTGATCTCCACAATAAAGGGACTGTTGACTTTGAGAGGAGAAATCTCAGGTTCGACGCGAGGTGTCCATGGCTTCCTGGTACGGAAGTCGGTTACCTGAAATCTCTGGTCTGGAGAAGAAACGTTTGCACCCATTGTCTCTCTCTCTCTCAAACAAGAAAGAAGCAAATGTTTTTGAGTAGAAGCTCTTGTTTTGAGCACAAGAAAGAGGACGAGTTGGGTTTTTATAACGTCAGAGATATATTCTTTTTTGTGGACCTAGCGGCCGTATATAGTCACCAATTTCTCGTAGCGCAAAATTAGTCTATGAAGTACGCACACGGTTTCATGTAAACCCACTTTTATAAACTATTAAGTCCAACTTTGCGATCAGGCTGTCTGGAATCAGTTCTTGTTGAACTTTGTGATTAAAAGAAGAAATAAAACTTAGATTGCTTTCAGAATAAGAATTAATGAAAATAATAAAAATTCTAAAAGCTTGGTTTTTTTATCGGATTCTTAATTAGCTTTATGGAGGTTACTTACTTATAGCTAAAAGCCTAGAACGTTTAACATAATTAGTAAATGCAAATTTCTTAATTTCTTAAATTGTAAAAGGAAAACTAATTAATTTGCCAAGGTAAATAAAATAATTTCCTCTTCACATGTGTTAGTCACGTCTCTTCTTCTTCAAATATTTATTTTGTTTTCCTCGTACAGATACAATGACTCATCCTCTTTCTCCAATTGATCTTTTCTTTTCTGACTAAATCAAAGCTTTTGGTGAGATTCCAAGAGTTTTTGATGACGATATATTGAGTTTTGGTACACCTTTCAACTGCATTTTCCATCTAATTCTTGCATTTCATCTTCTTCTTAGAGTTTAGGAGCATTGTTCATAGGTTTTGCATATGCAATCTTATTTTATAGGATTATGGAGTGAAGTGGGTCAATTGGAGTGAAAAATGGATAAATAGAGATGCATATGTTGAAGATGGGAGTGAGGAGAGGTATGGTGTAGCGGGTTCGTGATTTCAAGGAACTCCATCGGGATCACGTAGCGGCTTGAAGACGTCGGTGGAGGTTTGACAAGATTTCCTAGGAAGTTGGCGGTTTGGCGTAGCGATATGGTAGTAACTGATGGAGGACAATGGGAACGTGCAGTGGTTTTGTGCAGACGATGAAGTCCAGCGGTTTCACACACTTAGTTTGATGGCGCCGCTGAAGCCAATTTTACTTTGTTATCTAATGGGTTGACCCAATCTGATATGGGTTAACCCGATTTTTATTTACACTTATTATAAATACTCTCTAAATCTAATTCGATGGAGAGATTGTTTTTGAGAGATTTTCTTTAACCACTTTTGAGGATTAAGAACACACTTTGTATGAATCTTTCAAGCTATCAAATCTCCTTTTATTTTTAACTCTTTCCTCTATTCTTCTTATAATCATGATTAGCTAAAGATGAACTATGTTGTTTTGTGTTATCATGATTGCTAGTGAATAGTCATTTAGAACTCTTAGGAATGGTAGATTTATGATGATTATGAGTTAATTAAGGAAGTTTAGGTATAAAACATGTTAGATCCTTACTTATTATGTGGTTTTAATGCTACATTAGCATTGATATGCTACTCTAAAACTTAAGCATTTTTATATCCATAAAGTGTTCGATAAAATGCTTAAATGAACTTACGAAGTGCTTTTCATACTTGTGAATGGGAATTAATGATTAAGGTTATTAGTGACTATTTAGATTTGATAATAATTGTTAACAAAAATTATTGATGATTAGGTGGTTAGTGAAGAGATTAGTGTCATAAAAATGAATCAGTTGAGATCAATCCACCTAAAAATTATCAGTGTTAAGTTGATTAAACTCCACTAGTTAACAAATAATTATCCTAGTCGATTATTTCATCATGAGAGTTCGTCTTTTTTAATATTTTATTGCAAACCGATTTTACTTATTTCTATTTT
The DNA here is from genome assembly GCA_963922655.1 of Cardamine chenopodiifolia. Classification (NCBI taxonomy): domain Eukaryota; kingdom Viridiplantae; phylum Streptophyta; class Magnoliopsida; order Brassicales; family Brassicaceae; genus Cardamine; species Cardamine chenopodiifolia. The sequence continues at coordinate 13,876,031 of OZ000476.1, read as the reverse complement.
TATTTATATTCGAATTTCGTTTAAAAATCAAAACTATATTAATTACTTAAATTGAAATATGACTTACATTCTTAGTATGTTAGATATTTATTTTTGTGTGGATTGGTCCTAAACTAGACTTTAGTATAAATACGATAGGTTAATTGTTATACATTTGATTACCATGACTCCAAACATTGGAATTGGAATCCTAAAGACGCTTGATTACCATTTTTGCTAATCCTTTGTATTGTTATTTACGCTATGTTAATCGCATGTATCAAATATATTGAATAAATCTGTAATCGTATAAATTTTTTATTATATTGTTTGTAAGTCTACGATATAATTTTTTTTAATCTACCCACTGATTATGCAACCATACAATAAAATTCTAAGTGATATATTAACACAAAGCTGATTTGACTTGTGTGGTAAACCGACATACGAGAGATTCCACAGCTCAAGTGTTAGTTATTTTTTTTTGTTATACTCGTAGAGGGAACAAAAAAAGTGGCCTGACTTCTTTACGAGTGAAAATAAGGATTCCAAATCTCCCCACAATATATGATTCCCTTACTAGCTTTTCATTTTATTTTAATTTATATTGTTTTTCTTGAATGAAACCTCCTTTTCATTTTAAAACGGAATTCAATGCAGGTGAAATGAATGATGCAATGGAGTATGCGGCAAGATGCGGCAAAGAGGTAGACCCAAAGTAAAACAGTAGATTTTTTTGTTTCAACTCAAATACGTTTTCGATTTGTAATCCTAGAATTCTAACATTTATAACTATAATAATAACAATAATAATACTAACAAGGCAGAAGCTCATTTACAACAACAATCTCATGTGCAATAATCTTGATTGTGACCATTGTTCATCTTCTTCTTGTGAACTACACAAATTATTCTCTTGTGCAGATTTATTTTAAAAGTAATATCACCCTAAAACCAAAAAATATAAACAAAATAAGGGTTAGTTTTTTTCTTCGAAAGAGTTGGATTGTGATTTACAATTGGTAATCGATAAAGGATGTTGCAACTTTGTCTTATAACTGTGATTTTCCATAGACATTATTATTATGTTTTTGACATCAAAAGACTTTATATATTATTAAGATGGTTCGAACAAGGATGCCTCAAGAGATAGCCACTTCGGAACTTGGGAATGTACATGGAAAAATAATAATCCTCGCAATCGTGCTTTTCTAGCTAAGCAATCGACAAGGATATTGTTTCGACGTGGGAAAAAGAGAAAGATACATCAGAGAACTTATCCTTATTAAGATATAAAACTTCTAATTCATTGATGAAAGACGGCCATTCCTCTATTCCTTCAATCATTTTCAGCATTTTGCGCAATCCGTCTCAACCAGCATCGAGACGCATCCTTTAGAGGATATGCATTCCAAAGCTCATGTTAGTGCTTCCAGTTATGCATGTAGAGGAGATAAGAGGCGATCCATACATTTTAACCCAAGCAACCTTACCACATGATCATGGCTTAATATGAAGCCACATCCTGAGTATTGGTCATCATTTTTCCATGATGCATCGACTTGACAGTGCCATCTTCCTCTTTGATATGTGTTTTCCGAGCTTCTGTTCATAGCTGATGGACCATCCGATTCGCATTGCTCCTCAACAAGGGTTGCGATCTTCCAGCTCAGAGCTTCACTCGTAGCGAGTTGAAGAGTATCCATAGGTGAAATGTCCTTTCCATTGAAAACTTTTTTGTTCCATCCACGGGAATATTTGTAGTTGATCCTCTGCAACTCTATTGTTTTTAGCGCGCCAGAGCAGGAAATCAAAGTTCGAGTATAAACTAGTGCTTGGGAAAGAACCCGGTATCATCGGAATTGACGACAAAGCCCATGTCTGAAGCACTGGTGGGCATTCAAAGAGTAAGTGATTAATCGATTCCTTTTCACTTCCTCATATGGGGCATGATCGTTCCTTACCACAGTGTCGGTCCGCTAATCTGCTACAGGTAGATAGACACCCCGAAATCACCTACCACATAAAGTGTTTTCACTTTCCTTGAAGTTTTTTGTTTCCATAAGTTTGGTGAGACTTGGCTCTAGGACCTCTAAGGCTCCCTCTTTACTTAGATGTTGGCTCGCAGTGCCCCGATTTGACTGTGTATTGGCCTGACTTCGTGTAACTCCAACAATAATCATCTACTTCGAAAACACAATTTGCTTTCAGGCCTGTAATCAATGGTATGTCGTTAGGATCAATTATCTGGTGGATAAAATCCAGTTTCCACTTCTTTGTGTCAAAAATCAATGAGGTGATTCACATAAAATTTTGGGTCACGATCTATCGCATTGTCGTTCACCGGACATGCTGGGATAATTGGAATCCAAGGGTCGTTCCAGACTTTAGTATTCAACCCCGATCTTATGTTTTTCCGTAAACCAAGATGGAGTAGAGGTTTTGCTGCCATAATACTCTTCCAACCACAAGATGAGGAGTTTGCTGGCCGAGTCTCAACTGGATTAGAATACCAATAATATCGACCTTTTAGAACTCGACTTAGGAGGGATGTGGAACTGCCACAATTGTTTACCTAGAAGAGCTAGATTAAAGTCTTTAAAATCTCTAAAGCACAGTCTCCCATGTCTTGCCAGGTACAAACTTTGTCTCAAGCAAGCCAATGGAGACCTCTACTCTCAGCTTTATTACTTCACTAGAATTTAGAGATCGTTCTCCAAATTTTATTAGTAATATTCTGACACGACATATTATACATTGGAAGGGCTTGCACCACTGATTTTATGAGAACTTCTTTTCCGCTTTCAGATTGGAATTTAGCTGACCATGAGTTTATGTGATTATTGAACCGGTGGTGTACAAAGACGTTATTAATTAAACTAAAATTATGTAATTAGATCTCGTAAAATCAAAATATTACACTTTCCTATTACTAAACGATGTCACAGTCGCAACAAATAGTTGAGACGGAATCCTCAACCTTCTGGAAGAATAATCTTTCAGTCGATGCTTGTAGGCAATATGAATCACCCTAAGAACAGTGTTCAGCAAACAACTTAGCCGTCCTAGCGATGATCCCTATAGCATTCAAACACCTTACCAGCACTGAAGTGCTATAGTTTGAAGATAATTACACCACCATCTGTTATGCCACATACTGCGCAACCAAACTAACGAAAAACTTAGAGAAAAGGCTCTCAATGCTCTGACACACGACATTGAAATGGGACAACACCTAAATGCGGACGGATCAATCAACTCGACCTAGAACTTTCTCAACTCCTCAATTCAAGAAAGAAGGGAGGTCGGTTATAGCAAGTGGATCGTAGGAGAGATCAGAGAGAATAATAGAGAGAGAAAGATATAAGATGAATGAAGACTGGATGATGAACATACTGAAGTCGGAGAACACATACACTAGCGGATATTGTAGAGGGTCAAACCTCTATACACCAATCAGCTTCAGGGAAGTATTTTATTAATCTTTTCATTTTTTCGAGATCCTTACCAGCAGATAGTTTTTTTTTCCTTCAAATCTTCCCACTAAATATCATAGTGGGTCTTAGACTATTATCGTATAAAACTCAGAACTTAATCCCATCTTTCTCCTAGAGGTCTTCTCTTCATCCAATCTTGTTGATCTTTTAAACTAGAGTATCAGAGAGTATTTAGGAGGACAAACCCTTTTTGTCCTTCCGGAGACTTTTTTGACCATACTAATTACTGTAGTAAGATCGAGATCCATAGATGGCGGTCCAAGAAAGAAGATCTACCCAAAATATCCATCCGGAACGTGGCACAGGTTCACTTCTTAGCAGACAAACCTCTCATCCTGTGGTCACTACTATAAGAGAGATTCTCCTCCTAGAACAAGTTCAGCTGTCCGGAAAATACAAAATTTGATCCAAATACATATACCATTTGTGGTTTATGATAAAACAAATTCTTTTTGATCTTAATTATAACTTCCTAAAACAAAATAAAAATTAATTATAAATTATAACTGCCACAAAATTAGTTTTTATAAAATATTTTTGAACGGTTTCATAACTTCTTAACTTTTTGGGAAACCATATTACTGTTTGTTTATCAAAGAAAAAGGGAAACCATATAGTACTCTATATATGTATGGTGGGCAGCATGTATTTTGCTGAATTTATTTACCTTGTTATAATTTAGAAAGGTGTTAGAGTCTTCTTTTAGATCGCTAGAAACGCGATAATTAAGTTCCATGAAAAGAGTCAAAAAGTTATATAAATAATTTTAATTTGTTAGTGTTGTTTTGTCAAAAAAAATAAATCAATCGGGCCTAAACCACCTCTAGTGCCGCCCAAAATGACCAACTGTTAAGTTAAAAATGAGGATATGTAATTTGGTTAAAATGTCTACATTTGTTTCTATTTATCATTAATATCTTAAAAGAACAACTAAAAACTTGTACAAGAAATGAGAAATAGATGGAACACAAACAAGATCAATAAAAAATCATTACTGAAAAATTAGTTTAAAAATTATCAGAATTTTAAAACTAGTAAAATACTAGGAGAAAATTAAAGTAAAAAAAAAACTGAAAAATAAATATAGGAAAAACAAATAGTTTTGTGTTAAAAATACAAACTTTATCCTCCCTTGATTGTTTTTGGTTATTTTAATCTCTGGATGATACGATAATAATTTTATAAAACAACATCTCCGATTCTGAGGGCGTGGAGGCCAAGTATAAGACCACTTATATAAAATAAATCCCTCATCTCCCAAAAACCATAGTTTCTACAAATTGACAATGGATCGCAGAAGCTCCGGTAGTGGTAAGTAGATCTTCAGAATCATTAAATTTCCAAAGCTGGTCGTAATTAATTTTGCTTCTTTTGTAATCCTTCAGATCTAGGGTTCCTGATTTTATATAAGTTCGCTCTATTTTGATTAGAGTCTGTGGCCACTGTGTTTCAATTGTACATATGTTTATCTCTCTGTCTTTGTTTTTGATTGAATCGGAGATTTTTATTTGACTTAAAAATCACATAGTTCCACTAAAAGTACACATTTGAGACTTAACTCTCATTTTATAAAAAAGGGTTTGACTTAGCCCTAAATTTTTTGTTGGTTCCTAATCAGTTATTAGTCTTAAATAATTCGATTATCATTTGGATTAGGTATCAGGATTGCCTAAATTTCGCTCTTCCAGTAAGAAATCGTCTCCTAAACCAAGTAAAAAACACTTCTCAGTTACATTGAATAAAACCAAAATTATATAATTTACGTACGGTATCCGTATATTATGATCTCTAATGTTTAAATTATGTATGTGCAGCTAAAGATAAAGATGAGAAAGCACCTCCTCCTGCCAAAGTTGAAACTACTCATGGTGGATCCAGGTCTAGAAGCTTTAGGTCATCCGTAGCTGATGGTATACTATTGATTTGATTAAATAAAGTAAATTGTCTTTGCGTTTGATTTATTTATTTTCAGTTTAATTAATCTCTTGGGGTCAGGCCCGAACTTGAGCATAAACAAGTGCTTAGGACCCCATAATTTATTTTTGCTATTAAGGTCCATTTTAAAATTTATATATGAAGAAAGTATAAAAATTATGTAGTTTTTTTTCGAGCATATATTATGTGTTTAAGTTAGTGACGTGGGCCTTATTTTTCATGATATATATTTTTGTTTGTTGTTTTCTTAGTATTTTTTTAATAATAACATTTAAAAGTATACTATCATGATGATTATCTTTAAAATGTTAAAATTTATTTTTTTTCTTAACAAATGTTAGTGCCTTAATTTATATTATGCTTAGGTCCCTCCAAATTTTTGGACCGGTCCTGCTTGGGGGAAACTAGGTTTTAGTTCTGGGTCTGGAAATGCGATGGGACATAGGTTTGTTGAAGCCATATTTGGTCCTCGAACCATTAGACAAGAAGTTGTAGAAGCAGATAATGTTAAAGAAGTTGCTACCGTTTCTGCCAAGGATGATAACGAAAATCTTAAGGATTATTCTGAATCTTGCAGTATCAGCTATGATGCATTTCAAGAAGTAAGACAACACTTAAAATTCATCATTTACAACTTATAATTTTTCTGATAGATCTTTAATTCGAGAATCATTTTCAGAATTCTTTGTTTAATGTGTTTCTTCTTGTCGATATTGTAGTGCTTGAATGTGGAAGGGAATAATCTACGGAAATGTCACTTCTTCATGGATTCGCTGTTCGAGTGCAGGAAGAATTCGAGTTCCTTCAACATCTAAGTTCTTCTTTCTTTGTTAGTGTTTTCCAATAAGACAACAGCTCTCATTAGTTTTCAGATCATTCGTTTATGATGTTTACTTTTTCTTGATGATTAATCTCCAAGACTATGAATTATCGTATCTTTTCGATTAAAATAAAGTTTTCATTTGGGTTTAATGATCCAATATGATAAGAGCATTTTTCAGATTATCTTATAAGTAGTAGAGAGTCTAGGGAAAATATAGATTCGGAGTGGTTTTATGCTTCGGCTAGAGCAGAAGAAATTATTAAACCAATATTAGATAGTAATTTTTGGGTCGGGCCTGCTTTGAATCGGCCTGTATTAATTAGATTTCGGTTATAAAGCAGTCATAACGAAAAATATAAAATCAACTAAAAAAGACGAAAGAATTCATTGTATATAAATTATAAAACAGAGAGAGACTACAGTATATTTGTGAAGTTTCATTTATATTTTGTAAAATTAAAATAATCATTACATTAAGAATCTGAAAGTCAGACAATAGAGACGAAAATAAAACGATAAACCAAAACCATTAATATAAATTAATAAATTGCAAAATCAACTTGGAAAGATTAAAAGAAAGAGAAAAAAATTATCTTTGACTTGGAAAGATTAAAATAAACTTGCAAAATCAACAGTAGATGTAGGCTTTGTGTTAAAGAGATGGTTACAACTTACAAATTCTAATATCCTTGTCCATAATCTATAAAGTTATGGCGCAAAAAATGTCCTTACAAATATTCAAGAAAATATGCTATATGTGTAAGAAAAAAACATATACCCAAGCAAAAGGTATTTTGAAGTATCAGAAGAATGTTATTTATATTTTTTTAAAACATAAATTTCAAGAAAGAGTCTTACCAAAGTTGTATATATTTTTGAACCAAATGATATAATCCAAATAACTTCGTTCCCAAGTTTGATTCTCATCTCTTTAGTCACTCTCTGGCAGAAACCGCTAATCAAATTGACAAAAATAGTATAATAGTATGTGATTAAGCACAAATTCGAACTAATATCCTTACTTGAGACACTAATATTCAGACTTGAGTTTTAAAATTTGTTGGAGAAGAGGAAAAAGTGAATGTAGTTCAGCAAGCACAAGATAAACCGAAAAATCAAGCAATATAAGAGGATTATTTTTCTCAATTAGCATCAGACGTTCTAACATGGTTGTGCACTTCACGGTCACATTCATGATGCTCGTTTGAGTCAAGGCCTTAGATGACTCAACGTCCCTCAAATAAGAGAAGACACTAGCTGTAGTGATAAACTCGTGGGAAGCAGAACGGCGGCCAAAAACAGTAATACGATTGTGGAAAATTCCAATGTTATAGTAGGGAGTAGTAAGATTGAACAGTACAACGACTTTCTTGAGATGGATGTTTTGTTGGGTGTCCTGCTCCGGTCTAAATGCCATGTGAAGGAGGCGATGTTTGTGAACATAGGAAAACGACTATGCATGAGACATATTCACTTGTAGTATTTGACAAACATGCTACAATAATCTTGGGGAGGTCTATTTTTTTCAGGATTGCACATCAAACAGTACACTGTGATTTCTCTAGTGTCTGGTTCCATATGAGCAAAAAGGGCTAGGTAATGATTATTAACGACGTGGCTGCCAAGAGTCGCGTAAAGATTACCATCACCAACTTGCTTCTCCTTGAAACTCGTCATATTAGAGAAGTTTGGGAGTATAACCTTGTCCATGAGGCCATATTGAGTTAGTTCAACTGGTTACCTCGTTCTCAACCACTAGTTCAATTAGTTACAAACTCACAATCTAAACACTTCACAATGACAAATAAGAGATGATAACAAATTCTAATATTCTTGTTCATAATCTCTACAAAATTATGACGCAAAAAAAATCCTTACAAATATTCAAGAAAGAATGTTATATAAGAAAAAAAACATATATCCAACTTAATAAAGCAAAAGGTATTATGAAGCACCACAAGAATGTTATATATGAATGAAAAAAACACACATTACAAGAAAGTCTTACCAAAGTTATATTTTTTGTAGAACCCAGAAATCGGAGTTAAGAAATGCAAAAAGAAATCGTATAAAGAAAACAAGTAAAAAAGATTTAAACAATAAAATGATTTAGAAAAACTCGTATAAAACCGATTAGAATCGGAGGCGAGATATGATCTCTGTCCTTAACTCAATAAAGCTCCCGTTAGTGAGACGGATCCATAGAGCTTTTGGAGTCCTAGGATACAACCGATATGAGACCACAACGCTACACCCGGTGTGGAATCTACGAACGTAGACAACTACGATATACTCTATACGTACCGTTTTCCGAAAGAATAGAGAAACGCTCAGCGAGAGAGTGAAGGATCTTAGACAGAGATGTTTGTATTTCGAATGAGTAAATTCTCCAAATGAGACGAGTCCCTTATATAGCGAGCTCGGAGTGAGTTTAAACGCATGCAATTGATGGTAAGATTCTATGTTATGATTGCATGACATTAACACGTAGAGAGTTACGATTTTCGTCATTAACATGATGCGATCGGTTTTGATTTTTGTTATAAATAATCAAATCTCGTATTAACCGAAAAAATCAAGAGGATATTTTTAGACAATTTAAGATAAAAAAATATCCAAAAAGAAACGGGCCACTCGACCACGAGACATTCCCGAAGCCCCGAAGCCCCAAGCCCTGAGCCCCAGCCCCGAGCCCAAGCCCAAGCCCAAGCCCAAGCCCAAGCCCGAGCCCGAGCCCACGCCCACGCCCACGCCCACGCCCACGCCTGCGTCTGGCCTAGCGGTGGTGGTGGTGGTGCGCGCGTGTGGTCCAATCCATCCACTCTCACATGCACCATAAGTCTTAGACAATTTGAACACTTGTATCACCTTCTAGTCATTTATACTAGAGCGAAAAGTTTGGCTAAACTATGTGGGACATTTAATAAATCCCACTTACACTCAAACGGATATATTTTGACACTTAGCACAAAATCCAATCCATTCCATAAGTTATTTCTTATTCACATTCTCAAATATTTATAAGCCCAAAGCTTATAATAATTTAGACCCAACAATTCTCCACATGAATAGAAATGACTCTAAACATGGATGACTTGAAAGACTCTTTAGATAGAAAAAGCTAAAAAAGAAGTCTTCAGAGTATATGTGAAAACTGTGTCTGATGTGGTAGCATTTTTCAGCTTTGAACCAATCATTGTTAATATCTGTCGAGTTTACTCGGCCAGGAGGTGAACATGATGTCTTGAACCACCCGGAGTTTTATGTAAACTTAGACAATAGACATAACCCAGTTAGGTTTCTAGTAGAACTACATTTTCTTGTTGTCTTCATTGTGGCCTTGAACATGCCTGGATTCATGAGTGAACTTGGAGAATATAGCCTTTATCGTTCATTCTCCTAGAAACGGCCCCATTTCACACTCACATAGGTGATTTCCCATAAGCTTTACCATCTTGTTGAAAGCATCACTTTGTACTTCATAAGAATGAAAGTATGAAATCATTAAAAGCTCAACGCTTATCCTTAAAAACTAGCACTTTCTAATCATCGTAGGAATCAGTTTGAGACATTCGTCTCACAGTGCTTTCAGCAGAATCAATTTAATATAGTTGTCCCTTTGAACCTCATTCTTGGGATCTCCAGTCATTGGGGTTGGGTGTCCATCAAACGTCATCTTTTAATTCATAGGCTGTAAACCCATTCCTCTTGATGATTTTAATATTTGATCTCGAGTCAGACCTTTTGTAAAAGGATCTGCTAAATTATCAGCTGATTTGATATAATCCAACGTGATTATACCACTTGAGATCAAATGTCTAATGGTCTTATGTCGTCTTCGTATATGATGAGATTTGCGTATAAACATAGAATGATATACCCAGTTGTAGTAATTTTAACATATATGCATTTATCACATTCATTAATGCAAAAACCGTTGGACATCATTACATTATCAAAATTTTCATGCCATTATTTTGGAGCTTGTTTAAGTCCATACAACGACTTCACAAGTCTACAGACTTTGTGTTCTTGTTCAGGTACAACAAACCCTTCATGTTGTTTCATGTAAATTTCTTCCTCTAAATCTCCATTTAGAAAAGCTGTTTTTACATCCATCTGATGGATTTCCAGATCTCGTAAAGCAGCAATGCTAATTAGCATTCTGATCGAAGTTATTCTCGTTACCGGAGAATAGGTGTCAAAGAAATCCAGACCTTTCTTTTGTCGGAATCCTTGCACTACGAGTCTAGCCTTGTATTTTTCTATCGTACCATCAGTTTTCAATTTTGTTTTGAAAATCCATTTACATCTGAGGGCTTTAAACCCTTCCGGTAAATCAGCCATCTCTCATGTATGGTGTTGCATAATGGAGTCAATTTCACTATTTATGCCTTCCTTCCACGAAGGTGCGTTTGGCGTAGACATAACCTCTATGTAAGTTCTTGGTTCATTTTCTAAAAGAAAAACCATTAGGAAATCATCACCGAAAGTTTTTTCCTTTCGAGCTCTTTTGTCGTCTAGGTTCATCTTCAACTTCTTCCGGCTCATTAAATGAAGTACCGGAAGAGCTTGCCTCATTTTGAGAGGAACTTACATCTCTTTGATCCTGTGTTCGTTTTAGATATTCTCTATCTTTTAACGGAAAAATATTTTCAAAGAATTCTGCATTTCGGGATTCTATCACAATATTAATGTGAATGTCCGGAATATCTCATTTATGAACCAAAAATCGATAAGCACTACTATTGCGTGCATAACCGATAAAAATACAATCAACGGTTTTTGGTCCAACCGTGACTTATTTCGGAGGTAGTACAACTACCTTTGCTAAGCACCCCCACACTTTCATGTATTTGTATAAAGGAATAGTGTCTTTCCATAATTCATATGGAGTTTTTCCTGTCACTTTGTGCGGAATTTTGTTGAGGATATAATTCGAGGTAAGCAAAGATTCCCTCCACATGTTCTGAGCTATCCCAGATTCCTGCAACATAGCATTCATCATTTCTTTAAGACTGCGATTTTTCCTTTCAGCAACTCCGTTAGATGAAGGTGAATAAGGAGCGGGTTTTTTATGTATGATTCCATTTTCTCTACAAAATGCATCAAACGGTCCTTCATATTCTCCACCTCGATCACTTCGAACTATTTTAATAGTTTTCTCAAGTTGATTTTCAGCTTCAAAATTATATTCTTTAAATTTATCCAAAGCTTCGTTTTTGCTTTGTAATAAATAAATACAACAATATTTTGTGCAATCATCTATAAATGTCACAAAATATTTCTTTCCTCCTCGAGTTGGTAGATACTTTAAATCACATAAATATGTGTGTATCAGACCAAGAGGTTCCGTCATTTTTTCTCGTTTAGGGGATGGTCGTTTTGTAAGTTTTGCTTGTACACAAACTTGACATTTATCTTTAATCGATTTGCATTTAGGAATTAGACTTAAATTCATCAATCTTTCCAAAGATTTATAATTCACATGTCCTAATCGTTCATGCCAAATAGCAAAAGACTCGACCAAATAAGCAATTTGAGCATTTTCATTAACGGAAACAACATTGGTTACATTTTTCTTTGGTAAGACCGTCATTACATTCATCTTGACAAGTCCACCCTTAACATAACCATTTCCCAAGTACACCCCATTCTTCCTAATCACTAGCTGATTGGATTCAAAGTTAACACCAAATCCGGCCATACTCATGAGTGTGCCGGAAATCAGATTCTTGTTTATGTCGGGAACATGTTTCACATTGTTGAGAGTGATCTCATGTCCCGAAGTCATCTTTAGCACAACCTTGCCACGTCCTAAAATCTTGGATACTTTGGTGTTGGCCATCTTGACCCTTTCGTCTTCATGACTCTTTTGATAAGTGCTAAACAACTCTTTATCACAACAAATGTGAGTGGTTGCACCGTTGTTGTAGAAACACTCCCTTGGATTGGTCTCAACCGCATTGACTTCCGGAATATCTTCGGTGATTACCGCACATAGATCTTCTGAGGTCAAAAAAGCTTAATGAGTAGACTTTTTAGCATTTGCCTTGCTATGACAAGCTTGAGCTTTGTGGCCTATCTTACCACAATAGTTACAAGTCTCGATGAACATCTTCTCAGCCCCATTGTGCTTCTTGAAGTTTGTGGATCCCGAAGATTTCAGATTTTTTGGGAAAATTTTATGCCCGACCTTACTCTTGCCTTTGACCTTAGCCATCTGAGCAAGATAGGCTTGGTAAGAATCTTGCTCCTCACGATTAGTGAGCCCGGTTGTATGGCGATTTCTAGCTTCAATTTGAAGCCTAGTGATCTAGTCTTGTAGAGACATCGCCTTTCGCTTGTGCTTGAGATAATTTTTGTATTCCACCCAACTTGGAGGAAGTTTCTCAATAAAGCAATTAACCGTAAAAGGCTCATAAATTTTCATACCTTCGGATGATATCTCATTGCATAGCAATTGAAGTTGATCCACTTGTGCCATGATAGGTTTCGAGTCCACCATCTTGAAATCTAGAAATTTTGCCACCGCAAATTTCTGAGTTCCCGCATCATCAGACTTGTACTTCTTCTCCAAAGCATTCCACAACTCTTTGGCTGTCGGGAATTGCTTCTCATTGTTGTATACATCATACAACGAGTCAACGAGGCGGCTTAAGATCCAACCCCGGCACAAGAAGTCTGAATGCGTCCATGCATCAATGCTCACAATGGTGTGGACATCTTCGACTCCAAGAGAAGCTACCGACTTGTCTTCCTTGAGGAACTTGTCAAACTTGAGGGTGGTCAAATAGAACAATATCTTTTGTTGCCAAGTTTTGAACCCATTCCCATCAAATTTTTCCGGCAATAGTCCAGCACTCACAGCGGTTGTTTGAACAGCTTCATTTTCCTTGTTGATTGCAACATGCCCAGTCTCAGTCGACATCTGTTGACAATATATGGAATAAAATGAGTGAGATGCTTGAATCGTTGGATAAATAAAATTTATTTATGAATAAGCTATTATTTAAATTTGTTTAACGTCTTAAATTATAAACACTATTAGTTAGTGCAGTAATTTAGAACCGATTTATAAAACGTTTCAGAAATATTACAAATTTATTTGCACCCGAACCCGTTTCTTAACACATACGTTTCTCAAAATCGCTAACAAGCGTTCGCCGAAACTATTTTAGATGTGTTATATTGGTTTGTAAAGATGCTTATGAAAGCGTTTACTCAACCGTTTAAAACCTTGTTTCCAAATAAACTACGTTTCTAAATAAGAAATAAAACCGAATAAAATTGTTTTATAATTTCGCAAATCTCAATCCGATTATAGCTATATGCTAGAAGCAGATTTTATTGAGTTAAGCTTGTAGGACTCAGAAGTTGGAGTTAAGAAATGCGAAGAGAAATCGTATAAAAAAACAAGTAAGAACGATTTAAACAATAAAACGATTTAGAAAAACCTGTATAAAACTGATTAGAATCGGAGGCGAGATATGATCTCTGTCCTTAACTCAATAAAGCTCCCGTTAGTGAGACGGATCCACAGAGCTTTTGGAGTCCCAGGATACAACCGATATGAGACCACAACACTACACTCGGTGTGGAATCTACGAACGTAGACAACTACGATATACTCTAGACGTACCGTTTTCCGAAAGAATGGAGAAACGCTCAGCGAGAGAGTGAAGGATCTTAGACAGAGATGTTTGTGTTTCGAATGAGTAAATTCTCCAAATGAGAAAAGTCCCTTATATAGGCGAGTTCGGAGTGAGTTTAAACGCATGCAATTAATGGTAAGATTCTGCGTTATGATTGCATGACATTAACACGTAGAGAGTTACGATTTTTGTCATTAACATGATGCGATCGGTTTTGATTTTTGTTATAAATAATCAAATCTCGTATTAACCGAAAAAATTAAGAGGATATTTTTAGACAATTTAAGATAAAAAATTATCCAAAAAGAAATGGGCCACTCGACATTCCTGAAGATCCGAGCCCAAGCCCAAGCCCAAGCCCAAGCCTGGCCTGGCGGTGGTGGTGGTGCGGGCGTGTGGTCTAATCCATCCCCTCTCACATGCACCATAAGTCTTAGCCAATTTGAACACTTGTATCACTTTCTAGTCATTTATACTAGAGCGAAAAAGTTTGGCTAAACTATGTGGGACATTTAATAAATCCCACTTACTCACTTACATTCAAATGGATCTATTTTGACACTTAGTCCAAAATGTAATTCATTCCATAAGTTATTTCTTATTCACATTCTCAAATATTTATAAGCCCAAAACTTATAATAATTTAGACCCAATATTCTTTGAACCAAATGATGTATCCAACTTCGTCCCCAAATTTGATCTCATCTCTTTAGTCACTTTTCGCAGAAAGCTAATCAAATTGAAAAAAAAGAGTAAAATAGTATGTGATTAAGCACAAATTCAAACTAATATTCCTACTTGAGACACTAGTATTCATACTTGAGCTTTAAAGTTTGCTGGGGGAAAGGAAAAAGCGAATGTAGTTGAACAAGCACAAAATAGACCGAAAAAGTCATGCAATATAAAAGGGTCATTTTTCCTCATACTCATGCAATTAAGTACATTATCTAAAATTTAATTTCATGTTAATATAGTAGCTTAATATTTTTATCATCTTCTACATGAATTATTTAAGAAACATCCGCTAAACAATCAAAGTTAGCAGAGGTTCCATAAATCATTAATGTAGAAGATGACATAAACAACAATAAGAGAGTTTTTTTTGTGATTGGGTTAGGGGTATGCTTGAGTGGTTTAGTACGCAGCTTACAATTACTGATCTTATTTAGGATTACGAAGACCCGGTCCGACCAAGGATTTTCTACAAAATAGTATCTAAAGACCACACCATTGGTGGTTTAAGGATGTTCTGTTCAAAATAAATAAATACGTATATGTTTAATACTATATTAGTTTCTTTCAATCATAAAATGCTACGTAATCATAATCTAATTGATACGTCCGAAATATTCCAAGAATGTGTTAAATTGTAAGTTCTAAAACATTTTGCTTTGGTTGTTCATAAACCATGAAGAATGCAAAGTATCTGACTAAAAAAGTAGTCTAAGAGGTTAGCAAATTGATGATCAGTTTGAAATTGTTTTGTAATAATTAATAAAACCGAAAGCTACTGTCAGAGCTTCGGCCTAACTACAAAATCGAAAGCCATCAAAATTGGTCAGATGCTGATTTG
The DNA here is from genome assembly GCA_963922655.1 of Cardamine chenopodiifolia. Taxonomy (NCBI): domain Eukaryota; kingdom Viridiplantae; phylum Streptophyta; class Magnoliopsida; order Brassicales; family Brassicaceae; genus Cardamine; species Cardamine chenopodiifolia. The sequence continues at coordinate 13,860,569 of OZ000476.1, read as the reverse complement.
GCCAAATTTGTCAGTTACGATTCGCAAGCCCCTTAACACTTTGATTAGAAAGTGACAAACAAAGAGACAAGTGTCGGAGTTTCAAGATTGTTGTGTTGACTCGTTATCTCACATTCTTACCCCTTTGTAAGTATCTGTTTTCCTTTTTAATTATGTTAATAGGTGGATAGGCTAAAACAATTCTTGAGCTTTATTTGATCACGATACTTTGTTCTTTGTATTTTTATATCTAGATTTTTTTCAATTCTACCATAATTTTATTTAATACATACTCCAAATGAATATTTATTATGTAAACATAAAAATAGGCATAAATCCAAATGAATACTCTCTATATTTCTAATTCATCAGATTTTTCACTTTTTCAGGCATATTAAAAATTGATTATAAATTCATCATTTTTTTTTGATTAACAATTTTTTGTAATTATAAATAAATAGTATTTAATTTTTTTTTGAAATTTACAATTTATCATCAGTAACTAATAAAAAATGCATAGAAACACTAAAAACTGTATCTTTTTTTTTGAAATTTATATTAATTAAGAATAGAGAAGGTATATAGTAAGAGCTTATGTTCTCACTTCTCAGTGTGTTTACATGTATATAATTTCTTAAATGAAAAAAATTGTTTTAAATTTTGTGTTGGGTATCTTTTTACCCCTTAATAAATAGAAAAGTAATTGAAAGTGTTTCAAATTCAAGCTGTTTTCAGAATCATTGAAAGTATAACGCAATTGACGATGCACAATATAAAGACATACGGTGGCCGTTAAAACCTTTAGAGAACAAAACATATATGCGACAGTGTCAGATATGATATAAATTGGTGGAGAAGGAAACTGATAACTGGCCCCAAGAGTGGTATATAACTATTCCAAGATTCATAAATATTGTAAATCACTCGTAAAAAAGAAGATTCCTTTGCTTCAGCTTTTTCTAAATTTATAAAGGATTTCTGATGGCACTGTAAATAACAAGACCACAAAGTGCAAGAATATATAAATCCAGTGGACATCTGAGAAATCCCCTGTATATAAAAATCTAGTGAACTTAATTAGTTGTATCTACAGGCTACAGAAATATCTTTCACAGCGAAAATTAAGAAACAGCCAATCCTCATGTTATTGTGTAGACAGTACGTAGAGTCAACTTTATTATCCACACAGAATATATTCATGAGCTATACAAATTTATGTGGCATTATCTGATTGGGGCCAAGAGTCAATACAAATCTATTGAAAACTTATCCTTACAACCACATAGCGTTAGATTCTTTATTTGAGTTACTTGGTAAAATCAGAACTTCACAACTCTTTTCAACACTAATTAACACTCCTACGCGAGTGGTTTTGTGTTATTTATTTAGGTCATATATTGTGTTCTTCTCCCTGGTTAATTGAAACACAGTGATAATTAATTATGTTGTCCCCATGTGTAAACATATATTGACACTTGAAATTGTCATCTCCTTTCCCTTTGAAATTGTCTTTGAGTATTTTAGTGTATAGTTCTTTCATTTTTAAGATTAAATTCCTAACAGACATATAATTTAAAAGGAAAAAGGAGATGAATTGCGTTGATATTAGAGTAACGTTAAAATTTTGTTAAGATGTAAACATTAAATATGAGATGATATATCTATAATAATAGAAACATGAATCAACACACTCGAACCCAATAAAATTAAAAAATATATTCTTAAAATCAAAATATTAGGAACAGAAGCAATCGCTTTAAACGATTTCCCATGAAAGCCAACTTTAGATATTACTACTCATTATACAAAAATATGATCTTCTAATGGTTTTTCGACAATGAGTGCTAACATAGCTAGCTAGGCCGTTCAATAATTCAGATACCATTAAAAATGTGCAAAAATGAACATTATGCAACTTTCTAATATTATATCATTGGTTACTACAATCTGCAGCCGCCTGCAGTAGGCCCCAACTTTATAATTGATAATGTAAGAAATAAAAAAGCATGTAAAAAGATCTTCCCAGCTTCAAGTCAAGTCCATGAAAGGGAAGTCAATGGTCTAACATATCACAGCTCATATACAGACGAGAAAAAAGGGAAATATAGAAAGAAGATAATAATCTCACGGGCAGTATAAAAAGACTTTGGTTTTGAATATTTCGTGTATTTAAATGTCAATTTGTTGTATGCTTTATCAAAAGAGAGGAGTTCTAAAGAATGAAAACGAAATAAATAATTAACAGAAAAGAGAGGGTCGGTCATTGCCACAATTAAGCGGAAGGTGAGAATGGTTGGTATTTGTTGTCCTTCAAACCATAAAAAGCTTAAATTTCATGATCTTTTTGTTTTATTTTCAGCACAGTACTTTTTAATGGTTTAATATAGGTATTTTTGGTTTATAAAATTGATTTTAAGACAATACTTTTACAGGGAAAAGCTAATAAACATATAAGAACTTTTTTGAACTTACTCTAAAAAACCAAAAGAAAATAAAAATTGCTCGAGTCTTTAACACTTTAGTGCAGAAAATTATTTCTTATCATGTGGTACGTACGCTTAGTCAAATTCGATATTTGTTAATAAATGAGTCCACCCAGTTGAAGATTGCAAAAATTATATATCACAATAATATTTCAGATTTATTTATGTTTTGGATCTTTTCGGTAGAAGATTTATATTTCACCATAATATATTTTTTTTCCCTTATTGACAAGCGTCCTTGTGTCGTATTCAAAGGCTATATTATTTGTGACTTGTATATGGTATGTTGCAAGCTCTGAGAAAATAAAGTTTCTAAGAAAGAAAAAAAAAGAAAAGAAAGAAAGTTTCTAAGAAAGACTCGATCGAGTTTACCATAAATTTTCTAGGAGGGGAAATAAATCAAGAAAACACAATAAATATTGCATGGATAAGGAAATAAGACACTTGTCTATGCAACTTGCATGTTTCTCTAGTTGCATGATATCACTTTAATGTTAAAGTCCTCTCAAATAGTATTAGATTCTTCGCTATAAAAGACCTTATGGTGATTAATTAGAGCCTTATGAATTTGAATCAAATACTTCAACATATATGCGTACACACATATACGTATTCGATATTCATATATGGAACTGGAATAATCAAAATATTCAAATCTGAGAATAGTAGAATAGCACTGGCAAAAGAAAAACATTAGTTAAATTTCAGCATATTCTTGTATCTATGTCATGTTAATCGTTATTTTAAAGATTTTTTTTGTTGACAAATAGTTGTTATTGTCTATGACTTATAAAGAACTCTATCGGAATTTAATATAAGTTTGTATTGGGTGGCAACACATAATTCTTCTCCAAATTAATTGTAGATAGGTTTTATATATCCTCTGTCAAAAACTGAATAGAATGTTAGATTAATAAAACACAAAAAAAGATAAAAATTGAAACTACCTACATGAATCGGGCTGATTAAAATAGAAATGATGTGAAATAAAATTCTCAATCAAATAATGCGGGAATCATTTTAATAATTCCGAAAAAGTTTGGACATGATTTTTAGTTTTGGACAAGCCATTCTGAATAAAGGTGGAATTTTGTATATATATGTGTGAGGTTAATATCTTAAAACGTTATGCGCAATCGACACGTATCTAAACTCCAATGATCTTTTAGTAAAACCATCGTAGAGACAACAATATATATTATTTTAAAAGTTAGAATTACGATAGCAAAACTTCTTACATAAAATGGTAAGAGAAAATTAGTATACAAAAACCTATATTTAAATGCAGAAGTCGTGTGATAAAAAATTACGAATATGTGTAGATAAATATAGTTTCTATCCGTCAGATATGAACATATATAGTTTTTTATAAGCCGACCAAAAAAACATAGTGTATTTATGATTCTATCTAAAATCAATAAAAAACGTCAAGAAGGTAATTAGTAACAACAGTTTGTTGGCTATTTTGCAAAGCCAAAACTGCCATAGAAAGAGGAGAAATCAGTAGGTCTAGATTAAGTGAACGTTCTACTTCGTTTTGTTATAGTCAAAAAAGTTGATTTCACTAAATTTATTTTAAATCCATTAAGTGGAGGGTTTGATTCCTTCCATCACCTTTATCTTGGCCTCAACTTTTTTTTCTTGGATTTACTTGCATCCTTCTCCATTAAACAAACCAAACCCAAATATATTGTATTATATGTATTAAGTATGTCCACATCAACAGTGTTAGACTAAAAGTAACTTTTACGTGAAACAATGTGTTATTCTCAGAACTATCTAGGATAATTTATGGTTCGCTAACATATAAAATGAGGTGTGTTACTCTATTCAATCAATCCTAAAAATATGTTAACCTTGTGAAGAATGAAAGACGAAATCAATTCTAGTGATACTGGTATTGGAAACCCTATTTCAAAATCAACTTGCATATTAAGTAAAGGCAAACAAACATGATTGATTAGTCTTTATTCCACCACTATGTTACTGGCTTTATAAATTCTTGGAATTAAGATCATCTTTAGTGCCCTAAAAACAAAGAAATAAAGCTATTTTCTCTAGAGAAGAAGAAAACAATGTCATTTCCTAAGAAGAGCATAAAGAAAATACAGCAACATGAAGTCATTTTCTAATATTAAAGAGGGCCCAAATTCTTCTTTCTTCTCACCCAATTGGACCTGAGATCCTCAATCCCCTCCCCTCTTTAAATTCCTCGAATACCCTTCTCACTTTCACTCTTATATTTTCATTAAACCTTTTTATTATTTTTTCTCTACCTCAAAGTTTGAGAGAAAGAATCAAAGAGAGAGATAATGGTGTGTTCTTGAAGCTTCTCACATTTTTTTTGTTCCCTTACATCGTTCAAGAAATCAATACATATGATTTATGTGTGTGATGATCTTTCCTTTTATAGAAATAATGTCTTTTTCTCAAAATCTAGTTTTCTTTTTTTGTTCTTTGACATATAATTACAGGAAGTGGAAGAAGAGGTCTCAAGATGGGAAGGCTATGCCGACTGGAGAAACAGAGCCGCCGTGAAAGGCCGTCACGGTGGCATGATCGCCGCATCTTTCGTCTTAGGTTAGTCTCAAAATTCCAAATTTACCCCTATGATGGATCATATGATTGATTTATATTTATAATTGTCTCCTCGTCAGTGGTGGAGGTATTAGAGAACCTAGCGTATCTGGCGAATGCGAGTAACCTAGTGATGTACCTAAGAGAATACATGCATATGTCTCCATCGAAATCGGCAAATGACGTCACCAATTTCATGGGCACAGCTTTTCTCCTAGCTCTCCTCGGTGGTTTCCTCTCCGATGCTTTCTTCTCCACTTTCCAAATCTTCTTAATCTCAGCCTCCATCGAGTTTCTGGTAAACGTACTTACTCTTTAATTACTTTTTTTGGTTAAAGTACTTACTCTTTATGACTCTGTATAAACACTTAATTCTTTTACATTTGTTATCCACTTAACCCTTATAATATGTAAATTTTAACTAAACAAGGAACAACAAATGCCTTACACTGAAACCAAAAAAAAAAGAAAGTATGCCTTACACCTGAAATTCATAAACCTTTATCCGTTCGATAATCAAAAAATTACATTACTTTTGTTTTGTCGTTCGCTTAAGTTTTAAGTTATTTTGACTTTTTTATGGCTAGCCACCACAACCATAACTCCGTTCACAGTACATAAGACCCATTTTGATAGATAGGTAGATCCACATGTATATCTATCAATCTATCTATAAAATAAAATAAAAAAAATGATGCAATATGAAAAATATATATATATGGTTGTAGCAAAATCCAACGAACCATGCGTGCATTGGAATGCTAATAAAAAAGGACAAAGCAAGTAGCGTGACTTTGATACGGTACCGTATCTATACGCAAAGCTTTGTTTTGATTGATCTCAAACACGACACATACGTGACACCATCTAATAAAAATCGTATGTATGAGCAGGACCTACCGTATTATTATTTGCTTTTAACTATCACTGTCTTAGGGTCAAAAAAGGAAATTAAAAAAAACCTTTCCTGGGTTTCAGTAGCTACAACTAAAAAAACCTTTTCAAATTTTCTTTTGTTATCTTGTCTTTGCATTTGATAGGGTATGAAACTATAATGTCCACTTATATAACATCTGCCACTCGTACCCTCGTGCTCTGCCACATAATGGTATACAAGACAAAACAAACTTGTAGTTCTAAAGTACAGTTGGGCTTTTAATGCTTTCTCTTATCATATTTTGTAGCTTTGGCGTTCTCTTCTAATGAGAAAGCAAACGCTATTATGGAGGGCTTTTGATGGATCATTTTTAATTAGCTCTACACTATCATAAATACGTAATATTCAATTATTCATTATGAAACTTCTAACAGATTACTAGGATAAATAGCTGTCTTAGCTTGCAATTTCAAGATACGCTTTTATTATTAAGAGTTTAAATATATATATATATATATATATAGATTTTAGTCAACTACTTATATGATGAAGTACATACACCTAGAACCAACATATCAATATATATCGTTGGACATATATCGCAGACGCAATTCATATTCAAGAGTCCAAAATTTTATTTTATTTAAAAAACCCTAGATGTTACGTCAATGTAACAGACGTTATTTCTTCAAGAAAAGGCATTGGCCAATGAGACGACCACACGAAAATTATGTTCTGTCCACACCTCATTAACTAACGACGTTTCATCGTTTCATAACGGTTTCAATTATTTGGATCACGTCGCTGATCTGACTCTCACGAACCACAAGGGTTAAACTCTCTCCCATGCCCTGGTCCCATACTATTCTTTGCAAATCCTCAAAAAAAATCTGTCGTCTCTAATTAATGATTTTAACGATTCCAGTTTTAGCCAATATGATTACAATGTGCAGGGATTGATCATTCTAATGATCCAAGCTCGTACACCGTCATTAATGCCTTCATCGTGCGATAGTCCCACGTGCCAAGAAGTGAGTGATTCGAAGGAAGCGATGTTGTTCGTTGGATTGTACCTTGTGGCTTTGGGAGTGGGAGGGATAAAAGGTTCATTACCATCTCACGGAGCTGAGCAGTTCGATGAGAGTACGCCTAAAGGTCGGAAACAAAGGTCAACGTTCTTTAATTACTTCGTGTTTTGTCTTGCTTGTGGAGCACTTGTGGCTGTCACGTTCGTTGTTTGGTTAGAAGATAACAAAGGATGGGAATGGGGATTTGGTGTCTCTACCATTGCTATCTTCGTCTCGATTCTCATCTTTCTCTCGGGATCAAGATTTTATAGGAACAAGATCCCATGTGGAAGTCCACTCACCACAATCTTGAAGGTTTATTTTGACTTCTTTCGTTCTTGAAATGGAGATTGAGAACAAACGTGTGTCCTAAGTAACGTATATGATTTTTTTTTTGATTCAGGTTCTTCTTGCGGCTTCGGTTAAGTGTTGCGTGAGTGGAAGTACAAGCAATGCGGTTATGAGTTTAGCCGCGAGTCCCTCTAATCATTCCGTATCTAAAGGGAAAAAAGAAGTTGAATCAGAAGGACAACTCGAAAAGCCTCGACAGAAAGAAGCCGTGCCTCCTCAAGCACAACTAACCAACAGCTTGAGATTCTTAAACGGAGCCGCAGAGGAGAAACCGGTCCATAGGTTATTACAATGCACGGGCCAACAAGTCGAGGACGTGAAGATTGTTCTCAAAATGCTTCCGATTTTTGCTTGTACCATCATGCTCAACTGTTGCTTAGCTCAGCTCTCTACATTTTCCGTCCAACAAGCTGCTTCGATGAACACACAGATCGGAAAGCTAAAGATTCCTCCAGCTTCCTTACCTATCTTCCCAGTCGTGTTCATCATGATCCTCGCACCTATCTACGACCATCTCATCATCCCATTCGCTAGAAAAGCTACAAAAACCGAAATGGGAGTAACTCATCTACAAAGAATTGGCGTAGGTTTAGTTCTTTCGATATTAGCAATGGGAGTTGCAGCTCTTGTTGAGATCAAACGAAAAGGAGTAGCGAAAGACAACGGATTACTTGACTCGAAAGAAACTTTACCAGTCACTTTCTTATGGATCGCACTTCAGTATCTTTTCCTAGGGTCAGCTGATCTGTTTACACTTGCTGGACTGCTAGAGTATTTCTTCACAGAAGCACCTTCTTCTATGAGATCTCTAGCTACATCGCTTTCGTGGGCTTCTTTGGCAACGGGATATTATCTAAGCTCGGTGATCGTTTCGATAGTGAATAGCATCACATGGAGTTCACGAAATACACCTTGGCTCAGAGGAAGGAGTATAAACCGTTATAAACTAGACTACTTCTATTGGCTAATGTGTGTTCTCAGTGCAGCTAACTTCTTGCATTATCTCTTTTGGGCCATGCGTTACAAGTACAGATCAACAGGTTCAAGAAGCTAAACGGGATGGTCCCCTTTTGAGAGTTTTTTTTATTAGAGACTTCAACGTCTGATATATATGTATAAGAGATGATCAATGGGGGCAAGTAGTAATGTTGTGCTCAGGTAAATAGTTGGGGTTTGGAGTTTTTATCGTTGGACAATGAATGTACAGCGAATGATATTAACTTGCATTAGTTTTACTTTAAAGTGTTTCTTATTATGTACGAAATTGAGCCAAGCTGTTAAGTTTTGACATATTGACAAGGTTGATACTGAATACAGGAATTTGAGAGAGATTATACAGCAACTTGTATTAAATGTCTTTGACTTTTTGCCTTTAAAGTATACGCATTGCCAGTTCACAGCAACAAATAAAATTTCTTTAATTCTTCGAAGAAGAATTAATTCCTCATTACATGAATTTATTATGAATGGGCTATATTTTATTATTGTTTGTTTTCGTGTAGTTATAATAAACCTTTTTATTTCTCAAACTAATTTTTAAATAATTTATGTATTTCAAAGCTAGATTAATTCTCACAAGGATTTGTTTTGATGAAACTTCTAAATAAATCTAAAACAATAAATTATTAAAGCTAAAAATAAAATAGAAAATAGAATAATATTTTTAAAAGTAATTGGATAAGGACTTATTATAATTTATTCTCTCAACTAAAATCTCTTTTTAATAGAAAGATAAATCCAAGAAATTTATTAGTGGTAACACAAACTCAGTACTCCCACTGGTAACACACAAACTCGATTTCGTCCGGATAACACTTGAATTGCCAACGATACTCCTAAATAATCAATTCCCCCCTAAGTGATTTCGCCGAACCTTCCTCTGATATTTTTTTGTTGCTTTTGCTTTATAACGCAGATTATCATCACGTTGTTACTACTGATTTTGTGGCTTTCTGTTTCGTGGACTCCATTTACAAAACGTTGTTCAGTTTTAGGGTTTCAATTTTTGTGTTCGGATTTTGTTTTAGCTTTCTCTGGTGGGTTCTGGGATGAGTATTTTGTTATCAATTCTTAGGTTTTTTATGATCAATTTAAAACGAATCTTCTCATAATTGAATAGTTTTACTTTCTGCGAATACTTTTTATAGAGCAGAGTCAGTATTTAAGCTCATCTCAGAGTCTCCTTGCGTAGAAAAAATGATTATTTTTTTTTTGCTTTAAATAATCTTATCCTTGGACATATGAGAAGACAAATTTGAATTTCTCTTTGACTTGTTTTTATCACATAGACTAGAATTCGTCTCTTCTTTGATGATTTCAGTTCTAAAGTTTTGTACTTGTATTGCTGTCTGATGTTGTGTTTACATTTGTTTGAATAATCCAGGAAAAAAAAATGGGACAAGTTTTGGGTTGTGTCCAAGTTGATCAGTCAACTGTAGCAATCAGAGAGACATTTGGAAAATTCGACGATGTTCTTGAACCAGGTTGTCACTGTTTGCCATGGTGCTTGGGAAGTCAAATCGCTGGTCACCTTTCCTTACGTGTTCAACAGCTCGATGTCCGCTGCGAGACAAAACTAAGGTCTCTTGAGTCTTGACACCTCCTCAATCATATAATCTTATGGTTTTTGATACACTGAATTGAAGGTTGTTATGATTTTTTGTTATTTTTAGGATAATGTGTTTGTAACCGTTGTTGCTTCTATTCAATACCGTGCCTTAGCGGAGAGTGCTCAAGATGCTTTTTACAAGCTTAGCAACACAAGGGAACAGATTCAAGCTTATGTCTTTGATGGTTTGTTTCAATATCATTACCTTATTTTGCTTCTTGATGTTGTTGTCTTTGCCTTGTATTAACTAGTAACCACTGATTTAATTTTGCATAGTGATCCGAGCAAGTGTACCTAAGCTGAATCTAGATGCAACCTTTGAGCAAAAGAATGACATTGCAAAAACAGTTGAGAGTGAGCTTGAAAAGGTAAAACTACTTTGAAGCCATCTCCTTGAGCAGAATTTTGAAAGCCTTATGGTTAATAAATATGCATAGACTCATATCTGCTGTTGTGTATAATAAAGGCTATGTCGCATTACGGGTATGAGATCGTTCAGACACTTATTGTGGATATCGAGCCTGATGTGAGTGTCAAGAGAGCAATGAATGAGATCAATGCTGGTACGCTCAGTTGTTGATAAACAAGTTTTTCGATTTACATTTTCGGAGAATCTTACAATGTTCTGTTTCTGTGAAAAACACAGCTTCTAGAATGAGAGAGGCGGCAAGTGAGAAAGCTGAGGCAGAGAAGATACTGCAGATCAAGAGAGCTGAGGGAGAAGCTGAATCGAAATACCTTTCAGGTTTGGGTATAGCCCGTCAGAGACAAGCTATTGTGGACGGTCTGAGAAACAGCGTGCTCGCCTTCTCTGAGTCTGTTCCAGGGACTTCTTCGAAAGATGTTATGGATATGGTTCTGGTCACTCAGTACTTTGACACATTGAAGGAAATTGGGGCGTCTTCAAAGTCAAACTCGGTGTTCATACCGCACGGTCCAGGCGCTGTTAAGGACATTGCTTCACAGATCAGGGATGGTCTTCTTCAAGGTAACTCTGTTGAGTAGAGAGATCTTAAAGTACAATGCTTTTCATAGTTTAGACTTGTGTTGCTACTACTTAGTTCATTATCTTTGGCTTTCTATTTTCGAATTCTATATGGATTTTTAATAATTACTCATCGTTTGTTCAGTCTTTTCTAGGCTTGTGGATTGGATCGTCTATGTCGTTTAAAGGGTTTTGGGATATGGTTTGGGCTTCAAAAATATTTGGCATGTTGTTGTTTTTTTTTTGTCAAGAAAGTTTACTTAAGTTTTAACTAAAACGATTAATCAAGCGTTTTGTCGGAAAAGAAAAAGTTTTTGTTTAAAAAAACCATCCATTTATTCATTTTCTGCAAGAAAAATCTTGCATTTCAAACTTGTACAACTTAATCGTACAATTTTCAAAGTCATCTGCAATATAGGGATTCCACGTATTTTCAACTTCGACAGTTAATTTTCTTTAAAAAAATAACGGAAAATCAAAACGACGACGTTTTGAAATAAACTGCATATTGTTTTTTATTAAATAAAACAACATGATTTTTTCATCAAAACAATATGATTTTTAAAAATCATAAACAAAAGAATTAAGGAAAAAAATACAAAAAAACACAATGACTGAGATCCGCTTCAATGGGCGTGGAAGGACTATATATTCTGATAAGCTGCAAAATCGAGCCGAAACTCGACCTGCTCCTGTCTGGGTTGAGACTGGGGATGCAGTTGGTATAATTTCTTCCTTTTTAACAAACTTTAGTTGCATATAGAAATAACAATATCAGTCTTGGTATACATCTGCTCTGAACATCTGTTATCTGATTGGACTTATGTTGCAATTCTGGCTCTCAACTTTTTTGGGGATGAATAGGGAATATGTATTCTGACTTACGTGAGGAAGCACGTGACTATGCACGTCTGTGGAATGTATACTTTGAACAGGTATAATATACTGGGAAATGATATTTTTGCTCATTTATGTGGCCTCTAGTTTTTCTGCAGACTATATAGCTATGTTCTTTTGTGTAACTGGGTAAGTTCCATTTGGTGAATACCTCTGTCTATCAATGTAAAGGGTTTTTAATGAGGCTTATCCTTGAGAGTGATCTCTCTTTTTCCAGATTGATTTTTGAAAAGCGGATGTATGACTTGGTGAATTATTAGTGTTTCGAGTCTTATATGCAATTTCAGATGAAAGTTATAAAGCCATTTTTTTGCCAATGATGTGGTTTTCACCGGTTTTATTGCTTCCGACATTCATCTTAGTAATATGTTATCTTTCTGTATTAGTCATGTATGCTCAATATTCTATTAGGCACGAGAGGCCTATCTTGTTGGCAATAAGGCCTTAGCTAAAGAGCTAAGTGTCAAGGGACAGTTGCATAACATGCAGATGAAAGCTTCTCATGGGAAAGCTCAAGAAGCCATTTACCGCCAGAGGTTTGACTTCTTTACCTTGATGTACTGCATCTCCTTTGCGACATGATCTTTTTATCTTAAATAGGAGAGTCTGTCTGCTAATTCCATAAACGAAAAACAAAACACATCTGCTCAGACTGATATGGACAGGGAGTATTTATCACTCATAACCAAGATGAAGAGATTGATTCTAGAGAATCCCATTCTCATTTCAGCCACTTAGCAACCTAAATTTATATGAAATGACTTACTCCACCTTTTCGTATAGGAACTAAAAGTAGTTTACCTGATAAAATATGTGGATATAGTTTTAAATTTGCAGGCAAGTGAAAGACACTGCAACTTTGGACATACTCACCGTCGCTGCTACATGTCCAACGTATGAGCCACATCCACCTAAACAATCAATAGCATCACCACACAGTTCCATCAGATGAGTACAAGCTTAACCTACAAAATGCTGAATTCAGCTTCCAAATTCTTCTAACTTTTCTCAAAGCACTAATCAGACTAGGCTCATCCATTTGCAAGAGAGATTGACATAAAGCAAAACGAATTCATCAAAGCAAACAAAAGTTATGGAAAAAGCTAAAATCTTTACCGGGAACAGAGTTTTCCAGAAATCGAGATCGGTTTTAGGAATGTCAGCGACTCTAGTGACGCAAGAGATGATCATCATCAAAGACCCACAAGCAAGAGAAAGCGTCGAAGTTAGCCATGGGTAAGGAAAAGCATTCAAAACCTTCTTGTAGTAGATATTTAACACAACGTTCAATGCCACCAAGTCGCAAAGTAGATCCCAATCTTCACCTTCTGCACTGATTGATCATCAGGAACATCGATACCGATTTCAATTGGACGAGACCGATCAGCCTCATAAGCTCCAACCCTAAAAACATCACTCCTCTGCGCCGCCAGAGAGAAATTTGACAAATTCTGAGTTGATAAAAGAGGCTTATGAGGGAAAAGGTTAGGCTTTTGGAAGTTTCTGATAACGGTTAAGGGAGAAAACTGAAGCGGAACTGATCGCCTTACGCCGGCGATTGCGGTTACGGAGGACAAAACCGGTTTAATTGAAGTAATCATCATCGTTCTTAATTTGGGAAAATCAAAAACTGGGTATTGTTGTAAGCGCTGATCTCGAACAACATGATTCTATGATGTTTTTTTTTTTAATTCTAAATTTAATTTATGATTTTAAAAAGATTATGCTGTTTTATCTAATAAAAAATAAAATTATTTAATAAAATATTGTTTTGATTTTTTATTATTTTTTTAATAAGTTAACTTTCGACATCGATGATATGCGAAATCCCTATATTACGGATGCCATGCGAAATCCCTATATTACGGATGATATGCGAAATCCCTATATTACGGATAATTTTGAAGGTTATATGATTGATTTGCATAAATTTGGGATAATTTATTTTTTATGAAAATTGAATAAGTCGATAGCTTTTTTTTTAACAAAATCTGAAAAAACTACTAAAAAGATTAACAGAAAACACAGCCATAATAACATCATTCACAGGTTAGTTACTATACAAAAATAAATAAACGGAATCCCATTTTTAAAACGTAACACTTATTTTTTCCTTACGAGTTTTTCGTTCCATTTTACATATTTTTAATAAAATAATCAATTTAACTTCTTAGAAAAAAAGGTTGCTACTTTTTAGATCTCTACGATAAACCAGATCGTATTATATCAACGGAACGCAAATGGTGGGGCCCGGCCACGCTCACGTGGCTTTTGAGTGATTATACAGGTCGACGCCTTAACTCGAATCTCAATAAAGCAATCTTCCCTTTCACCAGAACCAAAAGCTATTATTTCAACGACTCTTATTAACCTCTTCTTCTTCTTCTTCTTCACTTCAAAAATATATTCTTCCTCTCTCGATCATGTCCACCGTTCCCATTGAGCCTCTTCTTCACCATTCTCATCTTCGCCATAACTCTAGAATCTATCGCGTAGGAGCTAGAGGCTTCTTACCTTGCTCGGTGAATCTCCGCTCTCATTTCACTTCTAACAAACTACACTCAATTGGAAGCACCGTTGGCTCCGGCACGAGTTTTGGTTTTCGTAGCTCGAAGCATGGAAGGTCCGTCGCTATTCGTGCTAGCTCTTCCGGTACTGCGACCGTGGAAACCTCTCAATCGGATGATGTCGTCTTCAAGGAGAAATTTCCCGTTCAGCGAATCAAAAAGGTTTTCTCAATCCCTGAACTCACTCACATTTACCGTTTATTGCATTGGTAGTGCTTAGGGATCAGGAATTTTGAATGAGATTGTTGCTGCAGAGGAAAATTAATTACGTAACTTGTTGTTAGTTGAGTCGATTCATTGATTTGTGGATCGAGCATAAGATCATAGGTTTTGGTTGTGTGAATTTAATGAGTTCGATTTCGATTTCGATTTGGAATGATTAGGAATTTTGATGAGGTCTTACGTTTTCTGAATGAGATTTGCGAGGTAACTACACAATTTGAATGAATATAGTTTTCATGCTATTGCTCGTTGGACCGATCCAAATTCATTGATTTGTGGATCATAGGTTTTGGTTTGGTGTGAATTTTTAATGAGTTTGATTTGGATTTGGAACAATTAGGCGGAAGGAAAGATATATGTTCGATTGAAACAAGTGAAGGAGAATAATTGGCAGATGAGTGTTGGATGTAGTCTTCCTGGAAAATGGATTATGCATTGGGGAGTTTCATATGTGGGTGATACTGGCAGGTCCTTCCACTTTTTTTCATTTCCTTTGTCCTTTCTATTTTTATTTTGTTTCCAGGAAATTTTATTCCCTTGATGTTCTCTACCTTTTCAATTTGACAGTGAATGGGATCAACCTCCGGAAGATATGAGACCACCTGGTTCAATTGCCATCAAGGTACAACTCGACGTTTTCCGTTTTAGTTATCTTTGCTTTGGATAATTGTAACAGTTGTTTTTATGTTGGATCAGGACTATGCTATAGAGACACCTTTGAAGAAGTTATCTGAAGGAGATTCATTTTATGAAGTTACTATTAATTTGAATTTGGAAAGCTCAGTAGCAGCTCTCAATTTTGTTTTGAAGGTTTCTATTGCTTAACTCTTTGCAACAAAGCTGATTATTCGTTTGTTCTTAGATGTGCATTTTTTTATTTGGGGCTGTTGTTTTCCAGGATGAAGAAACTGGGGCATGGTATCAGCACAAAGGGAGAGATTTTAAGGTTCCTCTTCTGGCTGATGTTCCTGATGATGGAAATTTGATTGGAGCGAAGAAAGGCTTCGGTAAATGGCCAGTTTTTTTTTATATCTTTCAATGTGGACTACTTTTTAGGCTAGATATATACAGACTACAGGTTTTGCATTCTTATACTTAGGCATTTGTTCGCCTTTATATGTATAACGATTTCCTCATTCTTTTTCAACTATGTTTAATTAAAGCTTAAGTATTGAAGTTAGTATTGGAACAGGCCTTGCTTGAATTTTCAAATCTGATAGAGACTTGCTTTCTCTTGGATTTCTAGGTGCCCATGGGAAGCTCTCGAATATCCTTCTCAAACCAGATAAGCCCAGTGCAAAAGTTCAAGAAAAGAGCAAGACCTCATCTGATTCTACAAAAGAAAGAAAAGGTCTTGAAGAGTTTTACGAGGAGATGCCAATTAGTAGACATGTTGCCGAGGATAACTCAGTCAGTGTCACTGCAAGGAAATGCCCTAAAACATCTAAGAACATTGTAACGATTGAAACTGATTTACGGGGTGATGTTACTGTGCACTGGGGAGTTTGCAAAAATGGCAGTAAAAAATGGGAAATTCCATATGAACCTTACCCTGAAGAAACAATTTTGTTTAAGAAAAAGGCATTACGCACTCGTTTACAGGTATGCGTAAAAGTATATTCCTTGGCGAGATTCAAATGTTCATATTTGAAAACCTGGCAATAGTCACTCGTGTTGTGCTCTCTAGTTTAAGTCTGTGAGATTCAAAATTAGTACTTAGTTAGCACTTGGTCATGTTGGAAACAGTCCAAGCATTTTGCTGGTTGTGCAAGCCTAAACTTTAACTTAGCATTAGGGTGTTTAGCAACACAATGTCTTTTACCAAAAATTAGTTCCTGTGGATTGCATACCTTTACCGAGGGTGAATGCCATTATTATGTCTTTGCTGCTGCTTCCAGATAATTTTTGTGGCACCTAGAGGTCATTTTCATGTTGTCAATAAAGAATCTAAATCTTTTGTTTACCTTTCCTATTAGAAACAATTTCTGTTTCTATCAGTGACATTATCTGTGTGTTTATGCTTATGAACATTCTGCAGCGAAAAGACGACGGAGATGGATCTTTTGGATCATTCTCTCTGAATGGAAAGCTTGAAGGATTATGCTTTGTTCTTAAGTTAAATGAAAATACTTGGCTAAATAATAGAGGCGAAGACTTCTATGTTCCTTTCTCTACTTCAAGTAGCTTGCCCGTTGAAACTGAAAGTACTCAAGTGAGTGGAAACACACCAGAAGCAAAACAAGAAGTGATCGATAGTGCAGTTACTGACGAAATCATCACTGAGATTAGGAACTTGGCAATTGACATTTCCTCTCATAAGAATCAGAAGACAAAAGCAAAAGAAGTGCAAGTAAACATTCTTCAAGAAATTGAGAAACTTGCTGCGGAGGCATATAGCATATTTAGAAGGACAACTCCAACTTTTTCTGAGGCAAGTGTTTTAGAAGCAGAGGCTGAAAAGCCTGAAATTAAAATCTCCTCCGGAACTGGCTCGGGATTTGAGATATTATGCCAGGGCTTCAACTGGGAATCCCATAAATCTGGGAGATGGTACATGGAACTTAAAGAAAAAGCTGATGAGTTAGCTTCACTTGGATTCACTGTTCTGTGGTTACCTCCTCCTACAGAATCTGTGTCACCTGAAGGATACATGCCTAAAGACCTGTATAACTTGAATTCCAGGTGAGAAACTGCAATTTTACCATACTGTCTATCATTGCCTTAGTTGCTTAAAGCTTTGTCATGAATCTGGATTGTTCAATCTTCAAGTGGGATTAAATGAATTTTTTGGTTGAATGCTGTTTTAGTTGTCTTAAATGCCTGATCAGCCAGGACTGGAAATGTTATTTTCTTCGGAGATCAACAATTTTTATGACAGTTACAAGATACAGTGATAGTGTGTATCAAATGAGAAAATAGCATGTATGTAACATACTTGTTTCCTCGTTTTTGTTGCAAACTTTCAGATATGGAACTATTGATGAGCTAAAAGATACAGTGAGAAGATTTCATGAGGTTGGGATCAAAGTTTTGGGCGATGCTGTTTTGAATCACCGCTGTGCACACTTCAAGAATCAAAATGGTGTATGGAATCTATTTGGAGGACGTCTGAACTGGGACGATAGAGCAGTAGTTGCAGATGACCCTCATTTTCAGGTACATTTTTGCTTTCTTTGGATTTGAAATAAATAGATAAGCTATAGAACCAAAATACAGGCAAAATCTTTGATAGAGAATTTATTATTACTTACGGCTAATGTTTTTGAGGGAGATAAGGCTCTTATGATCTGTATTACACTTTGATGATACAATCAATTAATTCATTGATTCAGGGTAGAGGAAACAAGAGCAGTGGAGATAATTTCCATGCTGCTCCAAACATAGATCACTCGCAGGATTTTGTTAGGAAGGATATCAAAGAATGGCTATGTTGGATGAGGTTAGTTCCCTGTTATGTCTTTAATCTCTGTTGATTCTTTTGGTGTCTGATTTCATTCTCTATTTCGATTCACCTGCAGAGAAGAAGTTGGGTATGATGGATGGAGGCTTGATTTTGTAAGAGGGTTCTGGGGAGGTTATGTGAAAGACTATATGGATGCTAGCAAACCGTACTTTGCGGTGGGTGAATATTGGGATTCCCTAAGTTACACGTATGGAGAAATGGACTACAATCAAGACGCACATCGTCAAAGAATTGTTGACTGGATTAATGCAACTAGTGGAGCTGCTGGTGCATTTGATGTCACAACCAAAGGAATTCTTCATGCGGTACTTTAATAATATCCATCTTGTAGCGTTTGATTCAACATTGGGTTTTGAATGTAAATGAGATCTTGTAAGCTTTTGTTGCATAGGCTCTTCAAAAATGTGAATATTGGAGACTCTCAGATCCAAAAGGGAAGCCTCCAGGTGTAGTTGGATGGTGGCCTTCTCGTGCTGTAACATTCATAGAGAATCATGACACTGGCTCTACTCAGGTTTTTGTTTCTCACCATTTTAATTACCTTCAAGTTTCTATTTAAACCGTCTGTAACGGTTTTTTTCCTCATATTTAAAAAAAGGGTCATTGGAGATTTCCGGGAGGGAAGGAAATGCAAGGATATGCTTATATCCTGACTCATCCAGGAACACCAGCTGTTTTCTACGATCATATCTTCTCAGATTACCGTTCTGAGATCGCTTCACTTCTTTCTCTCAGGAGCAGACAAAAGATCCACTGTCGGAGTGAGGTAAAAGTAGTTTCAAGAACTCACAATTTTACGAAATTCGACGGATCTTAAACAAGTCTCCTTTGTTTTCTTGTGTTTGGGAATTATAAAGGTGAAAATAGATAAGGTGGAGAGAGATGTGTACGCAGCTATAATAGATGAAAAGGTTGCAATGAAGGTCGGACCAGGGCATTACAAACCACCAAGCGGATCTAAAAACTGGTCTCTAACCGTTGAAGGCAGAGACTACAAGGTGTGGGAAACATCTTAAGAAGCACGTAAGTTTTATATATGTGTGTGTATAGTTCATAAAAATGTTTTAGGATTAATAGTATGTCTGGAGAAAAATGTTATATAATATATTTCAGAAAAAAGTTACCTGGAAATGTGATGTAGGTGGGACTAAAACCAGGTTTAAGATTTGTCCCACTTTTTACAATACTGAGAACATATTATTAATCTCCTGTAAAGTGTATGCACATATTTTTACAGTACTTGACAATACAAGTTTCATATTGTTGTATCTAGGATGTTAAAAAGGGCTAAGATTTTCAGGGTTAGCCCTGGTATTTTTAATTTATGTTGGCTTTAAATCTCGATTTTTTAGGGTTCATTTAGGCTTGGGTTTTAAAGATAAAAGTTTAACAGAATAGGTCCTGATTTTTTTTTACCTTTAAGGATGCCGTTTCTTCTTCTTTTAAGCGACGATATCTTTAAGAAACTCGCATCAGAATCGTTAAAGCTTAGTGAAATTCAAACTGTTGTTACACTTGTTCTTCCTGGTGAGCTCGTTAAGCACGCCGGCTTTATTTTTTTAAAACATGGTTGGCTCTGATTCTTTTTTTATTTTATTTAATATTGTTTCATAAAATAACACCATTTTTAAATTAGGTAAAATCTCGGATTACATTTTTCTGTTAAAACTGTAAAATTTTGGATCTATGTTTTTCTGTCAAAAAATCGCAAAATCACGGAATAATTTTTTTTTGCCAAAATCGCAAAAAATTACGGTATAAAGTTTTCCTGCCAAAACTACAAAATCACGGAATAACATTTTTCCGCCAAAATCGTAAAATCTTAGATCTATGTTTTCTCGCCAAAACTGTAAAATCACAGAATAACATTTTCTCGCCAAAATCGCAAAAAACATAGAATAAAGTTTTCCCGCCAAAACCGCAAAATCTTGGATCTACGTTTTTTGCCAAAACCGCAAAATCATGGAATAACGTTTTTCTGCCAAAACAATAAAATCTCGGATCTATTTTTTCCGCCAAAACCGCAAAATCATGGAATAACATTTTTCTACCAAAACCATAAAATCTCGGATCTACGTTTTCTCGCCAAAACCACAAATTCACGGAATAATATTTTTTTGCCAAAACTGCAAAATCTCGGATTTATATTTTTCTGCCAAAACCGTAAAATCTCGGATCTATGTTTTCCTGCCAAGAACCACAAAATCACGAAATAACATTTTTTCGCCAAAACCGTAAAATCACATAATAACGTTTTTCTGCCAAAACTGCAAAATTTCGGATCTATGTTTTTCCGCTAAAACCACAAAATCATGGAATAACGTTTTTCTACCAAAACTATACAATCTTGGATCTATGTTTTTTCGAAAAAATCGCAAAATTTTGGATTTACATTTTCATGCCAAAACCGTAAATCTTGGAATAACGATTTTTTACCGAAATCGTGAAATTTTTCTTTTTGGCGATAAATCACGAAATGATGTTTTTGGTGAAAATCGTAAAATCTCGGAATTGTCTTTTTTTAACCAAAATTATGAAATAATGTTTTCCGGAAAATTGTAAAATATTTGAATTACATTTTTGCTTCAAGAAATACAATTAGAATTTTGTGATTATTGTAAAAATAATTATTAAATAATAAAAATTAAAGTTAATATGCATGCTCTAATAACAAGCATGAAATAAATGAAATTGTTTGATTTGTACATGTCTTATATAGGACTTGTATAGAGTTTAGGATTTTAAATAATATACATGACTCATATAGGGTTAGCATTTAAATGTGGCCGAGTTTCAAAAGGTTTAAGCAGGGTCGAGTTTAAAAACCCTATTTAACATCCCTAGTTGTATTAACATTCTGGATGCTTGTAAAGTGTAAGCACATATATATTAAGAATATGTGTTACGGTGAATAAAGTAGTCAAGAAGATATATTTTGTCATCGTCCTAATCTCGTTTCTTTTGTTCTGTCTTTCAAAGCCATATATATGGCGATTCCTTAACGAGTCATTGTGACTCCACAAGGTACCTATATGGCGATTCCTTAACGAGTCATTGTGACTCCACAAGGCACCTATATTAGAAAGATTGATTACAGAACTTGGTCCACGTTCTCCTGTTGATGTGGGAAAGTGGATTGCAAATGCGGTTGATCGCAGGGTTCGCTTACTATGGTTTAACCTCATGTGGTCTGTAGAACCTACTAGCTTGCCCAATAGCCTTTATATATTCGATAATTTTGTATTTCTTCTGTCTTTGCAACAAAGTTTTCGTGGATGTTCCTTCTCCGGTCTGCCTCGCATCCTTCAAACGTCTTGACCTTCTCTATGTGGTATACAAAGATGAAGATTCTCTTGTTCGGCTCTTATTGAGTTGTCATATTCTCAAACATTTGAATGTGGAGCGACAAAACCTAGACAATGTGACAAAGTTTAGTGTAAAAGTGCCATCTCTAGAGACTTGACGGTATAATAATGTGGAACCAAGAGTACTCAACGAAGGTGTAGAAGATATTAGAGGATCTTTGGTCATAGATTCCGTGAATCTTAAAGAAATTTTCTATTGTAGATTATTCGAAAAAACGATTGCTCGACTGAGAACAAGCTTCGCCTTGATAAAGCAATTTGACAAGCTTATGAGATCTCTTTTCTCAGTCATTTATCTTGAGTTACTACTGGGCGTTGCAGCGGTTGTATGTTGCGAAGACATTAACTTCTCACAGCTTGTAGCACTGAAAATAATTTTTTAAAATTTGATATAAATAGGAATTTATTGTAAGAGCTAAATGATGTTAATATGAGGTGTATATATGAAACAATCTTATTTTATTTTAGATAAATAAGAGGTTCCGGACCAAAATCCATAATCTCCTAAACCCATACTAGTCTTTAATATTTTATCTGTACTCGATCCTGTGACATTTTAGATTATTTCAGGATACCTTTCTAGTCAAACTATCAACCTCTGATATATGATATAGTATTAACATGTATTAGTCCAATACCCACAGTAGGCCTTGTCAAAATATCCGAATCCGAAGATACGACCTGAACCTAATTCGAAAAACTCGATCCGAATTCGAAATTTTAAAATATCCTAAACTTTAAGACTCCAAA
This sequence comes from Cardamine chenopodiifolia, assembly GCA_963922655.1. NCBI lineage: Eukaryota > Viridiplantae > Streptophyta > Magnoliopsida > Brassicales > Brassicaceae > Cardamine > Cardamine chenopodiifolia. Next base: position 13,838,378 of record OZ000476.1, on the reverse strand, counting down.
ACTTGAATCTGAATCCAACCCGAAATCCGAATAGGTACCCGAACATACTCAAAATATAGGTTCATACTAATAATATATTAGTAATGTTTATACTTGTAATAACCCAAATACCTAAACTATTCGCGGTTTTCGGGTATTTTGGATATTTCGGGTATTTCCGTTAATTTTAGATAGATTCATTTAAAAATATTCGGGATTTTTTTGAGTATTTTAGATATTTTCGAGTAGTTTGGATAGATTTGCATAGAAAATTTTCGATTTTCAGTAATTAAGATCAACCCGAACCTAACCTAATATTTTAAAATATCCGAACGCATCCTAAACTTCTGAACCTGAAATACACGACCAAACCTGATACAAATACCCAAACACCCATGCCTACCCACAGCAAAGTGATCATAGTTTTAATTTGTTTATTATATATAATTGGTCGTACGCTAATTAAATAATGGGAAAATTCTTGAAATTGATCATATTATAATTTTATTGTAAAAATAATCCCTACAATGTGAAATTAAAACATAGAAAATATTTTTTGACAATAATAATGTGAAAGGTCCATATTTTTTCCTTAAATCATTACATTTGTAGACACTTGTGTTCCACATTATTTCTTAAATCCCATTAGTTATTTTTAATATTATAATAAGAAATTAACAATAACAATAGAAGAGATACACGTTTAAACATACGTATAAATTTTAAATCGATGAGCTAGATGTTTGTTTATCCTTCATAACACTCACACATATAGTGATCGGTGTAGCCTTGACAAAAACCACCGAGATAACCTTGATCCTTACAGTAAATATAACACTGCGCTTTTTTGTCTACGCCGTTTGGGTCTGGGCATTTTCTGCTCGTTTGGATTAGTGCTTCTCCAAAGTCTATCAGTTTCAACAAAATAAAAATTATCAGCTTATGTTTTTTTTTTAAATAACGGTTTTAGTTGCTAAACCAGAAAATTAAGAAATGGTTTTTTCTATATATGAATCAGGCGAACACATCAACTTTGGATGTATAATGTATGACTATGAATAATTACAGATAAAAGTAAATAAATTAGTTATGTATCATATTGTAAAGTTATTTAAATGAGAGTATATGTCAAAGAAATTGATCACCTGAGGTTGAGGGAACACATAGGCAAAGAACCAAAAAGAATGAGACATTGTTAAATGCCATTTCTTTTTATTTTAAGCTTTTTCTCTAACGAAATATAAAATTTGTGAATTTAACAAGGAAGGAGACTCTGTCAGACCCCGAAAAATAAGTTTGAAGAGATTATTGGATTATACATTTTCAAATCTATATAGGTATTTACATTAAAAAGAAAACAATGGGATGTTTTTACAGCAAATAGAAATATATCTAAAAAAAGTATATTTTTGGCCAAATATTACCATAATTGTTGCAGAGCATAAAGACGAATCGGAAATTACTTAGTAATGTCATACCATGTTTGACTATTTGAAGGTGAATGAACCTTTAGTAAATCCGAGTCATGACATGTTCTTCATTACGGGCATACATTGAATCTTTGACTGTGAGATGGTTCCATATTGTCATTTGACTAGGTCTCTCAACATAAAACCAGAGATTCACCTAATTTATATAATACTTAAAAAGTTGTTATACGAATCTAATTTTACCTTATATAATACTCATGACAATATCTATTTGTTTCATATCAAACCAAATGCAGTAGATGAACATGTCTGAGATAGTACACAAGCTTGGTTACTACGAACACGTATGAGCATATCATAGTCTTGTTAAAATGGCTAAACCACAGATTTAATAAAATAATACATGTTGTTCTCAGAAAACCTAATCGAATCATACTCTGAGCAGATATCGAGTACCTATTGTTATTGTTAGCGACAACAGAAATCGCCCATCTGAACTAAAAAGAAAGGAGGTGAGAACTGAACCTTCCTCCTCTTAATGATATACTAAAAGCAAAAGCTAACTCAGCCACTGTGTAGTCTATCATAAATCGGCCGGATAAATATGTAGCTATACAGTAAGTCACAAGCATGGACTTGACTAGATTGTGTTCAGGGTCGTGCATCATCCAACATAGACTCCAATATGTGAAGTTCGTTTTCTTTACAACATCACAATAACACTAAATGCTCTTTCAATCTTACCAAACAAGTACAATGCATAAAAACCCAATTTAGAGAAACAATACTGAAATTTTCTGGTCTTGACAATTTGTATGTATTAATTTTCTTTTCCTTTACTGTTTTTTTTGTTAACATGATATATAGTGAAAAGGAAATTCTTAGTAGGTAGTGTGTATCAAATAAGAAAATATGCATCTGAACTACCTATTTCCTCCGTTTTTGTTGCAAACTTTAACAAGATATATATACGTACTGATGAGCTAAAAGATACCAATGAAGACATTTCACAAGGTCGGAATCAAAGTTTTGGGCATTGGTGTTTTGAATCACCGATGTGCATACTTCAAGAATCTAAATGGAGTATGGAATCTATTTGTAGGGTGTCTGAACTGGGACGTAGAGCAATAGTTGCAGATAACCTTCAATTTCAAGTATATTTTTGCTTTCTATAGACTTAAAATCTATATAATTTTTTTTCTTATAGATATAAAGAAACATGAATTATTTTTTTTTGATAGAGACTGAGTTTTTCACTGATATATGCTTCCGGATTATTCATTTTGGCTAATGTTTTTGAGGGGGATAAATTGTATCATCAAGGGAGTAGAGATCATAAGCACCGTATAGTGCATAGTGAAAATGTGAAAGAAGAATAGTGGATTTGAAATAAAGATAGCTGCATATATTCTGGTTTTCGTCCGGATCATTCTAATATTTTAAGACCAGCCGGATTAGATTACCAGTGAGTTCGCGTTTCGACCGATTTTATAGGCCTGTCGGATCCGAGTTTGTAAGCACACTTGTGAGACAAATCATATATACAATATCAATCTAAAAAGTTTTCTTTTCTTTTTTGGGTTCAAATATCAATCTGAAAAATAAGGTACCATTAAATAACAAATAATTGACTTAGCAATTATGATCAAAGATTATGCGATAGATTCTGGTGCAGATATGTGAGATAGATCATTGACTATAAGGTCATTATTGTTGTAATATAGAAGTATTTTTCCGCATAATATTAATTATATATTTCAACTAGCTAGATATAATATCACTAGATTGTAATGACAGCATGTATATATGTTAGACTAGTTACCGGATCCTTCGCTCCTTTGACAATATATTCAATGCATATAAATTAGAGTTTTTTTTTATCAAAAATAATATTCAAATTGATAAAAAAATTGAGACTCTTATTCTTCTCTAAAATGCACCCTATTTCTGATTTTCATAAAAACAAAATGGCTTAAAATAGCAGAGATTTCCATAAATATTTTTCTTTAAATTTGATGGCACGAGAATGTATATTTTCTTTATATTTTCCGATTTTTTATTTTTCTTTTACCTAGTCTATGGGTTTTGTTACTAACTTGAGCACCACATAAAATTTGATAAACATTATTTTAGTGTCTTCCAGATTACCACTGGAACACAAGAAGTTTTTTTTTTTGGCATAAACATGATTATATAAGTTTGAATCCATTGACTGTAACATATTGACAATATTTAACGCAAACAATTAAGCTGCATGTTTTGGTCTACTTATGACTATAATATTATTTTAGTTTTTAAGTAACAATGACTTTTAAAAGTAAAGAAAACATATAATATCGAAATAAAATAAACATGTAAACTGTGACATCTTTATATAACTATTTGGTATTTACGCCATATTTTATGGTTTGATTTGAAATTCCGAATGTATGAAACTTCAATGAAGAACAGTTAGCAGAATCGAAATATAAACAATGACATTTTATATAATTCATTGGCATGTACAACATAGTTTATGGTTAAAAACTCTACTAGATGTTCACTAGGAAAAAAATATTCGATTAATTTTTCACCTAATAAAAAATGACTATTCGTTGTTTTTATTATCATTCAATATGTCCATTGGCGCTAGACGAACTATTTTTTGGATGACTTGTAAATTTAGAAAAAGCTAAGAAGTATAAACATATTTTATATATAAATAATTTTGATTTTAAAATATTTCCTTTGTATAAAAGTAAATCATATTAACAGACGATTCAGATATCCATTAAAATATCAAATAGTTTGAATATTCTGTTAAGTCCAAAACGGATACAAATAGAAAACAAAATCGATCATGAATAAAAAAAAAAAAAGTATCCGCTCTGTTTTTACCAGTTTATAAAGATCGACTACACATGATCATTTTTGAAATATATTAGGCTTTATACTGATTTTTTTTAACTGGTAGAACAGAGCGGATATTTTCACTGCAATTTTTTCTCCACCTTTACATATAAATCTATATATTAAAAGATCACAGAATGTTTTACCAAAAAAGAAAGTTCACAGAACGAAAAAGATAATAATATATACAAGTCTGTCGTTCTAGAAGATCCGATCTTGAGATAGATAGGAGGGAAGTGAATGAAATTCCACGAGTGTCTGAATTTCAGAACCCCGATCTGATAAATTGATGTATATAAATTTTGATTAAAAATTTTTGTTTCTTGTTTCTCGGCTATTGATGATTAATTCCATACAGCTTTATATCATAACGAAGAAGTGTGATCCGGAACATGCAACACTTGTATAATTAATTTAATTAATTATGAACTAGTATGGTTTAATTTGATGCAAATTTAGAAAGTCTTATTCGTATAAGATTCATTGGGACTGCAATACAATTTGATTTCTTTTATATGATCAGCACAATTGTAATAACATGGTAGACATTATATTATTGTATAATGCTGAGTCGTCGGTTCGGGATTATTCAAGAATAGAGACGGAGCTGGTAACATGGTGGTGATAACCATTAACCAATATAAACAATCTTTTTAGTTTGTACTTCCTGTTATTAAAATGCAAAGTCAAAGTCTGTAGGCTTTGGCTCGCTATAAAAACCTACTCAGAAAAAAAAAAAAGATAATACATTATCTTTTTTTTTAATCTTGCAAAGAAGAAAAACCAGAGGAGCAGATCCAATTGTTCTCAAGATCGCATCTGAATCATAATATATAGCATGATCAAAGAAGAGACCAATTCAAGCGTCCATCCTTTAGACGGTGTTATGGCAGAATCTGACAAGGTAAAACGAAAAACTATTTCTAGATTTAAGGGTTTAAATCACATATTTCTGTAATTAATTCTTTGTTATTGTTTTCAATCTCCTTCTGGTGTCCCAATCTGTGAGAAAACTCTCATGTTCATATATCTGTTTATGCTTATCTTTTTTACGTTTGTGAATTATGTCTGAAATTTTTACATATTTACCGCATCTAATAAAAGTCAACTTGCTTGTTCGGACATTCATTGTCATGTTTTGTATAAACATAAACCACAAAAAAATAAATACATATGTTTTTTGTCAGCCATTTAATTTAATCTGGGTTGCTTATGCAACCGGTACAAGAAATTCAGGAATTCAAAATATTGGCACTGGAAACATGTAATTAAGATCCGCTCTAGCCTCTGATTACTATAGGCTGGCCACAAATATTTAATATTTTTTTGGCATTCGATCTCTGTTCATCCCAATTTTACTGTCCACTTGTGCGTGTGGTTATTGTCTTATTGAGAACTAACTATCATAACGTTTAGAAAATAACTGGATCAAAGTATTTAATAAATGTAAACGTAAGGAAGGTGAATATAAAGGTGTCTGGAATTCACAGGACGAGGAGCTTGATGCAACAAAAGCAAAGGTGGAGAAAGTTAGGGAAGAAAACGAGAAGTTAAAGCTCTTACTATCTACAATTCTCAGTGATTACAAGTCTCTTCAAATGCATGTCTCCAACGTTACCCGACAACAATATGGAGCTTCTATGGAGCTAGACATTGATCATCAAGACAAACATTACGATTTCGGAGTAGATATATCTCTTAGGCTTGGAAGATCAGAGCTGAAGATCTCCAAAAAAGAGGAAAAGGTGGACAAGATTTCTCATGAAAACGAGCAATTGTTAGAAAAGAAAAGATCTGCACTGGATTTAGGATTTCAGATTCAAAGTGATGAAACCTCAAAATTAGATAATCTTTGTAGACACTTTAAGAATGCAAACGGAGAGAATATATGTGCATCTTCGAGAAAAGATGTCAAAACAGCTAGAACTGAAGATAAGCAAGAGGCTTTAGAAGAGCATGAGCAAACAGGTTTGAAGAAAATTAGGGTTTGTGTGAAAGCATCATGTGAAGACCCATCAGTACGTACCAAAACCATACACTACATTTATATGTTTATTTAGAATGTAACATCTAATCTAATTAATTGATCATAATGCTATACTTTACATTAATATATAGATCAATGACGGTTGCCAATGGAGAAAATACGGTCAAAAGACTGCAAAAACCAATCCTCTTCCACGAGCTTATTACCGTTGCTCCATGTCGTCAACTTGTCCTGTCAGAAAACAGGTATAATACATTTTATTATTCCAAAATCCAAATTCGAACTTGACTTTCTGGTAAAATTTGAAATCCATAATATATAAAAACATGAATTAAGGGCGTAACTGGTAAGTTATACTAGCATAAAAATTTACACCAGAAACTATCTGGTCCAACTAAACTTAGCGTAATTCTTTCCATTTTTTTAATTTAGAGTATAAGTTTACGCTGAAAATAAAAGAAAATTTTTAATAACAAAAAATAATTACTCCAAATGTATATGGTGAATCCAATTTTTTTTTTTAATATACTCTCAAAACTTACTAGTCATATAAATATATTTATTGTCGATCTTGAGTTGAATACGATGACGCTAAACATTAACGTGTCTATAGATGCAAAGATGCGGAGAAGATGATACATCTGCTTTGATGACAACATACGAAGGAAACCACGACCATCCTCTTCCCATGGAAGCAACTCACATGGCTGCCGGAACTTCAGCCGCTGCCTCCTTATTACAATCTGGCTCCTCCTCTTCCGCGAGTCTAAGCTATTTCTTCCCTTATCATCACTTCTCTGTCTCCACCACTAACTCCCACCCCACCGTAACATTGGACCTCACACGACCAAACTATACCAATCAGTTACCAAACTACCCTCTATCTTCCTCTTCTCTAAATTTCAACTTCTCCTCCTCTAATCATCCTCCACCATCATCACACGGCCACACATTGAACTTCAGTGGCTTGAATACAGACGCACTAATGGCTCGTTTATCACATCGAACCAGACTTTCAGGACAGGAGTAACCGTACGTATCGGTAAGGTCTAGTTACATGTCGCGGAAGTAATTAATTTTCCCTTTTTATGTCATTTATTTGTTTTTGACCCTCTGAAAGAGAGATCTGGTTTAGCATGATATATAAATTGCATATATAATTGTAGATATCCAAGTGTTTAAATTACTTATTACCAATCAAATCATGGATTATGCATATGAAACTTTTTGTAAATTTATTTTGTTCTACACAACAATTTGCTACACAAATTATTTTTAATTAATTTATAAAGTTCAAATACAATGTCAAATATATTGTTTGGTTATTTAGGTAGGTAGTCTAATATATTTTTTGAATATAAATTAAAGTAAATGACTACGGTGGTACACGGGTTGAAAAAGGGAAATGTGGTTTTCAGTTTTCATGCGGATTGACGAAAACAGTGTCCTGCACTTGTGTGAAATAACATGATTTTATAAAATAATTTAATTAGCAATCGGTAAAATATTGTGTTATTTGACGTGATAGCAACCGTGTATAGTGAGTAAATATAAAATAACATAACATCTGATAAAATAACGTGCTACTTGGAAATAGTAATTATGTAATTTTTTATACCAAAAATTTAACATACTAATTTTTGAAATCACACGCAAAAAACTTACTAATTTGAGGATCAAATAGTAATCAACTTAAAAGTCGTTTACTTAAAAGAACAAAAAAAAAGCCAATGTTATTTTCTCAAATATCTAGTATAGTAAAGTCATTCACCATAACTATCTTATATATTTTTAATATCTTAAGTATATTTTCCCATTTTAAATAATTGTTTGATCGATTGATCAAAATTAAAACGTTTGGATGGTTTTAGCCACCTAAACGTTTAAACGGCCTCTTCTTACAAGTTACAAGTTGTAGGTGGGCTCAACTTGATCATCGCTAGCCATTAAAAAATGGCGCCACTCCATTGTGGGCTCAGGCCTATATTAACAGCTATAATCTCTCTATCTCCCTCTTAAAATAAAATTCGGCCCATCCGATCCAAGCCAGATCTGGCTCCGATTGTATCGCTGTTAAACTCTTTGACACACGACCAACTTGAAATACCGCCACGTTTCAATACACACAAGTGAGCACTTAACCGCCAAAAAAAAGAAAAGAACAAAAACGAAACCAAAGATTCCAACTCCGACACGTTATCCGACCACGAAACACACCACTGTTTCAAATTCTCTCGTTTCCAATCTGAAAATACCATAGATTGCTTTAGAATCTTCAATTGAATCGATCTGTATTCGCAAGCGATATCAAGATATAGCGGGAAGTGAAGGTGTAGTAGATAAGGAGATAAGATCGACGGTTTCAAGCTGCGAGGCTTATTTCGAGAAAGTACAATTGAGAAAAAATCTTCCCAAATCTCTTCAAGACCCTAAACTCTGCTTTCGCCGGTATCCCCGTCTCCTCCTTCCTTCAAGTCCCCGGCGGCAAAGGTAAATTGCGAGATCGTGGGTCAGTATGATTGTAATTAGCAATGATTCTTTTGTTCTTTCGCTTAGATTCAGTTTTGTTTTGTTTGATCACAGTGATTGAGATTCCAGCGGAAACACCTGTATCAGAATCAGTAAAGATTCTATCAGACAGCAAGATTCTATCAGCTCCTGTAATAAACACAGATCTCGAGACTTCATTAGATTGGAGAGACAGATATTTAGGAATCATTGATTACTCTTCAATCATCTTATGGGTATTAGAGAGTGCTGAGCTCGCTGCAATCACATTATCCGCCACGTCAGCAACCGCTGCTGGTGTTAGTGCAGGAGCTGATGGAGCTCTTGGTGCTGCAGCAATTGGCGTAACCGGTCCAGTTGCTGAAGCAGGGCTAGCGGCAGCTGGGGTTGCTGGAGTTGCAGCTGATCGTGGAATTGGGAAAGATGCTCTTACTGCTGCTGATAATTTAGGGAAAGATTTTTTATCAAGTTATTCTTCAAGAAGAGCCTTTTAAATCAACCACTGTAAGGGTTTTTAAATGGATAGTAAAATGTCGAATTCGTGATAGTGATTTTGATTATGGTATGTTTTTGTGTATGTTTTTCAGGTTAGAATTATACTTAAGTCGTTTAGATATGCTCCGTTTCTTCTGGTTTCTACAGAGAGTTCAATGTTGAGTGTTTTGTTGCTACTTTCGAAATACCGGTTAAGAAATGTACCGGTTATTAAATCAGGAGAACCCGATATCAAGAACTATATTACTCAATCTGCAGATGTTCAGGGTCTTGAAGGTTGCAAATGAAGAGATTGGTTTGATCATAGTTCCGCTCTTCCGATTTCTGATCTTGGCCTTCCTTTCATGTCGCCCAACGAGGTAACAAAATTAAAACTCGACATTTTCACGGTTTTAGGCGTAAACCGATGAAATCGAACTTATTGGTTTAGGTTCCATTGTTACCTTGAGAGTTGAGACCCTTGTTCATAGTTCTGGTTCTTGATTTCATATAGCATAGTTATCTAGATATAAATCTATGCGTTGCAATTAAGACATCTGGAATGTTTTGATTGTTATTGTCTTTACTTTTGTTCTGAACTTGTGGCATCTTTGTGTTATTGAAGACATCAAGAGAGGATGTCAACTCCAACAAGGAAGAGACTTATGAGAGATTTCAAGAGGTTGCAGCAAGATCTTCCTGCTGGAATCAGTGGTGCTCCTCAAGACAACAACATCTTGCTCTGGAACGCTGTTATCTTCGGGTAATAACATTGGCTTTTTTCTTAGTTCTGATCAATCATGTTCCATTAACGTTGATCTATTTCATGGAAACCGCAGTCCAGATGATACGCCTTGGGATGGTGGTAAGGTTTTTAAGTGTATTCTTTTGCATATAAGACTAGAGAAATATGAACTATATAGATCCAATTTTTAAGTACAAGTATGTGTTTATCTTTTAGGTATTTTTAAGTTGACTCTTCAATTTACAGAGGATTATCCAAACACACCACCAATTGTTCGTTTTGTTTCTCGGATGTTTCATCGTAATAGTAAGTTAGAGTTAAAAAAACAGAGAAACTATATTCTTTTCTTGTGTTGAATGGTTTAGTCTTTATCTCAATTATTTGATCTTTATTGTTTTTCCTGCTGTCTTGTTCAGTCTATGCAGATGGAAGTATATGTCTTGACATCTTACAGAACCAATGGAGTCCCATTTATGATGTTGCAGCAGTTCTTACTTCTATCCAGGTATATGAATCCACATGTATATCTTAGATTATCTAATTCTAGAAGAAGACTTTTGTAAATTTTTGATCAAAACCATTTTTTGCTTTTTATAATTTGCAGTCACTCCTATGGTGATCCCAACCCAAACTCACCTGCAAGCTCAGAAGCTGTGCGCTTATTCAGCGAGAACAAGCGAGAATATAACAGACGGGTTAAGGAGATTGTGGAACAGAGTTGGACCGCTGATTAATAAGCGATGAGTAATCGCATCTTCTGCGCTCGGTTTTCTTAAACATTTGAAGAAGTGGAGGCAATCCAAAATTAGTTGTTACATGCCTCCAATTCAAGATATGTATATGGTTGGATTAATCTTATCTATTTTCAGGATTGCACATCTTCTTTTGAAGTTTTACTGTGTCTATAAGTCTTATCCAATTCAATATATAGAATATAGATTCTAGAGTTTATTGGGTTCAATTTTATAGGGAGGAGCCACGTTAAAGTAAAAACAAGAGTTCTAATAAGCTTGTGATTTAAAATGAAGAGAACAAATCATGTAATTTTGTGACTCAAGATCTTAGTTACGATCTTTGGTTTCATCACAAACGTTTGGGAAAACTTGAAGATAAAGGTTGATTTTGTTGTACATGATTCTTACTTTTAGGAAGGTTTATTGGATTGATTTTTGTAATCCAATCATCATATGTAGAGTTGATTTGTTATTCAATCACTGATTTTAAGATTTAGATGAACTCACATGTTAGTGATTTTAGAATACAAGTTGAAATCACATGTTGTTCATTTGGATACATACAACCTTTAACAAATTTTCAAAAAACATTTGACTCAAATCTCAAGTGAAATCTTCATATTTGGAACTCCGTATTAAGATATTTGACATATTTTAAATTTCAAAAAAAAAAACATTGATGATGTATATGGATTCGAAAAAGTTTTTAAAATGCAATAAACGATCTAACAATAAAATATTTATAAAACAATAATTATTTAATTAAATACTAAAATTTTAACATTTACTATATATACATTATCATAGAAATATAATTTTGGTGGCATAAAAATATATAAAATATTATGATGGTAATAAACGATTGCTTAGTCCACTTGTCATTTCGGATCGGGTCTGTAAAAAACCTAAGAGACTATTTATATCACAATCAGTTTCCTACAGAAACACATTAGTTCTTCATAACTAGTCGTTAATGCAATCGCTTGATTCTAGAAACACCTCAAACGACCACATTAACGATGAATTTTTATTACTATATGTTAATTTGCTTTAATGTTAAATTTTTGGTTTAACGACTGATGTCACATAAAAAAAGTTGTTACTTATTTTTTATATAATTAATTTATAAAATGACCAGCGCCATATTTATATACAGCGAAATCGGTTTAGAGTTAGGTAATTATAAATGGTGCCATCATTCAAATCGATGATTTTCTTGGTTAATATGAACGACTTGATGATTTTCTTAAATAAATAATTATCACGAAACTTTAGCCTTGTTCATTATCCGTTTAGCAACAGAATTACAGTAAATTTAGTTAAGTTGGAATAGTGTATATGCGCACAAACTGATAAAAGAAACAAAAAATCATGTGTGCAATTTCATGTATGTGAGTGTACATGTACATTTTTATCGAATAAATGTCTTTCTTATCGTGCAAAAAGCTGAAAGGAAAAATGATTTTATGCACTTTTCTTGATTCCCTCACCTAAAGCCCTTACCTGAATTTACGTCTGAGTTCACGATGCTTCCAACAGTATATATAGAAACGCCAATCCCTCCAATTTCTTTTCAAACCCTAATCATCTTGTAAACATGATTCACCTATTCCACCAAAATATACTTACAATACATTTTGGGTCGGATGTTTCCTAGAGTTCCTCGGAGCACTTCATTGGAGATACAATTTTATATCAAATAGTATTCTACTGAAGTGTTTGGGGGAACTCCTGGACTTATTCGGTATTGTCAAAGCACTAGACTAAGTTTGTTTTGGTGTTATAACAAGGTAAAGGATCAAATATTACCGCAAGTGTTCTTACATGCATGCAAATAGTACTTAAGTTAATTTATAAGTTTAGTATATTTTGAAAAATTAAACCATATTGTATATGCAAAATTTTCTAAATCGGTGAATATATTGACTGAAACATATCATTTATAAAGAAAATATGTTTGGGAAGGTGGTCAATCGGTATTCTAGGAAGGACCGGTGGAACTTGAAATCTCAGGAAAAATAAAATTTAAATGTTATGTAATGTAATGTAATTTTATTTTATAATAAAATTTAAATTAAAATAATATTGGAATTTGTTACTAATCATTTAACTTAAAATTAAATAAGTATCATAAAAATTAGTAATTAAAAAATAGAATATTCGGTTGTAGATAAATTCAACTCCTAAATAGAATTACTCCATTTTGAAGTAAAAAATAGAGTATTCGATTGAATATGGTCTTAACATATTATGGTCTTTTGTCCGAGAAATTATAAATCTAAAAATATATTTAGTGGAAGTCTCTCAAAATTTAATAATAATAATAAAGAGAGAATGAAAAGAATTTATCAAATGAGAACCTCGTCCAAGCTAGATTTGTCCATCATTGATTAGTTTAATCTTTTTAAAATTTTAAAATAATCAGATTTTTTTTTTCAGAGACTCTAAAAGTTTCTCAATGGATGTACATGCCCCAAGGCCAGAACCTTTTAGTTTCCCGAAAAGAAAAAATGTTCAATTATATAAATCCTCTTATCAAGTTTTCCATTCATATACGTCTAAATTTTCAACCAGAAAAAACTATAAACTCGAGAGAAAGTACAAAACTATTCAACATACTTTGCTAACGTATATATATAACCTCAGAAAGGGTCTCTAAATCTCCTATGTTCTCCCCTTAAACGCAGGGATCTCCCGAACTCTGTGATTCTACGACAGATGAGATGAAGGAGACATAACCGTATTTGGAGTATAACCCTTTTTTTTTGTCGAAGTCTCAAGCTGTTGTAAAGTAGACAAGACATCAGACATTTCTGGCCTTAGCTTAGGTTCGGTGTTAAGACAGCGCAATGCGATATTGGCTGCTGCATAAGCCCCTTTGTGAGGGTACTGTCCTCCAAGCTTTGTGTCCATTATTCTAAACACTTTTCTTCTGTCGATCAAATAAGGTATTGCCCAATCCACCAGATTCCGTTCGACTCCTAGTTTAGATTTGTCTAGGGTGGGACGTCCTGAGAGTAGTTCGAGCAACACGACTCCAAAGCTATAGACATCGCTCTTGGCGGTTAACCGGCCAGTTGCAATATATTCCGGAGCTGCGTAGCCTTGTGTCCCTATCACTTGAGTTGTCACATGAGTTCTATCTCCTGTTGGTCCAGCTTTCGCCAGTCCAAAATCAGATAGCTTGGCATTGAAATCCTGCATTTACAAGTAAAGTTTAATATTGGAGAGGCAATTCCTATGAAAACATTAAAGAAATTATATCATTCTAGCCATTGTAAAGGCAACAAAACTTGTTTTTTGTGTATATAAAACTTACATATATTTTGTATTTTTTACTTAGAAATTATATGTTTTTTTAAAAATTTACGTAGAAATTATATGTTTAGGATTCTAACTTCACTATTTTCCATTGGAGTGTTGTTCTTTAATATTTTTTACTCCTCCTCAGATGATGGCTTTTTGGACAATCTCGAATCAAAGATAAGCTAACACACTCTACCTACATCAGTCAAACTTGGAATCTCATATCATGTTAAATTTTATAAAGTTTTAAGAGAAAACTAATTGACAATAAACAAAATATTCATGTCTTTTATCTATTATTTTAGGTCCTTTTTGTTTAACTTCCAATCCAATATCTAGACTATAACTATTTAGATTTTGATAAAGTAGACCTTTTTATTTTCGTTGCTTTAACAACTTTGGTCATTTATCCCGGATAAAAAAAAAACAGACGAGCATAGATAGATGATGTACCACATCAAGAAGAATATTGGAGGCCTTGAAGTCTCGGTATATGACTTTAGCTTCATGGAGGAAAGCAAGTCCTCTCGCTGCGCTAATCGCCACTTTCATCCTCGTCGTCCATGGAATTGGCTCCGCGCCTCCTACACACACAAACAAAAACACCAAGAAAACTCCAAATAGTCAATATAATATAACTTGAATGTAACTCTAGCTCAAGTGCTCAACCAAAAACAATCCTTACTCACTTCGAAACAGATGATTCTCCAGGCTTCCTTTGGGCATGTACTCGTAAACCAAAAGCCGTTTCTCTCCCTCTAAGCAATATCCAATTAACTTCACAAGATTCATATGATGAAGCCTCCCAAGATAGTGAACCTCAGTCTGAAAAAAAACTAACACTTCTATTATACTATTTAACTTCAATTTTTTGGTTCTATAGATTAAAGATGATGATGAACTTACCAACCACTCTTTATGTCCTTGAAACCCTTCTGATTTAAGTTTCTTGACTGCAACGACCATACCGGACCCTGGCTTAGAAGGTGACAACGAATGTTCACCGATCCAACCTTTATAGACACAACCAAATCCACCTTCACCGATTAAATTGTTAGGCTTGAAGTTTCTAGTGGCGGTTTTGAGTTCATTGAATGTAAAAGCCTTTAGTGTTGGAGAAGGTAAGAGCTCTCCTTCACTTCTTGGTGTTTGATTTGACCATGAAGATGTAGTGAAGCTTTTGTCACTGTAAGAAGGTATATTGAGGCTTGAGAGACGAGATGAATAGTTTTGTTTAGAGGTAATTCTTGATGACCCTGTTGACAAAATTTGACACCAACATATGTATTATCAATAAAATGAAAAGAATAGAGTCTTTAATCTTTATTTCATTTAATTTAAGTTAATTCAAGAGAATTAAAGAAACCTAAACAAACATCACAATTCCATTTTATTTAACTAAATAAAAAGGCTAAATTCGAGAAGAGAAGTGGGGTTTTGATTCTTACCTCCAAAAGTGCTTTCTCTGTTATCTACTCTTGCAGGAGAAACTAAGCAATTTCCCATAAGAGAGCTCAAGAAAAGAAAACTGAAATTGAGGTTTCTTGTCCTATGAAGCAAAGCAATAAGAGATTAATCTTTATGGATCTCAGAAGCAAGAAGGAATAAAATAGAGAAAATTAGAAGAAGAAGAAGAAGAAGAAGAAACAGAGGATATTGAAAAATATGAAGATAAAGACAAGGAAAGGATTTGTATGATGATATATCTTTGTCTATCGTTGTCTTTGGTCAACACCTAAAACGTGTGCACCACCCATCACTACTTTGGTCGGCTGCACTTTCTTATTTTGCCTTTTTATTCTTTTAATTTATCTATCTAACGAATCCTATGGAATTTTCTACCAAATTCCCAATTGTTCCCATTGTTTATTGATCAATCATCTTTCTTTCATATCCATTTCAATATCTTAAAATTTATAAATAACGAAATAATTCTTTTTGATACGCGTTGAAACCTAGACAAATTTTTAAGTGTATAAAAATTCCGTTATTTTTATTATTTAACACGTTTATATTGGCCAAGAGAAAATAACATTAATTTGCCGCAAACTTATAATTTACGGATCTTAATAGTTTAACCTACAAGGCTACAATATATTGGGTATGCTCATAACGCACGGTTTTGCATTCACATTTTTTTTTTTGCAAATATGTTAAGATATTAAATATGAAAACCAGTGTAAAATCGGTCGATCAATAACGTACTATGCACACAACTTTTGGATATAATCAAAATTTAAGAAAAGGGAAGGAAGTGTGAAGGGCTTGGAATATTTGTTGAAATTTAAGAATGGCGCAAAAAAAATAATTACGAAGGTTTATAATGGGAAGAGTCATAGAAGTGGGTTTGTTAAGTCAATTCTCATATCCAAAAAAGGGACGTATTAATGCTTTTCCTCCAAGCAAAGCTTCCAAATCTTTTATGCATTAAAAGTTGACTTTGACTATCTTTTATCCAAATCTGTGTCAAACTTCTTTTGAACAGTGTGACTTTCTTTCTGTCTTGCTGCTCATACCCTCTGTCTTTCTTGATGAGGTATCACTTACCTCTTCTATTGGGCTTTGAAAATGCCCAATCTAATAATGCCTTACATTTAAAAGCCCAATTATGTTGACCAACGTGGTTACTAAAAGTGGTCCGTCTCTGTTCGGTTGACCAAAAAAGAAGGTGCTCCGTTTCCTTGTTTTTGATTCTCTCTATGAAAAAATTTACTCACTAAATTCAATATTTAAAAGAAAAGAAATATTTATGCTAAACACAAAGGATAATATCACAAAATGATAGGAAAGCTAATTCTGTGTTTGACATTCGCGTTTTATATTTACAACAATTATTTGAAAATAAATAAATTGAATGATCATTTGGTGAAGAGAAAATTATATTTACACGTTTGAGTAAACTAAGTTTTTTTTTGTTTTAATTTTGAAACTAAGTTGTTCGTCATTTTCTATTAAATATATTCAAGAACATTTTTTAATGGGTAATCTTCTTGATCGGAACACAAACTAATATAGTCATGCCTACATTCAGGATACGTGAGTTTATGGTGCATGTAGCCATTCAAACGGAATTAAGTCTTGGAAGCATTGCAGTAAATTTATGATATAAATATATATAACTAACAATTTGATACTCTTTGATTCGAGCCAATCAAGCCAGACTGAGAGTTCAAATGTCAGCTATCAGTGTTATCTGTCACATCAAAAAAACCCACAAATTCAAAAATGAATTTTGGAAAAAGCCATTCTCTCCCCTTGCCACTTTTTATGTATAAAAATACTGTTTTGTTCTCAGAAATTTTTTTCTATGTGTTTTTATTTTGTCTATGTGTTTTATAGATAAATATTTTATATGTATTTTGGTTATAAGACAATTCTATTTTACTTTTTTATTTTGTCTAATATATTTTTTCCATGAGACTTTATTGTTTATATAAGTTAAATATTTTGTTTGGATTCTTTATTTACAATTTAGGGTTTAATTTTAAAAAAAAAATTAACGACCGAACGTACATTAATTGGTTTGGGTTCATCATTTATAGTTTAGAGTTTAATTTTTTAAAATGTCTTTTATGGACGAGTAAGTGTATATTATTCAGTTTGGATTCATCGTATACAATTTAGGGTTTAGCTTTTAATGTATTTTATGGACGATCGATTGTATATTAATCGATTTGGATTCTTTATTTAAAATTTAAGGTTTAATTTAAAAAAAAAAAATTATTGACAACCGATACTACATTAATCAGTTTAGGTTACTTGTTTATAATTTAGAGTTTTTAGTTTTTTTTAAATATATTTTATGCACAATCGACTGTATATTAATTGATTTGTATCTCATTTACAATTTAGGTTTTAGTTTTTTTTTTAAATATATTTTATGGACGGTACATTAATCCGTTTGGATTCTCTATTTATAATTTATGGTTTAGTTTTTTTTTTTAAATATTTTTATTAACTAGCGATTGTACATTAATCGGTTTGGATTCTCCATTTACAATTTAGGATTTATATTTTTAAAAAAAAAAATTGTATAAATGACTGGCTGTATATTAATCGATTTGGGTTCAACAGTACTTCATTAGAGTTTAATATTCTATTGTTTAGACTAATGTCATCTTATAATAATATCAAAATTTATGATATTATTCCATGATTTCAATTTTCATATACACAACATATATTTTTTTTCGTTTAGTGTTATTACTTCTTTCTTTTGTATGGGTGGTTTGGGTTCTCAAACCTAAAATTAGGGTATAGTTTCAATATTTCATTCAAATCTAATGACTTCATCTTTTCTAATTGTTTGTTGTTATTTTTATAAATATTATACATTTTTTGTTTTATATTTTTGTCTACGTCATGGACTTCACTCACTCTCTATGTTATATATTATCTCCGAATAAATTATGTTTCCGTTTATCAAATTTTGTTTCTATGTGCCAACATTTTCATTCACCCAATAAAAATAAATTCATCAAAATTTTGTTATTGTAACTGCATTGTTTCCATTTTATTGTAGCAAGTGGCATTTTCTGAAAACCATAAGTGGCAGTTTCAATAAATCTCCGTATATGTATTCCTCTACCAATCTACAAGCATTTAGTCTCGACCTTTTTTTTGCAGTAGAATTTATGTTTCTATAGTTTTCACTCAATAAGAAGATCCTCGGGAAAGTGGGTCCCAAAGTCTCACTTGAGTTTTGCTACTATGATATAGATACAAAAATATACAAAATACCGAAATTCGACCGTTGACAAAATAAGTAAAAAGTATTTAAAAGTTTAAATATATGTGGCAACGTGAAATGGCAACGAAAGATCGTTTGCTAACACTTAAACAAAGTCCAAAACATCAAAACACTATCCTTCATGTCATTGTCAGTCACATGCATCCCATCTCTCCTTTATCTTTGATCACTATAGTTCATTTTCACTAATATAAAATTAAAATAAAATAATATGTATGTACTTTTGCGTTCATATACGATAGAGCATTTTTTGGTTAAATATAGTATATCATCTTGCTATAATTCTTAGGCTTTCGTTATAACTTACAGAATGCAGGAAAAAAAACCCAACATTTTCTATTTACACGGTTTGATATTGTGTTTTAGTAGCAACGTTTATGCCCCAAAATTTATATTTCACGTAAAGATAAAGTTCATATATCCAGTTTCGTGAATATATCCCTTTTGAGGGAATATATAAGATACGTTACGGTTCTACACCGTATATAAAACATAGTTTTGGAATAAATTATCAACAGTGACAAGAAACAAGATGATAAAACCCATTAACAAATTGATAGTTGTAACTTGTATATAGCTTAAAGACACTATATCGTGATGTTATCTACTTTTAGTTATTATTCTTATGACCCATTTTCCCATTGGAAATGAGTAGTTAATAAGGGAATTTGAAGCAGCAAGCACATGGCCACATAGAAATAGTTGTAGCTACACTATAATTATACTATAACTATAAAAATAGTTGAAAATGCATGTTGGCATCTGATACACTGTCACCAAAATGCCAAAAAAGAGTTTATATTATATTTCGGAAGAGATTATATAAAAAATGAGGAATAAATATCCAGCAAAGCTGCAAAAGATTAGATTAGGGAAATGCACATGATCCCATAAAGATTCTTACATTAATTAATGCCCGATGGCGCATTTTATAAGCTTGATCTTTCTCATCATTTTTTAGCGTCAAACTTTTTAAATATTGTAACATCCTCTAAGATTCTGTCACATGCTTGCTTCGACTCAATTGTTGATATTGAGTCGAAGAATTCTTCTAATTCCGTATAACTTATTATTATTTTAACCCTCCTTTAAACTACCAATCTGACTACCTCCTTCGACTCAATATCAACATTAAATGATATAAAATTATTCAGTGTATTACTTTATTTTTAACTTTAAAATGGAATAATTCTAAAATAAAGTTCAGTTTTGGTCTAATATATTACTTCATTTTCTATTTCAAAAAAGTTTAATTTCAAAATGAAAAAAATCTCTCTTAAAATGGTGTAATGGATGGGATTATTCCATTCTGGAGTTAGAATGGAACGGTGCTGAAATAGATTTTACTAAATAAAATAGAATGGAAAATGAAGTACTGTTGGAAATGGTCTTAGATGCTGACCTGGGATCGTGAAAAAGGGATTACAGTTTCTCGTAGTCAATTTTACATACCGATTAATAAAACTACACATTCTCAGTGGTCAAGCTTTTTGTAAAACCAAAACATGTCATTTATATGATATTTACATTCATCAAACAAAAAATTAAAATATTAGCTGATTAAAATGTATTAAAAGATATGTGAATTAGCGTCATGGTAATTATTGTCGTTGGAGTTTATTTTCATTGGACGCTGATGTCATTAGTCATTACTGTCATCTGAAATAGTTTAGACTTGTAACCTTGTACGTAACATGTCAGATATTTTGCTTCAGTTTGATCCTCGATTATAAGAAAACGTTTTGAACTCCTAAAATATATAACCACTAAATATGGATTATTGTACGAATCAGTGTCGTGTCGATATAATTAGTCTTCTGAGCGTAATTGATGGATTTGACCCCTGAATTGTGTCCACACACCACTCTTGTCTATATGAAGTCTTGATCGACTTAAAACTTGAATAGAAATTTTGAAATACGAAGGAAAAAATGTCCTAGGGAATGTGAACACTTAAAAATGGTTTTGATAGAGTAATTTTACAATCGGATCTATCAAATAATCCTAAATATATCGAATTTGATAGAGTAATTTTTCAATCGGATCTATCAAATAAACCTAAATACATCGAATATGTTGGGATCGATCTATGAAAACTAAGGATCATGTAGTAGAGATGTAAGATTTTACATAATTTAGAGAAAAATGAAAATTTGGTTTTAGAAAACAAAAAATAATGAAAAAGGTAAAATGTAAAAAAGGAAAAACAAACATAAAGGTGTTGGATCATGGTTTCAGTATCTTAAGAGTGAATTAACAATCAAACAATGATGCAATAGTTGAATTAAACACCATCATAAAATATGAAATTCACAACTATGACTAATTCATTTTCGTGGCACTAATCATTTTACTAATTAAGTATTAACATAACTTATGTTAGCAATCTCATAATCAATGAGCATTAATAAACAATCCCAATAAGTTCATTGAATATCCTAATCATCAACTTATGTTCGCTAGGTATGTAAAACTCATAAAAAATTTAGTTCAAACATTTTATCGAACACCTTTCGGACGTGAAATGCATAAGTTCTAAACTACCAATTCCTTGTCTAATCTAGCATTAATAATAACATAAATAAAAGATCTAACCATAATCAACCTAAGCAATCATCATCTAACTATTATTCATCTTAATCTATCATGACTCATAATCCAACAAAAAGACTAACATCTTAAATGAAGAAAAATGAAAAGAAATAGATAAAAAGATGGATTTACAAAGGTATAGATGAAGAATCATTTATTAGAGTTGCATATATATAAAATCAGTCCCAATCATAATAGAGTTTGTATCTCAAAACAACTCTCCAAATAAGAAAATTTAGGTTTTTAGATGTTTCTAAACAAGTATTTACAGGGGAAGGAAAACAAGTTTGGTCAACTAAATAATTAAACCGGGATTGATCTGGTTTAGGAGAAGGAAAATAAAATTGGAAGCGTCTCCGTTGCAACACATCGATGGAGGCCAACGGTGTCTTCTTCCCGGTGGAGCTTCCCGCTATAGCTCAGCAGCCGCACCAAACCGCTCCATCATTCCGCTAGTTTTTCAGGTGCTTGATGTGTTTTGCAGCAGTGACATGATCTCGCAGAGGCATGCCGATGAGACGTCCCGAGGTTATGATCCCGCCGGACACAACTGCTGCAAGGTTCGAGTTTCATCAAATCTTCTTTTTGCTCATTTCAAACATTTTCATCCAAACTTCAAGCCTCCAAATCACCTCAAAAGACTTAAAGAATATGCAAAATGCAATATATACAACTTATAACCATAAAATATATGATAATGCAAAAGTGAAACTAAAATGCATAAATTTATTTCTAAATAATACAAAATAAAATGAAAAATATCAAAACAAAAATATTAAACATGTAAAAATTATGCATATCAGATTTTACTCACGTATATGGCTAGATAGTTCCCACATCTTCATTATATGGGTTTTTGGTCGTTTAAACAATTTCTTGAAATTACATTTTTGAAATCGTATTATTTAAAAAAAAAGTTAATCAGGCAGAGAACTTAATTTAGACTATAATTTTTTTAATGTATTCTAAATTTACGTGTCAAATAACATTTATAACTAGATAGCAAGTCCAATCCTAGAGACATATGCACACAAGGAAGTCCAATCCTAGTGGTACAATTTATGAGTATATTGCGTGAAAGAGATGAGAATGAGTAAAAAAATATAAGTGTAATTGAAGCATCCAATTTTACAAAGGGTCCATTAACCAAAGAAGCAAAGCAAACTAAAAAGGTTAGCCAAAAAGAAACTTTTACTTATAGAAAAACGAAGTGGGTGATTCTAGTGGGTCGCACCAACTCATGTCGTTTTCTTGAAAGATTCTTATAGCCATACTAGACTAGAGAATGTTGAAACTTTAATCATATACCACAATCTTTGTAACACTCCATCGATAAGCCAATTTTTTTAACTATAGTTATTACAATCATTTGCAATGTATTGTTTTAGTGTGCCTTTGCTTTTTGGGCAACACAATGTATTGTTTTAGTTACACCAAGTATCTGGATATTTTCTTTTCGGTGATAAAAAAATTTCGGGTTTTAAACGTTAATTAATCTGGTACTGGAACTCGTAATTTAAAAAAAAACCTTTTTTTTTCAGATCAAATATCCTTAAAAAACACACTCTTAAGTAGGACAAACAAATCTAAATTCCTTTGGCTACGTAAATGACACTTACTCAAAACTTTTTGATTATCAATTTGAATCAAGATCCAGATCCAATGTTTTGTCATCCTATTTAAATCATGATCCAAATGTTCAAATATTTTAATTTTTATAATAAATCAAGACGGATCAAAGAAGCTAAAGACGGATTTCGAATAGAATTTTTAATAATTGATAATAATTTATATTGTATTAAATCAAACTGTTATAATTATTTTGAATGATATGAAATATATACATAACACCACTTAACTTTTACAACGAAATTATGCTATAATCTAAATTATCAAATAAATTTGTTTATAAACATAATATTGCACGTACGTGCGTATATCGAATTAAGTTTTTTTTTTTTAATTAATTTTCAAACTCAACTTTCTACTATAAATTTATATCTATATGACACCATACTTATCCAACAATAAAAAAATATGCACCAAACTATTTATAAAACTCAAAACATAATTTTACGATTATTATGCTCTTTATAATATTTATACTATTATACAGTTCACTAACACAACAAAATAATATATTATTTTAATTTTTATGTAAACAAATTTCTATAAATATTTTTCTGCACTTATGTGTGGATCCGAATGTAGTTCATAATTAATTAGAAATAATTTTTGAAAATTCGTAATTAGATTAGAAGGAAATATCTTTGAAAATATTAAGATATTTTGTTAACTACAAAATCTCATTAAGTATTTTTGATATATTGCCCATATATAAGTTTTTTTACTCTTTGATTGGAATTAAAGCAATGATATTTTATGTAATTCCTTACAATTTTAAGATTTTTTATATGGAATGATTACCAATTAATAGTATAGATTATGTTGATAAAACAAGAGTTATGATGGATAGCATCATATAGCTATCGAAATTTTATTTTGCAACCTAGCTACAATTCTTTTTTTGGAACAAATATAGTATATTATTTTATCTAATAACATGCTATTTTATATATCTTAAAACATTGTTCTGTATACATTTCTTTTTCATTGATAGATTAATGCTATATTTAATCCGATGATTAGAAAACAATCATATCTCTGTGAGGAAGAATGACATTTTCACTGCCGTGGCGTGAAGTCCAGAATTAAGCAATTGGCTATTTAGCAAAATAACCCAACTTTAATTTGCTGGTATAAGATGTTATATTTTTTCAATAAATATTGGTAACTGTAGGAAAGAAGAAAAGGGCTTATGAAATTGATGGTCTGTTACATCTTCAGACTAAAATATCGTACGTCTTTTGTAAGATCTCGTGATTACAAAATTAACTCCTTTAGATTTTGTCCCAGCAGTTTTTTTGGTCTTTTAACCCGCTCGACCAAATCATGACATATTCAGAATTTATTTCATGGATTTTAAACAAAAATAAATTGTTTTCATGAAAAATGTCCTTTTCATTGTGTATTATATTTATTTCTTCCCACTTCTGAATATGACGACTACGACCACATGGTGCCAGTACCCACGACTAAAAAATATAATATATATATATATATATATACATATATATACGTTTTTCTCCATATATATATTATTTTGTTAAAATGTTGGGCCATAATGATATGATTTTTTTATAATAAAGATGAGTATTACCCATTTTTTACATTCCATTACTAAAAACTCGGTGGTGTTTGGTTGCATATTTCAAAGTGAGCTAATGATAGATTCCAATCTTTGAAAACATGCATGAGTTCTTCTGATCAAAATTCAAAATACAAAAAACATATATAAAAAATTTTTAAAAAACGAAAAAACAGGTAGACCAATTTCAGTTGTACTGTTACTGATCAAGCCATGGCCAAAAACCAGAGTGGTCATCCATTGCACAGAACATGTTACTGATACTGTTCTCTTCTTTCACCATACTCTGTCCTGAAGACGAGTTTTGAAAAAACTGCATCGTTGTTGCCGTCGTCGTTGCAGTGGCTGGAGAAGGTGGAAAAAAGTGTCTACCAATAGTCTGCAGCGGCGGTGGGTGGCCGCCGGTTATTGTGCTTTCTAGTGGTGCCGTTGAGATATCAAGTCTGAGATTATCTGAGCTGTTATCACTTCTGTTACTGCAAGATCCTTCAGTTTCTTTGTTCAGATTTATTGATTCTGTTTGTTCTCTGTTTTTTAATCCCATTATCTGCGTAATTAGAGAAAATTATGAATTAGATTCGAATTTTGAAAAAAAAAACAGACTACTGTATAATGTGATAAGTATAAGAAGCTATTGTTTTCAGATCTCTGTGCATCTTTTCAGACAAAGAAGAAAAAAAATAGACAATGATGTATGAAACGTCATGAAATAGGTCGTGTTATTAACCCTACTTGAAAGCAACTTTTGATCTCAATAATTATTAACAAAATAAAAAACTTATTCTTTAACCTTTTCAGATTGGAAAATCAAATCATCTTTTACATGTTGAACATTGAATTATGAGATTATTGTTCTTCGACCTTTCCCAAAATAAAAACACTAAAATTTCATTTTTTGGGTTAAATTATGAGATTAGTTAATTACCTCAGCTTGGAGTTTTTGATTATGGGTTTGAAGAAGATCATTTTCAGCTTTAAGAGTATCAAACTGTCGTTTAAGAGTATCATAATCTTTCTCAAGCTGCTTTGTTTTCCAACGAGCTCTTCGATTTTGGAACCAAATCGCTATCTGTCTTGGCTGTAAACCTAAGGCACGAGCCAGCTGCATTTTCCTCTCTGGTTCAAGCTTGTTTCCAAGTTCGAAATTCTTCTCCAATGTCTTCACTTGCTCTATGTTCAATCTTCTCTTCTTCTCTCCCATCTGAGACCCATCATCTGAATATTCCTCTTCTCCGTTCATATTGTTCCCTTGTTCTAAATCACAACACCCTTCAATTGGAGATCTCTTACCTAGAAACGAAGCAAATCCTGAAACAGAACAAAACAGAACATTAGAAAGAGATAGGGAGGGAAATAATAGAGGAGATGAGAGTGTATAAGTATATGTATATGTATATACCATGGAGATCTTGAGGAAGAGAGCAAGAAGGAAGAAGAGGAGCAAGAGATGGAGATTGATGAGGATGATCGTCTTCATAAGAGGTTTGGATCATGAAATTTGAAGGGAAAAAAGACATTCCGTTATTACAAGACATCTTTCTTCTGTTGACAGTACTGTTTGTTTGAGATTTTGGTCGTTTCTCTTTAGTTTCTTCTTACCATTCTTTGTCTTGAAGCCATCAGCATGCTCTCTTAAGAATCTGAAAGCTCTTTGTGTGAGTTTGAGAATTAAAATAGAAAATAGAGAGGAAAAAAAGAGAGAGATAGTGAAATGAATTGGCCTAGACTATACCACTTCTGGTATTTATTTTCTTCTTTTTTCGTTTTATATAGAAAGGCTAAAAGAGAGAGGACCTCTAGGCTGAGGAGAGATCGAATAGGACTCAATTTACTCTCGTTATAAGTAATATATAAATTAACTCGATCAAATAGCTTAAACTTCATTTAAATTAAAACAGTATCTCTTTTTTTTTCCTTTTGCATTGTAGATGGACATTTTTAAACCAATGTTAGTTTCCAAGTATTAGTAGGATCCAATTTAATTTACCATGGTACTCCAACTATTCTCTACCAGCCCTTCACACACTATTCACAGATAATGTCTAAAAGTTTGTATCTTGTGTCATTATACAAAAAAAAAAATTGTGTTTAAACTTTTTCAAAAGTAACTAGATGTTCCGCAATATATATCTTAAATTTGTTCATGTTCGAATGCTCTCTATACACTAAGATAATAAGTTATTTTGTGGTGCTAAGACATGGATTAATAAAATTTTGGATCAGACCAAAAAGAAAAGAATAGTAATTGAGATTAAATAACAACATTGAGTTAAGCAATTAGAAAATCATGAGGATGGGATTAGATTAATCATATATATGAACTCGGTAAGTTCTTATAATCTTAAGATTTAAAGTTTGTTAAAAATGTTACACATTAGTACACATTGGAGGTGAAAATAATTTTAGTATATAAGATTTATAGAGCAATCTGTCAATTGATTTTGAATTAGAAGTCTATAATTTCTAAGATAATATATATCACATCCCAAAGTTGATCCGTTGGACGAGTTTTTCACAATGTAAATAATCGATCTTGTAATAGTATTTTTGAGATGATTGATTAGTTCCATCCTCATCTCGAAGAAACATGTTACAATTATCTACACAGCTTTGCGTCCAAAGTGTAAAAATGAAGAGATGATAATAAAAAAGTAAGAAAGGAAAGGACTCCTTTTCCCTTTGGGAGAGTCATGCAGAGAAGTGTTGTTCTCTCTCACACTCATCATACTTGTCCTTTAATCTTTATCTAATTTCTCTTTCTCTTATTAGATTTGTCCTTTTTTGTACACCAATCGAGATGGGTCCAATGTTCATCTTAAATCATAACTATCAAAGTTGTTCCTCTCCCATTTTCTACTCCAATTTTATTTCTAAATTACTTGCATTTCTAATAAGTAGCTATCTGAATCCGTTTCGTACTTCTATTGAAAGGTCTAATCCTACTGTATAATCTTTACTACTTAATTATAAATTATTGACCAAACAAAATTTAATATAAATTAACAATAGGAATATTTTCATATTATGTAATAATATTGTGGTAAGGAAGGTGGATAGGGAATGGGTCTAATTTCGATCCTATATATACACATGCTTGTAAGCAAAGACCCCTATAAAAATAGTACATAGACTTAGACCTGTAGATCTATAGAGGGTATATGCAAGAAACAGGAAAAACCTTAGTATTTTTTTGTTGTTTATTGAGAAGAAGAGAGAAGTGATATTATTGATTTTATATGTTCTATGATGCTTCTTGTGATTACTTTGAGGGAAAACGTATACAAAAAAAATGGGGAATAGATTATGGTATTAAAAATGGAGAATATATTATAGATTATACTCCCAGTAGAGTATGGTATTAACATTTTTTTTGATAAAAATGAAATGTTTACAAAGTGGTGAAAATACAGAAAGAAAAACTTTACTAAACAAGAGAACAATTAAGCTAATTGAGTGATCTTGAAAGGATACTGAGGATGTATGAGTTTGCCGAGTCCTTAGCAATAGGAAAATGAGGTCCCGAGAAGTAGAATGAAGCCACTGCTACCCTAATCCCAGATGACGGCTAAAGCAACACTAGGCGGATGGGAGTCCTCAACGGGTCAATGCGAGGCTAGCCGAGTTATAGCAAAGAGACCGAGAAAGGGTTAAATCCGTTATTCCATGCGTTCCTCCATTCCCAAACAAGAGCAAAACCGAAGCCACAAACAAACCCAAAGCAACGAAACCCAAACAAGCAGCAGAAAAGGCAAATCAATGACCCAAACCATCTAACTTTACCACACAACCATCAGTCAACCGTTCTCAAGCATCAACGAGGAATTGGCCAAGCAGAACCTAGCATACCGTGAGGAAAGAACCGATACACACTGAGACGAGGGCCACATGACGGAGTGGAGGCTGCAGATATCCACATCTTGAAAGCAGAGAGGAGATAGGAGGCTATTTCCAAGAGGCTAAGCACCAACAAACCTCCAACCACTGCAACCCCACAGGTTGAATGGAGGCAACCTCGAAGGCTAGAGGAGGGAGATGAAAGCCCCATTGTCGCAATCGTAGTAGTATGGTATTAATTTCTTTCAGTCGAATTTAATTATCTAAGACCAACTTTCTAGATTTCTTTAGTTTAATAGGTCAGATCGAACCATGTTTCATCTATAGGTGACTGCTAAAAATGTAGAAAGAATATATCAGTGTATGAAAATACATGAATTTCTCTATTAATTTTGAACTAAAAGTTTATGATTTTTCACATGGTATAATTTAATAATGGCAAACAGATATAGTCAATTTAAAAAAAATTTCAGTTCGAGATGAATGATGAAAAAATCTTCGAAAAAAGGTCTTATATATATTGAAAATTAAACCTATGAATTCTACCTATATCCATGGTCAACTATTTTGTAATTTGTATTTGTAATTCTAGATCTTTTTTTATAAAAGTAATTCTAAATCTTGTCTATAAGATTATGGTACGTCACATATAATCTCAAACCTACGAGCTTTAACCAAACCTAACAACAGTAAGACATATACGAAAACGAAACAAGAAATCAAGATTACTGGTAGTGCTATATATGTATTCATATATATATAAGCACTATTACTATTACTTGTAGTATATATATATATATACTACTACTATTTTTTGTAATGTAAAATTAATTTAACAAAAAAAAACTTTATGTTCAATCAATGCAACGTTTCCGAGTGTTAAGGACTAATAGCTGAAAATTTAAGAAGTGGAAACAGAGAGGTAGGAAAAGTGAAGATCATATCAAGTTCCCCCAGGTGGTATAGACTATTATCATGAGCCAAACCATCGGGTGAGAGTGTTTTCAAAGCGATGATCTCCCAGGAGCAAATTGACACGAACTACTTCACAAATGTTGCGACGAGTTGCCAAGTATCACGAATTTAGCAACCACAAAATGTTATACAGTTAGTATAACAACCATAAAACAAATAATATAAAAATACTAAATCAAAAGTTCAAAAAGATAATTTTTTCATCAAGAAGTACAATTTCATTGTGCTTGTTTTTTTTGCAGATTGATTGGACATATCAATCGGAAGCGATGAAATTTTTTCAAGTGTATTATAGAGTTACAATTTATAAAGAAAACAATGTTACACTTGTTTAAAACTTCCCTATATATATATAGCCTTCGCTCGAAGACGTTAAGAAACAAAAACTTGTTCGTCTTGCTTCGATCATCTTCCCCTACTTATTTCTTCTTTGTATAATCTTGAAAGAAATAGAGATAATCCAAAATTTAGGGTAAATATTATATAATATCACCAAACGGGTTAACTACTATAGTATCGTATATATAATTTGAAAATATTAGAAAGTTTTTGTACCCAAAAATAATGCTCTCGATTAGGAATTTTGTTTGAGATCCAAATTTTGAAAAGTGTTTTTTTTTTTTAAATGTTTAGTATATAAATATATATGAAAATGTTATATAATAAATGTTATTATAAAAACATGCTAAATATATAGATCGCAAATAATAAAACTTCATCTAAATAGTATTTTGCAAAATGGGTAAAAAAGAGATAAAGAAACAGAAGTTTGATTATATAGAAGATAAAGCGAAATCGGAATGATACAAATTTTTTAAGAAATATAAAATATATAGACAGACATGTTAAATGGCTTATGTATCATGAATGTGTGCATGTATAGACAGACGCATAAAAATGGCGTGGGGTATTTAGGTTAAGGAAAAAAACAAACAAATCTACTGTTTAATTAACCCCACATAAGAGCTGTTCTATCTTGTCCCTCGTTCCTTTCCTCTTCCATTCCTTTTTGTAATCAATCTTTCTTTTTATTTATTTATATTTAATTTATTCGTCCAACATCCCTTGTGGCGTTTTCATCCATCAATAAAAATCATATATATTCGTTTTCTCAAACTACATCAACCACATAATTATTAAACATTTATGTTCATTTTCACTTTCGATTAGACTACCATTCATTACTTGTTATGGTACTTATCCGTCTAGATGACATGCACCCATCACCTCGTGAGATTCTGCAATTAAGAATTTTTTAATTAAAAAACAAATCCATTTAGCTAATATATGCATACATATGTTTACACAACTATTGGTAACTGAAATGTGATTTAATTCTTATTTTTGTGTTGAATGTGGATGAACCCGTGCACAGACAAATATTTTTTAATTGTTACGGTTTATAATTAAGATTTTTTTTTCTTAAAAATGCATTTGTGATGAGATAACATTTTCTAAAGTTATTAATGTGGCTGAACAATCGGAATAAATGTGTTTATTAAGATATGTAGTGAACTAGGGTGAATCAGATTTCGGGAACTTGTGTTTCATGAAGTTTGATGTATACACTCATACGAATAGAGATGGAAATCGTTGCGTTTACCGGCTTGATAAAGAAATTCTTTGAAAATCAAGCTTATGCCTAAATGTTGAACTTTTGTCTGTCACTTCTTTTTCTTTATACCAAGATGACCTTGTAAACTGTTTATATTAATCAATATGTGATGTTATATACCAAGATCAACTAGTTGTTTTAGTATTCATAGTGATCGAAACGGATATTTTTTAGATTGAATCGTTTGATTTATTTATATACATACACACACACACATATTTTGTTGACATAAAATATATCCATAACTTAAAAAAAATATCAAATGCAAAATCATTTTCTATAATGGAAACCGGAAAACATATTTTGGACATATTTTATCCACTCAACGAGCTTAAATTTGTTTTCAAAATAAATGATGGACCTTACTAAATTTGGTTCCTTCGGCACGGAACAAATGTGTATCAGTATCAAGAAGTGAAGTGAAAACATACGTATTATAAGATACGTGAAAAAGGCTAGTC
Organism: Cardamine chenopodiifolia; assembly: GCA_963922655.1. NCBI lineage: Eukaryota > Viridiplantae > Streptophyta > Magnoliopsida > Brassicales > Brassicaceae > Cardamine > Cardamine chenopodiifolia. The sequence continues at coordinate 13,806,891 of OZ000476.1, read as the reverse complement.
TCACAAGTTGCTGGAAATTTGGAAAACTTGTGCACTCACGTTTTTTGGTATGACTGATCACCCCAATTTAGGAGTATCTTTCTAAAACAATAAGTAATGTTTTAAATCAATGTCTATGTCTAGCAATCTATCCAAATAAAAAAAAATGTCTTAATGGCCCAAATCTTCAATATGAAATTCAGGAAAGTCCGACAAAACAGTTTTCAATAAGTAACAGTATTTCCCCCTCCTCATCGTGTCACCACTCCTAGCGAACTAGCTGCATAGTGTAAAATATAAAATACTCTATATGTGAAGAAGATATGTATATATGTAAACAGAGCAATGTTTTAAAAATCTGTCTAAGCGCTAGCGTTGATTAGGCCACAATTTATATGTAGACACCACAATTTTTTTAAATCGCTAAACCGATTGTAACGTTCTAATTGAATCTAAATTAGGTAAATTGGTGTAAATCGGCCAAATCGTATGGTAAAGTTTTTGGTTTAATTTTTCATATTTTCTTTTTCTAACATTCTTACTTTTCTTGTAGTTTTATACTATTATTAAAAATTATTTGGATTTAAGCATTATTATTTTAGATAAATTTCTAAGGTAAGTTTTAGTTTGGAATTAGAATAAGATATTTTTAATTCTTTTTATATTTTTTCCCAAAAAAACATATTTCACATAACTTTTATATGTCAAATTACTATATACATAAAACAAAGTTATGAAATTCGTTAGACGTTATTCGGGCAGTGAAGATGGGCCTAGTGTCTATCCAATAAATCGGAAATTAATCAGAGATTAATTTTTAATATTAATTTATTATTAAAAACCTAAATATATTATGTCAAATATATATATATATATATATATTATTTTTTATATTATTTTATTTTATATTAAAATTAATTATATTATGTTGTATATGTTAGAATATTTGCGGAAAGAGATTTAAAGAATGATAGAGAGAATAGAAGAAAGATGGAGATGAGAATGTTTCTCCTTACTTCTTATTTAGAATGATTCCATACAACACATATATATAGGAAAATAATTTAAGTACAAAGACCTTGCATGTAAAGCATAGAAACTTATAATCTTTTGCATGAAGGAGAGAGAAGAGTAATCACCAAGAACTTGATGCATGTTGATGCATGTAATTCACTTTCTTGGAATAATACACCTACCTAATTTAATACTCCCCCTCAAGTTTAGCCGAAGAAACAACGAAGACTAAGCTTGGAACCCTCGTGAAGAATCACCTCATTAAAAACCTTACCAAGGAAAACCCAGTAGGACAAAACCTTGATAAGGGAAAAAGAGTATGATGTCCACAGAGAGGGGACATTAAATTTCGGTCGTGAAAGGTCAACAAGCCCACGCTTTTGATGGATGTAAGAACAAACTTTGAGACCTGCAGCTTTGGTAAATATATCTGCTAATTGATCTTCACTTCGAATGTAGCATGGTAGGATCATACCCTCCTCAATCTTTTCTCGGACCTTGTGACAATCCACTTCAATATGCTTGGTTCTTTCATGAAAAACAGAGTTGGTCGCAATGTGAATGGCCGCTTGATTATCGCAGTGAAAGGTAATAGGGCTGGAAGACTCAATGCCAAAGTCTTTAAGAAGAGTTTTGAGCCAAGCAAACTCATTTGTTAACTTCTTCATTGCCCGGTACTCCGCTTCCGCATTTGAACATGACACCACTTTTTGCTTCTTTGATTTCCAAGTAACCAAGTTTCCTCCAATGAAGGTGCAATAGCCGGTTGTTGATTTCCTATCCAATGTATCCCCGGCATAATCCGCATCACAATACCCCACAATTTTGGTACTATCATTTTGTCCCATCCAAAGACCTTGACCCGGGCTTCCTTTAAGATATCAAAGGATTCGCACCACCATGCTCCAATGATACTTTGTGGGAGATTTCATGTGTTGACTGATCTAATTCACAGCAAAACAAAGGTCAGGTCTAGTGATCGTTAGATAGATTAACTTACCAACAAGTCGACGGTATTGTGTCGGATCTTCATATGGCTTATCTTTTTCTTTCTCTTCCGTTTTCTCCCCCTTTCGCTTGACCTTGTAGCCATCAATAAGTGGAGTTTTGGCCGGTTTTGCTCCAATTTTTCCTATCTTATCCAAAAGATCAAGTATATACTTTCTTTGCGAAAGAAATAAGCCTTCCGGAGAACAGCAAACTTCAATGCCTAGAAAGTGTTTTAGTTCTCCAAGGTCTTTAATGTCAAAGATAGATTTAAGATAAGTTTTAGTGGATTGAATACCTTCTGTATTATCTCCAGAAATGATAAGATCATCCACATAGATAAGAACCACAATGATACCTTGGGAGCTTTGGAGAGTGAACAATGTGTGATCAGCTTCAGATTTCTTGAAACCTTGATCTTTGAGGGTGGAGCTCAACTTATGGTACCAAGCTTCTGGTGATTGTTTCAGCCCATAGATAGCCTTCCTTAGCCGTAAAACCTTCCCAGGAGTAATAGAATCTTCAAAACCGGGTGGAGGTGTCATATAAACTTCGTCTTCAAGCTCACCTTGAAGGAAAACATTCTTGACATCCATCTGCCATAACTCCCAAGATAAGTTAGTAGCTAAAGAAAGTACAACTCTTACCGTGTGGAGTTTGGCTACAGGAGCAAAGGTATCCATGTAGTCTTCTCCATAGGTTTGTATAAAACCTCTTGCCACCAAGCGAGCTTTATACCGTTCGATGTCTCCATTGCTCAAGTATTTGATGCTGAAGACCCATTTGTAACTGACTGCTCTCTTGCATGGAGGAAGATCCGCTTCATCCCATGTGTGATTGCGGTTCATAGCTCCAACTTCATCATCTACTGCATCCAACCATTCCTTTCTTTCCTTGGCCTCCTCGTAACTTTGAGGTATCCTGTCAAGCTCAATTTTTCCAAGAAAAACCTGATGATTAGTAGGCAAGAGGTCAAGCGAACATACCGATTGAATAGGGTGAGCCACAACTTGATTGTTATAATACACCCTATTATTCACCCACTTAGACGGTTTGCGAATTCTTGTGTTGCGTCTTAGTATAAGAGATGAATTTTCCTTATCCTCTTCTTCATCTTCTACATCTTCTTCATCTTCTACCTCTTCTACCTCCTCATGAGGTGTTAGATTTTTATTTTGAGTCACTTGCTCCTCTAGATTGGTATGATTTTGGTCTTGACCATTGGCTTCACCACTTTTATCATGGTCTTGAATATGAAGGTTTTCTGTGCTTTGCCTTTCTTCTTCCACAACCCTTTGGTTTGGCGCTTAATTTTCTAGGTGCTCTAAAAGATGTCTCAAGCTCGTTGCACGGTCAGATGGAGAGTAAGATAGGTCTTTCACACCTTCCCAATCCTTTTTGTCATGATATCCTTGATTTTCAATGAATTTTACATCTCGAGACACATAGGTACGGTTGTTAATGGGATCATAGCATTTGTATCCTTTCTGAGTTGTTGAATACCTAGGAACATACACTTATTGCTCTTGGCATCTAGCTTGTCCCTTTGTTCACCTGGTACTAACACAAAACAAACACACCCAAATACCCATAAGTGATCACTTGATGGTTTGATTTTGTTAAGTACTTCAAATGGTGAGACATCCTTTAGAACTTTGGTTGGAATCCGATTAATGAGATAACATACGGCAAGAACCGCATCTCCCCAAAATCTCCTTGGAACATTGGTGTGAAACACCATCGATCTTGCAACCTCCATGAGATGTCGATTCTTTCTTTCTGCTACTCCATTCTGTTGTGGTGTATAAGGACAACTTGTTTGGTGTATGATGCCATGTTTCGCAAGATGCTCTTTGAATCGATGACTTATGTATTCTCCTCCATTGTCTGTCCTGAGAACCTTAAGTTTAGCATTGAAATGATTAGTCACATAAGTTTGGAAATTAATAAAGGCATCAAACACACGATCTTTAGATGTAAGCAATGTGATCCAAGTATATTTTGATTTTTCATCAATGAAAGTCACAAAATACTTGTTATTATCTCTAGAAACGCATGGAGATGTCCAAACATCTGAGTGAACTAAATCAAAACAATTCTCATAAACAGTAGATGATGTAGGAAAAACAGTCTTGCAATGCTTGCCAAGAATACATGTCTCACAACTAGAATGATCAAAAGAAACATTAGACAACATTAATTCAAGAGCACGAGAAGGAGGATGACCTAATCTAGCATGCCACATAGCATTAACATTAAGACATGAATTAAGAGAAAATAAAACAGAAGTGCTTGGTGAAGTATTTTCAAGAACATAAAGATCCCCTTTGGTGTTTCCTTCTCCAAGAAATTTTTTGGTTTTAATATCCTAAAAATGAACACTGTTAGGTCCGAATATAGTATAACAATTAAGGTCACAAGTTGTCTTTTTAACCGACAAGAGATTAGAAGTAAAACTAGGCATAAAGAAAACCTTAGAGCTCTGATCAAATAATTTCAAATTTACTACTCATTTTATAGGAACCGTATCACCATTAACTATTGTCACACTACCAGTAGCTGGTTTAATATTGTCTATTAGATTCGGGTTGCTAATCATATGATGAGTAGCCCCCGAATCTATGACAAGATTTTTACTTGGTTTACTAGCAAAGAAAGTGGTACCGGAATTCTTTAAGGAGTAAATGGATTGAATGAGAGCTTCTAAGTCTGACTTCCTCACAACATCGTTGTCAGCCTCTTTTCCTTGTTTTGATGAACCATCTTGCCCCATAGCACCATGAGAAAAATTAAGCTTTGAATCCTTGTTGAACTTTGGCTTGAGATGGGGATGAAGAAGCCAACAACCGGTTTTGAGATGACCCTTCTTTTTGCAATAATGAGAATTTCACTTCTTCCATCAAAAAGGTCACGAGAGCTTTGTTCTCTTTGGAGTTGACAGCACACATCTTCGAGATTTGGAAGCTTGCCAGCCCTTAGGAGATGCTTAACGAGATCATTGAACACCGGATTCAAAGTGAGCAAAAGACCAAATACCTTGTCTTGCTCACATATTTCATTAAGGACAACCGGATCCATCGTATTTGGCCTTAACATTTCAAGCTCGGCCCATAAAGACCTAAACACTCCAAAGTGCTTAGTGAATTCCATATCTTCTTGAGATAGGTTGTTGATAGCTTTCTTCACCTCAAACACCCGGGTGAGATTTGACACATTGCCATAAACATTCTTGAGAGTATCTCATAGTTCCTTTGAAGTTTCGCAATAGGAGTAAGCTTCAAGGATAGAGACTTCAAGAGAATTTTGGAGAAGTCCGAGAACGGTTTGATCTTCTTGAAACCACTTGATTTCTTTTTCAAGGGCCGCCTCCTCTTCTCCATCAATGATGTCTTTTCCATCTCTTTTGGTGGCTTCCTTTGGGGCAAAACCAATTTCCACATGGCTCCAAAGTCCCCGGCCACAAAGCGCGGTCCTTATGGTCCTAGACCATAACAAATAATTTCCTCCTTTGAGGACAACCGGAATCACCATAGTCTTTGAGTTTTCCATGATGAGAATATATTTGAGAAAGAGATAGAATTTGCTGAAATAGAACCACGATTCTAGCTTTTTTCACAACTCAAAATCAATGATTTCAAGGACAAAGTCTCAGAGTAAAAACGGCTAGTAAAGTGATTTAGAAAAGATGGAGAGAATATAAAATCGTTTAGGATCTTGCTCTGATACCATGTTAGAATATTTGCGGAAAGAGATTTAAAGAATGATAGAGAGAATAGAAGAAAGATGGAGATGAGAATGTTTCTCCTTACTTCTTATTTAGAATGATTTCATACAACACATATATATAGGAAAATAATTTAAGTACAAAAACTTTGCATGTAAAGCATAAAAACTTATAATCTTTTGCATGAAGGAGAGAGAAGAGTAATCACCAAGAACTTGATGCATGTTGATACATATAATTCACTTTCTTGGAATAATGCTCCTTGAAATAATACACCTACCTAATTTAATATTATATATATATTGAAGTTATTGTGCATTTATATATATATATATAAATAGTTTTAAAAAAATTAATTAAAATAAAAAATTAGTCGATCGATTGATTAATTGGTAATTCGAATCACAATAATCGATAACACATGTCCAATTCGTTAGACTATCTACTTTAACCGAATTAGGTCAAAACGGTTTGGAGAGCTACTGCAGAGCGTTTAAACGACCACCTACACATCTAAACGCCCACATTTTAAAACCTAAAAATAAAGCATTTGAATATATATATATATAAATGATTTATTAGCGGTTAGGCTCTACCTAAACTCCGATTAAATCATGTAAGTGTTAGGTTTCTAGGTTTTTGTTGAACATCTAGCTACGGCCTACCTATTTTTTTAACATTCTTAAATAGAGAGAAAATAGATGGGTTTAAAACTTTTTGTAAAGCCTGGCCCAAACATTTTCAAATTCATTAAAAAAGAATCCCCAAAATTTAGCAAAGTTTGGCGCTTCTTCACTCTAAATCAGTAAATCTCAGCAGATATAGTTGTCACTAGATTCACTAGGGTTTTCATTTCGTCTTCTCCAATAGCTCCCAAACTTAAGAGACCTTCAGCTAAGGTCGAGAATCCCATTTCCTCTACTAATCCGAGGAAGAGACGTTCCAAGGCCGCCGCAGCGGTGGTGATAGTTGAGCCGGAGAAGGTGGCGGTTTCAGAGATCGATTCCACAGCTAGGTTTCTAGATGAACCTATACCGGATTCGGAAGCTAGAAGAATCTGGCCGGGTAGATACAAACCGATTGTGGTACTTTATATTCAGTTTTTCTATGAGTTTAGGTGACAAACAACGAGGTGAGGGACACGATGGCATATGACAAAGATCCTATAACTGAATTCCAGAAATTTATCCGATTAGGAAGAGAGGGTAAGAATCTTATTATTTTTGTGGAAACAATGAGAAATATATTGATTTGACAACTATTATGGCAACGTTAGGTTGTTCCTCTTCAAATTGTTTTATGAACCTTTTCAACAGAAATGTCAGGTTCACTAACAAAGTCCAAGTCCACAAAGCATCCGCTCTATGATCACCATCCACTAAATCTGAATACTGGTGATTCTAAACGTGTCTCTTGGGTCCCCAAGAAGAAGGTACAACCTTCTCACACTCATTGATCATGTATGTTTTCGTTTCTATGGTTTTCTGATTGTTTCAACACAAATTTTGGTATCGGTCAGGGAATTTCCTGGTGTAGTTGTTGGATCCATTAAGACAGTTGAATTGGAACCTGACATCCCTAGGATCTATCTTGACTCCAATACTCCATTGGTAATTATGATCATCTCTTTTATCTCCTCATTGGCTGCTATCAAGTTAAAGAGTCTTGACTTGTGCTATATACTAGTGTAGTTAAAGAGTCTTATTTTGTGCTAAACAGGTTCCTGACTATACCATGCGGTTTGGTAAAGGAGTTCACAGAAGTGAGTTTTTCTCTTTCTTAACATCTGGTTTTCTCTTCGAGTTCTGAATTTTTGAAAATGAAAATTTTGAATGGACCTATCAACATTGGTTTTGTAGACCGTTTGGACGTCTTTGGTGGGATGAAACTGTCTCAATCGTTGTAACCAGAGCTGAGCCGCATAATCAGGTAGTTATTAAGAGAATCAATGATTTGGCTAATTATAAAATAACTAAGATATTTTGGTGTTCTGGATTTGCATGGTAATGTTGCTGTGTGATTTACACAGGTGATCATTCACCCTGAGAAAAACCGGGTCTTGACTGTTCGTGAAAATGCTAGATTTCAAGGTTTCCCTGATTAGTATAAACTCTTCGGTCCTACCAAAGAAAAGTGGTTAATTTTAACAATTAGATTTATCTGAAGCAATAATTGAAACATATTGTCCTTACTAGAATTTTGCTAATCGTTTGTTGATATACTCAAGTGGGGAATGCGGTTGCAGTGCCAGTTGCTAGAGCTCTTAGATATGCATTAGGACTGGCTTTTCAAAGTTTTACAGTTGATAATGATCCTCTTCTTGCTCTGCCTGAAGGTTTTCCAAACTTGAGGTACTATTTTCCTTGAGAATCATCTCAGTAAATATGATATGAAAGAGATGAACTATGTAACTATGTTATGTTGAGCTTTCTTCCTGGTTTGATTGGACTCGTCTTTTTTTTCCATTATTTTTCTTTTGACATTGGATTTGTCTGAGATTGTTTTGCTGATTCACCTAGACTCTTTTTTATTATTACACTCGTTTGATACATAAACGTCGTCTTTTATGTTATTTGACACACGCGACGTTAGGCGGTAAGGTCTATTAAAACTTATCGAATATGAGCTTCCAAAACGGATGTCATCTGGCCCAATAACGTTTCCATCATAATTATGCTAAAAGATAGTACCCATGTGATATATTTTGGGGTAATCATTTGATATCGAGTGCTACTAATAACCCTTGAACCCCAATCAAATCGTTTATGACCAATGTTTGTATAGTAAATGCTATATGGTGGGTTTGTAATTTGTCTTGCGTGAGATGTATATGCAACTATCATTTATTCTGCAAGTTAGAAAATTAAAAAAAGTTTCATACTATAATGGCGTAGAAAATAAGTTAAACATATTATTTTATGTTTTTAATCTCAAAGTTTCGAGGTATATATGTTAATTAGTATGGTATTTATGGTCTATGAGCAATGAAATAACCCTCATTCTTTAAGTGATTCTTATAATAATTTATTTGAAATAAAAATAGCATATTCTTAAAAATAATGTATTAGACTATTTATATCAGCGATGGAGCAATTAATTCGATTAGAACTTCATGGTTTAATCATGTGAATAAGTATATAACCTATTCAGGAGTTAATTACTTTCAGTATATGTATGAATGCCGATAAAATACAGGGAAATCATTTTGGTGGTTTAAATGGTAAGCTAACAAATTTTGAAACTTTTCCGAAAGAATAAATTAGCCTTCAGATGAGAATGAGTTCTATATAGAGACAACCCCAAAATAGATCATTATATTATTTATTTGAAAAATTATGATGATCTTTTTACAAGTGTGTTTAGTAAAACTAGTATTCATTAAGTTTCAGTTCTGCATTGTTAGTATCATAGCTTTATAATATACTTAACGTTCTTTTTAATATCATAGCTTGGCTTTTCAAAACTAACAAATTCTTTAATCTTTATAATAAAAGGGTACTGCCAATACGAAAAATCATACAAAAACATCAAAATAAGTAGAAAGTTTAAACGGAACTGTTAAAGTGAAACAATTTTTACTTGAGTAGGGAACAATGCAATGTTATTTTTTGTGAAAAATTGTTGTTTAGAAAATATATAATACAATTCAGTATATTAAAAGAAACTAACTCTATATAAGGTTTTGAATAATAAATGTGAAAAAAACCACAATTTTTCCTGATTCGAAACACTATTTTCATGGGACCATCCTTGTTATACAGATATTTTTCCAATTTTTTATTTTTTATAGATTATTACGTCCAGGCTAAAACATCTGCATGGATCTAGAAAAGACTCTAATATAAAAATCATTAAATATATATATATATATATATTCAATCACAAATTACTTTAACAAAAACTGCAGCATTGACTTTTTGAAATTTTGACAATTTATTATTATTTTTTTTCTAAAAAAATCTTATCAATATAATTTGTTAGAAAAAACTATCCCACAATATCTCCCAAGATTTTCTTCAACCTCGACAATTTTTTTCCACTTTCTTCTGAAACGTCCATCACACAAATATATCTCAGATCGAGATTATATTGCTTTTCGTCCTCTATGTTTTAGAGTTTGGTTACAAGTACTACAAACCCAACTGTCCAATTAAAAGTCCCGTGTACATCAACTTCTGCCCACTAAATGTTTGTCAAATCATCTAAGAGACAGTTTCCTGTAACTAGATATTTTATCATTAGTTTTACATTATTTACGTATTTTCCTTTTTTATTCGCTCTTTCTTTGTCAAACTATTTCAAACATCACATATAAAAAATTTGATTAGTAATATTTCTTCCACTATTCAGATTATATAAAATTTGAGACTAAAAGTGGGTTTTCCTCATGCAAAGCAGGAGCCATAATACTAGTAATCAAATTAAATAGAATAGAAGTCTGGTCCACAAACTCGAACATCGTCGTTATTGTCGGGCATGGACTATTAATAATACAAATGCATCACCGATTAATCAATTTGGCGCACCGAAGCTTGTTAGTTATATTAGTGTACTTTCCGAGAACTTACTACTTCCTAGATTAAATCCAACACGCTATATTATTTTAAATTAATATATAGTGATGATTGTGTTAAAACGGATACCAAGCTCCTATCAAGACGTTAATGTCCCATTAATATTTTATCTTCACCCAATTATAGATCTGATGGCCTCACCACTAGTTTTAAATACTAGTCTGAATTTTAGGCTAAAGAAAGCGAAAAAATATCATGTTATATGTTGAATTGATATAACTTATAAAAACAGATGAATGACTCGGACCCACGTGGACATCCCTTTTGTATTCTTTCTCGGATATAATTAGATTAGTGATTTTATGAAATAGTTTCGTTCCAGTAAATTGAACGTTCTCCTTTTGTACATGGCTAACAACAGGCTAAGTAACAAACGAATTCGTTTGTCTGGATATTATATGTGTTCAATGAGTATGTATAGATTATATATATATATATGTATAGATTTTACGATAAATATACTGTAAGTCAATGCTCAAAAATATGGTAAACGAAGTCAGAACTACCGTATATGCGAGCGTTTTATACAAGAATTATACTGTTAATATTTTTGTAAAACATTTGTATATATAATCGCAAATGTTATGGTTAAACAAAAAGAGAGTTGTAATAGATACTAGACAAAAAAATTCTTGTAAACACCAAAAAAATTGCTAGCATTGAAGTAATACTTTTAACTCAAATAGTTATATATATCGTAATTGATAAATTGTCTCAAGTAAAAAAACTAATTAAAAATGGTATCAATTCTCAAATGGAGTGACAAACTATCACAGGCTCTGGATTAACCATGGTTCACTATTATTTCTGTTCTTATGTGGTTTCTTAATTAGTCGGTTTTAGTGCTCTAAATTGTAACTCAAACGCTGTTTACTTTCATTTCGCTTGATAAAGAATACCCAATATAAAAATATATTAAAAAAATTCTATCAAATCATTATTGCAGATGAAGGTGACATAATGACGATGTTTTGGAAACCCATTGACCACAAATCGTAGTAAATATCTATATTTAATTCATTGAGTTCATGATATGTTTAACAAGATTAAATCTGAATCTTTGTATGGATCCTCAATATCCCTACGAAAAAAACATGATAATCTAATAAACTTCCCATCATCTCCATATATCACATGCGATATATTAATCGTTTACTTATTCAGTTTATTCTTTTTGTAACGAAAAAAACGAGTTACGTATTATTTAGTTAGTCCACATACAATGACGTTTAAAATACTATTATACATTAATTATCACGTTTTATTCTGATTTATTTTAAAGCCTTCTCTCCAAACTATTCAAACAAGGTATTTGAATGTTCATTATACGTTGGCAAGTCCTTGTTAATCCGAACAGCACAAAAATCCAAAACCAAAGGAGTATGGAGTTTTGCTCAAGTGGTTGAGACACCAGCAGCCTTCATTCCAACTCTCAAGTTGTTTGATTCCCCCCCCCCCCCCCCCCAAATAGATCGGCCAACGCATATGTATCGTTTTTTGTAGTATTGTGAAAAAGAGATTTCCTATGGTATAAAATTAGAACATAAAAGGTTTATTTTAAAAAATTTCTCTTATTTTCTATTGTAATTTTTATTTAGCCGACCGGTAAAGATTTTCCAAACCCGTATACTATGTATAAAGTTATTTTTCGTGGTAATATTTAGAACCGTTCATCGCATATTATACAGATAAATTCAAAATCTTTTAAGAAGATGTAAGTGACACAACGATATGGTGAAATGAAGATTACGGTTAGGTGCGAACAGCAAACTAACCTCACGTGGATGTCACTTTTCTTCCCTTACGCACCGATGTAATTGTACCAAATCCCTTCTTTATTTTTATCTTTGTTTTTATTTTCATTTTCATTTTCATTTTCCTACTCATAATACTACATGTCGGTACAGAAATCAGAATAAATATATTGTGATTGAGAATATATATATATATATATATACGTATACAATTACAAACTACTGATAAGGTATTTGGATTTTAGTTGTTTACACTAAAATTATAATTCTTCCATTCTCCAAATTATATATTTCAATCATGGTTCACTTAAATCTAATATGTGTTTATTAGGGATAGACACATATCAGATATCTAAGAATTTAATGTTATTCGAATATGAATCCGTCAATATATGTGGAAATCCGAATTCGATGTAGATCGGTTTAAAATGAAAATATAATAATAATAATATAAAATTATTAAAAAATAATTAAAATATTAATACAAATATCATATAAAATAATTCAAATGGAATTTTATAAAGTATTTAAACATACTTATTATGTATTTTTTAAATGCACAAAATTTTTAAATATTTTTTTTTGTGATATTTTCACAATTCTATTATCTATAAGACTATTATATAATATATAAAAATATAATATATATATATAAAATAAAATCTATATAAAAATAGAATTCGGATATCCAAAATTTTAAATTAAAATATCTAGATTTAGATTGGAGCGGAGTAGATCCCATGTCGGATCTTCAATTCCGAATATTTTGTCCACTTTGAACGCCTATAAGTTTGATGACTGAGAAAATATATTAGGTAGAATATTCCACTTTACGCTTTGGGTTTGGTTAGGTCTTTTTGGTTTTATGGTTTTTCGGTTTTATAGAAAATAAAATTATTTAAAAACCGATTGAAATACGGTTTGGTACATTTCGGATTTTTTTTTACTTATGGTTTAATCGTAATTAATTTGGTTTGGTTTGGTTTGGTTTGGTTTCGGTTTTTATAGATAATTTCATGATTTATAGAAAATAATAATTAAAATCTCAAAATCAAAACATTAAATATGTAATTGTATTTGTATTTGTAAAATAATAAACTCAAAATCGAAATAATTGACAAGTTAAAATTCAAAATAAATTCTATTGAAAAAACTTTAAAATAATGGAAATCAAACTTAGTGATGCGATTTTGCAAACAACTTGATAAAATTTTAATAAAAATAAATTAATGATCCAAAATCTTAAATTAAATATAAAATGCTTATATATGTAGAATTTTGTATTTTTCTTTTATTAAAAGAATTTCTGCAACCGTTAAGGTATTTTTGTCTAAAAATTAAAATTTGGTAACACAAATATATATAAGCATATCTAAAAATAAAAAAAATAAATTGTGATTTTACAGTTTTAAATCGAACCGAAGCGAAAGTAAATTAACTTTTATTTTACAAACAGATTTTTGAACAAAATTAAAACTGAACCAAATTACAAATTTACGTTTCGATTTAATTTTTTTGGTTATGATTATTTTGTCCATCCTTAATATATATATATATATAAATTACCAGGGATTAGTTTGTTGTATACTAACTGTTCAGATTCGTTCATGTGTATAATAGTTTTTTTTACTTTGAACGTGTACATACAATTCATACACATAGATATTGTATGTATAAATTATATAATTAAGCAAAAAGAGGATATATATATCGTTTCATGAGCAAGCATTCGACAATCGTCTCTGTAAGCAACATGACGATTGACAAATACATATTGCTTATTACTTTTAAATTTTGCTTGTTAAACTAGTTTATAATGTAATAATATGTTAGACTCTGCGATTCTTTCCGCTAAATATGGTATTACTATAATCATAATCATGCACCATCTCCTAGATTTAAGTTTAAGAGGAGTTTACGAACTTAGTGCGAGAGATAAGGAGGAAAATATAATTTTGGTTTTTTTTGTTAAAGTATAATTTTCTTTTTTATAGAATCTGTCAAATAAGATGCATGAGTCCAAATTACATTCATGAATGAGTAGATCTAAGCCTTGCTTAATTAACAATTTAAACTCTTTTGTTAATATATGCTAACATATATGCATGTAACCTTAAATATAAATGATGACACCATAACAATACTAATACAAATCACTAAATTACATATACGTCCAGGTCAACTTATTATTCTAAATGTCTCTAATATCTCAATTTTTTGGTACTAGAAAACAATTCTGCTGCAATTTCAATAAAAGAATCTTTATATAAAAAAACATATTTAATATACTTTATTTTCTTTTAATAACTTTAATTATATTTTTTGCATACATCGATACTTTACTTCTTTTGCGCGCAAAATAAATAAATAGGGCCCAAGAAAAGTAAAATAAATAAATACATAAGTATCGAAGAAACCGAGTGAGTCATCATGACCGATCAGGCTTTTACAGCAAGTGCAGAAAGAGAGATAGTATTTTTATTGTTACATTTTCTGGATTTACACGATTTTTTATTTTATTTTTTCAACACACACGATTTTCCTATAAAGTATATAGACTTTGATTGATAATTTGTTATAACTATGTATAGATTTGATAGTTTGTCTTATTGGTAATATAAAATAGCAAAAACTATTCTTTTGTAGATTTTAAGTTTCACCACAATAATATTAGTTATTTTTGACAATTTAGATTGTTTATTGGTAAAAAAATTTATTGGTAAAATTTTCTAACAGATATTTTATTGGTAAAAGTTTTAGATTGTTATAAGTATCCGAAGATTAGTCTAAATTTCGAATTATAATTTAATTGCTTACAATTTAAAAAAAAAACTTTTGGTGAAGAAAATAATAAATAAACTGAAAAAGTAGAGCCGGTTTATACTATTTGTGGTTTTGGTTTTATGAATTACGATTGATAATTGGTAAAAACTATCAATTTTTGTACTATTATTGCTTTTAACTATTCTTGTCACCAATCGAATTATATATTGTATATTAAAATAGTAAATACTTGTTTTGTTAAACAAGTAGTAAATACTTTGTAACGTTGTTTCCAAATATAATACGGAAAAAATATAATAAAGGATGTGAGTTCGTCGGCATAACTCAGTTAGCATAATAATGTCACATGACTATTCCTGCTATTCATTTAAATATATATTTTTATATTCATTTTAAAATAAGAAACGGATAAAATTATGAAGGAGCACATGTCCATTCATTTGTATGCCGATGAGCAACCCCCTTTGCTACTATACCAAACATTTAATATTCGCCTCTCGCACCGATAAGTGAGAGATACGTACACAACACGTAATACGGTAATATACACATGTACGTGTACATCCAATGTGTGTACGTGTACGAAATGACTAGAGAACCCTTTAGATGCAAATCTTCGGGGGAAAAATAAAAAAGGAATGAGAAAAATGTCCGAGATGTCGATATGTGCCCTTTTAATAAAAGGATTTTCAGTGTTTTTTTTTTAAGATTTTCAATTTTTTTATCCGTATTTACATTAGATGTCTATATTGATTTAAAAAAATAATTTTCATATATATATAGATATATATATATATATATATATATCTATTTACAAATTAGATATGATATTCATATTATTATATATAATATAAAAGTATCTCAAAAGATATTAAAATTGTTAAAAAATATGGTATATTTGAAAATATCTCATTTTTAACTTTATGGTGTCATTTAATATTCTAATTCATTATCATTATTGATAATTTAATATGACTTTTAACTTTTAGCACAGATCCAAAAACGGATTCATATATCAGAGAGATTTTTAAACGGTTCTAGAATTCAAATCTGCATATCTTAAAATTCCAACGTATCGTAACATATATAACGAACTATAAGAGAAAAAAAAAAAGAATCTCTAAATACAGTAGAGAAAAAAAAAATTGGAGTAGAGTGTAATAAAAATGGACAAGTTGACAAATCGAGAGGGATGGCAAGTAACAGTATGCTCCTCCAGAAAGGCTACGAGCGCTTCTTCTTCTTCCCCAAACAAAAACCTTCCTTCGGTTTGGACCACTCTCATTTATATTTTATTTTATAAAACTGTACTTTCCAAAGATACATACAACCTTTTTTTTTGTTTTCATACTTTATAGTTAGTTGTCATCTCACTTGATACTAAATCGTATAATCATTTTAAAATATATATGTCAAGCTGTAGTTTCTTATGTTTTACTTGGACAAATGTTTTGTGAATATTTTTACTCGCTTAAAATCTTTTCAATTAGGTACAAAAAGGCTTACAGATTCACCATCACTACCATAATACACCTAATTTATCTTATTCAACAACTAAACCAAATTATGGAACTGTCCTCCCAACTCCCAAGTTTAACAAACCGGAACCTATATTTACGAAATCGTTAACCCCATCCTTAACCATCGATTTTTGTCCTTTAACCAATAAGAAGTGAAAAAAATGGGTAGGCTAAGAAAAGTAAAGGGAAAGGACAAAAGAGAAAAGCAAGACACGAACAAGTGTATAAAGAAACCAAAGAAAACCCACTTGTGTAACCCTACCTCGAACCATGTAGTTAGCATTCATCATCTCACGAGTCACCTCTCGTTTTTCTTTTTCTCTTTGCTATTTCTATGTTTATATTATAATCTACTTTTTTTATTGTATCTTGCTTTTTCCCATCTGTTTTCGATTTTTATTTGGGGTTCAAGTCGGTTCGATTGAGCAGAAAATATAATAGTACGTATAAAAGCATCTCCCGTCCAATTCCATTTTCCTTTCCAATTAAATGTATTCTAATCCTACTTTATTTTCAATCTATTAATCTTTTTTGCAATAATTCCATTTTTTACTTCTTTCTAGAGTTGATTTTTTAATAGAAAATGAATAATACATTAGAATAAAACACAATTCTATTTTGAAGTTACTCTATTTTAAAGTAATAAATGGAGTAATACACTAGAAATGCAATAAATTCGTCTACTTTTTTTTTTACAAATTCATTTTATTAGAAGTTTCTGCATTCAAAATTAAAGTTAAAAAATAAATTGATAAGATGTACAAAAAAATAATACTACTATGCAATCAATAATTTTATTTGCATCCTACTTTTAGTATAAATTGAAACTGGTATGATAACTTACAAATTTGTCCTGATTTCTTACCAAAAAGAAAAGAAAAAGCGTACTTGAAAACACAAGTTAACCAAAACGCAAGTTAAACACAAGTTTCGTAGACTTGTTAATAAAGAGATTATTAAGGTTCTTATTTTATTGACAAAAATATATTAAAAAGCGTGGTTAACCAAAGATACTGGTTTCTTTTTAACGTCACCAAATACACTGGTTATTTGCCTTTTACGTAAATAAGTGGGAAAAACAAACAAAGCAAGGGAGGCGTTTTGAATTTTTGATACCCAACAAAAAAAAATATGTCCATAAATAAAACTATAAATTTTAGCAAAATAGCATCATATATTTCAATTTGTTTTATTTACAAGAAGAAATCACTATTAAATCATATATAACCTATTAAATCTAATTATCACTTTCGTTTTTAAGTAAATCTGAATAGCCTTAGAACTGATGACGACCAATCTTTTTAATTAAACTCAAATTTATGATAACATTCTCTAGATGACTGGTTCAACTATTGTACACAAAACAAAAAACAAACTATTGTCACTAGGTTTTTAATGTCGGCAAATTATTGTCATTACCTTATCTTTATAATTTCCCTGCTTCTAAATTTTACAAAAAAATAACGGAATAAAATATATCAATACGTTGTACATATATATACATCAAACTGACCAAAAATTTCTAACACGTTTGATAATACATACTATATTATGGTTACCAAGGCTAAAGTTCATGAAATCCTTGTTTTAGATGCCACAAAAAATACATATTTATTAAAAACAGCATTTTTGAAAAATTTAACGTAATCTAATGGTGAAATCATAGAATCTTTGATTTTCTGTTCGTGAATTCGAATCCTATAACATATTTTATAATGATCTAAAATATTATAATTTTGACTTTAGGTATTAAAATCATTAGGACCGGACTTGATGGTTACAACCATCCCAACGTTTAAGAGACGATAAAACCAAAAAAAAACGTTTAAGAGACGAAATAGATTAGGTGGTGATTAATGACATCGTCCATGTAAACGATAAGACTCTGTTTCGACAAAAGGGAAAACAATGAGCGGCTGTCACCATCCATGTGCAATCCACAGACGTGAAACCATGACCGTTCGATTATCCCTCATCCCTCGTCATTTACAAGCTCCTTCTGGAACGCTTATCCAACGGCAGATACAACTTAAATATTATTTACCAAATCTCTATGACAACAACTTATTACTTTTTCTTTTGTCTCTATAAAAATAAATATACAAACTGAAAAGAATAAAAATAAAATAAAGGAGCATCTACATGTTCATCTTCATCTTCATCTTCATTTACAAAATGTTAGGCCACTGCATATACATTTTATAGTCCACACTGAACATATTTTCTCACTAGTAGTACTTCTATTTATGAACTTTTATTACTTTTGTCGGAAATATCTACTACTTCATAATTTCAGCCCTGATTTTTTTTCATGCACTATACAGATTTATATTCATATGGGGACACAATAATAGCACTAACATAAATCACTATATTATATGTATTGGTTGTCCCAAAATTCATAAGCATATATATATATATATATTTGTCAATATAGACACATTCAACTTATTTCCAATTAGACATGGTCTGCGTTAAGATCTATTGTTTTATAATAGAAATAAAATAATTGTTTTGATGCAATATATTGATAAATACTAATATAATAATCTTGAATCTCGATGTTAAAAAAATAATTGTAGACCATGTATTAAAAATTTCTCTCCGGATTATGCGAAAAAAGGAAAAAGCATTCACATGTCTCTCTCCTGACATGCACGAACCAACAAATTATTTCTTATTATTAATAATCCGCTTGACTCTAAATCACGTTATTATTTCCTTATTAAAAATAAAAACCTATTTTGACCACGATCTTTCTCTATATAAACATTTCAGTGCCCTCGTCTCTCTCATCACCCCACGATTTTTCTCTCTTATACGATTTTAAAAGTTAAATAAACTTCTAAACACTATTGTTTTCTCTTTATCTCCTCCTCCAAGAAATGGCTGAGACGGCAACAATATCGCCACTGAAGCGCCAAAGAGATGAGCAAGAACAAGAAATCATCATAACTCAAGAAGAAACAAAAAGACAAAAGCCTTCTTCTTCTTCTTCCTCGTACAATCAAGTTCAAGAACTAGAAGATGAAGCAGACAATGACTTAACTTCCTTAATCACCACTCTTCAACAAGAAATCTCTCCGGAAGAGCAAAACGCTGCCATTTTCGAAGACAAGCCTGCTCTCTCTTCTTCTTGCTCCTCTTCATCCTCTTCTTGCACTTCGAAAGAAGAAGAGTACGAAGAAGACAAAGAGAACGTGATGAAGCATCTTCTAGAAGCTTCGGACGACGAACTCGGGATCCCTAATACTGATATTTGCGGGAGTAATTATGAGATGATTAATAATGACACTAATCTGGATTACGTTAGTGAATTTAGTTTATTAGATGGGTTTGGTGATGGGCTTTGGGAGCTTGAGGATGAAGCTGCTAATTATTACACGTTGCTACAATCAGAACTGTTCATGTAGACAAGGGTAAAATAGGGAAATAAGAAAAAGAAAAAAAAAGGAGAAAAAACCAAATATGATGATGAAGAAAACGAAAATAAATGAGTGTATTTTCTTTAATGGAAAGTTATTATTTTTCATTATTTGGTTTTCGTTATTTTTCCATGTGAATTGACAAATGTCCTCTTTTATTTTGGTTTAGTTACAATATGATTTATATTGCTTGAATTGGTTGATTAATTGCTAGTGGGACTAATGATAATGGTACTAGCTGTTATGTTGTTTTTGTCTTTAAATTGTTTGTTACGCTATTAAAAGACATTTCAATCGTACTACAAGTCAAAGAACATTTACAGAAATAAAAATAAGAATTTGATTCAAGTGGGTTTTATTATTACGGTCCCATTCCGGACCCTTGTATTTCATGATTTCATCTAGTAAGTTGTCGAAGAAATTTCTCCACAATACCATCTAACTTTTACATGCTATATAATATAAATTGTGTCTATAGGTGATGGTTCTATGATCATTACTTCGAGATATTGTAAAAAAGTTCACGCGAAAAGAGTTTCTATATATGTATTCAAACAATATTATTAATTATTAAACGATGGAGCCGTAAAAACAAATTTAATAAACGATGGATTGAATTTTATTTGTTAGTTATTTTATACAAAACCTAAAAAGAAAATTATTTATGTAGAACATTAAACTTTTGAAAATTTTCTAACTACTTTGATAAAATTAAGATAAAAATTAGTACAGATTCAATATGAATCTAAATAGTCAAATAAAAATCCGTATTCATACGGTCATAAGCCCCATACATACGAATCTGTACTCATCATTATTTTGTCAATATTCAAATTTGAAATCTTGAATACTCAAAACAAATCATATATAATTATTGTATCAGATCGAATATAACGAATAGTTTGCTCACTCCGACCCATCCCTATTGTCCATGATGCTTCTTAGTCATTTGGCATCCGTCATTTTTTTTTTCGTCTCGTTAGTAACTTAATATAACCCATATATTAGAGAAGAGGCAACGTTGAAAATTAGCTGGCAGATTTTCTTAAAAATAAATTTATAAAATTGTCAAATTAATTGATAGCTCTAAATACTTCCACATCTATCTATAACGTACTTTAATTTGTTAAAATTATATTTAACGCCACAACTGGTGTCTGGCGTGCGCACTTGGTCACGTGATTTGGATTTTTAGCATTTGCCGTCTGAATAGTGCATAGAAAGAGATTACCAAACTATAATAAAGAGTAGCATTTCTAGGAAAAATAATCTACTTTTTTATTGATAAAGTACAAACACGTTAAATATAGATTAAGCATATTTTTAATATACTTGGAAATATAACAAAAAACAAATAAATCAACATAATCAAGCTAAAAAATGTTAATTTTAGTTAATTTATTAATCGGAAAGTTTGGTCGACGCATTGGTCTAATAGTCTCTACCATAGCACTAGAAGGACATATATATCCATGCTACATTAATGAGATATTATAGTTGCACATATTTACATACATACTGAGATATACATATTTAGCACAAGATTTTTTCAAAGAAAATAATCTTTACATTTTAATAAATTTGATTTTATAAATATTTTAAAGTGTTTAATAATGGTAAATAAAAATCTGAATAACCCGAATAAATCTATATATTTATCCTTGAATACATGTATATTATGATAAATAGTAAATTTAATGATAATAACAGTACCGATTTATGAATATGAAAATATATTTCTATTAATATGCATTCAGAGTGTGATTACTTCGACATTTTGTTTTTTAAATAGCATACTTTTTAAACTATGAAGTTGTGTTGGTCCACAGTCCACTTACTCGACGTTCCACTGACGCTATGTTCCACCAGTTCCTGACATCGATAATTCAATAGTTATCTCATTCAACAGATCTAATATTGAATTTCAATGATTGAATAATATGTCCTGTTTGTGGGGTAATGGAAAAATCTTGAATTAATTATTTGATCCATTTTTGAATAACTTCTTCAAAAAAGAAAAATTCATCTTATCGTAATAACATTTACTAGTTTTTTGTATAATAATATCGAGAGTACAGTATTGTGTTCAGTTAATTTCATAACATAGTTACAAAAGTCATTCCATTTTTTTCCTCTAACAGACAATCTTGGCATATTGTTACGGCAACTCAAAACTATACTAAAATATCTAATACAGCCTTGATTACTATAATATTTTAAAATAATATCATATTATTGTATATTATTTCATCTTATATTCATTATAGAGTTATTTGTATTTGTTGTTTGGGTAATACTTAAGTTAAATTTGCTATTAGGTAGTTTCACTACTCATTAAGCATGAATGGACCAAAATGTCGAGCTACAGTTCACATTTTAATGTGATGATGTTCATGTAAAAACCGAATTAGTAAAACAATATTTTTTTTATAAATATCAACTATTGTTTTATAGTTTGCACTTTGCACACTTCCACCACAAAATTTGTGGAGCAGGCTCTATATGAAGGATTTAAACTTGGAAACTTATGATGTCTCATAAAAGATCTTAGTTTCAATCAAATGAACTACCAGCTAAAAGCATAGTTATTAAGTTTATTCAGGTATTTTTTAAAGCAAAAAAAAAAACATAGTTAGTAAGTTTATATTTAGAAAATATATTGTTTATATACTTGGCAATTGGCATTTAACAATTACATAATATATTCAAATCTCCTTTCATTGGCTATGGTTGCGATCTAGCAAAATAAAACCAAATGGGCATTAGGACTATGTCGATCGTGACATTAATGATTTGAGACAGAGGGATGTTGCTCGCTTGATTACATAGTTGAACTTAAACATTATTGCCAACACTAATCATTTTATTGTTTTTCGTTTTAATTTGAAGTTATATATGATCATTAAACAAAATAACAAAAATGGCAACTAAAGGGTCGCGTCATGGCCGCCTCCTTCAATTATTCTCCTTTGTTTCTTCTTCTTCTTCTTCAAAAATAGAATTAAGTTTGGTAACACAAAAGATGAAGTTTGACAGGAGAATTTGTAGAAGTTTTTTTTTGTTGAAAATTTCTAGAAGTTAAGAAAAGGAAAAAAGCGTATGGACAGAAGATACAAGAAATAGCGATCGTATTAACATGGCTATTCAAAACATCTTTGAATATCAGTTGTATATATTATTAGACAAATATTTTGTGTCTGAAACAATCTAAGCTTATATAGTCATACTTATCGGTTTGATTGTAGGCGACGATTTTGAAAACTTGGATGAAAGTTTAGAGATATAATTAATCAAAGGAGGAAAAGATCTATTTGACTTTGGCTTTCAAGGCGTCTTTTATTCGATAAACCAAAGAATATTCAAATGAATACGACACATACTTTACATAACAAACACATATGGTGTTTTGATGTTTTTAGTTACAATCAAAGACGTTTGTTTGTAATACACAATTGAGAAATTATGTAAAGTCGGTTTTATAATGGGTCGAAGAAACGAATTAGAATGTAAGAAATAACATTTTTTATCATGTACTAAACTTTGTTTTCTGATAAGAGCAATCAAAGTGGATAATAATGTCCACAAATTAATATTCTTTATCACGAAGTCTCCAGACGAATATGAGCCCAAAGCCGATACTTTGGTTCTGTATGACACTTTGTATAATGCTTTTAATTCATACAAAATACATTATAACGATTAAAAATTGGTGAAGCTGAAGCATATAGTTTGCTAAGTGAATAATACTCAAAGATAACTAATTAAATATCTAATACACCAAGGCTCATATTATGAAGAATACCGCATCACATTCGTGTAAGTGATCCAAAGGGAAAATGCCCTTTTCGGGTGGTAGTGGTCTTAATCCTCTGTTTCCTCCAAATGCTCCACCTGCCTCAAAACCAATCAATAGGCGTGTGTAACGAGTCAAATCGAGCATCGAGCATCGAGCTTTAGGAAATAACATTGTTAGTAATAGTATACATTGATCATCAAAAGAAAAAACTGGTTTCTAGCTATCTTTCTTATAAGCATTAGCTCTAGAGATGGATTTTTTTCATTTCATTTCGTGAAAAATGAAATGAATAAGTTAGTCTATGTGGGATTAGGATATAATAGTGGATAAGTTAGTATTTGATTAAACCCAAAACAAATACAACAGTTGTGGGAAAAAAAAACTATAAACCTTCGATCTAGGGTTTTTGGGTTTTACTTATAACGAAACTCAACACAGTTTACAGTAGTAGAACTAATGGCTCTGCAGATTAATTCAAGGACTAATCAGAACATACAATTGCAAATTTATGATTATTAGCTAAATTACCCCAAATAACTTATAATCTAGAATTGATCGATGCCGAAACCCATTTAGGACCATGCCCACTATGGCCCATATCTTCACTCGACAAGAATGTCTGGTTCTTGCTTGATCCATTGTAAGGTTCACGGGGCCAAATTTCTTTTACTTAGAAAATTTGATAATTATATTCACATTTATGTGCCTATAAAAAAAAACTAATTTTCTGTTTAGGAAAAAATCAAGCAAATATAATTTGTGGCCGAATATAGTAATTCTTTTGTATATAAAACAAATGTATCTAATTAGTGTTTTTTCTTGCTGAAATGAAATGACACCAATGTGAAGAAAAAAAAAAAGACCACAAACAAATATTAATTTTATGCGAGTCTCAAAATTCAGTTTTTCTTCGCTTTGATTCATGACCGATTTGCCGACTAAAGTAGGATGATCCTTTGGTTTACATGGATGGTATTTATATTTTAGGAGTTCTTAGAAAGAATGAAAAAGATAAGAGGATGCTAAACATAGCCAGTTCTTAATCGAAATTTGGATTTTGAATGTTTTATACAATTGAATCCCCAAGTATGTTTAAGAGATTGGATTATATTGGATTTTATCCAAGCTTACTCCGTCTCTTAAGTAACAGATTCATCATGTCCAATTAAGCAACTCAGTTCCAGAACAATCCTGATATGGCAATTTATAATTTACAGAAATGAAAAGAAAACTAAGAGATCAACAGTGACCCGACATTGAAATATTAAAATAACGAAACACAGTTTAAAAACATTAGTCCAGGCAAAATGAAATCTCATACGAGGATCCTTGTCTTCAACTGTCAAAAGGAAATCGAAACAGAAAGCTTCAGAAACTAGATCATCGGTTCTAAAACCACAAATCATCTTCATTCTTATTCGGACGTGGCTGAGATGAAAGCACTTCCAGGTTGACGGTTAGCCAATGGCCCATGGTTAGACAGAAACTGCAACACAAATACAATTCAGAATCAATCAACCCAAAACAACATAATAACCTCAAAGCTATATGCATATCACACAAACCTTAGCATTAACACCATCAGGAACAATCCTCTTGGACTGTCTTAGCCTAGTGTAATCAGCACGGTTGAACTTAGTGAATCCCCTGAAAACAATCAATCATCAAAACACATATTGCAAAAGAGAGAGACTTAAACCTAATCATTATCAAAAACATACCATTTCCTGCTAACAATGATCTTTTGACGACCAGGGAACTTAAACTTAGCTCTACGAAGAGCTTCTTGAGCATGTTGACCATGATTATCCTTACACCTAACAGACAACAAAACCTGACCAATAGCAACTCTAGCACAAGTACCAAGAGCTTTACCAAAAGCACCTCTCATTCCAGTTTGAAGTCTATCAGCTCCAGCACAAGAAAGCATCTTATTGATTCTCAACACATGGAAAGGATGAACCCTAATCCTCAAATGAAATGCATCTTTCCCAGCTGATTTCACCATGTACTTGTTACAAGCAATACGAGCAGCTTCAAGAGCCTCACTTGAAACGTTCTCTTTCTCCCATGAAACCAAATGAACACAGAATGGGAACTCATCTACTCCTTTCTTCTTCATACCAACATCGTAGATCCTTATTTTTGGATCTGGAACTCCACGGCAGTATCTTGATTTCGGATATGGCTTTCCCTTGATCTGACGGTAACATCTCGCCGGTCCTATGGAAGATCAGATTGTTCATATCAATGGCGTTCACACACACAAATCGAAATCTCAAACTAATCCAGAACCAAACAATTAGAAAAAGCATGATTCTATCAATGAAATAGAATTGATTCAACGAAGTCGAATTGAGATTGAAGGTGTGAAGAGAAGATTGACTTACTTCGTCCCATCGTTTTGGTTCTGTTTGATCTTGCAAAACCCTAGAAATTACAAATGCGGCGCTGTGATGTTATTTTTATAGGTTGAAACAAAAACAAACCCTAAATTAAGATTACGTAACTGCTTAGCTAAACTAAGGGCCCATTGGATATTTGATGCTCGGTCCAGGCCCCAATCTTTGACTTGACTTTGTAGCTTCTTAGTTCTAATGAGAACACGTATTTTTTTCGGCTAATGTTTTTTTTAATTTTATTTATGGTCAAAGAAGAAGAAAAAATACGTTTATATTAGCAAATATGTAGCCAAAATTGCGTGTTCTTCTAGACTTCTATGCCAGATGTTTACACATTCATTCACATAAAATAGATGTTATCAGTTTGTTCTCTTTTAAAAGGTAATCTATTTGATTACTCTATGTAATATTATTATTAGTTAGTTTTATGGGTTAACGAGGGGAAAATACACATAAGTTTATTTTTTCATCTATACACAAAATTTTATGTGTTTCATATATTTTTAAACATTAATACCTAAAAGAATTTTCTTTTTAAAACAGTAATCTAATTTTATACTTTCTAATATTTTTTTTGTTTCACTATATTCTTACCATTTAAGATTTATCAAAAGGTCTTATTGTCTCATATATATATATATATAATTTAGAATTTAATTCTATAAACACTAAAATCTAAAACTAGAGAAGAAGTTGTGGTTTTACTGTTTTGATAACAAAATAAAAAAAATAACCAACCAAAGTAACTTGCGGGTTTCTAAATGCTCAATAATCAAATAGGCCATGGAGATAAGTTTTATCGGTCGATATCCAAATCGGCAAAGATATTTAGG
Organism: Cardamine chenopodiifolia; assembly: GCA_963922655.1. Classification (NCBI taxonomy): domain Eukaryota; kingdom Viridiplantae; phylum Streptophyta; class Magnoliopsida; order Brassicales; family Brassicaceae; genus Cardamine; species Cardamine chenopodiifolia. Next base: position 13,780,099 of record OZ000476.1, on the reverse strand, counting down.
ATTATGAATTAAAAAAGAACAAAACATTGAAACATTGAGCAATGTTTTAGGATTATGAGAAAAAAAAACTTCTCATTGTGTTTTGATGTTTTACAATTACAATCAAAAGACGTTTGTTTGTACACAATGGAGAAATTATGTAAAGTCGGTTTTAATAAACCCAAACGAATTATAGTGTAGAAACAATATTTTTATCATGTACTAATTTTTTTTGTTTTTCTCTGCGATCAGACAAGAACAATCAAAGTAAGACTACAATGTCCACAAATTAATATTCTTTAGCCACAAAAGTCTACAGACGAATATGAGCCGAAGCCGATACTTTGCTTCCGTATGACACTTTGTATAATGCTGTTAATTCACACAATAATACATATTAAAATTGGTGATGCTGAAGCATATAGTTTGAAAGTGGTTTGGTTTTTTTAGGACCTAAAATCTTACATAAGTTATCTCAAGTGAATCAATGTCTACAAAAATGAGGCTCAAAGTTTTGTGCACCTTTTCAATTTCACGTACTCTCTTTATTCTTATCTTCAGTGGAATCTACTTCTTTAACACCACTAAATCCAAGTTCAGCCATATCCTACTTTGCCATTAAATTCCTGCATTACAAAATCAGTATTAATGACCTTAGTCCATCCAACGTTTTTTACATTTCTGTGGGATATAATAGTGAATAATTTAGTATTTGATTAAACCTAAAACAAGATATAACATTTGTAGGAAAACTATAAACCTTCGATCTAAGGTTTTACCAAACTTAACATTGTTTTTTTTGTCACCAACAATAATAAAACTATTGTCTCTGCAGATTTAATTCCAGGACTAATCAGTACATAAAATTGATGATAAATATAGCAGTGATTGGTTCTAAAAGCTAAATTGCTCAAGAGATCTCAAATCTAGTACATATAGATGCCTAAACCCAAATTTTTTTCCTGTTGAAGGTGAACCCGGCGTCATTTTCATCATCTTTAATAACTAACGAGGAGAAGAAGAAACGCAAATGTACTCGTTTCGAAACTTGGAAGTTGGGATTCGCTTATTGAATCGATCGGTTTAGTATAATCTTCTAACTCTGTGAAGTTGAATGATGCTGAAAAGTCAAAAGAAGAGTCAATTAAGCTTAACGGGTCTTATGTTACGGTCATACCCAAAATGGCCCATATCTTCACAAGACATGAGTTTTCCGGTTCTTACTTGATCCGTTTTATGGTTCCACCACAAAAATAATTTTGTTAATCTTGATTTAGTTTATATAAAACAATTCATAGACTTCATTATTCACAACTCCATCCTTATTCCTCTTCTTAACATTAAATATTTTCCTCTTTTTGGACCAGTTGATAGAATTCAAATGGAAAAATTAATTTAAAAAAAGTCAAAGCAAACTAAGTTAATTTTATTTTGAGAAACAAAATAAAATATTTGGTCTCAAATGCCGTATTTGTATTTATAACTAAATGATTCAATTTAATGTGAGTGATAATTACTGGCTTTACCATTGATGCAACATGGTTTACTAAAATTTGTATTTTTCTGGTTCTGATTAAAGTCTACTTTATATATAAAAAAGAAGTCTGCTTTATAAATCCTTATATACGAAATAAGAAAACTATTGTGTTCTCATAAACCCAGGTTTAATCATTACATGTGTTTGGTTACTAATACTTATCTTTGACCGTAAAACTTTTGTGATCAGTGTGAATTAACATTACATTTTAATGTCATAAAATTTCGATTTTTTCATAGCAATTGAGACGACATTGCAAAAAAGTATGTTGTATCACTTAAATTGTATCAATCAAATAAACAATATAAATTTGAGTTATTTATTAATAATCGTTACAAATTTATTGACTAACATTAATTACAATAAGTATCACTATTAATTATTTAACATTAATTAAATAAAATTAATATTAGTTTATCTTAATTTACATCACTTAAAAAATATTTACTATGTTCCAATTTAGAAAATATTTTGAGTAAAATTGCGGGTTTAAAGAAAATTATTAAAAAATGTTATTTTGATTTTTTTCTTGAAACTCAACTAAATATTTCATATCAATCATCCATCAAATAATAAATAATACTTTAGAATATTAATAATAACAAAATCTAAATAAAAATATTTTTTTCATACAAACTTGCAAAATATCTAATAAAATAGAATAAGAAAAACAACCTTAAACGTCTTTTAATCTGGAACATAAGGAGTACAAAATAAAAATTAACATCAATTATTCGTGATATTTAACTTATTTTTTAAAAGTAAAAAGTTAGAAAAAATAAATTAAAATCATGAATGATAATATTAGAAACTGAGTTGATCACTGATTATATTATGTAGTTTTAAAAACGGTTAAATTAGAGGTTATTTTATTTTTATGTTGTGACTTTATTTATACATTAAATTTATAGATATTTTTTTATATTACTGTTGCCTACCTATCCTGTACCGTACCCTGTTTTTTTTAACTTTTTATTTTATTTTGCGGTTTTCCGTCCTATTGTCTTTGTATTCGTCTCGGTGCAACTAGCTCTTTTGTATTGTAAGTTGACGAATTGCAACTTCTTGGTCTTGTGGAGGGAGAGGAAGAGCAACTGCCGTCGCCTTCGTGAGAATTCGGAAGGACACGGCGGGAATGGAGAGAGAGGAAGAGCAACGAGAGTACAGTGAGTGTTAAAGAGAAATGAGGACATCGTAGCTCAAGTTCCAGAACTGGCGTCTCCATTTTTTTTCAAGCTACTGAGCAATTCTACGGAGTGTGTCTTTGAACATGATCCAGTTTCTTGAAGCTAAACTTACCAAATACCCCGTCTGTTAATTCTAGCTCCGTAGCTCGAGTGCTATATAGTAGAGGTGAAGGTTAGTATAGTAAATTACAAAAAAGGCCCAATGAATTACCAAATCTATCCTCAACGCAAGAAGAAACACCGTTTCACGTCACAGTTATTCTGAAAATGGGCTTTTAGGCAGATAAATGGGCTACAGAAACCATTCCATTCTCGGATACCGCTCCATTCCAAATGAGTATCGAATGATTTTCTCATGAACCGCATTCAGAAATTCAGAGCATGGCCTTCAAATTCGAAGTCTAACGAGGGGGACACATCGTAATACATATTAGAGAACACAAAATCACATAATAATCTGATACTAAAAAACTTGGATCAGAACAAGGCAAAAATCGCAATTGTCTCAAATGGTTTTAAAACATATAAACTCTCTCCGTCTCTTCTACAGCTTCTCGCCGCATAAGCAAGTAGCAGCTTGACGAGCAAAGTAGGTAAGGATGATGTCTGCACCAGCTCGGCGTAAGCACATGAGTGACTCCATCATCACTTTCTCTTCATCGATCATCTTCAAGACTCCCCCGGCTTTGATCATCGAGTACTCTCCAGAAACCTGAAAATTCATGGAGAGATTAGAATCCATAGAACCTGACACTAGAAGCAGAGAGTGATAAAGCAAGTACTTGGTATGCAGCAATGGGCAATGGAGATTTGTCCCTCAGAAGACGTATGATGTCCAAATAAGGGAGACCTGGCTTCACCTGTAACAAAACACCCCAATTTTTGTTACCAAAGTTCTTGAAATGTTTTACTTAGGATGATGATAAAGGACTTACCAGGAGAATGTCGGCTCCTTCAGCCTCGTCTTCGCGTGCCTCGATCAAGGCCTCTCTATAGTTCGCTGGATTCATCTGATACCTTTTGGTTAACCAAAAGGTCAGTTAGTAACTGCAAAAGGTTAAAACGAAACAAAAAGAAATTGCAAATTCACAATCCATGAGGGTTTAGGGAATTACGTTTTCTTGTCTCCAAAACGTGGATTAGAGTCCAGGGCTTCACGGAAAGGACCGTAAAACGAACTTGCATACCTGTTGGCAGAAGATTCATACACGACATTAGAACAGAAAAAACTAGAAAATGCTTCCAAAAAAGGTATTGAGATAAACAAAATGTAAGATTACTTTGCCGTGTAGGACATGATGGAGACATTCTGAAAGCCTTCAGCATCAAGAGCTGCACGAATTGCGCCTACTCGACCATCCATCATATCACTCGGACTTACAACATCCGCTCCAGCTCGGGCCTGGAGACCGAGATTAGATATCATTTCCCGTGAGTAAGCAAAACAAAAAGTTAAATCATTTAGGTTCTTTGATATTGAAAACAAATCTTCTAAAGGTTTACCTGAGAAACAGCTTGCTTACACAACTGGTGTACCGTTTCATCGTTCATTATTACGCCTACAGAGATAAACGTGTATCAAAACTCCAATCAAAATGTAACAGAAGGAAGTTGGGTACAAAAATCTTACCATCCTCTCTGACTATACCATCGTGACCATCAGATGAGTATGGATCCAGAGCAACATCAGTGTAGATAATCTACTAGACGAAAAGAACATTAATCACGCGTACCCAATTTTTCATCTCTAGGTATATTTAACAAACTGTGATTAGAAATCTTACAAGATCAGGGTACTTGTCTTTGAGAAGACGAATTGTTCGTGGCACTAAACCATTGTCATTGTATGCCTCATCCCCTGTTGGATTCTACAAAACCAAAGCCAAAACAAAGAGTTCAATATACAGCTCAAGAACATATGTACGCAAATATAACGAGAAGTGTGAAACACCTTCAAAGCCTCGGGGACTTTAGGGAACAGAACGATACTGTTTACACCAACAGCTCTAGCCTTTGCAACCTGTTGGCATTCAAAATCAGAACTGGAACATAGCGGGCAACGTATAAAGAAATCAAATAAAAAACACAGAGCCAAACCTCTTGTACAAGGCCATGCCTCCATCCAAGTCTGTAGCAACCAGGCATAGCTCCAATAGGTGTGTCTTCCTCACCTGCCACTCTCCAAAAACAGATAATGATTTCTTAAATACAACAGACACTCATGAGAGATATTAAACTCAGAATGCTAAAGAAACAAACCTTCATGAATGAAAAGTGGGTATACAAAATTTGCAGGGGAGATATCAGTTTCTTGAAAGGCAGCTCTCACAGCAGGAGATGCACGGTTACGGCGTGGACGTCGGTTTAGGTTCTGAAAAGCATAAGTAACAATAAGCCTCTTAAAAAGTTTTAACCTTTGCGGCTAAACATATTGTTCATTATATCAAGAAAGAGACTTTAAACACAAAAGTGATCAAAATCAATCAAACAAGGAACCTTTATCATATAAACCAAAAGGGTAAAAGCAGAATCATCTGTACAATGTAATTAAGGGATTAGGATACTCACAAGAGGTTGAATAATAGGTGTACCAACCGGAGCAGCCGGTTTAGATGGAACCGGAGGTGCTTGAGGAACATTTCCAGCAGCAACAGCAGCTTCACACTCAGCGTCGCTCATTCCAAGCTTCTTAGCGTGTCCATTGCCTGATTCGCTTGCTCTTATGACAAGATTACGACGTTGACTAGTTGCAATTCGAGTAGAAACAATACTCACTTTGCTGACATTCGATCTTAAACAGATGTAGCTTTTGCAATCGATTCCTCTGGTTGAAGGGAAGCTACAAGAGGCGTTAAATATCGGTGTAGTAGCCATGAATCTGCAACACAGACACAAACACACATTGAGAATTTCATCAACAAACCTCTGAAATTGGGTGTTTCTAAGAGAAGAAGAAGAAGAAGAAAGATCGACCCGTAATTCAATAATGAAAGATTCAATTGAAGTTAAGACAGAACAAAGCAAGATTTAAGTCAAAGATCAAAGCTTTTTCGTTGAAAATGATAACACAGAGCAGGAGAAACAGAGGAAGAGTGTTGTTATCAAACCTTGAATGTGCAGAAGTTGTTGGGATTAAGGAAGCTGAGGAAAATGGGTTAACGAGAAAGATGATAACTTTGGATGATCGCCGTTTTTTGACAATTGACAAGAAGATAGAGACTCGAGTTCACGCGCTTTATCTGCGAGTATTGATGCTTTAGAACTGGGCCTGGTCCGTTGAATAGAACTTGACTTTCGAAAGTATGGTCCAAACTCAAAATTAAATTCTGGCAACAATACCAATTTTCGGTATATCAAAAGGCCCAAATTCAAAAGTTTCGAGTCAAAATGAAAAACGCGTTTTATCTGCGAGTTTCGATTATATCAAAAGGCCCAAATTCAAAATGAAACAAGCAGATAAAGCGCATTTTTCGGTATATCAAATGCCCAAATTCAAAAGTTTCGACCCTTTGATTTTTGGGTCAAAATGAATAAAAGTTTTCAACTATACTTAAAACTCTCGGCATCAAACTTAGAAGTTAGAACCACACAAACTTGTATCTCATCTCATAATCTATAGTCTTAATTATACCAGTTTAATACCCCCCCCCCCCCCCACAAAAATACGAATATTAATTAAAGTTATATGGTCGAAACACCAATGCCATATGATCGTATGACATTTTTCTAGGAATATAACATTTCAATGATTTGATCACCACTTTAGAAAAAGAATACAAGACTTTTTATACTTCTGTTAAAGTACTAGCTTCGAAATTGTTATGATTATTTTTATTAATGTTGAAGTTATTTTCTGTTTCTCTAGGAAATCGTACAGGTTTAGTATTGATGAAGACTAAATCGGGACTGAAATCAAATAGATGTTTGAGATCGGTTATCTCACTGCCGGTTTGATTTAAGTGAGTGTCTATTCAGATCAGCCCTGTTTATTTTACAGTCTTGGGATTAGATAGGAAAATTGCACTACAAAAACAGCAAACAGTAACACTTGCGATAGACGAAGACTAAGATGACGTAAATAATATTGATTAATTTTGACGTTAAAAATTCTAGCGACACAACAGCTTGATTTTTTGGTTGCTGCGTCTTTTTTTCTGAAAAAGAATACAAAAGCAATTTTGTTTTTCATTGTTAAGATGCAGTGCAAAAAACATTTGGAATCACTTTTTCTTTTGTCGCTGTCGCTGATCGGCTAAGGTAAAAACATGCCTAAAGTTAAATAAATTAGCGTCATACAATAATAAGTTGGTTTTGATACCGATGATATTAGTCTTGAGTCACTTTGTAACATACGTTATGTTATTAACATACGTTATGTTCGATATACATTTTACAAAACACCAACGTAAAAGTAACAACATCTGTACATCTATAGAATTGGATATTCAACTCAAGTTGTAGTATTTAATTTTGGGATTGTTTCTAAAGACTTGAACCTTCTTCTTTTTTTCTCCTATATTAATGGAGAAAGAAAATTCAAAAGATGGAGAGTGTGAGTTACTTTTAGTAGGCCTACAAACATAATTAAAGGCAATATTGATCTAGTCAAAAAGACATGAGGTGTGACTTAATGCTTGAGAAAACACCGTGTGAGTTACTCTGCTACTTGTTGTCATGATTGCAAAAGCTTCAAAGACTTAAAGACCTAATTAATTTTTGTGCAAGTAAACGTAATCTTTCTAATCTACCTCTTCCTACAAAAGCCCTATCTATGCTTTTACCAAAGAAAATACTCAGGAAAGAAACAAATTTTCTTGAACTGGTTATATACAACATGAATTCTCATAATAGTTAATCTCTTTTATTTATCTTCTCTTTGCTACTTTCTTTTATCCTTGTAAATTAATGGTAGAAGAAATTTCAAAAGATGGAGGATGTGACATGCTTTCAAGTAGGCTTACAAAGGCACTATTGTTCTAGTCAGGAAAAAATGAGTGGAGAAAAACTAACCAGAAAACACGAAGACTTAAAGACCTAATTGCTGTCCAAGTAAACGGAATCTTTCTAATCTATCGCTTCCTATAAAAGCCATATGCTTTTACCAAAGAAAATACTGGGGAAATAACATTTTTTCTTGAACTGACCATAAACATGAATTCTCATAATAGTTATTCTCTTTTGATCCTATTCTCTTTGTTACTTTTTTATATCCTTGGTTCTGCAATTCTCACAGTTTCTTGTCCAGAACACTGTGGAGAAATTAAGATCCCGTACCCCTTTGGAGTCGGAAAGGGTTGTTATCTGGAGAAATGGTACGAAATTACATGCGGTAATACCTCTACTTCAGGAAAAGTTGTCCCTGTTCTTTCCGTAATCAACAAGGAAGTTGTGGATATTCCGACTCAACTCAGTTTTTATTCCCATTACGATCCCTTCCCGTACGGGTCGGTGCGCATAAAAAACCCAATAACTTCAAAGGGATGCTCAAGCGACGGAGAAGAGCTTGGATCACCTTTGAATTTGACGGGTACCCCATTTTACGTCAGCAACAGAAATACACTGATAGGGGTTGGTTGCAACATCACGGCATCGTTGACAAATGTGGAGCCAAGCATAGTGGGATGCAAATCTAGCTGCAGCACAAATTACCATACGCCTACTAAAGATTATCTTGCAGTAGTTACTTGTAATAACAAGTATGGCTACGACAACTCCTATTGTAATGAAAACATCATTGTGAATGAAACAGGCTGCAACGGTATTCGATGCTGCAAGGCAAACATGGCCGATAGGATTCAACAGATTGTTGGTGTGCAAATAGATAACGACACGACAACGGGAGGGTGCAAAGTTGCCTTCTTAACAGACGAGAATTACATTTTGTATAATGGATCTGATCCGCAAAGGTTTCACGCTAAACGATACAGTACGGTTGAGCTAGGATGGTTCATCCATACAACGAATCGTTCGTTCGTAAAGTCTCTGGGCTGCTATAATGTGAAAGAGTACTTGAAAACCTACGACCCTACCTACAACCGTAGAAGGAGTACCTTAACAAGTTGTTTATGCGACGACAATGCTTATCTAAGCTATGCAAGATGCTCATGCAATCAGGGTTTCACAGGCAACCCATACCGTCCGGGAGGATGCAAAGGTTAGTAACTAATTGTGTTTATAGTTCATGTTTTTATTGATATTTTTTCTATGAATATTATCAAATAAACCTACGAAATCATCGTTTGATTACAATCTTGTTATATTTTCAAAACCAGATATTAATGAATGCCAAGAAAAAAAAGAGGATGGAACTCCGAGATACTGTAGTGATAGCACTTGTGTCAATTTGGAAGGAGACTATGATTGTGTATACAAACATCATCGGCCACTTGCTATAGGTAAGTCGTGGGAATTTTTATCCCTAATACACGAGCATGCATTTAAAGCTCTTTTACAATGCTGATGACCAACATTTTTTTCTGTCAACAAAGATGATAAACTTTATATTACCATTTATCCAACAAGTAAATATATATATATATATATATGCTTTCATTTCTGGGTTTACAGGGATTGGTTCAAGTTTTGGCTCATTGATATTTGCTGGTGGAATATACATGTTATACAAAATTATTAGAAAGCAAAGGAGGTTAAATCAAAAGAAGAAGTTCTTCAAGCGTAATGGGGGTCTATTGTTGCAACAACAATTGACTTCAACGGAAGGCAACGTCGAGAAGACAAAAGTGTTCAGTTCGAGGGAGTTGGAGAAAGCTACTGAGAACTTCAGTTCAAATAGAATACTTGGTCAGGGTGGTCAAGGTACTGTGTACAAAGGAATGCTTGAAGATGGAAGAATTGTAGCAGTAAAAAAGTCTAAAGTCGTGGACGAAGACAAGCTAGAAGAGTTCATCAATGAGGTTGTCATTCTTTCACAAATCAACCACAGGAACATCGTGAAACTCTTGGGATGTTGCCTTGAGACAGATGTCCCAGTTCTCGTCTACGAGTTTATTCCTAATGGTAACCTTTTCGAACATCTTCATGATGAGTTTGATGATAACACAATGGCTACTTGGAAAGTGCGTCTCCGCATTGCTATAGATATTGCAGGAGCTCTCTCATACTTGCATTCGTCTGCATCGTCTCCAATCTACCACAGAGACGTCAAGTCTACAAATATAATGTTGGATGAGAAATATAGAGCAAAGGTATCTGATTTTGGAACTTCAAGATCTGTAACAGTGGATCATACCCACTTGACAACGGTAGTTTCAGGTACGGTGGGATACATGGATCCAGAGTACTTTCAGTCTAGCCAATTCACAGACAAAAGTGATGTCTATAGTTTTGGGGTCGTGCTAGTGGAGCTAATAACTGGAGAGAAGTCGATTTCTTTTTTAAGGTCTCAAGAAAACAGGACATTGGCAACTTATTTCATTCAGGTAATGAAAGAAAACAAACTCTTCGATATTATTGATGCTCGAATAAGAGATGGTTGCATGTTGAATCAAGTGACTGCAACGGCAAAAGTTGCTAGGAAGTGTCTCAATCTAAAAGGGAGGAAACGACCAAGCATGAGAGAAGTGTCGATGGAACTTGAAAATATTCGTTTGTCTTCTGGAGATATGCAACCACAGGAGCATGTTAGCGAAAACAAGGAGGAGGAAGAAAAAGACAAAGGAGTTGTGGAAGATATCATAGGGGTAGAATCAGGGAACAATGTGGTTGTTACTGCTCCAGCTTCTCAATACAATATCGCTGCTGCTTCGTCTTCATCGTGGTCAGATGTCGAACCATTGTTTCCTCTTCAAACACGGTGAAACTTCAACTTTGAATACGACCTTATAGTCTCATGTCTTTGCTTTTACATTCGATTTCAGTGTTTGAGTGTATAAAAAGTATTTCTGTTAAGGTCGCCAAGTGTGTAATAACGGATCTCGTTTGTATCCCATAAAAATAAGTTTATGTTTTAGCTCTAGTTCTTAATTATAGAAAAGATTATTCTTTTTGAGTTCTAGTTCTTAATTATAAAAAAGATTCTTCCCTTTGTTGAAAATAATTCAAAAGATATAATCCACCCTTTGCTTGTTATTATTAGAAATGATATAACACATGAAAATGAGTTGAGCATGATTTTAGTAGCAAAAAGGCTTTTATTGACTATTGAAGATCCTAAAATGGTCTGATGGCTTTTTTGGGAAAAAATTGAAAATTTAGATTTATTTTCTGTTTTCTAGTAATGTTATAATTGGTTACTATGCCAACAAGCGACTCGGATTTCATATATATATATATATATATATATAGATTTTGGACTCGGTTCATGGCAGGAAGAGAGTAAAACTCATGGACTAGCAAAAGTGAAACCCATTGAGATTACATTCTTTCTTATTTGTGCGATTGACCTTTTGGGTCAAGCAAGAACAAGTATCTGCTTGCTCTGATTCGTAGTTTGCTTATCTCATAAGCAAAATGGCAAATTCCGCCCAAATATTCAGAAAAAAATGTAAATTTTCATCAAAACATTTTCTTCTATCAACAGCAGAAAACATCATATTTGAAACAAAAAAAATCTGCATCCATGTGTTTCTCTGTTTATTCTATATAATCGTTAGATCTTTGTTAGTCTCTCTCTATATATATTGAAGACTAGGAAACTAAAATGTTGTGGCGCTCACACACTTTACCACCATTTTCCCCCCACCAATTCTCCGCTTGTTCTTCAGTAAACTGTTTCCGACTGCAGAATAAACAGCAAATTTTTACAGTGAGCTATCAAGGCGAGAGATTAGATTACATGATAAGGAGACGAACAAGCAAGCATATACCTGAACCGGACACGCTTGAGTTCATTACCACCACCAGGTAAAGATAACAATGTTAAATACACTCCTGGTTCGTCTTGCACAACTCTCTCTGCCTTCTCATTCTGTTTCCTATGCCCATTAGCGGAACTCCTACTTGTTAAGTTGTTCTCATGTTGACTATCATGAGAAACCATATTTCTTATATGTGTTTGGTTACTACTAGTCTGAGTTAAAGTCTCTGATGTTTCTTTGTCTATATGGTTTGAGTTAGTGCTAATTTGTTGTCTTTCAGCCATTTCCTTCAACTACAAAAACCATAGTAACATTATTAGAGATATAAGAGACAAACGAATGTAATTAAGAGTCAGGAAAATTTCAGACCTGAGTGGTAAGAGATCTAATAACCTCTTTTGCAGATCTGTTTTCCTCTGCTTCATCCGCTGCCATTGCAGTGACCACTTTTAATTGCCTTCTAGTTTTATCGAGTTCCTCTTCAAGTTGGTTGGTTTTGGAAGAAAGTTGTTCTACCTTCAATGTTTCAGTAGATTGAAGAAACTTTATTTTAAGTCTAGAATCATTTGCTTTAAAGTGATATACAGATGATGGTTAGAAAGAAGTACCTGTTCCTTTAGACCAGCCATTTCTTGACTAAAACTTTCTTTTATTTGTTTAGATTCATCAGTTGTTACTTCGTAAGATCGACGTGGACTAGTTGACTTTACTGAACCAGGAGACGCTGTGTGCGAGCTCGCTCTTGAACCAGGAATTTTAACCATCATATTCTTGGGAGTTTTAGCCAAAGTTGTTGATCCTCTTGATAATGGCAAACCAACAGTAGGTAAATTGCCATTCATGAAAGGGAAGACATTCCGGTTATTTACTTCCGGTTTTAAGCCTCGTCTCTGGTGCTTTCTTTCACGATGCAATAAAGAGTCGGCAGACGAAAATCTGGAGTGAGTTAAAAGGAGCTTTTGAGTAAAGCTGTCTCTTTCTGAAATATCCATTGATTTCCGCATATTCAAAAGGTTTCTAGCCCGTGGGGTTGACGGAGAAGGAGATGAATCTCTCGACCTTTTTAGCTTGGTAAAACATCCATAACACACTCGATAAGGTTTGTTCATATCAGGTGCTAGAGCAGCTCTCAGAGACTTCCTACTGCTGCATACTTTACAAAATACTAGACCACAGTTGTAACAGTTGTGGCGTTTTCTTCTAAAGGTGAAGGGATTGCGGCAACCAGCACATAGAGAATGTTCAGAGCCTGGTACCCATTGGTGAACACAAATTACAGCAGTAAAGTTTGATCCACATGTTACAGCCTTCACTTGTTTTTCTTTCAGAAACCCGACAACCGCAGGTTCTCTTTTGTTCTCGACGGTTCCATGGCCTAGCTGGCCATTTAATCCCTTTCCCCACGTGTAAATTTCTGATTTAGATGTCAACACTGCAACATGATAAGAACCACATGCAATCTCCTCTACAATAGCCTCTACTATGTCTCCTTCAACACGTACAGGAAAGACACCCTTCGCGGTAGGATTTCCCAGCTGGCCATAAGTCGTGCTACCCATTGTATACACATGTCCTCTAATTGTAAGAGAAACCGTGAGACTATGTCCGCATGCAACTTGGCAGATATATTCATTTGTCAATGAAGTTACACACTCGGGAAGTAGTTTTGCATTATTGTCACCATGACCAAGCTGGCCTTTCTCACCATCACCCCATGTGAAGACTTGCCCGCAAGAAGAGCAGAGATCTGCATCAGCTGCTTCATTTGTCACTTCTACCACTGCAGCTGTATGCCAAACGCCACAAGAAACCTTCATTACTCTTAGCTCACTTAGGCTTTCAACTTCACGCGGAATACTTGTGCTTCTACGGTCTCCATGACCCAGAGCACCAAAAGATCCATCTCCAAATGTGAACAACTGGCCTGATGATGCAACTACTGCTGTATGCCATAGACCACAAGCGACATTTGCTACATGCATTCCCTGTAAGACACCAGTCACTCTCTTGGGAATCCAACAGCTGGATTCACTCCCGTGCCCAAGCAAATCGACATTATGAGTGCCATCACCCCAACTATAAAGATCACCAGATTGAGTAACCGCGCATGTATGGAAATCTCCACACGCTAAAGATTTGAAACCCACTCCTCTGACACTACTAATGAACTTTGGATGTTGGGCATCTTTTTCTAAGCCATGCCCTAGCTTTCCACCTTTTCCCTCACCCCAGCTGAAGATCTCTCCTTGTTTGGTAACTAAAACCGCATGACACTTACCACATGCAATGTTTTGGGCATCAAGAACTATTGTTGATTCTAAAGCTTTTGGTAAAAGAGCATCCTCTGTCGTGGAGTTCAATGACTTTTCAGTACCACTCAGTACACCCCAGACAAACACATCACCTAAGGCATCAAAGTCTTCTTGATATGAACCGTGGCTAGAAGTGCTCACAGCGCTAGATAGACTGATCCGAACTGGATCACTGGTTGAGAATCGTGAATTTGAATTTTCAACATTTGTAGGAGTCGGAGGAAATGGACAGAAGAGGTTGTTGGGATTGGCTTCTGCCTGATTGTTACTGGAGGGTGCAGTTATTGAGACAATGTCAGAAAACACTTTTCCCAACCGAGTTTGTGTAGAAGTCTCAGTAGAGGGTTGAATAACTTGATCCTGCGGTAAGATGATGCAAAGTATAAGGTGTTTGTTCAAATTCCTAAAAACAAGAAAAGTGATGTTACTAACAAGAACTGTTACAAATGGAGACACTCGTCGTGCATGAGGGGTTGGACTTTCCGTTGTAGTGATCGCAGGTTTAATATTGTTTCTCCATTTGGAAACTTTTACCCGAGTAATCAATGCCTTCAAACCAACAACCCAAACTTCTGCTTCATCTTTGTCTTTACATATCTGCCCAAAAACATCATCAACATGGTCAAGAGGAATATGCATTCTTTAAATACTGTTGGTATTGATTAGTAATATGGCACAAAAACTAACCAAATCCAAGGACCTGTCAGGACATATGAGCGAAAATGACTGATATTCTTTCTCGGGCCGTGGATATCTCTTAAATGTAGGCTGAAACAAACTTTAGCGGTTGAGTCTAAGATGGGGTAAGAAAGAAGAGGAAAGAAGCAATGGTAGTATGAAATGAGACCATCTTACAAAGTTGCTAAAAGTTGAAATGGAACAGAAACATATTTCAGACGCTAAGTTATATTTAAGGAACTGTACAAGCATATTGCAGAGAGAAACTCACCGTGCGCTGTCCAGGAACAATTCTCAAGACTTGACTTAGCTTCATCTTCTTCTCTTCTTTGCCAGAGTACCATACTAATGCAGACTCATCCTAGAATAATAAATTAACATGAAATATAAGTGAGCAAACAAGAAGAATAGAAAGAGTCCTCTCTGATATTTCAGAATTATTGGAAGAGAAATATGATGTCCCAAGAAATCTTACATTTGTGAGCTGGAATGGACAAAACTTAGGCTTCCCTCTGCGTCCATATTTCAACAAGTACGACCCTTTCTTAAGTGACGTAATGGCCTGTCGAATTGATTATACGATAGGTATGATACAATTCTTAATACCATATCCAGTAAAAACAATCACATCAAAATATGATCTTAATAACATCAAACTCATTGTGGTTCTTCAATTATTTTCTATATGTTCTTCCAATCTTTTTCAATCATTCAACACATAACTGATAAAAAGTATATATAGTACCTGTTCAACGTCTCTATCAGAGAGACTAATTCTCAAGGAATCAGCCATTGAAGCTGCTGCAATGGCAAAGATCTAATTCCTTTTCGAATCATTCTCAACCAAATCGCTTATCATTACTCGAAATCTCTCGTTCAAAATCATTCCATATCTGCCTAACCCATGCTTAGTAGTAGCTTCCTTCCAATTTGAGATTTTCAAAATCCCAAAACTCTCATAAGTCCAAAATGTACATTGACCAAAATCCTCGAACAATTTATACTCCAGTTCTTCACCAGATCGGAGAATCGAAGCTTTCTTATCGTCTATTCAAAAAATTCACCTTCTGATTCCTATAATCGAAGACGAAACAATCCTAATAATCCGAAAACCTCGATGAGAATCTCCTATCAACGTCAATGAAACAAAAGAAAATTCCTCGCCGGAAGTAGAAGGTGTACCGTCGATCGCCGGCGATTATGAATGGAGCGTGATTTTGAAAGGCTCTTGGTGATTTGAGAATCTACGCCTCTGGTTCGCTCGCGTTTCACAACCTTTTCTATTTTTATTTTCTCTTATTTCATCTTTTGTTCTTCGTCCAGAGGAATCGCACAACTCTAAGCTTCTCTAATTTGAAATTTCATAAAGTTTTTTTATAAATGAAAAAAATTCACATTATCACTAATAAACTTTTTGTATAAGCGCGGCCCATTACAAAAGCCCGATCCGCTACAAGATAATAATTGAACGTTAGACACATTTTAGAAAAAAGGTACGGAAAAGCGACAATACCAGATAGAGATGGGCCCACGAATTTTGACTTTAAATCCCGTAGATGAAAAACATACATATTATAAGATGCCAAATTTAATGTGATAATGAAGACTTGCCCTCTACATTTTATTATTTACTTCTTCAAACCGTCTTTCATAAAAATTACTGAAAAGTATATAATAAACTTCAACATATCTTTACTTTCAGAATCTAAATGTAGGATATGTTGGTGATATAGAAAAATAAAAACAAATTGAAAAGGAGAGCCTTAATTCAAATAGAAATATAAAAAAAACTTTAGTAAAATAGAATTCGATTACTACGAAAACATGTTACTACATCAGGCTTATACATAAGCCATAGACACAAAGCGAGCTAATAAACTGAACGTAGCCAAACCGGTTTAAGATCATTGACCGACCAAAACCACCATAACATGGTACAATTAAACTTAGTACCTATAATCATCATCAAAGATCATGTAATTATTGCTTCCTCTACTCCTCCCTCGTTCATAACTATCCTTCTGCAACCACAAAACACATTCATTAGCTAATGTACTATATGTAAAATAATAACTAAGTGTGAACGTGAATTTTTACCCTAACGATCATTCTCTCAAACGCCTCAGTGCCATGTTGTTCCATGTATTTCTCAGCAGCAGTGAGAATATCATCTTCGTCGCGTTTAGGGAAGAAATTGAACTTCTTGTGAGGAACATACCAAATTTTGGTGGAAGCTCTTTGAGGATCTCTATAAAATGGTCTAATGAAATGTTTGTAAATATGTTCTGCTCCATTAAATTGTGGTAGCACTAACCAACATATCCCAATCAGCTTAGCATAAGGCCATATCGGAAACCTTTAATTAACAAACATAAAAACAAAAGTAAACATTGTTATTTAGTATTATGATGCATAAATTTACGGAGAAGTTAAGTTGTTTAGTTGATGAATCACTAACCATTCGAGAAGCTTTGAGAAAGTGAGTTCGAAGAGGGAGACAAGTGCATAAAGAACCCAATAAGTGAGCCATTGTTCATCTTCTGGTAGTGATCTTGTCTCTATTGCTTTCACTGATGCATATCTGTTTTTGTTTGTTTAACACATAATTATTTAACTTATATTTTTCTAATAATTAGTTGAATACTTACAAAAGTATAATGCCTCGTGTCTTGTATTCTAAGTGGGTTTGTGTGGATATATGTGCATTTGAGTAAAGATTCAACTTTTTTTTATTCCTCAATGACAGAGGATCAAATTTTTCAAAAAAGGTTTAGTTTTTGCATTTTCCACAAAATTTTCCAATGTTCATATAAATCAACGAAAATTACCTAAAAATGAGTTTTGCTATCAATTAAATCTTGTAATTAGCCATTATCAACAGATTTATTTAACACACACAAATACATCATATGAGGGAGAGACAGGTTTCACTTACAAAGGGTAGACAAGAGCAACCATTGGGCTGCAAAAGTAAAAACACAGTAAGTTTCAACTTTCGATTTTCCAATTAAAACAAAAAAAAACACAAAAAATCCATAAATTAGTACTAATCTAAAGAAGGGTTTTTATAAAAAATCGGAATCTAAATAACACTGTAGAAAATGTAGCTAAACCCAGTAGATAGGATCTAATAAACACAACTAAAATAAAGACAAGATAGGATCTGTAAAGAGAAATTGAAGAAAAGAGAGAAAGAGAGATTTACAGAGCAAGAACATCGAAGTTCTTGATGAGAACTTGAAGGACATTATCATCTCCAGAATTTGAAGGCATTATTACTCTTCACTCTCCAGTTTCTTCTACTGAAGTCTTCCAATTTCTAAAGCTTTTCCTTTTTTTCTTTCTTACTATAGAAGTGGAAACTAAAGTGAGGCCAGGTTTCACTTTCAGAGACCTTCTTGGACTTTTATGACCACTCCCTTCATTTAGTAAAATTTGGGCTAAATATAAATTTTGCCCATTTTTATGGACAATTTTATTTTCTATATAAAAACATGTATTAGAATATTACCTGTGATTTATTTCCTTTTATTAGTTTATATCTCACTAAAAAAACTGTCGTAAATTATGTTACCATTGAGTAATATGTTACCTTTTAATCACAGATACAAGTATTGTGCGTCCTCTCTAGACTATTTTAACTTTGACCCTTTTCTTATCTTACTTGGAAAACTGATCTAGTCAATGTATTCTAGACTGACCAATGGGCTTCAAAAGCAAAACACAGTAAGTTACATGTGTCCTTATCTGAGCCCATGTATTCTATCTAGCCCATATCACTTAATGAGGCTGGATCGGAGGAGTAATTTGCAATATTCAAACTGGGCCTGAGCATAAAAAATATTCAATCTAATTAATTTTTTTTTTCTTTTACAGTAAAAACATTTAAAAACATATTTTTTAATAAGTAGGAAGTTTAGACTTAGTGGATCCCTACTTTCTAGGTTAAAATCCAAACTATATTAAATTAAATTTAAATTCTTTTTGGAAAACAAATTTCTTCCGACACGAATAGAAATTTTGACCCACAAATAGTTATCATGAAATAGCATGGTAACATTTTCAAAACATTTGTATTCGAAAAATTTATGTATTAAGATTAATAATTATAATATCTGGCTTTTTATTCCTTTACTGTTTTTTATCATTATTTCTCAAAAACACATAAAACGATTATAGTGAAGACGACTAATGATTGTATTAGTGAAGCCTGATTAACAAAATAGAGAAGCAAGTGACGGAATGATGATCATCTAATCTTTTCCAGATCAAAAAACAAAGAACCCACATGAATACACTCTTCTATACTGGAGTTAATCACATATATATAATTACGTAGATCCATACATGTATATTTTAAGTATACTTTTTAGTGACATTCTAATTTCTTTAGGATCTCTTGGGTAATGCCAGATTACTACCACTTGAGCCCTTTCTTTTTACTATAAAACAAAACGCCGACATAAAAAGGAATAAACAATTATCGGTCATGACCGTATCTTATTGTTTATCTAAAGTAATACGTAAACAATAATATTCAAATAACAACGAAGATTCATGAGATCATCTATCTATATATATATATATATATTCTCTTATCACCGTGAAATCTAGTTTAGTTTAGCCTATTATATATTACTGAGATCAAACAGAATTACATTCTTCTAAAAATGCATGATATCTACCGTTATTATAAACATATGCTTGATACAATATTTGATTTTCTTTAGTTAATTGACATATTACATATGGATGAGGTTATATGAATCGACAAGCCAATGATATCAGGGAATGGTTCGCACTGATCTGTAGAAGTTTCAAGTTTTATTTTCATAATAGAAAATACTTTTCTATATAGAACAATAATTTTTTTCTATAAACAGATTATTATTTGTGCATATGACTATATGAGGATGTGTGTATTATTTAAAAATGGTTAACGTCCCAATTCCCATGCTCGTTGATATCTCTGACTTATATACACCTTAGGTCTATACACATTCGTTTCTCTATGTACGTATACTCATGCATGGAAGACAGTACATATATATATATATATACACACTAGTAAAATAAAATCTAATAATGTAGACCGACACACGATGCAGCCATATGGTTATTAGGCATGTTACATATCCTTATGTATTTTTCTGTACAATGAAATTTTCCTGGTTGATTTTACATCATCAATTACATCATCAGTGTTTCTTATCTCCATTATTGATGCTCATAATAGATGTTTCATTCATCAATGAAAAACCTTCAGAAATAAAAGATCGAGCTATATAATCATCAATAGTTTTTATATCTTGCTTACAACATATGCCTGCAATTCAATAAATTTCGTTCTAGACATTGTTTTCAATACTTTTTTCAAGCTTCCAGAGAATGATTTTCTTAGTGATTTTTTTGGGTGTCCAAAAATTCGCAAACTTTGACATATAAATACATTTCCATATAACAAGAACTGTGATAATAAGTTTCATGGATCCAGAGATTGCAAATCCTAAGTCTTCAAATGTAGCACTAGACTTAAGTTCCGACCATATGGATCTATATATATTTCTCATATAATAGTCGTACGTTTCATCGTTCCGGAGTAGAACTATATAATACTGTACCATTCGCAAAATAAATGCCTTAAAATGTTGCAACGGCTATAAAATGAATAATTAAACGTATCCCAAACCATGGCCATAAAAAGACTTAACGGAACTAATAGCATCATATCAACAACAACAAGTATTCCCTCGTCAACACACTTACAGCTAATAACCAAAACAATTTCACTTTAATACTTTGAACTATATGATTTTATTACTATATAAATGAATAAGATCTTAGTATAGATCACACATATCAATAGATAATAGACCAGTCAAGATTGAAGATATGAAAATGTGAATCATAGAGAGAAAATAACAGATTAAAACAGATAGAACCAGAATAAACTCAAAATGCATAATATATAGTACTCTTTGAGACAATGCAGTCGGAAGGAATTTTACCATGAACGAAGAAACTGGAAGATAATATTTTGGCATGGGAAAGATTTGATTGATTAGCAGTAATAAGACACATTTAAAAATTGTTCAAACCCCTAATCAAGTAGCAATAATGTCTCATTACCAAACTCTTACACTCAAGAGAGAGAAAAAACACATTTCACAAGACAAACATACTACTTGAGGCCAAAACCTCTAGAAGAATAAAAAAGACAAGCCAAAGCCTGGTTGCAAACCCACAAACTAAAATATATCGATAATCCCGTTCTTACTTTACTTACTTACTCAATACATTAATCAGAAGAAGAATAAACAAGATGAAAATCCGATCAGAGAATATTATATAATTTGGAAATAAAAATATATATATGAAAAAAGAAGAAATGCAATAAAAAAAACACACGCTTGTTATAAAAACAAACAAACAAAACGAAAGGACAAAAAAAGAAAATAAAATCTCACAGATATATATGTTTTGTGTGTGTTTCTGCCTAGGAATGATGACTGGTGCTTCCATCTTCTTGATGGTTGTGATGATGTTCTCCGTCACGGTTTTGCTGGTTGTTATTGTTATGATTCGCCGTATCAGCCACCGGCCGGTAAGCCGCATTTAACGCCGCTAAAACTCCATAATGATTATGTTCTGCACCTCCACCTCCTCCTCCGTAACCAGACGCTAAAGGTTGTCCAGAAAACAAAGCAATCGGAGCTGCAAAATTCATCAGATGAACTCCTCCTCCACCACCACCACCACCACCGCCACCACCAGAACCACTAGTGTTATAAACATCTCCAGCTACAACGGCAGAATGGTGATGAGGATTGATATTAAAAGCCCATAGATTCTGAGTGTTATCACCAGTACTCCAAAACGGCGCCGTAGCAGGACTCTGGCTTGTAGGCAAAGATCCAGCAGTTGATTGTACTAGATAATTCCCCATTTGGCTGTGATCTAAGAGCTGAGAAGAAGAATGCGACTCGTTCTTGGGACGAACTTGCTGATGATGATGATGATGAGTCATAGACTGATGAGGTGAATGGAAGTAATAGCTACTCGGAGTTGTACGGAGATGAGCAGCTGAGAGAGAAGATCTTGAGCTACGAAGTGAGATATTAAGAGAAGTGAAGTTAGCCGGAATGGTCCCAGTCCCTGTAGCCGCTATAACCGCCGGCTCAGCTTGTTGGAGAAGCCACTCAATGGTTTCACCGTCGGATTTATGACCAAGCTCACGTGTGAGCTGAAAGACACGTGCAGCGCACATGGCTGGCATACGGATCCTACGGCCTCGGCCTTCAACTTTGGTGTGTCGGTCCTTTGTAGAGGTTCGCTTCGGTGGTGGTTTCTTGGAAAGAGCGTTAGGGTCCGAGTTAGGCTCGGAAGAAGCTGTAGGGATAATGGCTAAGGAAGTGGAAGAGGAGGAAGAAGAATCAAGAAGCTGGAGAGGGAAATTAGGTCGATGATTCGGGTTATAATCCGGATCCGGGTCCATGATGATGATCGAAGATGAATGGTGGTGGGGAAGTGGGACTACTGTCTCTGTTAGATCTTTATGTGAGCCATAGTTTCTATCTCTAACTCTGTTTTTTTCCTAGCTTGTTTAGAGAGAGATAGAGATGGCGTTATGGTCCTTAAGGACATGAAACTCCTTTCAGATGGGAAACTTAGTTGTGTGTCTGTGTCTGAGTGTGTGTGTGAGAGAGAAGAGAGGTTAAAGCAATGAATATGAAAGCATGGACTTTTATTTTCTGCTTTATATCTTTTGTTTTATTTTTGGAATTTTATTTACTTATAAACTATTCCCTTTGAGATTTTTTTCGTTATTTTTGGAAATAGAAAAAGATGGGCTACGTGGTTCTCCTGTCTATACAAATATTCAAATAAGATGTTTTTTTTTTCTTTTTATTACGTACAGTGATCAAAATGAATGAAAAATAAATGGAATTGTATTTATTGTGTTTCATATGTATATATAAAAAATTATGTCTCGTACCCTATTCTATAATAATACAACCCTATTTGAACTCTCTTTTTCGTTCTTTCCAATAATTAAAAAAGTGACGTCAGTTTTCGTCGATTCTGTTAACTTCAATCGATCGTGAAAATTAAATTTGAAGAGTTAGCGAAAATTTCAGCGATTCAGACAGAAACTCAGAAGTTACATACGATATTTTGTACGTACGTGACAACAGAATATTAAATAGATGAATTATTATTGACAGTGATTAATCTATGTCTCTATGGTAGATCACGAGATCCACATGATAGAATAGAATCCAACTGCTTTTTTGTGAAACAGATATATATATATTTTTCTCTCTTGTCTGTGTCTCTTGAATGAGTTACCAGTTTGATATTATTATCTGCACAACCACATAGTTATATACCCAAAACATAAACCATGTATGTAGTGCTGTATATATGTATAAAGCGAATTTGTAATGCTTTCTCTTTTGTTTCCACCATTGGTTTTATCGCATTGACATACAATTGTCGTTAAAAGATGTAGCACTAAATTTAGAAAATTATTTTGACGCCCTGATGTGGACATATTATAACATTTGATTCTCTTTCTTTTAAATGAAATTTTATAAGCAGTGATGAAGAAGCTAGCTTCCTTTCTTATTTGATGATTATTCAACATAATAGCAGTTCGTATTCTAGTCTTTTGTTTACATATAATTCCCATGGGAGTTTAGATATATTTCTGATTTCTGTTAAATGTGGAAAATTATTCTCTTGATAATTGGAGACTTCGAAAATTGTTCTATGAAGTTCTTAATAAATGTAAATATATAGTTTAAGTAACTTGTCATTAGTTGTTGCTCAGTATTTTTTTTTAAATATGTTTGTTAGGCAAATCAATTAATTGATATTTTATCAAGCGAATAGAGAATCTTACTATTTACAACTTCAAATTTGTAAGCTTAATGATAGAAATCCTGGAAAACTTTATTACAGGACTTCAAAAATTCTGTTAGTATTTTAAATAGCTTACTTTCATTTTTTAATTTCTTACCAAAAATGGTTATTGACCAAAGTCTCTTGTAAAATATAATAAAAATTCTCGGGTGATTAATAAATAATACAAAAACTGAATATTACTAATTAAAGTGAATAAGATAGTGTAGAGGCGTTGTGCATATTTGACATTGCAGATAATAACAGTGACTCCTACTCCAATTCAGAAAGTATGACCAGAAGATTTTATGTATAATAAAGTCAGCCAACTAATAAATCACTCATTAATTCTTTTTCAGTCATTTTCTCCACTGGCATATCTACATACCTACATATATATATATATGACTCCCTATTTCTCCCTTTGCAAATAATATCATGACTCGCCCTCCAGAACAGATTAATTAGAACCACTATGATTCAAAATATATAGTAGAATAAAATGTATTTTCGATCCC
Organism: Cardamine chenopodiifolia; assembly: GCA_963922655.1. NCBI lineage: Eukaryota > Viridiplantae > Streptophyta > Magnoliopsida > Brassicales > Brassicaceae > Cardamine > Cardamine chenopodiifolia. Next base: position 13,756,168 of record OZ000476.1, on the reverse strand, counting down.
AACATCCTGGCTAGTCCATGATCGAACTAGGTCTAATATTTGACTATTAGTATAATTCTTCAAAGCGGTACAAGATTGGACTAGTCAGCTTGACACTCCTAGTTTAAAATATAATTGATATTTTAAACACAAATAGAAATCATTATTGTCGTTTGGTTTGAGACAGTCAAAATATACTATATTACAGATTAACATGTGATGGTATAAATGTTAGAATGAACACATTAGTTGAATAGTCTCGTCTCGTGGGAACTTTTTAGATGATCAAGGTTTTCCGTTATTATACATCAATCTATCTGTCTAAATACTTTTAAGGTTGTAAAAATACAAATTTACAATATAAAAATCAAATAAAAAATAGAAAAAAGAAGAGTAAAATAAATAAGAGATGGACAGTGGGTTGAAACAGACTCCACGTGCGTGTCCTCTGCATCATTCACTCTCTAAAGACAGCGACCATAGCCTCATCCCCTCCTTTGTGGGCCTCACATCTAGTCAAGTCAAATTATTAATCTTTTCTAAAATTTTCATTTTATTTTCTCCTTTTCATCTTTGATTGAATTTATTTACCATCAATCACGAACCCTATTTCAAACATTACTGCGCGTAATTAAAAAAAACATCTCACGAATTACACGCATTTTTACAGAAATTTCGTTTACATTCTCTATAGTCGAAAAAGCTCAACTCGAAAAAACGATTCATTCTTCAGACCAAACCAAAATAATCAATTTAACAACTAAACCAAAATAACTAAATTCGAAATCAAACTATAAATTAATATAGTTAAAATGGATTAAAAATTTATATATCCGAAAAATTAAATTAAATCCTAATCGATTTGTAAAAAAATCGACTTAAAACCAAATCAAAAGGCATTCAGATACTCTATAGTATCGTAAAAATACACTAGTTCTACTTTTCATTATTTCCCAACTCCATCGTATTTCTATAAAAATATATACATGGGAAAAGATGATGATGTATACAAAATGGAGAGAAAAAATATGAAAAGAAAAACAAATAATTAAAAGAAAAAAAGTGGGCTCCCATCCTCATTCACCAGCAGCAATGATTGCCTCACTGCCTTTGCAGCTCCACTTCTGCTTCTTTCCTCTTTCTTTTTTCTTTATTTTATTTCCTTCACCTCGCTTTAGATATTCTTGATATTTGCCCCGGATTTTTATTTGGCTTGCATTTAGCCCCCTCTCCCTCCTCCAGATTTTGTATATGGTATTTCAATGCTTCTCTACCCATACTCTCTTATTGCGTATTCTTTTTTTCTTTTTAACAATGAATTAGCTAAAAATATCGCTATAAACAATATAAAATATGTGTACTTGCAAAAATGACAAAGTGAATTCCAAATATTTTTTTATACAAATGGCATAAAATTCGAATGTATGTAAACAATTAATTGAATTTATTCGATCACATACTATTTTGTATGGTATCATGTTATTTGATAAAAACATGTGTAAATCTAATATTAATTTATTTACGATTTTTTATCACGACATTTTTGTGAATAAACCTCCTTTAAAAACTATTTGTTTGATTAATCCAGTAATCTATATATTAGTCGTAATTTTGGTGTATGGCTTAGAAAAGCAAATTGTCCTCTATATATAAATAAATTTTATTTTCTAAACATAATTAAAATATTCTAAATCATAACCCTCGTGTTCGATATTATTTCACCAAAAATTATCCTAGCCATGGTACTATATGTATTTTTTTCTAATTCCACGTCAGTTCAAAGTTCGAACCGATCTATAAATAAGTCGTTTAGTGCTTGTTTCTTAATGAACTATTACGTGTGCGTGTGTATAAATATAATATTAATCCCTTAATTAATTCCAGATGCTAGTGATTTATATAACATCGTAACCATTATATATGTTCGTTATGTGTCTTGTCTCGTCGTGCAGACAGTTAACATGAACATAATTATAAATACACGTTTACATTACGAGAACCAATTACACTATTTAATTTTGATTTGATGGTTAATTTTCTAGCGAGGAAACTATCAAATGAAGATGAATAATTAATCTCTACATATGTATAGAAAGAGAGAAAGAGCCATGTAATGTCCATGTTGGATAGAGAGATAAAGAAAGGAATTGGCATGTATAGCCCATGTGACAATAGTTACTATATATAAAACTTATAAGCAAACACAGTTTGGTCAATAAATACGATTTATACAAATTAAGTTAGTTTAATCCATTAGAAAAGCTTATTTAGGGCAAATGAAACGAAGTTATAAGTCTCATGCCATTATCAAAAAGGATGACTCGATCCATTGTAAATAACATCAAAGAATAGTTCCAGAAAAAAAATGTGAAACAAAGATCAGAACCCAACTGTTTTAATTTACATAAACTTGATTAGTTCAATCTTCCGTTTTGGTTGATGTTAAGTTTCATAACTTCTAATTCAACACTAAATTGACTATATTTCATGTATTTATATACAACTACAACTCCTTTTAAACTTCTAGCATGTATCCGTAAAATGATGATGGTTTTTATTGGTTCATTTCGAACCAAATTTTACTCTAAAATGGCAACAAATTTCTTTTAAGCCAATATATTTTGGGTTAATAAATTGACTTTGATATCATGTTGTTTTATAATATTACAACTTAAAATTAATAGACAATGAATGAGTTAAGAAATATGCTCGGTCAAGACCCTCTCATCTAGTTGACCTATCAAGATAAAGACAGGTTAGACAGCAAGAATTGATCTGTCAATTTCCTTAACTTGATCAACCATTTAAGCCTCTCCTAATATTCATTTCCATACTATTAATCTGGCTTATCCCAAATTTGATATATATGGTTCGGTTCAAATATTTATATAAGCAAATTTTAATGAAGAAAAACATGTTTTGATTTAATTTCCATATGGTGCTATAAATAATTGTGTAGAAAGAGAGAGAGAAAGAAACAACGTAAAATTGGTGTCCTCTCATGAACTGTCACTACGGCTAGCGACATAATCACGTTGCATCCGGAACCCTAGCATTCATCATTCATTGTTTGTGTTTGGACCCTATCTAATCTAATTTTTTGCATTATTCATGTCTGCATCGCTACTTATACCCCTCTTCCTATCTCTGTTCTCTACTCCTTTTGTTTTCTTCTCTACAACTGTCTATCTACTTTTACATCTCTTATGTATACATTTCAATTCTATGGGAATTAATTACTCCATACTGTTTCGATTTTAATATGATGTGAATTTTATTTTATCCCGTTTTAAATTCTATACAACTAAATGTGTAACTTTGTACAAGCGCATGTGCGCGTGTACGTAATTGCATACAGCATGCATACGTACATGTAAAAATCCAAAACAGAAGAGTGATGTGTATGTATTTATATGTCTACTTTTCTTACTTGTACCTCATCTGATCTCCATGTCCGTGTGATACCGATGTCTCACCTTCTCTTCTATATGTTTCCCTCAATATTTAGTTTCTTTGTTCATCTCTCTCAAATTATTTAATTCCAGTAAAAATTATATTGGCTGGAATTATGGACGTTGTTAAAAAGAAAATTTTGGCAACAACGTTCATTTCTAAATATTTGAACACAAACCAATAACTATACGTCCGGGTCAAGTTGGTTTTATATATATCTACTGGCTCTATGTATAGGATCAAGGATGTGTTGACTGGTATAATCTCTTACCATCTTATTTAAATTCATTATTTGTTTTATTATGTATTTCTTCTGATTTATAAATTTCCGACAGGTTGGGTTACTTTAAAGTTGTGACGTGCTCACTTCCAGAGAGATCGTTATTATTATTAATTTAAATTGTAGTAGGAAAAAAATATACAGTACGTTTCAATGATTATTCTGAGCTAGCATTTAAAACATCTATGAGATTCCGATCGAGATGTAATCATTATGATCTATATATTAGAACTTTTTTCGTTTATAGATTTATGCTTTAAGTACGTAGGTTATCTGATCAGTGATCACATTCCAATAAAAGAAGTTGGATAATAGATGTAGAGAAAAGTGGTATATAGTAGCACATCCGGAGTACTTTACTAAGCCTTTGTAATTTTTAGCCAATTTGAATTTGATGTAGGTTTCTGACTTTTGATCGACATTAATATCATCATCATTATAATTAACTATTATAATATCATAAGAATTGCTATAAATATCTCTTATAAGTTATAGCTGTTAAACCCCAATATATCCAGGGACGATATCGTATGACCACCGGTACTACTAGTATTGGTAATTAAGGCTCGTACATGAATTTAAGCGCACACTCTTTGCTGTACTAGCTACTGTATCATTATGTGCTCCACGTCGTTATAGTAGAGTAAAAGTTCGATGAGCGACAACGGAGAACAAACGAATTCGACGAAACAAGTAGAATACATGCATTTGGTGAATATGGAACGGACGATATAGATATGATAAACCTTTATAAAAAAAAATAGATGTGACAAACAATAAGAAACGAATTAAACAAAAAAAATCAATTTTACTTTTGAAGTTTTGGAATTTTTTTCTAAAAAATCATACACACCAACGCACCATATGTGGTAAATTAATAAAATTTGCATGCGGGCAAAAAATTTGTCAACTTCCTTTTTTGCTTCAAGCAGTACAAAATTTATATTTAATTTTCAATTAGTTTTAAAAAGTCAACCGTCTTTAGCACAAAGATTGTTGAATAATGGACGATTGTTAAAATACACACTTCATCCACTGTAACTTGAGTGCTCCATTCAAGGCCTGAATAGCTTCGTATTGATTATATAAGATTTGGAAAATTGTTACTATTATTTATCATTTGGCATATATATGCACATATATATATATATATACAATATGATGATATACAAGTAGTGTGTATGCTTTAAAGACTTACATAAATTTATTTGCTATTAAAAGAGAGAAGCACTAACATGTAGATGCTGGAAGAGGAATGACGTCCAACAAAAAGAGAAAACAACAGCTCACTCCTCAAATACACATTAACGTAAGTTTATGCTTATATCTCACAGAAGAAGCATTTTCTTACTCCATCTGCTATTTTCCCGTACAAATTTATGATAACAATACGAACTACGAGATTACTTAGTTTTCTTCTGCAGTCATCTAGTTTTAGTATGTATATTATTATATGTTAAAAATCAAATCACATCACATTTACAGATTTGTATATCTTAAATAGTCCTTTTGGACCATTATAGTAATTAGAACAATTTTTTTAATTAACAACTGAGTTATAGACCCAAATTAATAAATCTCTCCATCTAAGTAAGCCAAAACTTCTCTCTAATAGGATCGAACTGTGGACACAAAGCTCAACCTCTTTCTCCACTAAAATGAAAACTCTAATAAACTATATTATCCCAAAACGAGCAAAATTCGAACTCTTGACGATAATTTGCTATTGGCGAATATTTTATTATCAATGAAATAATATTAAATAGTGCTGAACCTAAAATGCCTAAAAGAGGTCTAAACAGTATAGGGTAAGAAAAATATTCTATCACTATTTGAGGTTGTCTAACTTTTCTTCTTGTGGGAATTACCAGTTTGCTCGGTTGGATGAAAAGAAATAAAATAAAAATAATTCGTCACACTTAAAGGGGACAAGAGCTGCCAAAGGAGCGTTTTCTTCATTTATTTTTAAATTATTAATGTAAAATGAAAAAAAAATCTAGAAATTTTTGTAGTTTGATATTTCAATGCCACTCGAAAACAGATAGAGAAATATGAGAAATGCCACGCAGTGATTTTGAGGATTCCTCAAATTTCTTTCATTCGTTTTTTTCTCTCCATCCCTATTTGACCCAAGCGTACGTACCACTTATCATAGTTTTCCTTATTGATAATAATATTTTAAATTTATATTCTATAAATTAATTGGTGGTCACACACACCACACAATAGCCTATCAACATCTGTGTCGGCAAATATTCATAAAATCTCGACGTATATCTCCATAAAAATACATGTACACCATATATATATAGCTTTATATAAGCTCTATATATATTACTGTTGACACTTTGTACGTATATCGAAAATCTGAAATGTACGTGAGACAAGCTTAGTGGAAACTGCAAAAGAGGTCCACGGCGGAGTTTGGTGGGTAAGGCAGACAATGCCACGTCACTCTCCGACCTCCGTATTCTCGTTTCCCAATCTCTATTAGGGCTGACGACATTCTCCTTTAAATCATCTTCATTCTCTTTAAAGAAATAAAAGAAAATCGGCCAAGCTAATTCTGTAGAATGTGTGTCAAAAAATAGATATAACATTTTCATATAACAAAAAAGTATATTGATGTAAGAAAATATGGAAATTTGGGATTGTGGTTTACACGTGACCAGTGGAGAGAAAAACGTTTAAAGTTGGGGTTGGCCTGAGCATGCGAAGGCCCAAAGCCAAGTGGTCTAAATTTTTTCCGTTAAACTAAAATCTTTTGAAATTTGAAGAATACAAAATATAAAAACTAATTAACTTTGGAAAACCCTTATCAGAGTTTTCTTTGGTATCACATATAATTCGTCGAAAATGGAATGATAAAAGACGAATCACACACACATGTCTCTAAGTTTAAACTCGCTAATTTGTTAGTGAGTATAAAGTTTTTCAAAAAAAGGTATTGGAGTATTACTTCTGTAGCTTCGCCTTTTTTGTTTTTGTCGTTCTTCCTAACTAAGTTTTATGTAAAACTTTATATTCTGGTAACTAATGTATAGTGCTATGTAACCGAATATGTGAAAATAAATAAAGATAGATGTTCGAAGAGAAAAGGTAATGATTCTTTTACCGTCTCATTCTCCTACATTTTGACATTTGGACCGCAGTAAGACATGCTTGGGCCTAGCCCAGTATGAATAAAAAATAATTGACATCATAACTCCTCTACTTAAAGTTTAATATAACTTTAAATCAATCATTGGGGGGTTTGCCCAGGTTCAGCTTTTTAAGGTTTTTTTTTAATTTTGATTCGTTGTTACTTGTCTTGGCCAACAAAGACAGGACTATATTTCGACCTTAAAATAGTTTAAATCCACACGTGATGTGATGTAATTATTGATTAATCTTATACTAATTTTTGTTCTTACTTCCCTATAGACTAGACTAGCCTAGGGACTAGGGAGCAGTTATCTTGTTTCATTGGTTCGACCTGAATTTTCCTAATAGTCAAGCCAAATTCAGTTAAAAATCATAAATGTTTATGATCCACAATTTGAGAAAGAAGGGCCAACCCATGAAAATCAATCAATTGAACTATGTATAACTTATTTCTTTTGGTCAAACCAATAGAACTATATATTTTCAATTATTAAGAAGTATAATTGATTGAATAGTTTTTTTAATGAAAACTATATATTTTCACTATACTAAATTCAAATTCGTCAGAAAATAGTCAGAATATTTTCTCCCACCGATTAGTCAAAAACAGTAGTCAAAATAAATATATTTTTTTGCAGTGAAAAATTATATGTTCAAAGGTTGTTTTTAAATCTTAATGTTTTATTCTTCCATTGCAAATGCTGATAAACTATGTAAAGAAACACTAATCAAAACCTTACTATTGAGGGTTACTACTGATCTCCTCCGTCTCCCTCTTTTCCTTTGGTCTGCGGCGGCTTCTCCTCGTGTGGGACGACTTCAGACGTGGTGGCTTCGTGGGCAGTGATCTCTGTAAACTCTAAGTTCTATTTCTCCTCATTTATATAGGCCAAAGTGCTAAATAGGCTTTTAAATTGGACTTACGGATGGAGATATTATATCTAGAATGTGGATATTTTCAATTAGCCCAAGATAATTAAAAAAAACACTATATATGCTCTTATCTCCATACATGTCTAAAAAGTATATGTAAGATTTTACCTTCCAAATTGATGATGCTCAAAATAATTCCATTGTCACAACACAAGACACGGTTAATATGAAATATTAAAAAGTTGATTAGAGCTTCATACATTCAAATTTCATGTTAACTTAACATGAAAGAGAATGCTAAGATACATAAGAGGGATCTACACTATATTTATCAATATCTTCAAGGTTAGTTTGTGAAGCTGGTAACAATGATGAACAACACCACCACCATTATCACTCAAATGGATAATAAACACACCGAGTAACACGTAAATATGTTTCATTTGAAATGATCGATGAAGCAAAGAGAACACAAAATTCAATGAAAATAACACAAAACTGTAAAGATTGTTTACCGACGAGGTAGAGGAGAGGAGAGGAGAGTCTTCTTCTCCATCTTTAGTAAAAATGTTTTCAGGCAAAGATGACTTTAAACGATCTGGTAATCAAAATGGTAAATCAGAAGAACTAGAATAATGAAGTTATACATCGAAAATTGCTCTGGGAATTGGTTCGGTTTGGTTCAAACGTGACACAAGTTTAACTTCTAACCCAAGTACATCGCAAAATAGCTCTAGGAATTAGAGAACATGAACGTATAATAAACACAAAAAGACTTGAGAGATATAGTCATTACATTAGCTTCTATGACACAAATCAATTTTGTGAAGCTATGAAGCTATAAATGTGCTACCTAAAAATCACATACACAGTAAAACAACACAGCTACAACTTGTGTAGCCTACAAGTAAAGGATTCATGCTTTATTAACATGGTGTATCAAAATTTGACAAGGTTCATGATAAAATCAATGGGATCAAATTCAATGGGTCTAGCCAGGTCGACACTAAAGAAGACGAGGAAAGATTAAAAGTGAATCCAAAGGAGAAGAACTCTGTTTTTTTATTCAAATCCTTACATAAGGGAAAAGTAAGATCCTATTTTTAAATCTTCAACAGCTTAACCTAAGAGGATCACAAGAATTAACAATAAAATTAAACTAAATCAAACACTTGAAAACTTAAACAAAGCAAACTTCTAGAAGCCTTGCTACATCGAATTGGCAGCTTGAATCTTCTTCTCATTTCGCATAGACTCAAGCTGAGGAGCCGAAAAGACTCCAGTCATTGACTTTGAAGGTAGAGAGTGATTGTTTAATGACATCACACATTGGCATAATTCCCGATTGTGAAGCTGGGACAGCTAAACCAGCATCCGCACTTTTCGCTCAGAGGGCTGCACAATACACAAACACATGAGACAAAGGACATTCAACAACAACAAACTTCATATTTATATTCAATTGCTTGCAAAATAACTGACTGACTAATAGTTAAACCTTTATGGGACTTACTTTATTAGAATAGGTTCAGATACAGTCACTAAGACATCTGTATCAACTCCCTTAAGACGAAGATTTGCCACATATACCTGCAGAAAAAACCCATCACATAGACTCAGTTTCTGTCTCAAGAAACAAACTTATGAAAAGGGACAAGAACAAGGACAAGTTTATTTACCCACACTAGGTTTTGTGCTTCTCTTCCTTTGGATATAGCCTATAATCATATCGCTGTTAGAAACAAAAAAAGTTGTAACATACAAGTAAACAAAACAAAGCATCAACTGAATGAAAATTAGTAATTACCATCTCTCCAACAGCAGTTGTTGCAACGGCAGGGATGTTTCTGAAAGACAGTCCAGGCGCCTCAACAACTTCTGATTGCTCAATCTGCTGAAAATAATACAGCAAGCAACATTAATAGATTATCTTCATATATCAATCAATCTTGGGAAAGACAAAAAAAAACTACATCAGTATTAGTTTTTTTTGGACTAGTGTCAGAAACAGAAGATTACTAGTGTGGTTGAAAGAAGGTGATTGCTAACCATATGCTGAGATTAGTTCATATGGAGAATTCGGGTTTGGTTAATATGCTTCTCAACGATAAGTATGAGGATATGGGTAGAATGTACAATTTGTTCAGCAGGGTTACTAATGGTCTTGTTATAGTTAGAGATGTTAAGACTTTGCATCTTAGGGAGATGGGAGAACAACTAGTTACTGATCCAGAGAAATCAAAGGATCCGGTTGAATTTGTGCAGCGTTTATTGGATGAGCGGGATAAATATGACAAAATCATTGTCACGGCGTTTAACAACGATAAGACATTTCAAAACGCTTTGAATTCTTTGTTTGAGTATTTCCTCAACTTGAACACTCGTTCTCCTGAGTTTATCTCCCTGTTTGTTGATGATAAGCTACGAAGAGGACTGAAAGGTGTGGGAGAGGAGGATGTGGATCTTATTCTCGACAATGTGATGATGTTGTTCCGTTACTTACAGGAGAAAGATCTTTTTGAGAAATACTACAAACAGCATCTGGCGAAAAGGCTTTTATCTGGCAAAACTGTGTGGGTGACGCAGAGAGGAATCTGATTGTGAAACTGAAGACAGAATGCGGGTTTCAGTTCACTTGGAAAGTGGAAGGTATGTTCACTGACATGAAGACTTCACACGACACGCTGCTAGCATTTTATAATAGCCATCCCGAGCTTTCAGAAGGACCTACACTTGTCGTTCAGGTTTTCACAACCGGCTCTTGGCCCACGCAGCCAACCGTACCATGTAACTTACCTGCAGAAGTTTCTGTTCTGTGTGAGAAGTTCAGGTCATATTACCTCGGGACTCATACCGGCAGAAGATTGTCTTGGCTAACCAATATGGGCACAGCAGATATCAAAGCAGTGTTTGGAAAGAACCAGAAGCACGAACTAGATGTTCGACTTTCCAAATGTGTGTCCTTATGTTGTTTAACAACTTTGATAGACTAAGCTACAAAGAGATCGAACAAGCAACTGAAATCCCCGCCTCGGATCTAAAGCGTTGCTTGCAGTCAATGGCGTGTGTAAAGGGTAAAAACGTGTTAAGAAAAGAACCAATGAGCAAGGACATAGCAGAGGAGGACTCGTTCATTTTGAACGACAGGTTCACCAGCAAGTTCTACAAAGTGAAGATAGGAACGGTGGTAGCACAAAAGGAGACAGAACCAGAGAAGCAAGAAACGAGACAGAGAGTAGAAGAAGACAGGAAACCTCAAATCGAAGCAGCCATTGTGAGGATCATGAAGTCAAGAAGAGTGTTGGATCACAACAACATAATCGCAGAAGTCACCAAACAGCTGCAATCGCGGTTTTTGGCAAACCCGACAGATATAAAGAAGAGAATCGAGTCGCTCATTGAACGCGATTTCTTGGAGAGGGATAGTACGGACCGGAAACTTTACCGCTATTTAGCGTAACAGTCCGGAGATGAATACACGATCCCTCTGTTTATTTTGCTTCGTTTTAGTCAGCATTTCTTATTTGAACTGTAGCGGCAGGTAAGTGTAAACATTTTGTTTCCGTTGAAAAGAAAATATTGATTTGCCTGTTTTTGATCCAATAATTAGCAGTGCTCAACCTCTGTACATGTTATACTTCTTCGATCACATATGAGTTTAGACTCGGACGAAGTTGCCTATACGATTGTGTTTGTTCAAGTTGCTCGAATCTTTTTGATGTATATCTGTATGCTTCACATATACTTACACCATGACTATTTGACGATACACATACACGAACTAAATGAACATGTCGAATTTTACACAAACTAAACTATTAAAGTCGATTCTAACATGAACCAAAAATATTTGACTGAAAACTGCAAATGACCTAAAATGTCTGATAAGAGCATCTCCAATCCAGCTATATTTTTTCCTATAAACTCTATTATAAAGTAAAACAGTTTCCAACCCCCATTCTATATTATACTCAAAAATAGAGAAATGAAAATATTACTCTATTCTATATTTGAAGTAATACTATTCATTACTTTATTATTGAGTGAAATTTTTTTCTTTAATAATCATTTAATTTTTATATATTTTTATTTTATACTTAAAAAAATATTACTAAACAATTTTTAAGTTATGTAGTTAACTAAATGTATATAATTTATTTTATATTATATGTTAGTTGATCATTTGTGGGAGAAAAACTAATGATTATGGTTAACAATCTAATATATTTTGTTGTATTTGTTATTGTTTTTTTATTTTGTGTATAAAATTTATTTATTTAATAATTTTTTCATTTTAATGATATCATAATTTTATTGGATTTTGGTTTAAGAGAAATAAGTGAGTCAAATTTACAATTTTGATAAATAATGGATGTTTAAAAAATAATAAATAAGTATAAAATAAATATATTTAAAATATTATTTTAAAAGTAAAAATAGAGTAATGAGTTGGAGCCAAAATATTTATTCATAGGGGTTAATGAAAAATAATATAGTTTGGTTGGTAAGATAAATCATGTTAAAACCATGAGAATTTTATATAATTACTTATTTTAATTATTTAATTAAAAATACTGGTTCAAGTACATATGGTTGTTCGAGATGATTAACAATGACAAAAAAATTTAAAATTAAATCAAACACAAATAACTTTTTTTTTGAATAATTAAATTCAAATTGGTTAATGAAAACCCATAAACAAAAAAATATCCATGCCAACAATTAAAAAATATATAATATTTTATATGGAACTATAACCTAACGATAATTGAAATAAGCTAGGGAAAAAAAGCCAGCAAAATTTTAGACTAATTAAAAGTGTTAAACTATTTAGGTTAACTTTTATTTGTAGACCTATTTCTATGTTATACACTATTTATTTGTGATAAATTTTATTGGGTTTAATATTCTTTATCACACAATATAATTAATGGCATCCAAATACTTTCCCATAATCTAAGCTCTATTGTTACTTTTAGATTATCTACCATTCTTCTACTATGAGTACTACTATGATACAATGCTATGGCTTGGACCAATTGTTAATTATCAATCGAATTCTCTAGTATCTTATTAATTTGTTTGTTTGGAAGAAGATTAAATAACTGATACCCATAACCTCTCAATCTATTCTCCGGATTCTTGGTAAAGGTTAACTATCTTCATTTTCAATGTGAGTGTTGGGTCAATTGGGTTTCCAGTAGCTATGGGCCGAGTAAAAAAACAGTATGACCCAAGGGAAGCTAAACTCAAAGTAGAAAAGTTTGATGGCAAGTGTGATTGCAACTAAAAGTGCTTGGTTTGGATTCTGTCTTTGAAAAAATTCATATGTTTACTCCAAAATATTTTGGTTATACATATATAGAAAACTTCACATTGCTTCTCTTATAATTTATCCACCTAAGCCACTCAAGAAGTACCACATTGTTTTATCCCTAATTGATCATCTTATATGTTGTTGTAAATGGTTAAGATTATAACTCTAGATTAAAAGAAGAATCAAATAAATTGCTAAACATAAAATATGAGATTGGGTATCCTCGGAGAAGAAAAAGAAAGTTTTAAAAAATTGGAAATATGATTCATTGTGAAGCAAATATAGTTAAAACTTTATATACATTCGTCATCAAACTTTCAAACTCCGAATATATACGGCGCCGTTTTGGCAGCCGACATGTAGCTGAAACAAGGAACAAAACCGATCTAATCTCGCAGCGGTGATAGTAATAATCAAGTACAGTAAGGAACATGTAAACGAGATATTTGTTACCGAACCCAACGCTATGAATCACATCGCGTAAGCTATAACCGCTCCAGATTACGCCACGTAGATTAACTCACTGTAGATCTAACCACACTAGATAACTAAGATATTTTTATTTTCTTTCAATGAGTACAGTTCAGCCACGTCTTCTCACGAGTTTTGTTTCTCTTCATCGTTGATTTGTCAAACTCACCACAAGCACTAACGATCCAAATCCTCGAATTTCTTTTTCAAATTAATAATCAAGTCTCCTTGATTAAAAGGATAAAGTTCAATCCTTTATTGATTCCTGGGAAATCATCTCTCTCTTTTTTACTTAAAAACCCAGAAATTGCGTAGGGTTGATGAAGAGGATCTGAAGAAGCTTGAGATAAGGGAAATTAGAAATGATGGGTTTTGCTGTGTCGGACGAATTGCTTGGAACTGTTGCTCCGATTGTGGTTTATTGGTTGTATTCTGGGATATACGTAGCGCTTTCATCTCTCGAGGGTTACAGATTACATTCAAAGGTTGAAGAAGAAGAGAAGAATCTCGTTTCGAAATGGTCCGTTGTCAAAGGTGTTCTTCTTCAACAGCTCGTTCAAGCTGTTGTCGCAATCCTTTTGTTTACGGTAAAAGTTTTTCCATTTTCGAGTTTTTGCTTGTGAATTCTCACTTTTTAAAGCTATTAATCTTTAGTGGAATTAGTATATATTGGGGGATTTTACTGTCTGATGCTGACGTTTTATAGATGTAATGGATGATGAAGATTTTGTTTAGAAAAAGGTAGAATCTTTTTTGGGGTTGTTGTAGTTTTCTACCTAAAAAGAGAAATTTTGAATTAATGAGTTGATATTTGGTTGTAACAATTTGTCAAATATGTATATTCTTTGATCAAATCTAATTTTAAGAAGCCAAAAGAGATTGACTTGATCTGAAAGTTGAATAATTCTCAAATCTTTTCATCTGAAAGTTAGATCATAGATTGGTTGTTTTCACTATTATGTTACTAATATTTGAATAATTCTCAATCTTTCATGAGCATGAGTGTTTTCACTATTCAGTTCCTTAAATCAGACTGGTCATATATTACTAGTGCTAGAAAGATATTAGAGCTTTAGAGCAAAGCATGAGTATAAAGAAGAGTTGAAGAGATCAGTGAGGAGCCTTGTTGATTGATTTGGCAATTGGTTTGGGCCTTTTGGAGAACTTAGGGTGCTCTAGAATTCACGGTAGGACTCTATTTTTGCTTCGGTTTGTCCTCTGTTCTTCGTTTTGTATTCTGATTCAGAGAGGAGTAAAGGAAAATATCGATTCTGGTTCTTATCAGCTTATCTGTTGACAAAATTATTCTCATGAACAATTTTTCTACTGCATTGTCTATGCAGGTAACAGGAAGTGATGTCGAAGCAGACAAAGTGCAAAAGTTTTCCCTTTTAGTCCTAGCAAGACAGTTTGTGACGGCCATGATAATCCTCGACACATGGCAATACTTTATGCATCGATATATGCATTACAACAAGTTCTTATACAAACATATCCACTCTCAACACCACCGTCTTATCGTGCCTTATGCATATGGAGCTTTATACAACCATCCAATTGAAGGTCTTATCTTGGACACAATTGGAGGCGCCTTATCTTTCCTAATCTCTGGTATGTCTCCAAGAACTTCAATCTTCTTCTTCTCTTTCGCCACAATCAAGACTGTGGACGACCATTGCGGTCTCTGGCTCCCTGGAAACTTATTCCATATGGTCTTCAAGAACAACACGGCTTACCACGATATCCATCATCAGCTCCATGGAACCAAATACAATTTCTCTCAGCCTTTCTTTGTCATGTGGGATCGGATTCTTGGAACTTATATGCCATATTCGCTTGAGAAAAGAGAAGATGGAGGATTCGAAGCACGCCCGACTAAAGAATACAAGGACGATTGATTCTCTGATTTTGGATGGTGGATCTTTGGTATATGTTCTTCTACTTTGTGTCATGGAGATGAAGATTTTAATCGGAAACCGAACTGGTTTGCATTTTGTTTTTTTTTTTTCTCAAGAGCGAATTAGGTTTGTATATAAACATTATTGAATTGTTGTTCTACTTTTGGTTTTTGTTTTGCATCTATTATTGTACAACAAACTTATTTATTTTTTCCCCTTGTCTATTTATCTACGAGGCCATTCTTGAATCATAATTTAGTTAAATTATTGAATTAAATTTACCGGACAATTCATTATATTTTAATGGTTTTAAAATCATAATCCCTGATTAAATTTATTCACACTTTAGTATTTGAATCTTTGAAGTTTTGTACCATAATCTTGTCGATGGTAATTAAGTCAGGATCATTAGCGTATTCCCGCAGTCATTGCTCCTATCCGTGCTCGATCTTGGAATCCTTATGGCGGAGTATAGAGTTATGGGTAGCTTCTAAATCATGTATTATGGAGGTCTTTAGAGTTCGGCATAAATAGTATCGATATTTTTTAATATTTTGATCTGGAATTTGATCACAACCAAATTATAGATTATACATAGAAGATGTACACATGTTTTTCATTTTAGCAACGTCATTTTACTATTTTAAAGAAACTATTATTTCAATATTACGACTACTAGAGAATTTTTGGTATTCAGAATTATAAAATTTTGTAGTATTATTCATGGTAACCCTCGAGTCCTATACTATCATAATTGGGGACCAATGCTAAGAGTTAATTAAACTAATTTTTTAATTTAATTATATTTGTTTCAAAATTTAAGAAGAAGGGAAAGTTTGAAAGATACCACTTCAACAAACTGATATATATAAATTTAAGAAACTTAACATATCAAATCAAAGCTTAACAAATGAAACCGAAAGTAAAAACATAAGTTACACTTAAATAGAGTGATCATTGGATGCTCATACATCTTTAGTCAAAGAGACTCCAGCAAGAATCAAGAGTACATGCTACATCGTTTCTTCTCAACCAATCAATGTTTTTTTCTCTCATTAAATATTCTGTTTCGACAACGTTTCTTGCAAAAACTGCATAATGGTCGAGAAATATTTTCCTTACCGAAAATTTCAAACTCCCATCCACGTATTAGAAAATATTGACAAGGCTTGATATATGGGTACTCACCCTTGCCTCTCACCTAGCTGTTGAACTACCACCCCACCGCCGCGTCGATAGACCAAAAGACTCGCAACCACCGTGGGTCGATTCCGAAACCAAAGAGGAGGGTTGAGGACGCCTCACCGGATCAGGTCCTCACAGATCCGGCACAGCAAAAGCATGAACCCCCTAGACCCCCGATTTACCGCCGTTACAACGCCTTCGCTTTGAGCTAAGCCACCTGAGCTCACCAATTCTTCTATCCAAAACTAAAACTGAAAATAAAGCTAACTCAGAATGCCGGCGAGCACCGGACGTCGGAGCGGCGACGAGAAACATATATCGGTGTCTACAAGAGAAATGAGAAAAGAGAGAGAAGTGAGAGAGATTTGTGTCAAAGAATCAGATCTTCAAAATTTTAATATTGGAATCTGTTATTAAGCCACTTGATCAAGTGAGTTAAGTGGCAAGGGGAAACTTTATTAGCTCGATACAGTCATTTTTAATATTAAGATTGCAGTAAAACAATTACTTCTAAATGAAAGTTGTAACTCTAAATTAGTTTTACTTTTAATTTTTATTATTTGAGTATTAAATTTAGTTGTTGCCCGCATCATTATAATGGATTAAATAAATTTGAGATTGCAAGTTAACTTTTAAGTATAAGTAGATTCTGACTGGTCTAGTGGTCTATACGTCCGGGAGAATGGTTATAGAAATTTGTCTGTGAACTGTATAATATAAAGTTAGCATAATAAACAATTATTATGTTTTACGTTTTATAAATAGTTTGGTGCATAATTTTTGATTTTATAAGTTTAGTGTTTTATACTTATAAATTTATATTAAAAAGTTGAGTTTCAAAATTGAAATAGAAGAAAATTTTTAATTTAAAAATTACGTGCGATGTTACGTTTGTAGACAAATTTATTTGATAATTTAGTTTATGACATAATTTGGTTGTAAATTTTATGTTGTTTTATGTATATATTTTTTATATTATTCAAAAAATTTATAACAGTTTGATTTAATCTTATATCAATTATTATCAATGATTAGAAATTCGATCTTAATTAAGTCAAGACATGTCTTTATTTGTCCAGACCAGTTTTGACTCGTTCTGATCCATTATAAAAATTAGAATATTTGAAAATTCGGATCCTAATTCAAATTTAGATAATAAAATATTGAATCCGTCGAAACCAAATCCATATACTCTTTTTAATTTTTTTAAAAAACTATATAAATTTTTTTTTGACATTAAAATTGATGGCATCTTAACTTTCTAGAAAGTTAAGTTAAAAACTTGATAAAATTAAAAAAATTCTATTATAATATTTTGAAAGTCATGACCCGTCTTGATCCAGTGTAAATATTTGAAGATCCGGATCCTAATTCAAATCTTGCTGATAAAATATTGGATCAGTTGAAGCGAAATACATATATTCCTTGATAAAAAATTTTAAAACTATATAATATTTTTTGACATTAAAATTGATAACATCTTATCTTTTTATAAGTTAAAAACTATACTCCTCGATAAAGTTAAAAATTTTAGATTTATAATATTTTAACTTTTTATAAGGTTTAAATCTATTTAAAATATTTAAAAGTTTAAAATTTATTATATTTGATGTAATTAAACGGTTTAATTAAAGATCCAATTAAACCAAATAAAAACTTTTAAATTTGGATATCTATTAAATCAAGTTTCTTGTTCATTCATATTTGTATTCATTTTGGTAAGAAAATATTTTTTGAAGATATTCTGCTAACTACAAAATCTACGAATCCATTAATACTTCGACGAGATTGCCATTGTGGGACTTTTTACATTTTTAGATTACAATTATATCAATGACATTTTATATAATATTTTACATTTTAAAGGATTTTTAATATTGAATGCTTCCCAATTAATAGTATAGATTTTACATACAAAATTAATTAAAAAATAAATTGAATTTACACTTTAATTAGTTGAAAGTTTATATAATTAAACCGCTATTATCTGCGAACAACATAAGATATCATTTTTACGTAAAAATTGTAATTATAGCTTGTTCTCTGAAATGTGTTTATAAGGTGTAAAACGTGCATTGAAGGAGGTATACGTGTGAGCAGAAGCCCAAGCTTCTCCATAATTTAGTTTTGACAATTTATAATTAATCTCATCTTGAATGGGGCATGTTAGTAGAGATTATGAATTGTTTACAACGAGTTTCATTTTTATATGAACATATTGTTACATACATACTATTTAAAGTTTATAGCCTATAATGTTATTTGAAAATTCAATACAAAATCCTAAAAACATTGAATGCAACATCCTTCAAGATTTATGTATATCTTATGTTAAGCATCTTGTGCGTTGTTCAACCCTTCAGACTTGCGACAACAATGTTCAACTCCGGTCGTATTAGTTTAAATAAATTATTTTAAAAAGTTTTTATCTGTATGCACGTATCGTTTGATCCGCTTTTCAGAGAATACACAAACCATATAGACTCGAACATCGATTTGACTCCTTTAGCTTTCAATTTCTGGTTTCTCCTCTCTTTCCTTTGATGAGAACAAACAATTCAATTTTTTTTAGACTCCAAAAGATACGAACATAGATATACCAGATAAATTAGATAACACATTATAAGTAGTAACCAAGAAGAAGCTTCGGGGTGTAGCTAGTCGAAAACGTGAAATGTGAACTGAACTTGAACGAGAAGCCAAACCGAAGCGAATAGTAAACGGAGCAAAATATCCAAAAACCAATACAAAAATAAGCTTAAAAATTTGGATGAGTACACAATGTATTTCTCTGCAACCAGTACTATCTCGGTAGAACAGAGCAATTAAACATAAAAACTAATAAGATCTAGCTTTTTGGAGAAACTTTATCCTTAGCCTTTTGAAGCTTCAAAACCTTCTTCACAATCTTTTGCTCCTCCACAAGGAAAGCTCGAATGATTCTATAAACACACAAGTACCAAATAAGAACCACATTTGGATTCATCTTTTCTTACAGAAACACAAATAATACAAAATGAACACAAGAACGAACCTTTCCCTAACAGCAGAACCAGACAAAACACCACCATAAGCACGGTTAACAGTCCTCCTGTTTCTAGACAATCGAGACCTCTTGTACTCAGAAGGCCTCAAGTGAGGAATCTAAAGAACCAAAGATAAAAGTTAAATACAGAACAAACATATATCTACAACTACTGAATAGATTCGAAAATGATTTAAGATTTCTGCCGCCAAATTAAAAAAATTAGTCTTTACATACAAAAGGAGAAAACTTTTAAAAAGACAAGGCGGCACTAAATTTAGCTTATGATAAAGTTATGTACTGATGTTGAGATTCATCTAACCAGCACAAGACCGTCAATAAGCACGAATTAATCAGCCTACTAATATCAAATCCAAACATACATTTTGCATTGATCAATACAGTAACTTAACCACAATCAAACACAAAGATCCAATCTTTAAGTCTCAAATCACATCGAAGAGCTATGAATCAATCAGAAGTACTTACACCCTGAATACGCTTGCCGGTAACGGGGCATTTTGGTCCATTCGCACGCTTCTTCGTGGTCTGATACGTCAATTTACCTCCTGCAAATCAAGATAAAAAATACATTACACATCTTCTAGATCGATGGATAAAGATTTTGATTTGAGCTGAGAGATTGAAGTAGAGAAAGAGTCAGACCTGGAGTTTTGACGATCCGGTGCTGATTTGATTTGGTGGCGTAGCTGTGACGCGACCTGTAAACAAGACGCTGCACCATTATTGATTATCTCTCTTTCTCACTCACTCACCCTTCGTTACAGCTAGGGTTTTGTCCTCCTCAGCTTGACGGAGCAGAGAAGTGACTTTATAACCTAGATTATATATTTAAAGGGTCTTTCCACTTCCAACACTCGATTGCCCTAGATCGGACGGTTTAGATCATATCTTGGATTATGATCATTAATGGACAAGATTATACGGGCTTGTTAGGCTTACATAATAGTCCATCTTGTCTTAGATATTATGAAGCCCAAATATGCTTCGGCCCAAGGTCCAACCGCCGAATTCGGTTTTTGTATCAAAAAAGTTACTTCCTTTGTTTTTGAGTCTTTGAAGAAAAATAAACAAATCAATCTGTGTTTGTGATTATCGGTATAAACTATCTTCTTTTGTACCAACTGATCTGAGATTAATTAGTAATGTAAATGGAGAAAAGCACAAAACTTAGCTGCCACATATCAGTCATTAGCTATACATTCATAATGTTCCAAAATCTATGATCTAATTTGTAGCCAGAGATGGCTCAACAAGGTAAAAATGAGAAAGATGGTTCCATGTGAATCTTCCGACCATTGAAGATGATCCTGCTAAGTTTCTCCTGACACCAAACTAACTTCTCAGTCGTAAGTTTCGACATGGTCATCACTCTTGAAACCAGTCTCAGTTCGATTTGAGCTATTAGTAACTCATCCTTTAAACCAACACTACTCTTTGATTCATTCTTCTTTAGCTTCTTCACTATACAGCTTTGGCTTCTTAGTATTTCCTTTAGCTTCTTCTCCTTCTACATTAGACCAAGAAAAGGTTCTTTAGTCAATAAAAACTTTGATGTGATCTGGACAAAATGTGCGGGAAAATTTGAAGAAGTTAAATACCTTTTGGAGATGAGTTCTGATATCTGTCAAGAGCTCAAGGTCTAAAGGATCTTGTGAAGAGACTTGTGTTTGATGAGAAACTTTCTTCACTGAAGTAAACTCGTCTTTGTCCGCGCAAAGAAACTCCCAGTAAACACGCATTGATTCTCGGATAATCTCTCCCAAAATTTCAATTCTTACCGCGAATTCACCTTCGTTTCTACATTTCTTATTAGTCTTCGAGGATCGGTCATCTGAAAACATTCTGGTATTAGCAAAAATGGTTCAGAATAAACTGAAGAGTAATGAAAAACATGTTTTGTTACCTCTAACAAGTGGAATCTGAAGGAAATTATGAAAATGGCGACGGTTCTTTAAGTAAGTCTCAACTCTAGAGGAGTTCTGAAATGGTTCATTCTCCACAAACCGTTGAAGCAGAACTTGGAATAGTTGAAACTCTCCGGCTACTAAATTATATTGATAAAAAGTAACCTGAGAATCAAATTCCAATACTTTGGTGTATTGCCATCGAAGCATCTCCCACGAGAGACAAAGTTGGCCTACATAGACAATCTCAAAGTCTCTGCTCGCTTCCTTCACAAGTCTCTCAATCGGGTCACATTCGAGCTTATGTTTCTTGAATGACCAAAGTTTCTGATGCAAAGGCGACTTACGCGTTTTAACATTGTTTCTGGTTGGTTTAGATGAATCTTTTAGCTTTAGCAAACCTGTTAAAATCAAAATCCAAAATGTTACCATAAACAACAACAAATATTGTATTTTGTGAGTAGTTGAGACAACATTTAAGAAGGAAAGAGACATTCTTCAACAATTTGTCCTCACACAATCAAAGCAAAAGCTGGAATCAAACAAAAATTAAAGACTCCGAAGAGATGTCACTGCTAATATAGTAATATGTAACAGTCTGCATAAAAAAAAATTGGAACTTGTGAAATGAGAAGAGTTGACTTACTGATGGAATGCATAGTCTGAGAATTGATGACATCGAGTTTTCGCATTTTAACCGCATAGTTCTTGTAAACCTTGTGAATTTCAGCGATTCTATCTTTGAGTTGATCTGGTTTTTGTTCGATCTTGAGTGGTTTCAGCTCTTCTAATGGAGTCTCTGATTCCTCAAGAATAGTGCACAAACCTCCTGTTCTTACACTCCTTAGTTCTGTTTTCAGTTTCTCAATCACATCACTATGTTCAAACTCATCATCATCTGAATCTGAACCATCATCATCTTCAAAACCCATATTCAACTCTTCTTCTTCTTCTTCTTCTTCTTCTTCTTCTTCTTCTTCTTCTTCTTCTTCTTCTCCATAAGCAAAGTAAGAAATCTGTAAACATGGGTTAAGTTCTATAAACCCATCATAATTATCAAACAACTTTTCTTCACCACCAACAAAATTCTCGTGAGCTAATAACTCTTTTAAATCACCACAACTCATGAACTCATAAACCAACATCTCTTCTTTCACGTGTTCCTTTACAAAACCTTCCGATTCTGCTTTCTCCAAAGCGATGGAACTCGTGTTCGATTCCTTTAGCTCCACCATCTTCTTCTCCTCCTGAACAGTAGAAGAGTAATCATAAAACTTAGTAAAACGCTTTAGGTTCCTCTACAAAACCAGTGATGATACTTTTGTCGGAGAAAATTTCACATCTCTTGCTGATCGAAACCAAAGAACTTTCATAAAAACTCGAACTATCATCTTGTGTCTCGTGAAATCCAATTTGTTTTTGATCTTGATCTCCGTGAACAGAGGAACCGCTTGGTTTGTGTGTCTAAACCACGACCAAGCTTGTCTCTTTGTCTGAATTAACTCTAGAAGAAGTTAGAAAACAGACCCATTAACCAATAAGAAATCGAGAAACAGAGAACGAAACAAAAAGAAGAAGAAGATGCAAAAAACATACCTGAAGAAGAAGAGATTACAGAGAGCATCGAGAAGTACGAAAGTGTTACCGTACAAAAACTGTTTCAAACTACCAAAACTTTTATTGGAGAAATCGAAATAATAATAATAATAGAAAGTCTTCATCGTCGGAACAATTTCCATCATCGTTAATTTCAACGCGTTTTATACGGTTAAAGTAAACACAAAATTGTCTTTAAGGGTACATATGATTAGTGTTTTAATGATTTTTCTCCCGAGAAAATTCCAAAATTTTCGTCAATATCTCTCACTATTGTATAGACGACGAATTCGGACACAGAAAAGTGGAGAGTCGCTAGATGTGCGTTGGAGAAAAAGAATTAAAATCAATGGAATCAGGTGCGAGATTTGTGGATGGGAAATTAGTTTCACTATTACACAATTCTCATATACCTTTCAATAGGGATAAGAAAAAATATTCGGATTTGTCAAATATTCGAATCCAAATTCATGATTAAATATAAAAAAGCAAATATTTGGGATGGACATATCCAGATACTAAAAAAAGTCAGAATGGATATTCGGATCTGGTATAGATTAAATTTTTTTTATAAGAATATGGTGTAAAAATCGGATATTTGATGAATATTCGGCGATGGATATGGATTCGAATAGTAAAATTGCGGATTCATTTACCCTGGATCCAGATCCAGATAGTAAAGTTGTGGATCTGTCGGATCTGGATCCGTAACACCCCTATCTCTCAATTAGGGCTAAGCAAAAAAACCGAACTCGAGTCTCCGATCCGAAAAGTTTTACCTAAATCCGAACTCAAACCCAGAAAATTATTCCGTTGGAGAGTGTGTAGTCGTATTCATGTGTATTGGATAAAATCCGAACCGAATCTAAACCACTTAGGACACCTGAAAACCCAAAAACATATAACAAGTGATGAGTAAAATACCCTAATTCGAAGATCTTACACGAAAAAACTATAAATGTGAGTTTTGTATGTGTAACATACACAAATCTGATCTGAATCCGAATCGAAAAAGTCGAAAAAACAGTTTGTGTATGTAAAACCAGAATCCAAACCCGAATCCGATCAAGACTTACATTTTTCAAGTTTTTATATGGTTTTAAATATGAAATCCGAACCAACCCAAATCTGACAAGATTCGAATCGAATTTTCCAAATTATTCTATTAGAAAGTAAATATATAAATCCGATAAACTAGTATTTGATCAGGTTTTAGCTGAACTCGAATCCAAAATTTAAATGTTCAGTTTTAGTGAAATTTGCTTTCTCATTAAATTTTAATTTTTTTCCTTTTTTGATATAAAAAAAAAAAATATATATATATATATATATATATATATATTTCAACTGATAATTGCATTGTGCTTAAGTGTCCGAAGGGGAGAAGAGAATAAAGTTTTTTTTTTTCGGGCAGAACGCGCATGAAAACATGTTTATTTCAAATACGGCATTTGAATTATTTGAAGAACTATATCGAAAATTTGAAACTATAGTAATTTGTTACTTTTACTTTTGTCTCGAAGAACGGAAACTGCTCAGCTTGGGAGAACTCAAGAGTCAAACTTTACATTGCTTCTCGGTTTCTTCTCCATTTGTCACTTTGCTTCAAACATTCATTGGCTCACTTGCCCTTTTCTTCTTGGAGTTTCAACTCTTCGTTTAATTAAAATACAACTTATCATTTAAGAGTCGTACTATGAAATTTTCTTCTGACAAAAAAAAGTAAGAGATTTTCTTTAACTAAAATTTTTAAAGCATCTTTAAAGAGTACCGATAGAAAATAGCCAATTTGTATAAGCTTATTTGCAAAATAACCATGTAATGTTTTTTTATTCAAAAGGTTAAGTAGGTTGAGTTAACAAATATCATTCTTTTATCCATAACATATTTTTATATAATACACATTTAAAAAAAAAAAATTATTCGCCATCAAATACACCACATATTTATAAAATTATCATTGCACAAATCTTTTTTTTTTGATAATGAGCATCGCACAATTTACCAATTTTGATTCTACAAATGACTCTGTTAAACCAAAGAAGATTATTAACATTATCTACCTAACAAGCCCATCTCTTAACCCAATTTCTTGTACGTTTGGGCGACCAACAAAAACTATCAGCAATTTTATGATATGTGTAGCTTTTGATAGACACTTGTAAATGTATCAATGAGTCGGGTATATATGTACAAATAATTGCGTGCGAGCTTGGCCTTCGACCGTCCAAACATGGGCAAGTCGTGGTCCGTAATGTAATTGATTTGACAATGTATTTGGCAGCTGTTCAGTTTATGTTTTATTTCGATGACACTCGCGTGGTTTATTTGTCCTAAGAAAATTAGTTATCTTTTTTTGGTTTGGTTTCATTTTCAGCGTGTAATTGAGATGCAGGGCTACATGTGTCTTAATAAATCTGGATCGGACACTGATGTTGACGTATCTTTTAATGTATGATGGTTGAGAAATGAGAACTTGTAAATTCAGTAAGTAGATGAAAAAAGAAAGATAAATGAAGTCAACTGTAATTAGTGGATGCTTGATTAGGTAAATTGTAAGAAGATAAAGAAAATATTTTGTTAGTTTGATTTTATTCTAAAATTTAGTTTTTTAAGAAATGAGTTATTTTTGATGTAACATTTTACATTTTCGGTGGATGTCTTGTTTACCGTGTAAACTCTTAAAACAAAACTTTTAATTTTTGAAATTCTAAAATTTAAGTTCCATTTCATGGACCATGACATGTAGCTAGTAATTTGTACAACTGTCATTTCGTTATTGTGTTAGTATCCTTCAGATCCTCATACTGTCTGATGTTAAACAAAAACCAAAACTTATTTAATGAATAGTAATGATGAAAATCGCAACAACAACAAAATTATTACATTATTGCATGAATCAGTCTATTTGACCATTTGATCCATATAAGTGAAATATGTTCATGGGTTTACTCTTGGCCTACTTAACATTCATTTTCCTTTAATTGGTTGAATTGGATTACTCATTTTACATTCACTATTTTGCATAAAGTTTTGAAGCCTTTAGAAGTAAGTAGACATGGCCAATAACCTAAACCTAAAGTAAACCTTGGTCACGGTCTTATATATCATATCTCCAAGTCTAGCCCAAGGTGGACATGTCGTGATAATCATTTATAAGACACCAACATAAATCTATAGATAGAGATATGATAAACATGTTCCATGTGGATGTGGTGATTAAATATCCTTATGTACAATCCAAAAGTAGATATTGTATAATGGGTTTTCTTTTAGCTGTTCCGATCCCTGGCTCGGTTCAACCTTTCCACCGTAACTATACATTACGATTTCGGATGCAAGATCCCCACTAAACGGGATTCTCATCTTCTACTTGGTTCGATTAATGTACCCTTTAGTGTATTATTGGGCCTACATTGAAACCAAAAGCTAGTGGGCGTATTTACAATGGACTTGTGAAAACAATTGCAATTTCAACATAGGAGTAATATCTTACCTTGATGACAAAAAAAGAAAATATCTGACCTTAAAATATTACTTTACGGAGCTAGCGATCATATGAGCTATAAAGCTTATAAATAACTCAATCTATTACCACTGACCACTTTGCATACACAATAAATAGTATTACACTGAGTTATGCAAAATCAAATAATACAGATTGCACTACAAAAAACATATATATTTTTACCACCATTTCCGACTAATACTCGTGATTAGAAATATTCTGACTATTAAATTTGTTAGAAATTAATCGAAACAATATGATCAGAAATGTAGTTAAAAATTGGTCGAAAATTGTATACATCTTTCCAACACATGACAATACATGCATTTCATTAAATTTTTCAACCAATTTCTGATCAACTCGAAAAATGATAAGAAATTAATTGGAAATGAATAAACAATTTTCGAGATAATTTATAGAAATTAGTCGAAAATAAATAAATAATTGGTCAGGAATGGTTTATAGAAAATTGTACACCCATTTTCGACACGTGGCAACATATGTATTTCACTAAAAATTTTGACAAATTTATGGGTTGGTCGAAAATTGATCGGAATTGATTAAATAATTTCCGACCAACTTGAGAATTGGTCAAAAATTATTTAAAATTTTTGAATCCCGTCTAAAACGGTTTCCGACCAATTTTTGACCGATGTGTTTTTCTATATAACTCACACGATTTTTTCTTTCCAAATTACTTCTAACATTCAAACATCTCTCTACATATTCTCTAAAATCTCTCTAAACTTTCTAAAGATTATAAACCTCTCTAAAATTTATAAATTATCTCCAAACCTTTGAATCATCTACCAATTATAGTATTAATTTCAATTTTAAAAATATATGTCTATACTTAATTATTTTATATATATTATTAATTCATTTTTGAATATTTCAAATTCTGTTTTTCAAAATTTTATAATTTTTAGTATTTTTAAAAATATTGAATTTCCGAAAATATAAAAACCATTGATCAGAAATTTCTGATTATTTTTTTTAATTTGATAAAAAAATTCCAACTAATTTAGTTTTTTTTTTAATTAAATTTGTAATTGCTATATATAGTAGGAAATCGATCAGAAATATCTGAACAATTTCCGACTAATATTTTTTTCTTTAATATATTTGGTCGGAATAAATTTTTGACCACCGTTATTATGACCAATTTCCGAACAATTTAAGTTTCTAACTCTCAAATTTCAATTGATTTTGTTTCGTTGAAATGTGAATTCCGACCGAAGCGTTGTCAGAATATTGCCTCTTTCTTGTAGTGTTGGAATCTAAATTAGTAGCATGCAAAATGTTCACTTATCCAATATCACAAAACACATACGTACATATATCTAGTCTTATTTTTACCCGCATATATAAATTGTTACAAATAATACTGTAGACCCGATATCATTAATAATGCATGCAGTTAGCTATCTACAGATTTTGGCATACATTGTTCTGTCTTGGCATGGATCGTACTGGTTTGTCTTTGCTCAAGCTAGGTTTCACTACTTGTACCTGTCTATGGTGAGATATTTTTGTCATTGAGGTTAGACTAGTTAGACGTGATATGATTCGTAAATACGAGAGGATTTTTTATAGCAAAATGGATTAAAATAAAAAATGTTAATACCAGTGGTACAGGAAGAGCCAACCGCTTGTAGGGATATTTTATAATCGTAATATCTGTATTATACTTAATTAGGATAAGTAAGCGAGGTTGATGTTGCCGAAGCTTATCCTTAAATGGAAAGGTGAGAAACAAAAGAGATAAGCCCGCATTTTAATTTAAAATCATATCATATACTATATACTATATACTAATAAATCACCAAATGTGCCGCCCAGATTACCTAATTATATTCGGCCACGCCATAGTTTGTTGCATTCTTAATCTAACTACCACGTCGTATCTCATTAAGCAAAACTCATACTTACTT
Source organism: Cardamine chenopodiifolia (assembly GCA_963922655.1). Taxonomy (NCBI): domain Eukaryota; kingdom Viridiplantae; phylum Streptophyta; class Magnoliopsida; order Brassicales; family Brassicaceae; genus Cardamine; species Cardamine chenopodiifolia. The sequence goes on along the minus strand of OZ000476.1, from coordinate 13,727,577 downwards.
TTTCTTAAAAGTTCAGGAGATTATTTCTAATAATACAGAAGATAACATAGAATAATGTCACAACGTAAATAAATAAACGCATCTTTTGATTTTCAAGATCACAATTAGCTAGGGATTATGAACTTACTATAAGTAGAACTGGTCAGTCGAATTGAATTTAATCTCTATACATTATCAAACCCATTATGATCTCTGAACATCTCTGTCAAAATGATAAAAACGGAAAGATCAACTGCATATATTATCATCATCGATTACATGTTAGAGAAACGAAAACATTATTAAAAGATTTAAACCCGCTATTAATGCTTATATTTTCCCAGATTAAGTATTCTAACTCGGTTTGACCCAAAAGCTTCTTCAAGAAGACGAAGACCCATCACCATCATTGTTACTGCTGTTACTGTTCAGAAAAAGACGTTGATGTGCCATGGAAGAGATCTCTCTGTTCTTGCCATTGAGAAGTGAATACTTATTGTTATGCATCCACACTTTAAGAACTCCTCTCTCAATCCCAACTTCGTTACAAAACTCCCTCACCGACTTTTCATCACAGCCGTTGATCTTCCAACCTGCTTTATCAGCGAACGCTCTCATCTTGATCTTTTGCTCCGGCGTGAATTTAGTCCTCGTCCGTTTCCTCATTGCTCCTCTTGAACTGTTCTCCGACCTAACCGCCGTTGGATCTTGATCTGACGGTCCAGGGAAGCCGGAGCTGAGTGAGAGAAGCACGTGATGATGAGGAGCTGAGGTGTAGTAAGAGCAAGGAACAGGAGAAGCCACGTGATGAGATGCCGGAGATTCAGTGCCGGAGGGAGAGGAAATCGGCTGCGCGGTGAGGAAATTGATATTCTCGGAAGGGTCACGGCGGTGGAAGTTACGGTGGCAGCCACAAGCGGCGCAACGGTGAGAAGAAGGATCAGTGGAAGTGGCGGTTGGAGTCGGCATAAACTCGCCGCAACCGTCGAGAGCGTGGCCGCCGAGATTAGCCGCGTGGTTTTTCAAACACTCTTTGTAACAAACACCCATTTCTCCGGTAACGGTTAGTTCTCCGCTGACGGGAGAGTTTATTAAAAATGGTTGTTTGGTTTTGGAAGACAAATCCATGGCTTTAGTTTTGTTTCTGTCTTTATAGTGTGTTTTACTTAAGCTGATTTGTTTTCTGATTAAACGAGGAGATTAGGTTTTATGGTTTTTATTTTGAGTTTAATTTTATTTGAATTTAAAAAAGAGATAATTAAGTAGCATGTGATGATGATGTAATTATATCGGTAAAGAACATGGCAGTGATGAAATATGATTAGGAAGTTGGAAAATAATAATAAATGCTTACTCACAAACGTCCAGAAAATACAGCAAAAGAAGAAAACACTCACTGTATCAAAATGAAAACCTACAACTCAATTTTTTTTTCTTTTTACGTTTTTCTTATTTTGGTGAGGCACATATTTTTTTTTGAATATTTTAGTCTTCATATCTGTCTATTCAATCATACGTTGTAGACTATATAAACACTTTGAATATGTATTAAATAAGAATTTTTTATAGGGTCGTAGCAAACGCTTTTTCTTCAATGATTTTACGGGACATTTGTAAGATATGGGTTTTCGCTTTTCACCAATGGGTAACTTGTTGGTAGGAAGAAAGAAACGGGTAAAACTTTAAAAAGTAAATAACATTTTTAATGATTTTTTGACTCAAAACAATGAACAATTTCTGAGAGTTGAAAAATCAGATTGATATATTAAAAATGAAAATTTAATTAGGAAGGAATATATTCGAAGGAGAGGTCGGGATTAGTATAGACGTGGCAAATGTCTATTACATGCATCGTACTAAAGGACAATTACAGCTGCCCTGCAATTTCATTTTTCACTGTACTATCTTACAGTTTAAACATTTTTTAAAGTTCACGTCAGTACCCATACTTTATGTAAACTTTGCTGTATTGCCCCTGCATTTCTATACTGTTCCATTTTAACCATTTCCAATTTGATACTTTTTTGTCAATGGTCATAATTACTTAATTAGGGATCATATTCTTATTTACGTACAATATTCCATTTTGTTTTAAAATCATCTGGTTGGTTGTCTAAAACGGTAGTTTTTCTAGCTAAATATAAAGTGAATTTCTTGTTTCTAGTATAGGTATTAACGTGGTTAAACAAATATTTGACTTGTGCCGATGTGCTACATTTTTTTTATGTACATGGAAAACACCCCTACAATACTAATTTTGCATTAATATGTGACAATTGCCAAACCTCGTTTTGTAAATAATCATAAAAATAAAATGTCTAAATTCCTAAACCACCGATTTAAAGACTCTTTAAGTCTTATATCTTACCGACCTCTTCTTCTCTCATTAGTGTGGCGCCGCAATTTAATGGTCATTTGCATTTTGCTTACGTTATTGATTAGCCTTGGGTCACAATTATGTGTTATGTCTTTCAAGTCTCTCCTTCTAAAATACCCCACATTTATTTTTAGTTGTCATCACCATATTCCATATCGAACAATATACTGTATTTATTTTTCTTGTATGGTTTATTTGTACAACAAATAATTTCTATAGAACTCTAATTTGTATATCGATCGCTAGAAATTTCTCTTATATTACTTTATATCTCATCTCATTTTTATTTGATTATTCCCAACACTAATATGGTACACCGACTATGAAAATAACGTTTATTTTCGATTTGATTTTCTGCTCGGGTTTTAGGCTTTTAGCTATCTAAATGTATAATTACATTTGATAATTAATATTATCAGCTTACGAAATTTTAATTAATTTGAAGAAAAGTCGTTATACTAGTAATTGTTACTTTATGGATGAACCATTTACGAAAAAAACACAATTTTTTTTTAAAAAAACATGAACCTTTATGTGATTATAAGTTATTACAATTTTACATTGTGATGTTATGGTAAAAGGGCCATGTTCGATTCCTCATCCAGATGGTGTATCTGGATGCAGATGGTCAAATGGTGTTCGTTTGATCTATTTAAATTTGCATCTGAATACTAAAATGAAATGCAAATCTAAAATATCTAGATATTTGAGATGCTAAAAAAATGAGCTTTCAGCATCTGCATCTCAAAATCCAGAAGTCTAAAATTCTCTTAAATTCTAACAAAATCAAAATTATTTTTAAACAATATTTCATCATTTACATTAATAATTTTTTAAAGAATTTAACTGTAAAAAAAATATTTTATAAAAATCAAAAATTTTGTTCCCGCTAAAAGTTGCAAAATTTTATTTTCATTAAATTTTAAAAAACTACTTTTTGTTTAAAACGTAAAATCTTGCTTTTCGTCGAAAAGACGAAATCACATTCTTCCGCTAAAAACACGTTTTCCAGCCAAAAAACTCAGAAACACAAATTTTTCCACCAAAAAATCTACAAACACGAAAATACGTGTTTCTGCCAAAACTCTAAAAAGACGAATACACGTTTTCCGCCAAAAGTTCTGAAAACACTAAAACATGTTTTTCCGCGGAAAACGTGAAAACATATTTTGCCGCCAAAATAGTAGAAATACGTTTTCTCACAAAAAAATGTGGAGCACGTTATCCCATCAAAAACATGAAAACATGTTTTTTCTATAAACACGGAAACACGTTTTCCTGCAAAAAATGTGAAGTCGCGTTCTTCCGCCAAAAATATGAAAACACATTTTTCCACCAAAAATGCAAAAATAAAATTTTCCGCCAAAAATGCATAATCATATTTTCTCGTTATAAACACAAAAACACGTTTTTCACAAAAAATGCAAAGTTGCGTACTGCCAAAAACATGAAAACACATTTTTTCGTCAAAAACGCAAAAAAAACACATTTTTCCGCCAGAAATGCATAATCACGTTTTCCTGCCAAAAAATAAATTAAGACGGAAACACATTTTTAAATAATTGTTAGAGTTAAATTTTTTTTATGGAAATGTATTAATAAAAATAAAATTATTTTATAAAAATAATAATTTTGTAACTCCTAAGTTGCATAATTAATTTAAATCGTTTAATTTATATTAGTATAAAAACGTGTTCTTTTTAGTCATTTTTAATTAGTTGTATCTGGATGCTATTACAAACTAAAAAACAAATAAACTTACATCCAGATATAACATTTAGATGCAAAAACGAGATACATAAACGAACAATATCTGATGCAACATCTAGATGTTGGATGTAGATGCTGCATCTGGACGAAGAAACGAACATGGCCAAGATCTGCTAAACATCATCGATGGTTTTTGGATGTGGCTCCACTTTCCTCTTTAGATTTGGTAATGCCTTACGAAATTTTTATTTTTACTATTTCAATTTTTTGTTGTGAGTATTGTGACTGTTGCCTTCTCTCCATCACGGTGTTTGATATTTTTTTCTTTTTTGTCGTGGTCCAGTTATTTTTGGTTGAATTGATATTCTAAATGCAGACCAAAGTGTGGATTTATGGTTGTTTCAAACTAAGGTTTAAAGAAAATAAAATACAAAAAGAATTATCTTATGAAAAAGTTATTGTTGAATGTCTACGCAATATTTGAGCCGACGCTAGATAGTAAAAAAGAGTCACACATCAACAAGCATCGTTAAGCTTTGGATATTCGTGAGATTCACTAATTGAAAGGAATTAATGTTATTGTTAAGAGTCTGATCTTCTGAATTATTGAAAGATGCATTCATTTATCGTACACCAACCCCGTTACCAGTATCGATAAAATGAGATAAAAAAAAAACTATTCTTTGCGTGCAGAACAAATGAATATACCACAGTTGGTTTGACGTTTTGTCGTTTATTACAAACCTAGACTACCTAGTCACCAATCACGCTTAATTAGAATCCAAATTGCAACTGTCAACGACATTTGACCATACAAATTATATAAAGCATTGTCTGTATATAATAATAATTTCTTTGAAAGGACATTGATTTAACAATTTAGTTTACTTAGCTGTTACAATTAGAATCATAAAGACAGGATTAGAACAATGTCACAACGATCTTTTCAATGACCAATATGGCACGCGCATCACGCAATTCGGCCACTAGGGTCGGAGAAAAAGTCAAGTGTAGCCGAAATTTTAGATGTCATATAATCATGGGGTCATTTACGCGTAACGTTTCATTTACAATTGTAGTTAATTGTCACATTGGAAACATAATAAAAAGAATGCACATCATATAAGAGTTCGTATCATTCAGATTATATAACTTACTCAGTCGTCGAACTTGCACACTCAATATAAAAAATGATTGCCGAACTTGTCATAAAAATGTTACGAAAATATTATTATTGATTATTCAGAAAATGAAACATTTACCCGAACAATAATAATTCATCTATATATTGGCCCGAAAATCAATAATTAATACATATATGTGATAGTTACGTGAGACTTAGCTCTCCCTCTCAGTCTCACGACAAGCTTTCTTATAATTTACGTGATTGACAGAACAAAAAAAAGAAATTCAAAATCGCGCGCACAAGATCTGTAATAGTAGGCCCAATAGATTTATTTAATGAACTGGGCCTAACAAACTAAATTAAGCAAATAAGGATTTGCCCCCACCCCCCGCGACTGAACCGTCGTGGCTGGCGGTTCCTCGCGGTGGCGTGTCAAGCCAATGAATCCCCTCCACACCGTATGAGAACACTGATGAGGCGGCGGCGGGTTTAACTTGTCGGAGGATATATTCAGAGTAGAAACTGTAAGTTCTAGTTCTCATTGGCTCTGATGGCGCCTGCGTTGTAAGTATCTTCGATTTTAGGAGTTTCATTTTCCGATAATTAGTGTGATCGCATTGCATCTAGAATTACTTATAATGAAAGCTTCGTGTGATTGCAATTGCTTTAAGATTGATTTTACAGAAATGTGTTATAAATGATCCAAGTTTTATCCAGGAGTAGTGAAACATTTAGATGAAACAAGGAATTCAAAAATTCTTAAAGTTGTCCAAACTTGAGTTGGAAGATCCTGATTCCTAGTATTTTAAATTGTGTTTAGTGCTAAGAGATTTGTAATCTTTGTAAATTAAATATTGGATTTGAGATAGTTCAGTGTAACATTTTCATGAGAAATGGCTTGCACAGAGAACTCCAGTTTCTTTGATTTTTCATTATTACTTAATGATAAGTCAGCAGAATTGGTTACCTTTTGAGTTCAAATGGGATTTCTGGGAAAAGAGAGAATACACAGTGAAGTTGTAGGGAAATCAAAACTTTGAGATAATGTATATACATTGGTGGAGTCAAAGCAATGCAGAAAGAACAAAACTTATACCGAAACTTAGGACTGATGCAAACAAAAGAGTGAAGACTTATTCAAAGAAATATCTTGACAACAAATATGTATTCTCCTTGGTGTATCTGAACAGACAATGCTCTTCTGCTTACTGATGGGTCAACAGCCAATATTTGTGTGTTCTTATCAAACCTATACTTGGAAAACAAATCCCGAGAAAATCCAACTAACCTACCTCCAGTTTGATAAGCATGATTGTTGCGTCATTATTTTTCTTCTTTCTTGCAATTCGATAGTATATTGCCTTTTTCTGTATCTGATTGCTGTTGTGCCGCTCAAGAAAATGGCTGAGCTTTGTTGTGGATAGGATCTGATCCTCGTCTTACACGTCTCTTGCTTGATTGGAATGGGTCATCTGTTTTATTCTTTTGTTCTTGCGTCTCCTTAGCTTTGAATGTATTGTTGTTAACCTCTGCAAGAACGCGCCGGTTTTTCCTTAGCGTTCCTTGATCTTCAAGGGTGTGCCTGAAATGAGAACCGATGCTCCTGAGCTTAGCAATTTCACTTGGTTGAATTCCTGCTTTATCTGCTTGTGTTTGTCTGAGGATAAACTCTCTATTTCTCGATGCTGAGACCTTATAACTGCTGTCTGCTAGTAACCCTATGCAGACAAGAAGAAAAGGCATGATTCTTGTACTGGAACCCAACATTTCTGCTCTTAGGCAGACAAGAAGATTCAGAGTATCTTTCTTTTCTTCAAAGAAATGAGAAGTTTAGGAGTTATGAGATTATAGCCCTTCTGAGTTCTGATTTTTGTGTGTGTCCCTTCCTGTAGATATAGTCCTGTTATATATCAGTTATTGGGATTTGGAGGAAGCTTTAAAGTGTAAAGCATAGTGGGTCCTTGGGACCCTGGGGAAATTCAGATTCACTTAAAAATATTGCTTTGGAAATCTAAGTAGATTAAGGCTGTTATGAAAGAATCTGATAATGATTGTACAAAAGAGTTCGGTACGATAACCACTAGGAAGTTAAGTATCTTTCTTCATTGGTTTCACTGCATCTCTACATTTTATCCTTTGCTTTTGTATAACCATATCCATGTCATTCAAATCTTGACTGAAAGATTGGCCAATTTTGGTTTCTAGAGGACCTTCCTAAGTAGCCACGTCGTTAGAGGCAACTGTTAAACTGACACACTTACACTTTCTTGAAACACTTGCTCTTTTCCAATGAACATGTTTTAGTGAGATTCTCTGTATTCACCATCTATAAGCTACCTTGCCCAATCAACGGATTTGGCTATCAGCCAATTTTCTATGTTGCAATAGGTGTATTATATACTATGTTCCTATCTGATTTTATCGAAGAATCGTTTAAAACAGAACAACGAGAAAAACAGCATGAAAAAGTTTAAGTTACGGTTCAGTTGTCTCTTATCTTAGTTTCTATTATGGCATATTCACGCATCAGAAGCTTTTTACTTGATTTCACAATTTGTACTTCGATATATACAATGCCTTTAACTTTCGATCCAATGAGTTATATACTAATCATTCAAGTTTACATTCTTTAATGCTGTGAATTCTAGGTATGTCATAATTCCTTTGTTGTTAAGGAAAGTGGTTTTTGCTGGTTCTTTGTTAAATGGCAGGAACATAGCGGACCGGAGCCGTGGGCCATGGAAACCGTTAGTACTATTCCATTACTACAGACTACAGGAGCAAGCTACTCATATAAAGCATTAAACTTTGGCAAAAACAAAGGTACAACAGAGCAACCCTCTTAGAAAAGAAACAAATATACATAATTTAATTTTTCTCTCTTTAAGAATGATTCTTTATATTATTCTAAGATCTGCCTCCTTCACTTTAGGATCCCTAGCTCACTTTTTTAAGGCAACAACATCGGCTGCATGTTTATTTGTGCTATTTCATCTTTATCTTCTCACAAACATCACACCAATAACATAACTCCTTATAGTTTACTTTTGCCTGTGATACTATGTAGTAGTCTAGGGTAGGTTTTACTAAAGGTACTGTGTTTGATGGAGCATAAGTCATGTGTTTGAAATAATCTGGCTCAAGAAAAAATTAATGAAGATATTTGTAGACAATGTAATCTTGTAGAAATTACCATTAGATTCTAGCTTGAGAGATTCGATATTTGCTTCCTAAGTTTAAACATCACCAAAACTAATTATTACTTTGTGTGTTTGTTTATGCCTCTAAGTCTTTTTTTGGGTCATTAACAGATCTTAATCCTCAATGCAATGATTCAAAAAGACCCACTTCTCTGTTTGATATAGCTACCTTAATTATGATTTTTTTTTCTTTTCCTTATCTGACTTATTCATAAGAGATGATCTTTTTCTTTATCTGACTACCCTTTTCTTTACTGTAGTCATTTATTTATTTATTAACAATATTTAATCACATGCAACTTGGAACATTCTTAAGCATCAGGTTCTGTCTCAAAGTTATATTTTAAATAAAACTGCGGATTGGATATTGCTTGCAGGCTCAAAAAAAAAAAAAAAAAAAAAGCAGAAGACCAGTCGTTGGTCCAAAAAACAAAATACACATTTGCTGATTTTGAGTTTCCCTTTGCTTTTTTTTGCATTCTCGAGGTTAGTCCTAAAGTTGTAACTTTTCCTTTACTAAAAAAATCCCAAAATATCATTTTTTGAATGTTGATAAATTGTTTTGTATCTGTATTGTTTTTTTGAAATTTACAATAATAATATTCTTATTCCAATGAGGGTCTTTGATTGTGACCAATGAGATCTCTGATGAGGTCGGAGGGATTCAAAAGGAGTTTAAAGCAAAGCAAAACAAAGCAAACTTGAGTTATAATTGTTTATAGATGATGGTTATATTCCCTCGGTGGATAAAGGTCCAATGCACATTCATTCAAATAAATGACTGATGACTGTAGTTAATTTTGGGATGTTGCGGTGGTCTAATAGGGTCGAACCACTTTTACCCAATCTTGATTTACAGATTTAGCCAGGTCCAAATTTATCCTTATTTGAGGTTTAGGCTGTGGACCGGCTCATAGTGGGCTTGGTAGATGTGGCCCTGGCCTACGTTGGGTTTAGCCTCATGCGGACTAAAACGGATCTAGTAGCTGGAATTTAGAAAATTTACAAATTGGTCCATGGGTTCTCTTCACATTCCTACATCCGATTCATGATGGGTTTATTTTCTTATTTTTAACACATTTACAACTATGTAAATTTGACGTAAAAAAAAAATTATATTATGTTTTCATTAATAAAGTAAATACTTTAATCTCTATAATTAATAATAAATAAAATTTGGAAATTTATCTTAAAATATGTATTGGAAATTAAAAAAGGATATTTTAATTAAAACAAAAATTAAGTGTTAAAGCGACACTTATTAGTTATTATAAAACAGGGGAAGTATACAGAGGATTGATGTCTATCTTAGCTCATCTTAAGTCGCTCTTTGGAAATAATTGATGCAAGGTTGATTTTTAGTGTTAAATCCAAAAAAGGCTTAAAGCTCTCCATGTTTTTTTGGTTGAAAAAGATATGGAAGTGGTTTCATACTCCCAGTTCTCTTCGGATTTACTTTTCCCCATTACTAATATCGGCTATGTTGTTTCGCTAAAAGAATTTGTAGGACTTTTTCGTGAGATTTGTATTTCGTTTGCAGATTTATCTTATGTGTAGTTTGTATATTTTAGTTATGCTGAGTATGTAGCATCTTGTATGGCATTCGATTTAGCCAGTTTGGCTTTCATGCACTATGTCTCTTTCTCCTTTTAATGGAATTTAAGCTAAATAAAATATCAGTTTGACCGAAAAAAAATTTGTGTTAAAAATGGACATTGACACTCCAATGATATTGGGAAAACCGGGCCTGTGTAAGATGAGATGGGCCTGAGTATGAAACTTTTCTCCTCGGCCAGTTTTGCTGCACTTCCGAGTAAATGAGCATTTAGCATAATTTATCTAGAGTTTTTGCTAAGTAAAAATGATGAAAAGAATTGTGAAATTAGCTTTACCTTTATCATTCTTTTTTTCTTTGGGCCACAATCGAATAAATCAAACTCTACATAGGATGCGAATAGGTGGTAAGTGGTAACAGTATCGGGCTTGGTCGTTTGATAGATGTATGTAAATTCGGTAAGATATTATGATTTTTGTTTGTTTAACATATGCGCGTCTGGTCGCAATCATATGCATGACATTTTGCAGTAGGTAAACAAATATTGATTGACCATAGCCGTAACAATACCAGATGCACCGCCAGATTTCTTCCACGGCTAAAAATTTATGACGCAACGATATGCGTATGTCGCAACATTTAACCGCACTCTCATACGACTGGTAAACGATGCCGTATACCACAGCCGTAACCTCTTACAACTGACAAACGAACATACGCATCATGTGTATATCAGACAGCCTCGTTATACATCAATCAAATGAAAGTGCTGTACGACATTAATGCTTATACCCAAATTATGTTTGGTGATAGGTAAATCTTAGTTCTATAGCTTGTCGTCATAAGAAGAATTATTTCAGTCACTTTTCCTAAAAATTGTTTGCTTGGCAAAAAAAGATTGGTGTTTGGTATTGTTTTGAATCAGAACAACATATTGGCCGAATTTTTCTAATCACCAAAACAATAATTGAAATCAGCTAACCTATTGTACCATATTTAAGCACCAATTTTATTAGATTATTTCTACCACTCAGACCGTATTGTTGCAAACAATGCAATATATCAAATTCATAATTTACATGACTTGGACAATACCAAGAACGTTTTTCCATTTTATTTCAGACAATGGGAAAGCAATATATATATATATATATATATAATTGAATTCAGACAAAATAAGTTTTTGGCTACATAGATGATAGATGATTATAAGTCACGGGTTCTATACAAATGTTGGACGAGACTATGGAAAAACGTCCATAATTTTAAGTTATTATTTCTCTCAGTCTCGAATCGAATTGTTTCTATGTTCACATTCAAATACGTACTATTTTTTCCTTAGGTTGTGCACAATAGTACAATGGTAAAACGACAGTTATGATTTTATGATTTTGATGTGAAGGTATATTTCATAATTTATTTTTACCAGTTTTTGGAAAGTCTCTGGCAAACCTTTATAAATTTTTACGTGTTTTTCCTATACAAAAATTGTTTCATTTTAAAATTTTTAATGGGTACAATTTATTATTTTATTTAACACAAAATAAGTTTCTGTCAGTTTAGTTTAGGAGTAGAACTTTCAAAACAGGTTGTCGATGTTTTTAAGAGAGAAAATATGAAAGTATTCAAAAAAGAATATATATGTGTGTGTGTGTGTGAGAGAGAGAGAAAGTATTATTTCAGAAAAATAATTAGAAAAAATAAAAAAGTGGTATCTAGCAAATTACCAAAAGAAAATCCAAACTACCGAAACACTAATGCGAAATATATAAATCTTTACTTCTTCGTTTGGAAAGACTTACTTCAAGCCTCGTTTACATGAACACGTGACTCTCTTTTAGTCTTTCCTCTATGTTACACATATAATAAGAAGTAGTACCTTCTCATGGGCTTCCAATAAATATTCGAATTTGGCTAATTAGTAAAATAATAAAGGAAGATATTCGATTTTCTTTCGCAGGACTCAAGTATGGTTTGTCTTGTCATAATCCAACCACTGAGAAGCCAACATGCTTATCATGGTCGGAACATCAAAATAAAAAGCTAACTCTAATTTAATCATTTTGCCTCTTTCATTGATCATAAAAAGTTCCTCCAAATCCGCCTTTACCACATCCACAAGCCTCCCCATCTATATAGTATATATAAATATATCATGTTGACTCATATAGAAGAATATTCCCATGCGTTCTTCACCTGACTTACTCACAAAATCTTTTACAATAATCTATGAAAATCTACGCATATATATTGGATTTTTAAAACATATATATATATATATATATCTTTAGTTAAAATGTTTTATTTATTTAATTAAACCCTAGTCCTATGGTCGTACACGTCTCCATGTCTTTCTTGTTACTACTCAAACTCAGCCTCAGGTGCTCATCATCAACAACTCCAAAAGCCTTTTTCATCAGAGGCTGCTGCTCCACGCAAACGACGTCGTCGTTTAAGCTTCTCTTCTTCCCCTTCATCACTTCCGATTTGATCTCCATCAATGGAAGCTCAATCGATTTCCTCTCGTGATTATTTTCATCCAGTTTCGTCTCTGAGCTCTCTGAAGATGTCAACGAGCTCTCTACTGAACATCTCAGCTGTCTAATTCCTCTGTTTTCTGGTTTCTTGCACCACAAGAAACCTTCTTCAGCTTCTTCCTTTTCTTCCACTTGCGTTAGCTCTGAGAACGAAGAACTTGGACAACCTCTGTTCACCATTGAAGTTAATCTAGAGAGCTCGGTTCTCGCAATGTCCATGCCGAGAGTTGGAGATGTGTAGCCAGCTAGGGTTTGTTGAGCTTTTATTAAAACTGATCGTAAATACTTTCCTTGTGCCTCAATCTTCACCTGCAAATGCCTTTGAACCTGAAACCAAAAATATTTTAAGACCCCAAAGAGAGATTGAAAGTGCTTAGAGTTGATTAGGAGATTTGATTGATGTAATTACTTCGATTTGTTCATGAAGTTTCTTCTGAACTTCCATCTGCATTTGTAAAGCCTCTGTGATTTGCAGCCCTCTGCTTCAAATAAACAAACAATTAATGTTTCATTTTATTGAAATATTATTCTATTGATTCTCTGATCATTACTCGTTAGCTGGATTGCTGTTTTCTTCGGTGACACTGCCTCGGAGATTTCTAGAATCGTTTTTACTCTCAGCTTCTTGATTTTCTGAAGCAGAGGAAACTGTTACATCAAGAAACAAAACATTCATATTAACCTAATTTGATCAGATCAGAGTTTAAACTCAAGAATCTGTTTCTATCTTATGTCTTAAATTTAAAATTATCAGAATCTCAAACCTTCTAGCTTGTTATCATCGAACTTCATGCTCTTCCCTAGCCGATATTTCTGCAGAAAAAAAAAATCAAAATTTGATTTTCAAGAAACAAAATGAAACACTGACCCAATCAAAGATTCTGGTGAACATTATTTGTTACTTGTAAATGGCTCTTGAGATGATATAAGGTAAGTCCAGGAATCTCCATAACCTTCATCAAACCCTTTGGTGTTGCCTCTGCAAACACAAACAGAGCAAACAAAAAAATCAAGAAATGGATAAGGATAAACATGAAAAATGAAGATGAAACACACAAAAGTACGTACTGTTAGGTCCTCCGAGTTGATTAACGGCTTCGATGAATCTGTGATGAAGATCACAAGTCCATTTCAATCTGGGCTTAGCATCCGTTGACAACACAAGGCTCATCTTTGCATTGTGATTATTATTATTGTTACTCTCCATTGACAAACACATACAAATCTCTTCTCTAATATACAATTATAAGAATGACCCAAGAAAACGAAAGGGTTATATGTTTTCAAAGATTGTTGGGTTTGTTGGCAAAGATATGGAGATTAATATATATATACATATAAATCTTTGGAGTGGTTGATGTTTTTTTTCTTTTTATTCTTCTCTCAGTCCATATCTGGAAACATGAGTGGGGTTCTGTTGGAGAAGGGAATATATGCTCTCTTGACCCTTTCCTCTTTCTTTTATTTTTCTTTCTTTAAAATTATTTACATGTTTTTTTTTCATTTCTCTTTCTTTCTTCCATCATTTCCTGATTTCACACCGCTTTTTAGTCTTTGTTGCCTTTATTTTAATTTCGTGTTACTTTTTTCTTCCACATATGAGGCAATGAGATCAGATAAAAAGGATTGTACACTTCGTTTTTGGTCGTATAGACATAGATCGATCCTAATGGATACATATCGTATGTGCAAACCCATTTTTTTTCTTTGTTTGCAATTATTATCACCGTTTCTTATTCTACTTTAAGTATATGGTTCTCTATTCTACTTTTTCTATTTATGTAGAAAATAGAAATGGTTTTATTTTTGTTATATAGTATTTGGTGAAGTCTGTGAATTGCGACATGTTCTTTAGGATATCCGCGTTTCGTAAAGCTGTAGTAGTCTTATAAGTTTATAAAACTTTTGTTTTTAACCTTTGATGTGTGGATTGTCTTGGAATGATCAATTACAACATTTTTTATAATACGAGTTACCTCTTGGTTTATTCGAGTTTTATAGTATTTAATACCTCATAAATTTTCTTTTATCTATGAAATTCAATTGAATAACAAGCAATATATCTACCACACGGACATTTCTTTGTATAATAATACCAGGATTAGGATAGATACTAGATAGTGATGTATTATAATTAAGTAAGGGTGTATAAATACAAGAATTGCTCCTAAAAAGACGGGTAAAGAAAAAGTATAAGGTTTGTTGTGTTGTGTCTCATCTCTATCTTCGCTTGCTCTTCGGTATCGTTGCCCCCACCATACTTGTATATATGTCCCTTCATATAACATTTTCAACGAAGAAAAAAAATTATATATACTCAACGATGTCGACGGAAACTTTTTTGTAGAGTAACATATGTGGTACCAAAATTATATTTACGCATGTAATATGTTTACACATATACTACGCTATACATGTATTGTTGTATTCATGACTCATGGGTTACTTTTAACTATGTGGAAGCAAAAACAACAAAACAAAAAACTATGTGATAGCAAATCTTTTACTGTTGTCTATTTTGACTTTTTAGGTACGAACTTTTCTAACGACTTCTTTATTGAGTTTTAAAGTCTAATTTCTCATATCCATTGTAGTTTCTAAGTCTAATCTTTTGGCTTTGCTGTGTGATCCGACGACTGGATAACACAATTCAAAATGGATATTGAGTACTTATGTTCATTTCTAAATGAAAACATTGTGTTGCCGTAGATGCGTATCTATATAAACATTTAAAATTGTTATATGATTGTAAAGTAATAATATAGTCTATTATGTATATATCTTTTTGAAGGAAAGAGAGATTGGCAGATTCTCTTGGTTGTATGTAGGGATGAGGGAATCTAACCCCAATATAACTCTTAAAAGAATAATCCCTTCCCCTATCTGCCTTATTTTTTCTTTATAACCACCCACACAAAGAAAGTGAATCCAGCCTTTCGTATACTTATTAGATTAATACTAGCAAAATCTTTCTAAGTTAAAACTGTAACTAAAAATAAATTAAGCATATAACAACTCTATGCGTGGTCTTGAAAATAAAAATACGCATAAATGGTCCATATTATATCCATAACAATATGTATGCTGAAGTTTCATAATCCACTGTAGAGGAATCTTTCAGATGTTCTCGAATCTGCATTCTCTTGCAAGTTTTTGTTTTAGTATATACATTTTAACATATAATCAAGTATTATATGTAAGGAAAATGTCAAAATGAAATCCACCAAAATTTTCATTTTGGTGACTTACACAATATTTTCATTTTGGTGACTTACACAATATTTTATTTGTAAATCAGAATTTTAAAAGGAAAAATAGTGTTTAATTTAGTGCATGTGCTTGATGTGTGTTATTTCTCCCAAATCTAGATAATGATATTTTATGACAATCAGATTTTTTTGTCAAGATAACAACGTAATTAATGATCGAGATTTTAATATTTGTCTTCTCGTGCCGTAAAATCTAATCATTATATTAAAAGCTTGAAATATAGCAGAGGTTTTTTTTTTTTGCTTGTATATAAACTGAAATTAAATAAAAATGCACTTAAGAACTGAAAGTCTATTTTTCTATAATATTATTATCACTATACGAAAAATAATAAATGAGATTCAACCATTTCATGTCTTTTGAAAGATACAATCCTTACTAACAAAATTTCTGATTTTTTTTCTAATACATATACATGTTTTGGTGTTGTGTTGGGGGCCACTTTCCGAGACTAATTACTCTTAACCAATCAAACTTACGAGTACTGAAAGTGGAATAGATCCAAAAGTTACAATTCTCGAGACTCTATAAGAATTAGAAGTTATATTTTCTTTCGAGAAATATAAATAAAATACTTTTTACTCTTTCACATACATTAAGTCTTTTCTACAAGGCAATTCTTGTTGTAGTAGATAAATATATTCCAAACAAAAATTCAACTGAATATAAAACCTAAAATGATGTAAAATACCATTCCTTAAAATAACTGGAAAAAAAGAAGAAGGAAAAACTTGTATATTTGTGATGGCTTATAGAGAGCCGTCAGCAAAAGCTGAGAATCTAATCGAGCTTTAATTTTCGGACTTTGATCTTTAGAATCGAAATCCAATGATTATTCTCCTAATCTATCTTTTATTTCTGAATATACACAGTGTTTAATTATACATGAGTGTACAATATAATATAATCAAACTATTCCATAACTTGTTTCAGGTATTCATTCTTTTATGTTAAAGGATATACAAATTTATATTTTGATATTTTGTATTTTTAAAAAAACATTAGCTAAATTCACTTCCTCCTTTGTAAAGAATGGATTCATTCGCAAATGTTATTTAGATTTGTTATGATATTCGACCCCATGAGGCATATATTAGATTTTGTTTTCTTTAACAAACAAAATCGTAAGATTCTGAAAAAATTAGATATAAAGAAGGAGAAAAAACTAAGAGAGAAATTGGGGGACCCAATAGGGTAGCTTGATGTCGTGGAGAAGCATCTTCTCCTACTTCGATTTTCTGTTGTAGCGGAGACCTTTCATTTGTTCATTTCTTAAAGAAAGGAATATTATTAATCATTCAAACCAACTTCACACACACACATGCATGCATAGATGCATATGATGAGATATAAACATATATATCATGTATATTCATATGTGTGGCCCGAATGTTTGAAAAACAAGCAAAGAAAATAACCAAAGCCAAGAGAGGATAATGATCATCGAACTTTCTCTTTAAGCTCCTATTTAATATACTTTTTTCTGATGCAAAAGAAACATATTCTCTAATTACTTGTTGAAGACCCTTATCTAAAAATTGAAAGTGAACCGAATCAAGCTTTTATACATCAAACCACATGATGAAGCGTTACGTGATGTATAAAAAGGAATCAAGAGCTACATACATTAAGAATGACAGTGACCAGATCAATCATACCATCGAAATATGGTTTTGGATTGAGTACATATATATATATATATATATATAGCCTCACCCTAAATCTCATTTCATATATATAAAGTATTAGAAATGAGAAAATTTACTTAGATGCACCATCTTACAATAAGTTTGAGATGATTAAGATATATTAGCTGTGGAAACTTTAATATATTCAGAATTAGTGATCTTGTTATTTATGTTAACTTCTACTGTAGACTTCACTGTCTTCTTCTTTACAAGATTTATACAAAAATACTCTTTTCTGTTAAAAATACTTTATAATTCTTTAGATCAACCTAACGTATCTTTTCATCCATTACTCATATGAGATCAAATGAATAAATATGATAGATAGATGAAAATTATTAAAGAAGAAAACAAAAGGAGATTCTTGAATAATGTTGAAATTGGATCGAAAGCAGTCTGAAAGAAGAGATGCCTCATCAATTATTATTCTCTTTTAGCTTCAAGGGACCCAATTTCAATCAAATGTGCTTGTATTGCACAGATCCAAATGCGCAAAAAAAACATCTAAATAAATAAAAACATTTTTAAAACCGTAAATTAATCCATATCGAACAAAGTGACATCATTCATGTGTCACTCGAAGACAATAATTCAATGAAAGTATAGATATCATGAGGTAATTAATAACTTAAAAAGTTTAAGGGAAGATAATATATTGTTTTGAAATTAATTGACATGTAGATCATAATACTTCTCCCCTTTATACAAATTTCAGTTCAAAGATTTTTAATCACATTATAATTTTATGGTAATTTTTTTACAAGAATATATTATTAATTCATCATTCAATCAAAGAATAAAAAATTAAGTTGATATTGTTATTATTTTATTAGGTTTTAATCCGTTTCACTTGGCGTTATTTATATTTTCTGTTTTCACTATTGAGGCTCGATTTGAACATCAGCTTTGAGATTCCATTAGAGTTGTGGTTAGTAAAACCACTTACGTTAATTATGTATTTTTGTTTTTTTTTTCCTTTCTGTCCCTAATAGGTCTTGGGTATGAAATTAGGTGGAACCACAAAGACTACCAACATATGCTGGAGTTTTGGAATGTGCTCTCATTGTGGAGGCAAATGAGAAAAAGACACAACCATATGTTATGAGTGGCTCTTTAGGAAACAATACTCGTGTGGATAGACACAAGCGTCCAGATGTTTGTGGAACTCCATATGGGAAATCAATAGCTAAGCAAAGACCAGTACAAAGAATTAACAAAGGGTGTACTCACTGTGGTCAGACGAACCATACAAGTGAAATGTGTAACCGGGCTAGGAACGTATGTTTCCGTTGTGGACAGGCTGGGCATTATATAGTGGATTTCCCGACTAATGGTTCGGCTAAGCATGCACAAGTTCCTCATAATCAAGGTCCCCGTCCACCTGTTCCACCATCTGGACGTCAAGCTGGTGGAGTTCGCGTCTATGCATTAGGAAACATGATGAGGCTGAAGATGCATATGCTATCCGGGGTATGCTATCCATTCTTGGTATTTCTGCTTTGTGCTTTTCGATATTGGTGCCACTTATTCCTTTATGTCTGTTGATTGGTTTGAGAAATTGTGTAGAGTGGAGTTAGCTCCACTATGTTTTCCTATTCGTACCCCGTGAGGAGGAATATTACACTCTTTTGGGATAATCAGAGTTTTTAAGGTATTGGTAGAAGATGTATTTCTTCCAGCAGACCTCAATGTACTCCATTTAAAGGGATATGATGTCATTTTAGGTTTTGACTGGTTGTTTCGTTATTTCAAAAATTTGGATTGTCATCGAAGGAAGATTACATTTGCAGCTCCAGGTTCTCTAGTGGTAGAGTTTTGCAGTTTTGGAGTAACTCCTTAGTTGCACATTATATCATTTTTGAAAGCTGAAAGATTTCTAACTTAAGGGTGTGTAGGTTTCTTGGCGGTGCTAGTAGGTGAGAAGAAGCAGTCAGCCAAACGTGAAGAAATTCTGGTAGTATCAGATTTTACAGAAGTTTTTCCGGGATATGCCGGGTTTACCACCATCCGTGATGTTAATTTTACGATTAAGCTTATCTTATGGACATCATCAATTTCCAAGACCCCATACATTATGGCTCCATCAGATATGGCAGAGTTAAAGAAGCAGTTTATAGAATTATTAGAGAAAGGCTTTATTCGTCCTAGTTCATCTCCTTGGGGTACACATGCACTATTTCTGAAGAAGAAGGATGGTAGTATGAGGTTGTGCATTGACTACCGACACTTGAATCAAGTGACTATAAAGGACAAGTATCATATGCCTAGGATCGATGATTTACTTGATTAGCTTCAAGGAGCGAGTTAGTTCTCTAAGATTGATCTGAGGTCAAGCTATTATCATGTGCGAACCCAAGATTGTGATATTTGTAAGAGAGATTTTTGGTCTAACCAATGCTCCAACTATATTCATAGATTTGATGAACAAAGTATTTAGACCGCACTTAGACAATTTTGTCATTTTGTTCATCAATGATATCTCGGTTTATTCAATGATTCGGAAAGAGCATGCTAAGGATTTAAGATTGATACTTCAGACGTTGAAAGAAGAGCACTTGTATGCTAAGTGGAGCAAGTGCGAATTTTGGCTTCAACAAGAAGGATTTTTGGGACACTTGGTATCATGAGAGGGTGTTGCAGTCGATCCTGCCAAAGTTGAGGCTGTCACTAAGTGGAAGCAGCCAACCAATATCTTAGAGATTCGTAGTTTTCTAGGTCTAGCAGGGTACTACATGAAACTCATAGAGAGTTTTTCTCAAATTGCTAGAACACTCACCCAACTACTTTGCAAAGGAACTAAATTTTTTTGAAGTGAGTCTTGTGAGCAGAGCTTTAAGGCACTAAAGAAATGTTTAACCTCTGCTCCAGTGTTAGCTTTTCGGAGACCTAGTAAAGGGTATGTGATAGCTTCTTTGTCAGCAATGGGGAGTGTAATGATGCAGGAGAATAAAGTGATCGCTTATGCATCTAGAAAATTGCACAAGCATGAGTTCAATTATCCTACACACGACCTTGAGTTGGATGTAGTGGTTTTTGCACTTAAGTTGTGGCGTCAATATCATTACGGAGAAAGTGTAGTTATTTACATATCACAAGATTCTAAAGTATTTATTCTCGCAGAAGGAGTTGAAGTTTAGAAAAAGAAGATAGATTGAGTTGTTAAGTGACTATGACTGTGAGATTCTCTATCATCCAGGAAAGTCTAATGTGGTTGCCGATGCCTTGAGTAGAAAGCAAGTTGCAGTGGCATCTCTAAGATCACAATGGAACTTAGTAGAGCAGATGAGTCAGTTTCAAATTTCTATCCGAGAGAGAAAACCAGGATTTTTAACCACATTGGGTATTCATCAAGATTTATTAGCATGCATTAGTGATGCTTAGAGGCAAGGTGGTAAATTGGGTCATATTTGTGAGAAACCTGAAGACTTAGTCAATTGCGGTATAAGCTTAGAGATGATGCATTAGTCAATTGTACCAAAGGTGCCTGAGTTGTTGGAGAAATTTTTGCGAGAAGGACATCAATCTGGGTATACGGTCCACCCAAATAGCACTAGGATGTATCAAACACTTAAACTTTTTTGTAATTGGAATGGTATGAAAAGTGAAATAGCAGAGTTTGTATCGAAGCGTTTGGTATGCCACTAGGTAAAAATTGAGCTTCAGAAGCATAGTATTCAAAGTTTATAATAATATGCAACACCGCAGTTGTGATGTTGATTCAGCCAGGAGTTGCCGATGTTGTATTTGGTAAACGCTGTTGGAGGCGGACTCCACTTTGTACTCACTGGCCCTGGATTCAATGGCCGATCTTGTGGAAAATTGGCTGTATACCATTCATCAGCTTCCTCTTGAACTTTCTGCACTATGCTTCTTGAGGAGAAACAAATTTTATCAAAGGTGAAGGTATTTCTAGACTTCCAGATATTCTACAAGATCCAAGAAAATGTTCTGCGAATGTTAGGCTTTCCCCATACAAGCCATCATATGGTGAATGTTTAGAAAGATTGAGTTTGGAAAGAAGCCATCTCGCGGGGTGGGAAGCTTTGCCTCACTCTATGTTTGCACTACTATCGGGCAATTGAATAATATGTGGCATATTGTTTCTATTCCCGTGTTACAGGACGAGTAGGACATGTCAGAGTAGATTCCTCTTGACTAAAGTCGCTCCTTAACATCTAAAGCTCCTCTCAAAGCCTTCCAGATGAAGTGTCAGATTTTAGACACAATTTTTATCTTCTACACTCATGTCCAGAGCTTCTTCTCCACCTGAGGAACGATATGTGTCTGGTACTCTGTACTCCATTTTTTGAAAAGTACATGAATATTAATCTTGTATCGTTGGATTGGGTTTCATCTGCAGTATCAGCTGAATATCACGGTAGACAAAGAGTTGTTGAGTAGAGGGATATTCCAACTGGTAGAGTGATGGTGCCACAAGTCCGAGACATAATTTTTCATCCCGGAAGGCCGCTGTAAAGACCGGGGTCCTCGGGAGATCATCATCAATCCAATTCTCTTACCATGCTTTTGTACTCTGTCCATTTCCAGTGGTTTTAATTAATCCTTTATTCAACAGCTCTCTACCAAATAGGATGTTGTGCCATGCGAAAGAGGGTCTCCTTCCAGTTCCACAATCTAAGAAGTTCTTCTTTTACAAATATTGATTCTTTAGGATCTTGGCTAATATTGAAGATGGCTGATCCAAGATATGACATGCCTGCTTACCTAACAAGGCTTGATTAAAGGGGTACTCATATCAGGGAATCCTAGACCACCCAACTCCTTCGGACGACGTAAGGATTTCCAAGACACCCAAAGTATCTTCTTATGGTCCTTTTCGTTATTCCACCAGAATTCAGTCAATGCACTCGTAATCCGTTGACATGTTTCTTGAGGAAGTTTGAAGCAGCTAATAGCGTATAACGGTAGAGACATTGCCACAGATTTTAGGAGAATTTCTTAACCACCATGAGACAGAGACTTGGCGAACTAACCCTTAAATCTAGATTGCACAATATCTATTTGATAAAGCTTAACAATTGTACCTTAGAACCACTGAAGCATTTTGGAAACCCCATATAAGTTCCTTCACCACCCTCTCTCATAATACCCAAGCACTCTTCAACTTCAGCTTTTGAATTTAGTGATACTTTAGCTCCAAAAATGATGGAGGACTTTTGGTATTTTATCACTTGTCCTGGATGCATTCCCATAAACATGAAGGCATCTCTTAACCTGCCTACTCTTTTTCCTGTTGGTTGTACATAATGGTAAACTATTGTCAGTGAATAGCAGATGGTGGACCGTTGTACCCGAAGCAGAAGCCCTCACTCCATTCAACTCTTCTTTCGCCTCCGAATTATTCAGGAGATTTACAAGAGCCTCTTCGTATAGTATGAACAGAAATGGGAAAAGCAAATTACCTTGCCTGATTCCCCATTCAGGTTTGATGAATCCATGAGCTTCATTGTTAATCAACACCGAGTAAGTGACTGAAGAGACACAATACATGATCTACTTGATCAATTGTAAGTCAAATCCCAACTTCTCCATTAGTTTTTCCAAAAAGCACCATTCAACTCTGTCATATTCCTTGGATATATCTATTTTAACAGCCGTATACTCTGCTGCAGCTGCTCCATTAGTGCATAGGACATGTATCATCTCATGTGCTATGATGACATTATCAGAGATAAGACGACCAGAGACAAAGGCTCCTTGAGTTTCAAATATTAAATCAGGTAAATACCTTTTCAACCTTGCACTTAGGATTTTGGATATGATTTTGGATATGATTTTGTAATGCACCGAACAAAGAGTGATTGGTCTCATCTCTGTCATTCTTGTAGGTTTGGTTAATTTTGGGATCAGAAAAATGTTGGTGAAGTTCCACTCAAGTGGGAAGAAAGAAGTTCTGAAGAAATCTTTAATTTCAGTACTTACAGCCGGCCCAACAATACTCCAATGAAGTTGGTAAAACTTACCATTAAAGCCATCAGCTCCAGCACCACTTCCACCTTTGATGCAAGACACAACTTGTTTTATTTCCTCATCAGTTACCATTGCTGTCAGCTCAGCATTCATCTCGGCTGTAACTCGTGGGGAAAAGTTTTCAAACAAGGATTCAATGTCTTCTGGATAGGCTGGTGAAGATGGCACAAAAATAATCAACAGCAATTGTACCCTTGGAACCTTCAGAGAACCGCTCTAGGCCTTGATCATCCAGCAACATATGAATTCTATTCTTTACCTTCTTACTCTTGACACAATTATGGAAGTATTTTGTATTTTTATCATCTTTTTTGAGCCATTGTTCTCTGCTTCTATCTTTCTAGTATCGTTCCTCCTCTCTGTAAGCTTATGCTAGGTTGTGTTTCAAACTTTACATTCGCTGATGATCGGGGTTTGTTTTGCAAATTTCAGCTTCAAAATCCCTCTTTAAACTCCGGATCTCAACATCAGAATTACTATTATTCGTTTTCTTCCACCGAGCTAACTCATGTGTGCACTTCCAAATCCTATCCGACACCAATAATTGTTCCCCAAGATTAACCCCATTCTGACCTCGGGTCAGAACCTTGCCAAAACTACTCTTAGCCTCCCAACGACTGTCATAGTAGAAACGTTTAGTGTCCCTTGATTCCCTTTTTGCAGCAAACGATATTATTATAGGAAGGTGGTCAGATTCCCACATCTCTAGATACTCCATGTGAGATTTGGAAATAGTCGAAACTAGTTATCATTGCCGAAGCTGCAGTCCAACTGGCATTATATCCAAATTTACCATTATAAATATGTATAATAAAAACAAACACAACAATTTTGGTATCTTCAAACATACTAAAAAATCATAATACATTAATCAAATGTATTTATTATAAATATGACTATTAACAAAATCAAATAGTATATATTTAAGAATTTAAAGGCATCCTACTATAACTGTTTATTCTTAGAATCTCTTAGCCGATAAAGGCAACTCCAAGATTCGTACATAATTCACTTTATCATATGAGTTATATTGTTAGTTTGTTACTATGACTGTATAGTTAGATTGTTAGTTTCTTTTTCAAATCAAGTTTTTGAAAATCCAAATTTTTAGAGGTACAAGCATAAACTCTTGTTCAGACAACTTTTCGCTATACAAATGAAAAATAATAATAATAGATTTGCTCAAATAATCAAGACGCAAAAGAAACAGACCAAATTAGTTTTAGAACGAAAATGGTATCAAATTGTCTATTTAAGAAAGTAAAAATTCACTTAAAATCTTTGGAGTTGGATATTGAAAGTTGAACCTTTCTTCTAATCTTCCACATTTTCTTCAGCTTCAATTGTTTCCTGCAAAATAAATAAACAGAGAATATAATTGAAACTGCTTTTATATGAAACTCTTGAAATCTCAAAAACTCATCAAAGAAGCTTTACTTGATGGGTTTGGGAGCCACAGTTTCATCGTCGTCCACGACACTCAGCAATGCAAAAGAACTCGAAACATCGCTTACAGTGTCATTCTTTGAGGTAGAATTAACCGGCCATCTCATCGGTACAACGCAATCTCTGCATCAAGATGAAAACACAAAAACATAAAATTTCTCATGTTTCAATCTATAACGCCACAAAAGTTGAACTCACCCTTGAGAGCATATGTATCTGCACCGTTTAATCTTGATTTTTGTGTATCTCTTGTAATGTTTCTCCAGACGTTTTGCTGCACTAGAAACATCAGAAGATGGCAAAACCTGCCATATCTTCAAAACTTGGAGATGGTTATTTTGTTTCTTGATAATGTCTACTGCCCAAATGAGACTAAGGCCATCATTTATCTCTTGTTGTCTCAACAGATTCTCACTCTCAGTCTCCAATTCTTGTTGATAGTTCCCATTTGATAACTTCTCCACAAAGCTCATAACTCTTTTGTTAATTTCAGAGTCTATGATCGTCTCCAGAGATTTCAAGAACTCATTGCTAAGCCAAACCTGGTAGAGAAAATATTAGCGAAGCAAGAATAACGGATAAGTAGAGGAATTATGTTATATATCATACCTTCCATATGGAATTTTCAAAGGAAATAAGCTTCTTGTTCTGAAGCTTATCAAGATCATCAAATGCTGTTGTTGATCGTTCAATGCACTGAGCTAATGACTCATCATCTTCTGCATCATGGAAACAATCTCGTGCTTTCGCATCATCTACTAATTGTCTCCACACTGATTTATTGTTCGATAAAGTTGCCTCGTTTCCAAGAATCCATAAGCAATATCTACCAAAAGAAAGGGTAGTGAATTCAGAACAAAGCAAAAAAATTATATAATTAAGGAATTAAGGAACTGAGAAAGAAGTGTTAGATAACCTCGCGCGGGTGAGAGCAACATTGGTTCTCTGTTGGTTAGATAAAAAACCGATTGTTCCTTTACCGTTAGACCTGACCGTTGAGATGATTATGATGTCTTCTTCACCACCTTGAAATCCATCTATGGATCGAACACTCACTGTAAATAGCTCTCCAGTATTATACTTTTTGCCTATCTTTTCTTGGATTGCAAACACTTGAGCCTTGTAAGGCGAGATCACACCTACGCTTATCGATCTTCCCGTCTTTCTTGATACTAAAGATAGCATTACAACACCAAGAATCAATATTAAACTCTACTCTTAGGACTGATCTGAAATCAAGATTTGTTTACCTGAGTAAAGCTTTGAGACTATCTCAGCCACAACGGAGACCTCCACAACGTTTTTCAAACTGCATCCTTCTCCAAACTGTTCTCTTCCATAGGCTATATTGATGAAAGAGTAAGGTCCATACATTTTCTCAGGAAGAAACTTCTTCTCATAACTTCTCACTCTCACAAAATTAGCATCCAAAATCTTCATATCGTAAAACTCTCTGTTCGGGAAAATACTAATCGAAGGATGCATTCGGTATTGCATATTCAGCAACAGTTTATTTTGCCCCAACAACACCAATCTTTCAAACAAACTCCTCCCAAAATCAGCCTCTGAAGCAAACTGTATAATGTTTTCACATAAGCAAAGAGAGGAAGATGAAGGTGCATAATAATAATTAGTAACAAAATCAAACCTTGCTTTGAATCATTGCAGGCAGTTGTTTCTCGTCACCGATCAAAATCGTGTGTTGAAGACCTGGAAGCTGCAAAGGAATCGCTGATTCACATTCTTTTAACTGAGCAGCTTCATCAATCACAAGAAGCTGTATTGGATTACTCAAGTGTAACTTAGCAGAGCTTGATGCTGTGCAGAAAAGAAGATATGCGTTGGCTAAGCAGAGTTTTTTTAGTTCAAACTTTGATATAAAATCTGGAAGTTTGATACTTATACAAATCGCTCTTAACATCTCAAGACAATCTTGCTTTCTTGTATCATTCTCCAATCTGCCATTATCTTTTTTGGTATCTTTACGGATATATTTCATTCTTCCATGACAAGACTTATTACCATTTACCATGACATCAGAAACCGCAAAGTCTCTAAGAAGATCATTAATGTGATTCATTTTTTCCACCACTTGAAAGGAGAGCAAAGTAGTTGGTAAATGCAGGCACAAAGTTGGAAACTGATGCTGCAGCTCATTTCTTAGTATGCTAAACCTCTGCTGTACAAATTCCTCAAAAGAGAGATGTGTTTCATTTGCGCAATATTTGTTATCTTTCTTAGAACATTCCTTGTTGAACGAGTACTGGCGATACACTTCTTTCGGATCACTGAGCAAATCACACATGAGATTTACATTTGCTCTCCACCCAGTCGCAGCCTGAAAACAATTAAAAAGCTCGTCGGCTCGGTACTCAAGGAACACATCGCAAAGATCCTCCTGATCTTTGATTTTCATCCTTTCTTTATTCCCAAACAACACAATATCTCCAAGACCATAACCACCAAACCTCAATGACTCAGAGACCAAGTTCACAAGCCTTGAACAAACTTCCAAAACAGCTATGTTTGTTGGAGCACAAGTCAATGCCCTACATCTCATCTTCAGAAGGTTCAAAAGCAGAACACTCGTAGTTTTCGTCTTCCCCGTGCCAGGCGGTCCCCATATAAGCTTGATGCTGTTGCAATGGTGACAATTTCTGGTTTCTAGACAGCGCAAAATCGCATCCTCTTGAGATGAATTCAGTTTGAATGAACGAAGCATTCCCTCTAAGTGATGTGACACTACACTCTCACTATTTTCTTTACACAGAACACAACTTTCTGCATCAACCTACACAACAAGTAGAGTTCAAAATATGATAGAAACAGATTTCAAAATATGATTATGATTCTGTTTTAATATTTATCTTAATTACCTCATTGTTGCTCTGAAGTACTCTTGAAATAAGCTTCAAGTTCCGTTCTTGTTTTGGATGCAACGCCTCCCAAATACGAATATTGGTCATCATGTTGATCAAATAAACACCAAAGAGGCTTAAATTTTCCCTCACAACTTCTCCTTTATTCTTCATTTGCGTGTACTCATTCTCGAAAATGATAGGTTTTGAAGCCAAAATAGTTATCAAATGTGGATAATCTTCGTCCACATTACAAACAAGAGCTAGCAAGTAAGGCTCATTGGAACATCTCAAGTCATCAATTCGAATAGGTCTCTTATCTGTCACTGCAATAAGATCGTTGAACTCTAGCTGCTTTCGAGTTCCATTAGTCATAATCTCAGACGTTATCTGCAAAGTAACTTTATAAAAGAGGTTCTTCGGAAGTTTAAAATCTTTAGCGGGCTTGATTTCCCAAAATTTGAAAGCTTGTGTACGGTTTATCGTTGCCATACTTGACAACAAAGCAGCATGTGTCTCTTCAATAAGAGGATTAACAAATGACTCAAAATACTCTTTTGTTGAGGAGAATGTATTAGGAATCTTCCCCACCTATTAACCAAAACACCATATTTACAAACAAAGTATATATATTAAGTTTCTAAGAAAAGATAAAGAATTAGAAGAGAATACAGAACCTGTCCTTTGTAAAGATTTGAGTTTAACACATCAAGAAGAGACCAAGAGAAAACAACATCGACTAAGTCTCTTCCTTTGACGATTTTCTCATACTTCTTGTCTTCTTTTGCTACCCACAATTGATGCATCATCTTTAAAATATGTTACTGCAATCTCAAGATCTCTAAATTTGAAGACGTTACATCAATTGTATGATCTTCAATGTTCAAAAGAAGATGAACATATATTTGTGAGGAAGGAGACCAAAGGTTGAGTGTTGTATGTCCAAAAGATTTGTTCTTTTACTTTAGAAAATTCAATACTAAACTAATGCTTTTACTTTAGAAAAGTAATGCTTTTACTTTACTAATGATTTTACTTTAGAAAATTCAAAACATTGAACTTTTATGATTTCGGACTATGTTCTATTAATTCCAATAACCTTAGCTGCTACCCAAAAAATCCTATAAATCGGAATATCCAAAGATCAGTTCAAAATCCAAGGTCTAGTACAATACTTACAAGTGTGTTCAGCTTTGTTTCGGACACCGTAGCTAATAAGTGTTTTCTTCAAATAGTTTCGTAATTATTAGCTATACCTCTGCAGGCTGCACTTAAAAAGCTTCTTTATTGTCACCAAGAGACCTTTACAAACATCAGTTGTCGAAAATTTCTATGGACGTTGACGTGACTGATTAGAATGGCGTATATAAATATATATTAGATAGTAACCCGCGTTTCGCAGCGCGGAAAAATGTTTGTTTGGTAGTTTTTTTTTTAGCATTTGATTTTGTTATAATTGTTTATATTTTATAATTTAATATTATTTTTGTGGTATAGAATAAAAATTTATTTTGGTTTTACTACGTAATTTATGTTAAGTAATATTATTATTATTATTACATATGGTTGGTGTTTTAAATTTAATATTTAGACTAATTTAATTAAATTTGAAATATGAATAACTATTGTAAAATAATAGATTAGAGATGTTATTTTTTATTAACATTAACAGTATACAAAATGTATTAAAGTATACAAAATATATTAAAAGTATACATTATTTATTAAAGGCGCGTAAATATGTAGCATTTTTATTAACCGATGTTATCTTTATTTTATATAAATTTATAGTAGACATATTATCTTAGTAAATATTCTCATCTAATTTAAAATTTGCTAAATTTTAAAACAGATAGTGAATTTAAATTATGATCAAAATAGTTAATTAAAATTTAACTTATAAATATTTTTTGCTTTAACAAAATATATAATTTTACATGAATAGAATGATAAATATTAATTTTTGATAAATAAGTCTAATTTAGAAACTATTATTTAAATGTATCATATTACTTATAAAGTCAGAAAATAATCAAAATAAAATATTTTATTATAACCATATGTAGTAAATTTAAACTCAGATAATTTATATAATTTTTTGGACCCAATCCAATTTATTATTAGGTCCAAGTCGATATTGTAATACAATCCAATTTGTTGGACCAATCCAATTGTCTTTTTAAGATAATTTTCGGACCAAATATTTTTTTAAAACAGGCTAAGATATATTGTATTACAATATAGAGCCCAATCTGACCCATATTGTCTTACACAATAAACCTAGTCATTTTAGTAAAAGAAGATTTTCATCACACAACATTAGGGTTTGACTCTTTGGCAGCTAAAAACGATTTCTCGATCATCTTCATTCTTCTTTTTTTTCCCAATTCACCGTCAAATTTTTTTACAGAGAGATGAAGATCTGTTATCTATCTAATAACAACAATGGCAAATTTCGAAAATCAGAATCTCAATCGTAAATTTATAGAAAGAGTGAGAGTTATGGATTTCAAAGATTTTAGATGAGCTTCACCTTATCTAAGAATTGGTAAATCTCCTGATATTCATCTTCTTATTCTCCTTAATTTCTATATATACAGATTTGATTAATTTTAAATCTAAACTTTTTTTTTATATATTTCGATTGATGCTTACATACTCTTCTGCATATATTGACCTTATCGACTTTGTATTAATCTCTACTTTTTGTCTATAAGTTGTAGGTTTCAAGGGTTTTGTTTACAAAGACGAATCTGGATTGTCACTGACCAAAGATCTAAATCTAGAGAATAAAGCTTCAAATCGACTTGGCTTGGTTAGTAACGATATGAATCCAAATATGTAGAGCTGTATTTGAGGTCCGTCTTCCAAATCCGCAGGTATGTAGTTGTAAATAATATATAGTAGATTTCTCAAAATTAAATTAGTTTACTTATGTAGGGTTACAGCGAAATCTTAGATCTCGTATATCTATCAAGAAATTCTTAGGTTGTCTCATTTGTTCTTTTATTTTGTATACTAATAAATTTATTTGTTTTTTTTGAGGCGACGAAGAAGAAGATGGATTAGAAAAACAACAATATATAAGAAGAAGAGAATCAAACTTTCCTTATGAAACTGAGTAAGTAATACTTGAATATCTTAATGTATTGAGTAAGACACCTATGGAGTATTATCCAATTTTATATACAAATTTGTCTGACATGAATCTTTATATGTTTCTTTGAAATAGTAAGATTGTTGAAGTCAAGTTATTGCTAAGAGTGCCAAGCCAACTAAAGATTCTTCATCTTCCAATGAAGATTCTGATGATGATTCTAAGGAAGAGGTGATTCATTTTATGTCAAACTTTGTTGATCATTTATTTTGCTACCTGCTGTATTTGTATTATTTGCTTATATAATTTTGAACAGATCTCTAATTACTTATTTTTATGAAAATAGAAGCCTGCTACAAAGAAGGCATGTCCTGCTAAAGCTGTAAACATCTCAGATTCATCAGAGAACATGCTGATAAGATTCTGATGAGGTTATGTTCTGTACTTTTATGAGCTCATATTGTTTAGTCAGATAAAAACATATTAATTTTACTTGTGCTTATAAAACGTAATAAGTTAATGACTCTTTTCAATTAGCTTTGGATGTCCTTATTTCATTGTTGACATTAATCATGTGTCAGGTAAGTCAAGATATTGAAGTCAGATTAAGATTCGAAATGTCAACCTTGGGTATTATCTACATAACTAATATTTTGATCACAAGTAAGACTCATCTTCATCTCAGAAACTTTGTATAATAATGTCATTATTTAACACTAATGTTCATGTTTTACAAACAGGTTTGAAGAAGTTTCTGAATGTAACCAAAGAAGAAAATATGTACTAATGGATAAGTCATTGGAAAATCTTCATCGATTTACTAATTCTCAATATAACCAATGACAGAAGATAAATATCTGTAATTTCATTTGTAACATGTGGATATAATTTACATATATCTGTTGATATTTTGATTAGTAAACTAACTCTGTATATTTGTGTTCTTGTTTAATAGATAAATGGTGGACTTACTAAATAGATGAAAAAGAAGAAGAGACAACCATGACTTCAGTTACTTAAGGTATGTGATAAAAGAATCTATTATATTTTAAAATGGTTTTATCCATCTGTTGAAAATATAGATTATAAGTAGTTTATTATTACATTAAAATAAAATTAGATTGTTTTTGTGTTAAGTTTTAATATGAAATATATATATATATATATATATATATATATCTGAACATCAAAAAATACTTGTCCTATTATTGAAAATAGGACATGTTAAATTTGTGTTTTAAGTTTCAGATTTAAAATTCTGAAATATCTAATCTTGTTTAATTTTATTAAACTGCTATTGTTTTATTCAAACATAATGCAACAATAATTTCACTCTATGGATGAATCAGATATAATAAACATATAAAAAAAAATTCAAATACAGAAACCTATTCTAAATAACTCTAAGATATAACCACAACCATAACCAATCCATAAAATACTTAAAACCTATTGACCATAAGGAATATCGGCTGGAATACCAATACAGGTAAGGGAGATCTTGAAGATACTAAGACTTAAAAATCTTTGTATCATCCCACTCTTGGAGAACAATGCCACGTGCCTTATAACCATTTTTCTTATTTTTTTACAATACCTTATCCATCAATGCATTAAATCATTCAAGATTTTGATAAATTTTTTTAAAAACTACATTCATAGTTTTGTTCTGTTGTTTCCCTTCTTCATCTAAGATTAAAATCTTTAATCCCTTCTTAGATGTGACCCTAGATATTTCCATATAGAGTTGGCCATGTGAGAACACTGGTCTAAGTAAAAACAATCCAACGACATCTAAAGATTGTCCTTGGCTTTTATTGATTGTCATTGCAAATGCCACAGATAATGGCAATTGTTTTCTCCTCATTTTGAAAGGTAATCTAGTATCTGATGGAGTTATTACCAATCTAGGAATGACAACTTTATCACCGACCCTGTCTCCTGTAATAAACCTAGCTTCAACCACAAATTCATCCATTTGTGTGATTTGTAACCTAGTCCTATTCATTAGACCTCCTCTAGGATCAATATTTCTTAGCAACATTACAGGACATCCAACCTTCAATCTTAATTTATGGTTAGGAAAACCAGACAACTTAATACTGTTAAGGAAATCTTGAGTGAACACCGGATTTTCCTTAGCATCTGTGCCTATTGGATCTAAAGTATCTAAACTAAGATACATTCTCTCATCACGTGCAATTAAATATCAAATATAAATGCTTAACTTATCTATGTCCAATATAATTATTGAAAATAATATATTTACATACCTTCCAATTGATCAAGCATATAATCTTTATCTGGTAGACATCATCGTTTGTTGGATAGAGAATAGCACTCTTCTGATAGAATTTAGGATCTTTCTTATCTTTTAACATCTTAAGATCTCCATAAACTTCTTTGTTGATTGCTTCTATTGGAACATTTGCCTCTGTAATAAGATACTCTTCAGGAATATCTATTATAACCTTACCATCATTAGGCTCAGCAATTTTCCCATCACCTACATCCAATGTCCACTCTGCAAAATCTTTAAGATCTTTTGCCTCTTCATCATTCAATTGTTTGATAAAAGACGCATGTTCTTTGTAAGCTTAAGCACTTTGCAATTATCCCAAATATATGATGAATTCAATGAAGCCATCACTATTTCTATTCTAGAACCCCCAGCTATTACAGGAAGAATCTGTCTGAAATCACCTCCAAACACAACAACTTTCCCATCAAATAAATGGTTTCCTATCATCATTTCCAA
This sequence comes from Cardamine chenopodiifolia, assembly GCA_963922655.1. Taxonomy (NCBI): domain Eukaryota; kingdom Viridiplantae; phylum Streptophyta; class Magnoliopsida; order Brassicales; family Brassicaceae; genus Cardamine; species Cardamine chenopodiifolia. The sequence continues at coordinate 13,693,985 of OZ000476.1, read as the reverse complement.
CAATATCCTTAAGACTTTTATCCAATGATTCAAAACAATACTTACTCATCATAGGAGCTTCATCCCATATGATAAGAGTCGCTTCTTTCACCAAATTCCCAAGATCTGTGCTTGGCTTCATTGAACATGTAGGAAGCTCATCAGAATTTAATGGAATCCCAAATCTAGAATGAGCTGTCCTACCACCTGCTAATAATAGAGAGGCTATACCATTGAATGCAACATTCAGTACAATGAATCCTCTTGATCTAATGAAAGCTGAAATTGTCTTCCATAAAAATGTTTCCCCCGTTCCTCCAAAGCCATATACAAAAAAAACTCCTCCTCTCTTCCTTAAAACAACTTTCATTATCTTATAGTAAACATGTTTCTGCTCAGATGTTAATATCTTCATCCAATCTGTATGCTTCTTTGCTAAATCCAAACGATCATAACTTTTCTCATCACTAATAAGAACATTTGAGTCACTTATCTTCTATCTAGGCGGCTATGGCATTGAAGTAGAAACTGATAGACAACTACCATTTTTTCTGAGTCAGCTGTCTATATCTTGAAGTGCAAAATTCTTTTTGTCTTCATCAGATAAGACTAATTCTGCAATCCATGAACACTAATATAAGAAATTATAAAGGCCAATAACTAATATGTATTAAAACAACAAATGTTTTGTAAGTAATAAGTGGTTCGCTATTATATACCTGGTCTGTTTAAGTGTAATCTTCTAATGTGTTGTATATCTTCACATTGCAACTCCCAAGTCCTTTGCCATACTATCTCAGGACTATATAACACAGATGAAAGAAGCATGACAACAAACACTCCACGAACTACACTTCCACTACCCCAATAACTTGTCCTTATTAAATCATCTATGTATTCTTGATCATCTTCTAGCAAATCAAGAGCATAACATGCATCTTTGTATTTAGGATAAACAACTCCATTAACTGTTCTAATCTCTTCAAAACTTCTGGGACCTCTCTGTTCATTTAGCAGGATTCTCATATAATATCCTTCTTCTACTTTCATAGTAACATAATTCAATCTTCCAATAGCAATTCTTCTTTGGCTTAGATTAAACTATTTTTGTTTTGAATCATAGGTGAATCGGTTTGGAATTTCAGCAGAAGTCAGTGATCTAGCAATAGAACTCACCTTTTTTAAATTCATCCATGCAATAAACATAGAAGTTTCAAGTGATTCTCAATGTAGAATTACTTCTGCTTCATCATACCCCTTGAAATATAGTAGTTGTTCTCTTGGCAGATGAAAACTCAAATTTTCAACAGCTGTTGAACGATAATGAATATGATATTTTAAGATTCTCTATACTGCCTCACATGCATATATATACCTGCAAATTTAGGTTAATCTAATTAGATCAAATATTTTATATATAATGTACTTAATAGTGAAACACAAATAATTTATATAAATAACCTGCAATCAAAGTAGTCTTTGATTTCATTTTTTGTAGCTTTTTCACATTGTCTTCTGTTTGATCATCCTCCTCTTCTGGATGAGATGGTTCTACAACCATTGTGACACGGTCCTGTCTTTTAGTAATATATTTGAATAAATATTTTATTGAACCTGATTTATTGCACCATTCTACATTAATATGTGCTTTGTACTTTAACAACAAATGGTTGTTGTATGGGATAACATATCTGTTGTTACATTTAAAACCATTCTTCTCCACAAAATTTACAGTTTCCCTTCTTTTGTAAACTGGAAATCCATCTTGATCAACCTCTGTAAATGGCTTAGGAAAGTGTCTAGAGCATTTCTTGTTGACCATACATGGTGAATATAGATTCACATCCCACACGGTCCATGAATCATCATATCCTTAACAATCTCATAAAGCTCTGGTTCTTCATTCTTGTTTGGAATTTCATCGCATATAATTCTATCTATATCTTCTGTTTTGAGAAACTTATGGTTCTGATCCATGAAAAGCAATATGTGAGCATGTGACAAACCTCTTTTCTGAAACTCTATGGTATACATAGTTGTAAAAAGTATAAACATAGTAAAATTTATTACGTTAAACCAAAAATAAACAATTAGATATGCCAAACTACATGTAAACTTAAATAGTACCTGAAACAGTCTTTCCTAAAAGTTGTCCTTTGGTCAAATCCTTCATAAGTGACTTAAGTTTCATCTTGAACATCTTACATAAGATTTTTGGTCTATCATCAGTCTTCAAATTATGCTCTTTTAGAAACCTTGAGATTTCTGGCCACTTTGGATTACATGTGAAAGTGATGAAAAGATCTGAAAATCCAAAAACTTAGATATAGTCATTGCATCTAAGTAGTATTGTCTCATATATCTGGGACTACCAGTGAAAGAAGATGGTAAATAAAATTCTTTTCCTTGCCCCTTCATTTCAATATTTCCACCTGCTGCTACCTTTTTAAAAGAGTTGTAGTTATCAGCCCTCAGAGTTGCATGATTGTACTTGATATAACTGAGACGATTACTCTCTATCATAGTGTAAGCATCAACCAAAAATTGATGGAATAAACGCCTAGAAAGTAAAAGAGTTTGTGACTCATTTTTCCTCTCTTGAATACAGAAAGAAAAGAATTGCCTCATACTAATTTGTTTCCTAGGTTTTTTACTCTTAAATCTTCAAACTTTGGTATAACCTTTCTCAATTCCAAGAGTGTAACCATCCTCACCATATGGAAATAATAGCGGTTACTGTAATGCAAGATAAGATAGATGCAATTCAATTATCCTTTGTAGTTCACCAGATTTTTCTGCAAAACAATATCACGATGATCCATTTCCAAATTAAAATAACCAGGGATCAAAACAGCCACTTCAGAAGCTGTTGGTATGTTGTAAGTCCTCGCATCTTTCTCACGACTGGTAACAATCCTCATATGAAAACTTTCATCAGGGTTAGTATTGAATCTGTCCCTTGCTGATCTAAAAGCGTCTACATAAGGGTTAATATCATCCAACATCTTTCTGATCTTGTCAATAAGCTCCTTCCTCAGTTTTTGTTTTTCCTTATACTTTGCATAATCTTTGCCTTTGCTGCATACTTTTAAAATTATGTATGTCCATTACGTATGAATATGTAGATTATACTTAACTGTATATCTGTAAGAATATGTAAGTTAGATGATTAAGTAAAAACAAATAATACCTCATAATAGTTTCAGTGTCAACAATGTAAAGCTGTAGAAACTTAGGAAGTTCACCATCTTCTGGTTTCATACTACCCATCAAATGGTAGTTTTCCCCTTGTAATTGAAACATGTTAGGACCACGACCTTGTCTAATACACCTATCCACTTTCCTACCAAGTGAAGTATCATATTATAGGCTATGATTTTTTCTCTAAATGTCTGCTAAGCTCATCTTTATTTGTGAGCAAGCCAAATAATAACTCAGGTGTTTGCTATAGAAATGGAAGTTTAACTTGACCTTCACCACAACATTTTGAAAACACTAGCTTCCTCATTGTTGAGGTCTTGTTAATACGCTCATCATACCACAGTTTTGCTCCACAAAACTCACATTCGTAAGTTGGATCACCATGATCAAGATATTCTATGGTATTCTTTTTCTCTGCAGAGAGTTATAGAGATTTTTAATACAATAAAATAATGTTATACAAACACAAATAATTATCCTAAGTTATGATTCAACTTACTATTTTTCTTTTTGTTAGATGAGCATACATCTGAAAAAAACTTTTTAAAATTAAACTTCACTGTATTAAAATAGTCCAACTTCTTTTGCACTTCTGCTAAAACTTATGTATCATCAATTTCTTGTTCTGAATGTGCTACAAATTCCTTTTCACTGCTTGAACAATCATAAATTTGTTCATCTATATCTTCTGCAAAATACAAAAAAATTGCATTAAAAACCTTTGTATTTCTTTTAATAGTAATACTTCCTTTGAGTATAAGATGATACCATCTGATAAATACTGATCAGTAGAATTGTTTGTTGAGAGATGAGTTTGAAATATGTCATCAGCAGAGAGAAAAATTTCAGGAATGCTTGATACAAAAGAGGACTGTGGTACACTTCCGTGAACAGGTACATTTTGAATGTTATTTGACGACTTTATTATTGGTGTAGTGGTTTCCACTATATTTTTTGTTTCTGTGAAAGATAGTGAAATTGACTTCTGTGTAGAAGATGAACCTAATAAAATAATGAAATTAAAACATTAGAATGATTATTATTTTGTCATTGTAAGAACAAATTGATGAAAGACTTCTCATGTTATTCCCATTTAGGTCCGATATGAATTTGAGAAAGCCGGCCTTTAAGTAACAAAAACCTGCAAAGAAATAACTAATAGAAAATATACCTAGATGACTGTTTTTCCATTTCTATTGATTATTACCTCTAAATAATGTCTTCTTTTTACATGTACTTGCAAAATAATTAATTAAAATGGTGAGTTTGGGAGTGCCCTCATTCACTTACAGGTATGTTTGTAACATCCTGCAAAATTCTACCAAAACATTTCTGTTAGGGATAGAATCTGGATAAATTTAAGCATACGCCTGGGGTACTTGATTTTCAAAATCAGGAATTGTCGAAGGCCGATTATTTAGCATGGTTTTTGCTTGTTTTGCTGCTTGTGCTTTGATTTCTTCATTTGGTTCTTTTCTCTTTTTCATCCTACAATAGATTTTCAGAATATATGTTCTTAACATTGATCCGAGTTTGAATATAATAACAGAGATAAGTTACCTTTTGAGTTCAAAAGATGAACATATATGTTAAAATGAAAACTCTGTTATCAGAATTGATATATTTAGATATGTATGAAAAATATATAAGAGAGCATCGATCACAATTAGAAGAACAAAACTCCAAATCTAAATTAGGATATTGTTGAAGATATTTGATTCTAAAACTTAATTATGTTTAATAATTTTAGTTGATTTTATATAGTTTTCTGCTGAATCTGTTTTTATTTTAAATAATTTGACAAAGTTCGCTTTTGAGTTGTAAGTACATCCATGATTCTTTAAGAACGTTTAGAATTCCAGTTTTTTCATATATCATTGCTTAGTCTTATATATTTTGATGTCTTTTTATTAATACATTTAATGTAATAAGTTTATCATTGTAATATATTTTTAAATAATGATAGACAATAATGAAAATGTTTATTTAACTTATCAGAGATATCGGCAAGACTCGAAAGCTTAAGGAGAAGAAGTTGTCATAACCTTTAAATTAAGGTATTTTCAAAAACATTGTCCTAATTTAGATGTAGATTCTTTAAATCAATGTCATCTTTATTGATAAAACTTGTAGAAATCTTAAACCTTAAAAATTTAAAACGAAAAGTAAAAAAACTTAAATTGTCTTAACTACTTATTATAGAAAGGAAACAATTAAAAAACATAGACACGTTTTATTCTCTTCAAAAACCATCAACCTGAATCTTGAACTTCAGCCACAATAATCTGAAATCTTGGTTTAATAAGTCTACACTTCTTTAGGATTCTGAGCACTTGATTATTTCTTCACATTTCTCAACCTAAATTTTTTCTTTGGTATCTTCTTTCTCCAACTTAATTGACTTCACACACATCTTATTGTTTGTGGAAGATCCCTCGAGTTCTGTCTCATTTGTTCTTTTGGAAGAAGGGGTAGAAAAATCAGATACACACGATTCGCTGCTATTAGTCAGCATGTATATATCCTGCATATAATGATAAACTACTTGTTAATACATAATCTATATGTATATAAGCATATTCATAACCATATAAATATTATATGGCGGATTTAACAACCTCACACTTAGAGATGATTTCAGATGGATTAATTGGTGCTTCTGAACCATTGGGTTCCTCAATCTTCACAAAATCACTACCTGGCCAAACCTTACCAACTCAATACGTGTCATAATTTCCATTTAAATTATTATCTTCCACACAAAATAGAAACTAAAATGTCTTACCAACTATGTTCTTCAAAGCAAGAGGCAATTTTTCAGGATCCTGAGCCTATATTGTTAGAAAAGTAAACGAATATATCATTATATATTAGATAAGATATAAACATTAACAAATTTAAAATGTTACTCACATCATCATCATATTTCCCATCAAGAAGGTCGACAACAGATTGACCTACTATATCTATTGCAGCACCATCAAATAGTATACACTTTATCTCTGCTGTTTGATCCATAACACGTACATGCAACTTAAACCTTGGAATCACTTGATTGATATTAAGATTGCATTTAGGACACCATAATGTAGCCTTCTTTGTTTTTGATAGAAAAGAAGTTTCCTTCTTTTTGGTCCATTCGACTTTCTTGCTGCATTTCTTACAACCAACATAAAACCAACCCATATCGGTATCAATTGCAAAGATTGTACACATAATCTTACACTTTCCCACCTAAAAATTTATATAACATTAATATATATATATATATACATTACACTTTATAAAAATGTTAATATATATTTGTTTCTGTGTAGTATTAAAGTAGATTATGCAAAACTTTTAAAAATACCTCAGAAGATTCTAGCAAGCTTTCAATCAATTTTTTGGGTACTGGTTAAAGTAATCTTTATTGTGAACCACCATTTAGAGTCTTGGCTTTGTTTCACCAATGGTTAGAGCAAGACCATCAAATCTGCGATGGAAACAACTAATCTAGATAACACCTTTTTATACTAAGATAAATATTAGAAAATAGAAATTTAAACTTTTTCCTGCTCTAAATGCATTCACTTCTGGATAATTTGGATTAATAAGGAGATCAAATGCATCAAAAGCATTTGTAATTTGATTTTCTCCTGTATATCATATTGCATAACTTTGAAGTTATAGTCTATGTAGTTGTAAATACAAATAACTTTTAAAAGTAATATTTTCATAGTCATTTACATACCTCTGAAAAGTATTAATTTTCGCAAATCTAATCAAACATATAACCATCTGATCTCCTGATTCTTCACAAGCTTTGAATATCTGATCAGCATATTTACCCCACAGAGTGACTGGTAGGCGATCGTCACTTAAAAACACATTAAAAGAATTTAAATATATTAGTTAAAAATACATAAAAAACATAAATTAAATCAAGTAAAAGATTAAACTTTACTTAGTGTTTCTGATTTGAAACTCAAGCTTTTTGGTTGGTTTGTTGTTGACCTCCATACTGTCTATTTTGCCCACATTTACAACTTGGCCAATCACATCTACAAAATAATGCAGAAAATCCTTACATATACACATAAATTAATATAATCAAGAATTATAATATAGAGATAAGATAAGATATTTACCAATAAAAAACAATGGATTTAGGTCACCAACAATGATGCTTTGAAAATCCGAGAGATCAAGATAGACATCATTACATTTGTTAACACATGTGGTATTTATAAAACTCATTTTGAAAGGATGATCAGTAACTCTGAATTGTCCCTTAACTTGAGTCAAAACAAAAGTATCAATAACTCTCCATTCACCCTTTCTAATCCGGTTTTGAAACTTACTCACAAGTACTTTCTTAATAGAAGCATGCATTTTCTTACCCTTTATATTAGTACAACAAATACATAAATGCAGTGTTAAACTAATTAGAAAAAAAACTCATAGATGAAAACAAACAATATAATATTTGTTTGTACATAGAAACTTACTTTTTCATCAGCTAACACCATTTTAATTGTCTCTCCAGCTTGCTTTGTGTATTGTCTCCAAACATGAAGGATCTTAACCTGGGAATCGAAGCAGGTGATCATGTTTGGTGTGCTAAGTACCTTCTTGAGGTAATCATAATTCTCTTTCGTTGAGTGGAGTAAGTGAGTGAGAGTTAAACTCTTGTAATTGTTGTTACCTTTTTGTAGAGAATCACAAGACAAGCTGGGGTTTCCTAACGTTTGATCCCAAACCGATCGGGGTGATTGAACCGGTGCTGGTTGCAAGACCGCTAGTATCGACCAATTCTCATGGGTATGCATATGCAATGGAAGTCAGAAAGATTTCACATAATTCTTTCTCCTCCTTTGATCTAAACTTTAACTTGGCAGGGTGTGGCTAACCGTGGATGCTCGATCCGCGTGGGGCGTGATACCGAGAAAAAAGGAAAAGGTACTGATTCTAGATTGGTAAAACATATTTTTTTGAATTGCTATATATTGCTGACATGTATTGTTTTGAATTGGAATATAGGTTACTTGGAAGATAGGCGTCCAGCATCAAACATGGACCGATACATTGTGACCGCACTTTTGGCTGAGACCACACTCTTATGGGAGCCAACTCTTGAGGCTGAAGCACTTGCAATACAAAAGCTTTTCTTGAATGTTTAAAATTACTCGAAGCTTTCATGAATCCAATGAATTTACACTTATCTCTGTGATCCGGGATTATAAGACATTCATTGTTGCTTTTCGTTTGCATTGTTGAAAACTCAGAACTTTATGGCAATGTTTATCCTTTTATATTGTTCTTAAGACTATTATGGTCTCACTGTAAGATATTGGTTCTAATCATCATGGTTCATAGGGTCCATTTTTAAGATTCTTCCCTTTATTATATAGCTTCAAATAAACACTTAAGATGTAGAGTGTAAGGTAAAAAGAAGGTTGTGTGACGTAGACACTTTTTCTATACGAGGGTACAGACAATGATGAGCTCACGACTCCTCTCCAGCACTAAAGGGGAGAATACAATCTAACCTTTAGGCTTCTTGTTTCTTAGCTTCGCAAATAGCAACCTTAAAATTTTCTTATCTCCATCACTACTGTCTGCTGAATGCTCCAACCAACATCATCCTCAAACCCTCAGAACTGTGGAAGTATCATATCGGTTTTGATTAGTAACCTCTTACCATTAAATGTATACCAATTTTGTGGTTACCGATCAAAAAATCAGAAAAATTCAGCGGTACAAAGCGACACCATCATTTATCTTTTACCGTTTCTACCAATTCCGGTGTTAAGAACCTTCTCTTTTCACTAAATAACTCTTACCGTTTTGTATTAGCAATCGGACTAGTCCAGTTGTATGACTCTCCTCTAGGCTCTAGCATAAACTTTCTTTTTTTGTTAACTGGGGAATCGTAGGCCAATATATGTTACATATATACAAAACAATTAAAATAACTTTAAATAAATCCAATTTTTATTTATTAAATTATATTATTTTAATAATATTTACCATTTATATATTTTAGATATTATCTTTGGTATATTTTATTTATTTTTAAATTCTGTCATTTTTTTTTGGATATTCTAAAATTTTCAGAATATATTTTCTAATATTTTCAGAATACCTATTCTAATTACTAGAAAACGTAATCTAATTTTTCTAGATCATGTACAACTGTTAGAATACGTATTATTCTAAATATTTCAGAATACGTATTCTAAATATATCATAATAAGTATTCTAATATTTTCATTCTAAAAATCCTAGAACATGAACGATTGCTAGAATACGTAATATAAAATTTTCAGACCATGAAAAAATGCTAGAATACGTAATCTAATAATTTCATCTCGCTAGAATATCTATTCTAAATTTTTAGAACAACTTTCATCAACATAAAAACTGCCTAAAATAAAAAAAGTTCTTCTTCAAATCTTCTTAATAGGTGTTTATCTACATGTTTGTATGATTTTTAAAAATGGTATTAATCTAGTAGTAGGGGTACATTAGAGAAAAGTGACAATTTAAAAAAAAAAGGTGTAGATGGACAAAATTTAGCTAGAACTCCTTTATAATAAATTTTCCCTTTAAAATATTAAAATTTTTTAATTGGATTAATAAGGTATTAAACAACATAGAAATGCAAAAACAAAACTTAAGAGCTACAAAAAGTTAATGAGCTAAAAATACATTATTTGTATTCACGAAAATATAAATTTATTTTGCTTTAAAGAACAAAAGTTAGGGGTGGGCACTTGATTCGGTTCGAGATACATATTTTTTTGGTTTTAAAAATATATCCCATTTGAGATATAATTTTATTCAATTCGGTTTTAGAAAAAAAAATTTTAACAAAAATAAAAAAATTATAAATTAATTTTAATTATTATTATAATATTTTGTATATTAAAATATAAGTATATTTTATATATATTTAATTTAATATATTAACTTTTAGTGGATTTCAGTTAAACATTTGGGTTCAGTTTGGGTTAGGATAATTTGGTATAGAAAAATTTATAACATTTAGATTATTTTTATAGTCAGTTTCGGTTTGATTTAATAAATTTTAGTAGGTCTGAACAAAATACTTGGAACAATAGAAACGAACTGAAACCAACCCAAAATAGAGTAATGAAACCAACCCAAAAATGGGGTACCAACCAAAAATGGAACCAATAAAATACCCAAATGGATCCTAGACTACTAAATCCGAATAACCGAAATCAAAACAGATCTGAACCGAGAACCGAATAGGTATCCGAAATACCCAAAAAATATTTAGCCTTTATATAATCTAAGTACCCAAAATTACAATTATAAACCAGATGTATCAATTATTTTTAGATCGAAACAATTTACATACCCAAAATAACCAAAATTTTAAAAATTTTAAGTTATATTTGTAAAAATTTAACCAAATCTTATTCAATTTTAACCAATTTTGTAATTTTTCCCAATTTTTGGGTTACGCTCCCGGATGGAACTGAGCTGATTCCAAATCAAAATTCTAAAATTCACGAACAGATCTTAAACCATAGTACTCATAGACAAAAAAGTTCGTAACAGATTGTCGTCGATTCGATACATGGGAGAGACGCGATACAATAAGGGGTTGGAGCGATGGTTTCCTACTCGATACTTTTTAAATAAATTTCTTAAACTCTTAAATCATTTGCAGAAAATTTCAAGTCTTGTTGCATTCTATGTAAAAAAAAAAGTTATTTTGTTGTTTGAATATACTTTTATATTACCATGAATATGTCTTTTGACTAAAATGCCCTTAATAAAGAAGATACAATTTCAGTTTCAAACCTATCTATGTAAAGTTAACTCAATCATCAAAATCACCATAAAAATATATAATTTTGTTAAAAATTATTTTTTAGTAAATTTCGTGGCATGTTAAAGAAATCTCTTTGTAGAAACCATATCTCTAAATATAAATTATTAAAAAAAAGTAATTAACAAGCTCCCCAAATATCTAGGAAATATCATACATTAATATTGCAATTTTTAACAAAAATATATTCTTGATTATTTCTATTTTCTAATAAATCTTATTGCCCGATGACATCTTTATGAAAAGTTATTCCTCCCAAAAATTGTCAACTATGGTTAGTGACTGGAAGATGTTAAGTATCATTTTTTATTTTCAATCATTTTTTTTAACTATACGTCCTTTCTTATCTTGAACTACTTAAACGTGAAATGGCATGGAGAGTATTTTAGTATGTCTTCAAGTCTGAAAATGTTTCCACTTATCCTTTACGAAAAATAAATACAAATCATTATCAAACTGATGATTATAAATATTACTAAGATAATTTCCTTATGCTCCCTACCAAAAATTAAATACAAATCGTTATTGACTGCTGAAAAATCAGAGGAAGAAATTAAAGCAATTTCTTTACACTTCCTACCATCAATTTCAGATTACAATTCTCAAGTTTCAAAGAGTAAAATAGATTCAAATATCTCGGATCTCGATAAAAAAAATATTCGACAATAGTGGATTATGACTTCAACCAAACTTGAAAAAACATTGTTACGAATCTCTGAGTACGATCTACTACTGCAAAAAAAAGGCAAATATCCACAAATCAGAAAATTAAAAATATTATATATTTTTGTCAAAACTAAGATACCACCCTTGAATGAGAAATACATTTGTGCCGGTCTAAATCATGTCGTCAGTCCCATCAGTGTTGGACATTTAAACCTAAGGTTAGACAAGGTTGTAGTGAGTCTAGAAGTTTCAACCTTATTCCTAAAAATGAGTTCATATTTTAGATCTACATCAAATAGGTTCGAGTCCGCCTTTTCTTTTTCTAGATAAGAAAATAAGTTGCTTAAAAGTTCAAAAAGGATCATTATTAGTCATGAAGAAACCATAAATGATTTCCAAGGGTCAATTGATTATTGGGAAATTCCAAAGTTTATAAAGATAAAGTTGAACGAATTTCAAAAATGAATTTTTAAGAACAAATTTCTCAATAAAAACAAAAGAACGAGATATCCAACTTACCAAATATTTTGAAACAATTTCTCTTTTTTTTCCGAAAATGCTTTACAAAGGCATAGAGAAAAGAATTTCAAATGTATACATATTGGTTTAATCTAAGTTGATATTAAAACACTTTCAAAAGAATGTCGAAATACTTCAATCTTAGCTATCTTAAGAGATACAAGGTTAAAATTTTTTGAAGATTCTTTGTTAAGTTCTATTGAATCAAGTCTTTGCACCGGGCCAATTTTTTTATTGCTAGAAAATGACAAAAATAATTTAAAATCTCTAATTTTACAAGTAAAAACTCACAATTTGTGAAATGATCGAAGGATCAATTCCAATTGCTTTAATTTTCAGAGTTCACTATAAAACAATGACAACTGCTTTCTCTTCAAAAATTATATTTTCAAGTAAAAAGAGAGAAACCTTATTACTTCAAACTAATCTATCTAGATCCAAATCCGTCACTGAAAAATCCATTCAATGGAAAGATATTAATCTTTCGGATGAGTTCTCGAAGGAGGTGTTCAACCAAAACTTTTAAAAACTCTATAACCTATAGAGCCAAATACATTTTTAAAACACATTGAACAATTCCAAAAGACGGAAGGTTCAAACTTTCCTTCCTTAGAAATAACCAAGGTGATTACATGGATAATTTTTCATGTGGATCTCTGTTTTGCTAAGAAACCATAGATTTAGGAAGAGTCTCTCAAATAGCACAAACTTTTCTAACATAGAAAAATCTCCAAAATATCAGCCACGATTTTCAACTTCCGACATTCCAAACTCCATCATGAGAAATGTTCATTATCAATATCAAATACCATAACCGGTTTATACAACAGAAAAATGATTAAAAATCCAAGCCAACTAGTCTGACTTCTTCAGATACGGATAATATTTTGGATGAATTATTTTTTTAGAAAAGGATTTTAAAATAAACAAACAATTCATACGAGACAATATATTCTAAAAATAACACTCATAAGAGAATTTTTTAAAAAGTTTTCACAAAATAGAAATCTAATACAAGAAGAGCTTTACGATTACCTCCAAAAGCATAAAATACAAGTATTATTTTTAAATTGGTTTGAGGACTATGCATACAAAAAAAAATATAAACTTCTCTTTTTGTAAAACTGTTAATCCTATGACAAATCGTAATAAAACTCTCGAATGAGAAACACTTTCCAGTGGTAAGATAATCCGTTCCAACCATCCCCTTCTCAATGAATAAAGCTTGAATTATTGGGTACACTAATTGATCAATTCCTTTTAAGCGCCCAAATGATGATGATAAGGCAAATATCAAGAACATCATTGTACAAAAAGAAATTTCAAATACAAATCTTGGTACAACAAGTAAACAGCTTGATAGAAATGAAAAACCAATTCAAAAGCAAATTTGTTCCTCTAATAGAGCCTTCTTCTCAAAAAAAATCAAAATCCCCATGTTCAAACCCTTCCAAATTTCAAATTCTAGTGTAAAAACTTATCAAGATACAAATATTGAATTCATTTGTACCCTTCAAAGCCAATTAAGTAGGATCAAAATAGGGGATAGTAGTATGCCACAAGCTTCTGATATCCCTGACACTCCTACTTGTAAAATACAGATAAATAGAATAAGATTCAGATAATAGTGAAATCTTAGATCCAACCCCTAAAATAAACCTTCTTGATTGGAATAACAACCAAGACCGCCAAATAATCTCAGCCTCTAATCTAGGACACATCCAACCTATAGAAAAATATCGGATCAATTCCTCCTCGGTATATGACTGAAATATTGACGGGATATCTGAGTACAATATCTTAAACTTCCTTAAAAATGACAATGGTTGCACATGCCTATAGAACCCAAATAGAAAATGAGGATAAAGTTGTGGTTGAACTCCTTATAACTAGTTTTTCGGGACAGCTTAAAGGATGGTGGGTTAACTACCTAATTAGTCAACAACGTGCATAAATCCTTAGTGTCGTTAAAACAAATGAAGCTAACGTGCCAATACTAGATTATTTTGGAAACCCTTAACAAGATGCGGTAGCAACCTTAGTCATAACAATAACTTTACATATTATAATAGACCCTTCGGTCCTAAGAGATAAAAAAGCTGAACTTCTTTCAAACCTTAAATGCAAAAAATTAAGTGACTTCCAATGGTACAAAAAAACATTCCTCACTAGGGTTTTACTCCGTCAAGACTCAAACCAACAATTTTGGGAAGAAAAAATCCTAGCACGACTCCCAACCCTTTTAGGAGAAAATGTTAGAAATAAAATTAGAGATTCCACTGGAACACAAATATTCCCTTACGATGATTTCACTTATGGAGAATTGATCAGTATTTTCCAACAAGAAGGAATAAAAATTTGTCAAGATCTAAAACTCTAGAAACATTTTAAATGGGACTTAAAAGAACAAAAATAGAACTATGATCTTTCTGTAAGAAATTAAAAATTGATATTAGCAAAAGTAGCAACTCTTGCTTAGAGGTCTGCAATAAATCCTACTACTCTAAATAAAAAACCAAAAAAATCTCTAGAAGCTGCAAAGATAAAAAACTTGTGAAAATATGTGGCAAAAACCCTTAGATAAATTCAACCAAAAGAAGCCTCAACTAGTAAATCTTTCTATAAAAATCTTACTTGCTTGAAATGTCACAGAAAGGACACACTTCAAAATTTTGTTGCCTAAACCAAAAAATCCAAGGACTCAATTTAGGAGAAGAACTCTCTAATAAATTATCAAACCTCCTAATAGAATATTCTTCATCATCATATGATTCTGATTCATCCTTACCTTCAGAAAAAAGATTGCAAGTTGATGAACTAAAACAATCATCAGTTGACTCATAATCAGATTAAAAAAAAAACTCAATGTCCTAACAAAAGATCAAGAATTTTAACTTGAAATTCTAAAGTCTATCTCAAACCTTCAAATAAAAAAAATATTTCTAGAAAAAATTCTTTCACCTATGACTAAAATAGAAACACATAAAACAAAAAAAACCAAAATTCAATACCCCTACGAATTCTAAATCATCATACGACCTTACTACCATCCTTAACAAAAGAAAGAAAGCCTTCTATTCAAGATCTTAGGTTTGAAATAAAAGAAATAAAAACTGAGCTTAAAATTCTAAAAGAAAAAAAAACAACATTCTGAATATTTCCATTTGATATTATCTTCAATAAAACACAAACATGGTTTAAGTTGTTATGAACTCGATAATGAAAGTCTGGACGATATTGAAGATAACATCAATCTAAAAGAGCAAATACAATCATTAGATTTTCCCAAATGATTTTCTATATGTTTTAAGAGATATCACATCCTGAAAGTAAAAAATAAAAGTCACCCATGTTTTTTTTTTAAATTACCAAATCGAAAAGATCGTTCTTTAGGACACTGGTGCCAACCTTAATTGTATCAAATCTGGGCTTGTCCCATAAAATTTTCATGAAAAACTATCAGCAGGATATATTTTAAATAATGTATAAATTCCAAAGCTGAAGTTTCAGTCTGTAAATATAACATCTTTATCAAAATTGCTTTCGTCTCACAGATGATATTTACCAAAATGTCATTTTGGGAACACTTTTTTTTTGAATCATATGTAAAATTATATTCAAAGAAAAAAACCTTTTTTACAACAAGTGTTACCTAATGTTTATGAACAAAATTAGAAGAGAATAGAAAAAGCTCGGAGAAGAATCAAAAATGGTGGCCTCGTTAAAATCCTAGCCCGGAAAACCCAGTTGGGACAAAACTGGGACTAGGAAAAAAGAGTACACACCATTAATGATAGAGCTGAGAGTAAGATCACCAAACAGAAAACCCCAAAAAAAACAAGAGCTTAAATGTCCCTATCTCCAAACCAGTTGCGTAAAATGCAGGTGAAATGTCCTTTTCTCTGGATGGTGGAAAGACGATTTCGCACTGTTCTATCAATGTCTTTGATAAGATAAGTTTGGTCCTTTGGTTGTTCCCCATGTCTGCGCTTATTGCGCTCTTGCCATAAGGTGTAGACCGTCACTTAGAACACATATCTCAATATGAACCTGCGGTTACCTACAAACATAGAGGCAGATATAATAGCAATGATCTCGCCAAATTAAGCTACATACTTTATCTGAAGCAGACCAGACGTAAGCTTGGCCCATATGAGTGACGAGAACCTGCACTCAAAAAAGAGATGATCTCGAGTTTCCAAAGCCCTATGGCACAACACACATCCCGAGTTGGCCCCATGAGCCCAAGCCAACATCCTATCTCCCGTTGATAACCTATTGTGAACTGCAAGCCAAACCAAAAAAGAGTATTTTGGAGTTGCAAGAGAGGACCACACACCTTTGTACCTATCCGTGATCTCAAGAACAATCCTCAGCTGATTCCAGGTATTTTCGACGAGAAAATCTACTTATAAACTCTCAGAGCATGACGCCAAAAAGATAGATCCAGCTTCGTACTCCCAACAATTCTCCGCTTTTCTATTTTCTCCTCAATCATGTTCAACAATGCAGCCCGCCTACGTCTTATTCTATGAGTAGCAAAGACTTAAGCCAAAGTAGATAATAGAGAGATCCCCATGTCGATACATCTTCTATCTCCTAGAATATTGTGGAGAGGGCCTAAGGAAGTCCAAGCATCAAACCAAAAAGAAGTATCCCTACCATTCCGAACCTCCATCTTGTGGAAAAACTTAGCTTGATCTCGGTACTTAATCAAGTTCAGCCACATCCAAGAACCCACTGTTGAGGCCATATTAACCGACCAAAAGGAGCTAGCACAAATCAAATTTTTCTGAACCCAGTTTACCCATAGAGATGTCCGGGCTGACGCAATCCTCCAAATAAGCTTGAAGCAACTAACTTTATTTGCATCCTCTAGTGATTTGATTCCTAACCCTCCCTTCTTCTTCGGGCGACAAACATCTTTCCAAGTCATCTTAGCCTTTTTGGGATTAAGATCCGGTCCCGACCAAAGAAAAGTTGCGCTGATTCTTTCAATTTCCCTAATACAAGCACTTGGTAGATGAAACGCATAAATCCAGAAATTTGTTAGGCTCGAAATAACCGAAGTAAGGAGTTGAAACCTACCCGCGAAAGAGAAGAATCGATGTTTCCATGATTGAATCTGAGTTGTGATCTTATCGATCAGTGGTTGAAAATCCGTCCTTGACATCCTCTTTGTGAGTAGCGGCAGCCGTAGGTACTTGACCAGAAGACTTCCCATAGCGAGTGGGAATCGAGTGGTAATAGTGGATCAACATGCTTTAGAGACCCCCGCTAGGAAGAGAGTGGATTTCTCAAGGCTTATCTGGAGCCCCGAGAATCTACCAAACTACGAGAACACATCCTAAATACCTGTAATAGAGTGGGGGTTTCCATCCGAGAAAACCAGAATATCATCTACAAAACAGAGGTGAGTAATAGACAAACAACGACAACGCGGGTGGTACCCAAACTTCCCTGCAAACGCTTCCCTATTGAGCATCATCGAAAGAACATTCATGCATATAACAAAAAGATAGGATGATAAAGAGCAGCCCTGTCTCAAACCTCTGGTGCTCTGAAAATACCCTACAAGTTCACCATTTACCTAGACCGAGAAGGAGGGGGTAGCGATACACAGCCTGATCCAGTGAATAAACATTGGTGGAAGCTCAATGGTAGTAAGCACATCGAGTAAAATGGACCATTGTACTGAGTCGAAAGCTTTGGAGATGTTTATTTTCACCGCACAACGGGCTGCAATGTCAGCTTTGTGGTAGTCATTGACCAGTTTCGAGGCTAAGACGATATTCTCCATAAGATAACGATCCTTAATAAACGCTGATTGGTTTGGAGCAATAAAACCATCTAAGACTTTCTTTAGTCGATTTGCCAGAATCTTCGAGATCACTTTGTAGAGCACATTACAACAAAAGATGGGGCGTAATCTTTCATAACCATTGCATCTGTTTTCTTAGGGATTAGAGCCAAAATTGTCGCATTGAACCCCTTTGGGAGGAAACCATGGGCGAAGAATGATTGGATTGCGACAACAAAGTCTTTACCTACAATAGGCCATAACTCCTTAAAGAACTCCACCGTGTAACTATCAGGACCAAGGGATTTGTTGGACGTCATGGAAAGAAGGCCTCCTTTTATTTATTCCGGGGAAATTACCGAGCAAAGCTGAGACTTCTCTTCGGCAGAGCAGCGAAACTCAAGGAGCGAATCTAGATTGGAAGGCGGAACCCTTGTAAAATCTGAAAGAGTGTGATTAAAAATATCATTGAAATACCTTACCACCTATGTCTTGATCTCCTCGGGTTGTTTAAGGCTAACTCCATCTTGGTTTAGAATTTCTTTGATCGAATTTCGAGCTTGTCGCTCCTTGACCGCATTGTGGAAATAGCAATTATTCTTGTCTCCAACATCCAGCCAATGTAATGCTTTTTTTTTAGGAAAACCTCCTCCAAATGAGAGACCTTTTCCCATCTCTCGAAAGCCAGAGCTTCCGAAGCTGACGTAGAGGAGTCCGGATGAGCAAGGGTGGCCGCTTGTCATATGCACCGGTCTGCATAAGCCTCTTCTACTCGCCTAGACAAGTGATGAAGCTTGACACGGCTCAACACCCTGATATGAGGCTTCAGTGACTTTAGCTTCTTCGAGAAACAGAACAGAGAAGACATGGAGATGAACAACTCCAAATCGAATTTTGATAGTTTGGATCTGCTTGTGACTTGGGACCAGGATTTCTTTCTAGGCAGTAATGACATGTCTGCGCTAGGGAGAGCAGAGTTGCTCTTACAAGTAGGCTCAACATCAGCCAAGAGACGAGCAAAAGGAGCAGAGGCGAGAGACACAGTAGCAGACAGAGCATCGGTAGCAGGGAGAGGAATAGAGGTGAGAAGATCAACAAAGACAATAGCAGACAGAGTCGACGAAGCAGAGACTGTTACAGAGTGAGTAGAGATAGCAGAACCAGTAGCAGGGATAACAGAGCACTCTACGTCAGACATAGAGCCTGATCCAGTATCGACGGACCTCACTTCTTCAATCCCGGTTGCAGAAGCTTGACGTGGAGAAGGCATTGCGATATCCATTTTCTCTTCCGCCTCCACCGTCCTACCTGTAAAAGAAACCATATAACTAGTTTTACGATTAACCTGGAGAGCTGAGTTAGATGCGGTGATCGCCGGAATGTCATGAGCCCCGCCTGGAGCCTGTCCTGGCGGCGTCCCAGCCAGCAGAGGCGAGCACAAGGGGAAGCCCTAATCGCCTTCAATGTCGCCAATAAATTTCCTTATCTAGCACTCAACGACAGCTTCTTTGGGAACACTTTCATAAACTTAATCACTCCATATAAAAATATGGATGATTCAGTTTCCTTCAAACATAAAAAAAACTATATTTTGATTTTTTGGAAAGTCCTAACAACGAAGCCTCAATTTAATAAAAGTTTGTTCTATACAAAACTAACTTTTTAAGTACTTTAATACAAAGTAAATCTTTCCATCTACAAAACTTAAAAATATAGTTTTTGTTAGAAAAAACGAATGAAATATTAGATACAAACAAAATAAAAGACAAAATTTCAGATCTTAATAAACTTTATGAAAAATAAAAATTTTCGGATTTACCAACTGCTTTTTGGAATCAGAAACAACTTATTGTTGATTTTTCTTACGAAAGTACTTTCAATGAAAAATAAATTCCTACAAAGCCTCTTCTAATTCAAATGAATTCTGAGTTGGAGAGACATTGTAGAAAAAAATATATATGACCTCCTGAACAAAGGTTTAATAACAAAATCAAGATCTCTTTGGTCTTGTTCGGTCTTTTACGTAAATAAAAATTCTAAAATAGAAAGAGAAATCCCAAGATTAGTAATAAATTATAAACCTTTAAGCACTGCATTAAAATGGATTCGATACCTAACACCAAATAAAAAAGATTTACTCCAAAGACTTTATCCGCACATATTTTTCAAAATTTGATTTAAAATCTGGATTTTGGCAAATTCAAATTAACATTTACTATTCCTTTTGGCCAATACAAATGGAATGTAATGTCTTTTCATTTTAAAAATGCACCTTCAGAATTTCAGAGAATCATGAATGACATATTTTTAGATTATTCAAAATTCTGCATTGTCTAAATTGATGATATAAAAATATTTTCAAATTCTATTAATGAACATTTTAAACATTTAAAAACATTTTATTATGTTGCAAGAAAAAATGGTCTTGTGATTTCTAAAACTAAAATGTCATTATTCCAAACAAAGATAAGGGTCTTAGGCCACTACATATCACAAGGTATGTTAACACCAATAGAATGATCTTTAGAATTTGCAAATAAATTTCCAAACAGAATTTTGGATAAAACCCAATTACAAATATTCCTTATAAGTCTTAATTATGTTTTAGATTTCTGTTCGAACATAAATAGAATGGCAAAACCATTATATAACCGTCTAAAAAATAACCTTGTTCCTTCGACAAATGAACATACAAACTTAGTCCAAAAATTTAAGAAACAAATCCTTCAAATCCTTTGTCTGCATATAGCATATTCGGATCTCTCAAAAATCGTAGAAATAGATGCGTCAGATATAGGATATGGGAGAATACTTAAAAAAAGATAAAAATGGATACAAAAAAATATTTCAATTTACGTCCTCACATTGGAATGATACCTAAAAGAATTATTCAAAGATCAAAAAAGAAATTCTAAGTATTGTATTATGTATACAAAAAATAAAGTGATATTCTGAACAAAAAATTATTTTAAAAATCGAATGTAACAGTGCTAAAGATGCTTTACAAAAAGATGTCAAAAACCTTTCCTCAAAACAATTTTTTGCGAGATGGCTAGCAATATTAGGTATTTTGTATTTTGATACCGAATACATTAAGGGAGAATGAAACTCTGTTCCAGATTTTTTGACAAGGGAATTTCTCCAAAACATGTACAATGCCTCCGAAAAAGATTGATAAATGCAAAGGCCCAGCCATGGAGACAATACCAGAAAAAACTACACCTACAAACACTTCCAAAGAACCAAAAACAGAACCTTGGATTACAGTTACCAAAAAGAGTGTCAAACAGGAAGGTGTCCTACACATTTCTTCAAATCATCAAACCCTACAAAAATTATGAACCAAATCATACTACTACAAAAACCCTTGAAACAAGTTTTACAAACCAAGAGAAGGGTAATTCTTCGAAAATACATTCTTCGAAAATACATTCTTCTCAAATAATTTCAAATGTTCCCAAAGTCTCTTCTAAATATTTCTCTTTAAAAAACATATTTCAAAAAGTTTATAAACCTTTAAATAATTCACAAATCATTTTGAATTTTTTCACAAACTTCTCCATCAGAGTAATTTGAAAACACGATTTATAAAAATATTATAAATTTTGAAAAAAGATTTTATGTCAACAATGATCCATTTTCTACCATTGAAAAATATTTGGGTAAAAACTGTTTTTAAACCTCATAATACAGAAAAAACTATATTATATTTTCAAACGATTTTGGATATTACGGAATCATTATCTTTCAAACATTTTTATTTGGATGAAAAACATATTGATCCCGCCCACTCCACTTTTAATATTCATAAAATCATTGCACCGAACTATTGGGAATATGATCTTAATCTGAATTTAAACTTTTCAGAGAATCTGGAAAATCTCGATTGTTATGACGTCCCTTTCAACTATTTGGACTATTGCCAAACCTGGTATAATACCTTCTTGATTCAATCTTCAAAACAAACATACATGGTTAATCTTTTTGACACCACTTGTCAAATTTCAAAAGCTCCAAATTGGTTCATTCCATAGTCAAACAATTTTGGATCCGTCACTCAAATTTCATTCCATCTGGTATGAATAAAATATTTCCTCCAATAATCCTTTTACACTCAAAATTATATTTTCCTTGGGTTTCTATTGGCATTTGGAATTCTCACCAGATCCTATACCTATCATTAGACAAAGGTTTAAGGTAAAATAGTGGGATAAATTCAAAATTCCTCCCAACCTTTCACCTTCCAATATCTATGATTGGATAAAAATCCAAAATGCAAATTTATCCAAATATTTACCACAAACATCTCACCAATCTCCCAGCCAAACATCAGAAACATCCCAATTTCTGGCCCACAAATCAAAATTTTTATCGTTATTGGCTGCTGCAAAATCAAAGGAAGAAATTAAGGCAATTATCTTATGCTTTCTACCATCAATTTCGGATCACAATTCTCAAAGTTCACGGAGTGAAATAAATTCAAATATCCCAGACATCGATGAAGAAATATTTGACAATGGTGGAACATGACTTTAACCAAATCCGACAAATATATTGTTAGGAATCTCTGAATGCGATCTACTGTTGTAAAGAAGACAAATTTCTACAAATAAAAAAAGAAAATATTGTATATTTTTGTCAAACTCCACTTGTTTAATGGAAATCAAATTTTTTTAGTGTATTCATCCAAATTGTATTTAATGGAAATCCCAATTTCTTATTGGATTCATCCAAATTATACCACTAGTTTATGTTTATTATTATTTTTATTATATGTTTTTAGCTTTGTGAAACTCCTATATAGAGGAGTAGGAGTGTAGGTTTGTTTGTAATTTCCAAGATTTATTTTCCATTCCTTTAATCTCTCACGTCCATTCTTGCACTACCTCCCACTTCTCTCATCTTGTTATCTCAAACATTGTTACGATCTCTTTGTAACTTTTAATAAATTATTTTGTTTATATTTAGTTCCTTATTTTAAATATATTTTTAATTATATGTTTGGTTTAACTGCCTTATTATTATTTATTATTTATATTTGAAATAATTAGCTTGTTTAACCGTCTATTTAAATTATTGAAAATTTAAATTTTACAATCTCTACTTCCGTTTGCTCATGATAGAGATTGTACAATTTGGATAAAACATAAACCTTATTAAAACCTCATTATAAGAGATTATTTTTGTTCCCGTCAAATCTCAAATTTATTTCTAACATTTCTCCTAAAAAGGTTGGGAATCCTATTAGAAATATTTCTTTGCAAAAAGGTTAATTTAAGTTTTCACAGAGTAAAACCCTAGTGAATGCTACAAAGTCAAAATAATTTGGAGATATTATCACGGCTTACTTTAATAGTCACGGGTTATTTTAAATTTGTTTAATAAAATAATTGATTATAATAATAAATGATATTATATATAATTATTTTAATAGTCACATATAGTCAAGGGTAATGACGTTTTCAATAGTTAAGACCAAATTTATAGTCAAATTATAAATAAATTAATCTCATTACTACATTAAAAATTACAATCATTTACATTTAATAACAAATTCATAAAACTAAAAAATAAATAATCACAAAATACAAACAAAAATATCATCTCGCACTCTAGCATCCTAATTATTTAAGATATAAGATATAAGTTATATATATATATTATATATATATATATATAAAACATAAAAGTTATGATTCTTATTTTTATCTAAATCTCTTTACATTATATAAATCTCTATATATATATATATAATATCAAAGAATAACTACATTAAAAGCATTTCAGTTAAATTAATATATATATATATATACAACTTCTTAAACAACGTAAATTTACAAATTACAAAATTTAAAGGTAAGACTACGACCCACGGGTAAGAAAAATAGTAGATTTCCATCTTCTGTTTCGTTTTTTTGTTTTTTTAGTTTTTGTTGTCTTTATCTGACAAATTTTATTATTTCCATACAATGTGGATTTAATTTGATTTTAATTAGTTTTTGAAAACCCAATATATTTTAGGGTTGTTTTATTTGGTTAGTTATGTTTTATAATTATATATATATATATATGACAAGAAAATTAACCTTGATTTACTATATAAAACTATATTCTAAATTATCACATTATTTCATAATCTCAAATATCACATTATTTCATAATCTCAATATTACTTTATTAGAAATGACAGATAATGTGATTTATAATCTTAATATATGTAATTTACATAAATAATAAAAATAAAACTACTTACCTAATTAAAATAAATACAATACTAATATGAATTACATTATCATATGTAACACCAATATCAAAATAAATTAGAAATACATTAAAACCATTAATAAAATCAAAAGATTAGTACATTAAATATAAGTATCATCACTGTAAACAAAAATTTTTATAAATTAATTATTGAATAGTAACAAAATTAAAAAAAATAGTCCGATACTAGTAATAAATAAAATTCAATACATTGATCGATATAAATTTATATCTATCCAATTCCTTCTCTTCCCTTTAACTTCTGATTTTGACCGTATATTTTTTTAATATTCCATTAAGGCCTAGAGAACGGTGTGGTTCATGTTCATATGCATTCAAATTCGAATGCCTTAAGACATCCATTCTGCCAATTAATTTGTGTTTACAATAAAAGCTAGCTTAGGAGTTAGGACCTCTTGGATATGCGCGTTTTTGTAGTTTTAAAACAAATTATATTTAAACAAAAAATAAATTAAAAATTATTGTTAGTGATGTATTTCAAAAGTGTTTTAAGAAAGAAATAGAAAATGTTTTAGCTAAAGAAGAGAGTTATTTACATAATTTTATTTTTTCTACTTGAATAAATTAATTTACGTTTGTATACAATAATTTTATTATTAACATATTAAAAATCTAGTTATGTAAATTGTCAAAACCAACATTTTTGAAGTCTCGTTTCAGCAATTGGTATTCGAAGACATTCTCTCTAGGTGGGAAGGAGGTTTTATTTAAGTCGGTGGCAATGACACTATCTTTGTATGGTTGTCATGTTTCAGACTTACAAAACAATAGTGCAAGCAAATTACAAGTGCAATGACTAATTTTTGGTGGAATGAATGCGAAAATACAAAGAAGATGCATTAGGTTTCTTGAGAGAGGACGTGTAAGTCTAAATCTATAGGAGACTTGGGATTTAGGGACTTGGGAAATTTTAACCAAGTGTTACTGGCGAAACTAGCTTGGAGATTGCTAGATGAGCCCTCATCCCTGATCTTTAAAGTAAATAAAGGATGATATATTTTATTTTGTATGAATGTAAAATTTATTCATCAAAAAATCCTTATTACAATATATGCATCGTTGAGTAGATTTTGTTTTAATCAAAAGAACAGAGCTAAAAACAGAGCTTAAACAGAGACAGAGATCAACTTCCCGCTCTCTCTAAACCATTCACACAAGCTTTAAAGTCGAGAGACGATTGTGCACTATCTTGTCTATGTCTTTGATGAGAGTGAGCTGATCCTTGGGCATTTCACTGTGTTTTCGTCAGTTTCATTCGTGTCATATCGTGCAAAACATACGCTTGGAAAACATATCTCAGAATGAATATGTGAGTACGACGAATCGTTGAGCCGGAGAGAATGGAGATAATGTCTCCAAACTGTGCCACATATTGCTGTTGAAGAAACCCGTGAGTGAGCTTAAACCAGATCAAAGATGTGAAGCCACAAGCAAAAAAAATATGATCACGCGATTCTAAGACCTGATAAAAAAGAACGCAATTTGTGTTTCCTCCTCAATTCCATACAAGCATCCTATCTCCCGTTGATAGTCTATTATAGATTGCAAGGCAAAAAAAGAAAGAATATTTTGGAGTTGCATGAGAGAACCACACACATTTATACCATTCCTTATCTTGCATTACAGCCCTTAGTTGATATTTCACCAAGAAGAGCTTCTTGGATGCGTGTATGGGTTCTCGACAATCATATACTTGGCGGAGTATCATGTATGGTCGGGAGTTATTAGAGAAGGGATTGATGAAGTCAATAGGAAATGGCCAAAACACTCATGTGTGGACAATTTGATGGATCTTAGACAAGGTACCAAGGAGGCCTATTAAAAGGAACGACAAAATAGACTTGAACTTGAAGGTTTCAAAACTAATATCTCCTTTAGGTGTGTGGGATGAACATAGGTGACAAGGCTTATTTCCACAGGGTGATGTTACGAAGATCTTATATTTTCCTCCCGTGGTGAATCTCAGTGATCGGTATATATGTGCTTTATACAAATGATGGGGCTTACTTGGTGAAAAACAGAGTTTGCTTCAAGACAGACTCTGCTCTTTAGTGAACCCGAGTGTCTAGGATGACTCTGCAATAAACAATATTAAAATCAGAGTATGGAAAGTGAAGACGGTACCGAAGGTTAGGATGTTTATGTTAGAATATTTGTGGAATAAGATTTAGAGTATATAGAGAATAGAGAAAATACTATTTCTTCTTATTATGAACTGTACAAGAGATACAAATATATAGAGATACATTTTAAAGACAAGGTGGCTTGCGTGAAGAGCATAGGAAATCACCACTTGATGCATGAAAGGGAGAGAAGAAGTGATAAATAAGAGTTGTGCATGTTGAGCACTAAAGGCAATGGCTCCTTCTTGGGTTAAATGCAACAACTCTCCTTTGACTAGGATTAGATACAATATTAATCCTCTAATTAATATTTCAATACTCCCCCTCAACCTTAGCCACAAAGATACCCAAGAATAAGGTTAGAACCCAGTGAAGAATCACCTCATTAAAAACCTTAACAAGAAAAACCCATTGGGAAAAAACATTGGTAAGACGACATTAGATCAAGGTATTGTAGCCTATAGTGTTTCTTATTGAAATAACCTCAAGATGAAAATTTCATTAAAACATCAGTAAAAATGTTTAAGCCACAAAATAGCATGATTGAAAGATGTAAGACTCACAGAAACATTGAAAGTTTATTTTAAACTTTCATATCTCTAAAATGATGTTGGAAATAAAATATATTCTGGGAAACAAAATATATTAGTCCAAACACTTTTTGTTTGGACACAACAGCTTTACAAAACATTTAAAAAAAAAATTCCGACAACTTATGAAGAATGCAGCAAACGATAAAAAATTTCATTCCAGGGAAATTTTTCTAAAGACAAAATGTAAGAGTGTTACTAATTAAGTATAAAATATTAAAACAGTAGTTGCCTAGTTATCCCTATACTAAAAAGATGGCTCAATTAATATCGATTTTAATGTAAATAATTATTTAGAACTATAATTTGATATTATCTGTGAATATATGCGCTAAATATTCAGAAACGGATATTGAGATTTTCAAGACCCTATATATTTCTACATCATTCATAAGTACTTGACTAATGCCAGCTTGCGAAGAATAAATGACTGACCACTAAATGTTTGACCAAAGAAAAAAAATCACTAAATAAGGATTAGTCCGATAGGAATTGACTATTGACTGATTGAGGAAATAAAATGATATGACTCTCTTCTTTAGACGCAGGGGATAAACCTCTTCACCATTCACGAGCAGATGTTATAAACAAAATTTGAGACGACTCCTCTTTAGACGCTGCCGTTTTACCTTACTCCCTTCAATGGGCCTAGAATGAACAACACAAAGGCCTTTATAGAGCGGACTTTTTCGTTTTGAACCTTTTTTCTACAGGCCTATAATCTGATCCCTATAGACCAGGCCCAAGTTTGTTCCATTAACATGGGTTTTGGACTCCGTCCATCCACAAAACTAAGAGACTCGTTAAAAAAAACCCTGTTTTAGTAGTTTGTGAATTGTGACTAAACAATTAAGACAAGTTTTAAAATCATATGACAAAGGGTATTTCTACAAGAATTTGATTACACTTCACTAACATCTAACTTTTACATTTTTTATAGCACAGTTTTGGAAATTTAATCTTCCCAATCATTGTACTCTTTCTGTTTCAAATTAAAATGTTTTAAGGGAAAAAAGCACAAATATTAAGAAACTACTCAATTTATTTAAGAATCTATACATTAACTTTTTCTCACATCATACCTTTTACTTTTCAAATATGAATTATTTTACAAAATAAAGTACATTCTTACTCATAATAATATGATCATTCTTATTCATAATAATATGATCATTCGACCTTGGAATTCAAAAATGATAAAGGGCTTTCATTACGTCAATTTTATTCATCGATCATCTATTATCTTACTTTTCGTCGTTACTGTAAAACGAAAACTAACGGAATATTAGAAAATAAGTAGGGATAATATTTGCAAAATACGAAAGCAATTGTTTATTAAAAAAAAACATGATCGAAAAGACTTAATGGGATAAGAGAAAAAGATATGGTCCAGCCTTATCTCATACCTGGAAATGCCACGTGTCAGACACTACCAGAACATAGCCTTCCTTACTACCACAAACTTTTCAAATTACTTTCCATTTTATTAACGAACACAACGTTGCTGGCTATGTTGGATACGTTCCTGCGTACCCTACACCAGAAAATGTGTTCGCTTATGACACGTGTCGAGTAATCATTGGTCACATGCGTGACGAACAGCTAGATTCTGGCAGACGAACTTTTTTAAGACAATGGACCAATCCACACGTGCTTCATTACATTTTACGTGGGCAGAGATGTAGGATGTTTCGGAGACGAGGTGGGTCCTATGCCACGTGGTTTCACAGCCTGGCATTGACAGTTTATGCCTTGGATCGGATTACATACAAAATCTTATATCATAAATATACTGAAAGAGCTTTATTCTAATCATGTATAAGATATGTACTTGTTACCTAATTCTGTCAAGAGGAGATATAACTTCAGATGTCGGATGCAATTCTATTACATCCCATTTTTTTTTTAATTGCTTACAAATCGTAGCTAATCCTCTTTTTCAAATTATGTATCATGTTAAGATTGTTTTTGTTTGAAAATAAATGTGGTTTGAGATTTATAGTATTAACTTTAATATCAAATAATCTATTTAACCTCAAATTTAAATTAATACTAGAACAAAACACTAATAGCCAAAATTTTGTTTCTCCTTTTAAAAATCACCTCTACCTTTTAATTTGATAACTCTTGGCAAAGTTGTAAGTTTCTTGTAAGGAAGTTTTTTTTTTGGTTGAATATAATTTTACATTATAATAACAACAAAAAGCCAAATTTTTAGATAGAGATATAATATAAGTTTAAGAAAATTTCTTAATTTATGTAAAAATGTGAAAACAACACTTGCAGTAATACATAAAGAGTAACAATTAACAAAAACGTATGGTTTTGGAACATCGAGTTTCGATTAACGAGTAATATGAACTTGAGAACTATTCAATAAGTATGGGTCATAGACTTCTTCTTTGTTGATAAAATACGTAGTTACGTACGGGTCATAATTTAAACCCCTTTTTCTTCGAATGTTTTATTTATTAATATGACTTTAACGTACGTACATCTGACTGATTTGAATGGTTTTTTCTTTTCTTTGTTCAATGCGTGTACACCATTTGAATAAGCACTACACATATATTATTCTGAAAATGCTTTTTGTGAACCAAACAACTACGAACCAAGAGTTTTCTATTCCTTTTAATTAAAAGATAGTAAGATCCAACGTGGCAACAAAGAGAGGTGGGAAAATCTTTAAGCGGCACTAGAACGGGGAATCAAAAAGAGCGTGAAAAAGATCTCAAAATACCCAATGTCTTTACAACATGTGGCTTTCTATCTGCTGACGTGTTCTTTTATCTTTCTCTGTGTCTCTCTAACTCATATGCAACTATCTTCTTTAATACCAACCTCAGCCCCTTGTATTCTCTTCATGCTCTTTTCTCTTTTCTCTTTTCTCCGATCTTCATATCAAGAAACAGAGGAATTAATCGGAGTTTTAGGTTGGAGAAATTAGTTATGTCTAAATCTAGAGATATGGAGATAAAGTTGTTTGGGAGGACAATCACATCTCTCTTTGATGTGAATCATTATGATCCGTCGTCTTCGTTGTCCCCTGTTCATGGTGTTTCCGATCAAAAGGCTTCTTCGTCTTCTTCATCTTCTTGTTCTCCCTCAACTGGACCAGACAGGGTGTGTCTTGCGAATCTTATTTTTCTCTTCTGTTATGTATTTATTAATTTAACATCAACGAATTTTTATTTTGTTTAACATCAACGAACAAAAAAACTTGGTGAGAGTTTTATCACAGAAAAAAATAAAAAATTCCTTAGAGATTTCTTGGGGGGTCTATTTCATTGGTTAATTTAAGATTCCGAGAGAGGCCCATTTCTAGGCTGATGGAATCTGGTAATGGGTCGATCTCGATCTGAAATCTAGTTTATGTTTTTTTTTTCTGGAATTTGAGTTGCCGTAAAATTAGCAACTTTCTGGTTAATCTATCTACTGATAATCATGTTACGTGTATCACTACGAGTTTTGATTTTTCTGTATTTGTTTCATTTCATCTACTATTATAACAAATTACGGCTTTTAATTTGAAACTTTTATTGAATTAGAAAAACCTATATACCAGATTCAACAGCTTTCACCATGCTAATTTTACCTTGTTAATTATTATTACTAAAAAGGATTAAAATTAGTTACTGTTTATATCTGTAAGTCATGGCTCCTGCTAAATCTAATCCAAATTCTTAAAAAAATCCAGGTTCCGGCTTATAAAACCGATCAAGAGAATAGCAGATTCAAAGATCCTTACGTATTATCTGATCTTAACGAACCGCCAAAAGTAGCATCTGAGATTTCATCACCAAGAAGCTCCAAGAACAATTGTGATCAACAGAGCGAGATCACAACAACAAGTACTACATCAGCAGAGAAATCAACGGCTCTCAAGAAACCAGACAAGCTTTTGCCATGTCCGAGATGCGAAAGCGCAAACACAAAATTCTGTTACTACAACAACTACAACGTGAACCAGCCACGTTACTTCTGTAGGAACTGTCAGAGGTATTGGACTGCTGGCGGATCCATGAGGAACGTTCCTGTTGGCTCAGGTCGTCGCAAGAACAAAGGCTGGACTTCTTCAAACCATTACTTGCAAGTCACTTCAGAGGATTGTGACAACAATAACTCGGGAACGATCCTTAGTTTTGGTTCTTCGGAATCTTCGGTTATAGAGACTGGTAAGAATCACTCAGGAGATGCAACAAAGATAACCGCTGATTCAGTTTCCCAAGAACACAAAACTTACCAAGGGTTTCTTCCTCCACAAGTAATGTCACCTAATAATACTTCTCCTTGGCCTTACCAGTGGACTCCAACGGGTCCAAATGCTAATTTCTACCCTGTCCCATTCTATTGGGGCTACAGGGTTCCTCTATTGCCTACCTCAGACACTTCACCATGTTTAGGAAAACGTTCAAGGGATCAAACTGAAGAAGGAATCCATGTAACTACTACTACTACTGCTGTTGCTGCTACTACTATTACAACAGCAAGATTGGTTTCAGAATCTCTTAGAATTAATAACGAAGCTACTAAGAGCGCGCTATGGACTAAGTTACCTACAAAACCCGAGAAAAAAACGGTAGGATTCAGTTTGTTTAATGGATTTGAAACAAAGGGTAGCAACAGAAGAAGCTTGGTTCCTGAAACGTCTCTCAATCTACAAGCAAACCCTGCAGCGATGTCTAGATCTATGAACTTCAGGGAGAGCATGCAACAATAATCAGACACTGATGATACAGTATATATTCATTGATGAACATAGAGATTTGATTTTAGCTAATTGTTACCTTGCGTAAGAAGGAATAGCTGTGGAGATATTTTATTGTTTCGAACTAAGAGTAGATATAGTACTACTACTATTGGTACACAGATAGAAAATATTTTTGGAGTGGTAGATATTTTCTTCTCCCCATTGTGTGATGAAGTTGCAGCATATATAAACTTTTAGATTAATATCTCAATGATCTATCTGCCACGCTGGCACAGAACACGAACTTACAATTATGTTTTTACCCATGATTCTCAACTGCAAATTGTCCTCTCTGGTAAAATGCATGTGAGAAGATCATAAGGTTTCAGATTATAATCTTGTAAGTAATAATATGGTACTTAGTGTAAGTGTGTCAAGTTAATTTAAGAGAAGAGATCAGAAAAAGTGGAATACCAAACCGAAGAAAAAGAAGGAAGAAGCAGAGCATCTTTCACTTTCATTCTTGGATTAAAGAAAGAATCCAACCACTGGCACTGAAAAAAAAGCTAAAAGAAGAGCGTAAAGTCTCCTTTTTCTGAAAAAACAATTATTTTTTCTTTTCCAATGTCTTTTTCTTCCTTTTTGCATCTTCAATATTTTTTTATACTACTCTATTTTTGATAATGGCTTTTATACTACTCATTTTAGTTATTATAATGCAATTTTATTATATACCATGTTGTATCGCTTTATACCCCTTGATATGGTACTTCTTCGTATCCTTATAACCATATAATTCTAAATTTTGGTTTGTAATCGTTTTAAATTAAAACCTAATATGATAATACTTACGACTCTTCCACTAAAAGTAAATAATGTCTTTTCAAATGTGACTTTAATTCGGACAACAGAACGTTAAAACAACACATATTTAGTTTGTTAAACCTTTCTATTGTCTAATTAGTTTTTTTTTGTTATATGCATATCATTTTTTAGGGCCAACCCAAATCCATTTAATACATTATTTGAACTCGTATATGTTTTCTATTTCCAATATATATATATATATATATATATATCGTGGATGTGTTTTTGAGTTCTTACACGAGATGTACATTTAGGGGAAGATCAAAGCACGGAAAGACTCTGGTTCTTTTAGAGTGTTTCACTTAAATGAACAATAAGGCCTAAAAAGCTTAAACCCATTCACATTTGAAGGATAAGCACGGAGGGTTCGCATCCTCTTTCCCCAAACCGGAATTCTATTCTAACTTTTAAGTGGTTGGTGAGTCCTCTTTTGAACATTAATGGAAACCGAGAGAGCACAAAAGTTTGGGGTGCTCGAGTCTCGAGTGGAGAGAGAAAAGAAGAAATAGATGTACTTGGAGAGCATATATTAAACCAAGGAAGTAAATTATGTATTTTCTCATGTTCGATTACACTATGTGCAAAGTTACGCGGGGGTTACTTAAACATTTAAATTTCGCCTCAGCCGCTAAGGTGCTTAACATTTGATAGGTTTTTAGAAAACTCCTAACCAAAAAGTTTTGATTTCTCATTCTTGGATTAATTGGGTGCTTCGGAGGCTATATATTTAAGCCTAAATGACAATTAATTACATCGGTGTTCCAAGACATATGTATTTATATAAATTTATTGTAAGTTAATGTTATCAGTTAAAAATATGAATTCATATACTGTATAGCAGCTGGATGCATGGATGTGCTAATTTTTTCTGACGAATTAAACGAATTAAAATATAAACGGTACGTGATTTTATATTGATGTGTATAGTCGCTTGCATAGGTTTAAAAATGATTAAAGAAACATCCCTTATCATATAACTAAAGTCATGCAATATTTTTAAAATGTAAAAAGAAAGAATATAGTTAGGTAGTAAAATGAAGGAGGCCTCTCAGTTTTGACCTGGACCATGTTACGTAGCGAGCGATGCGTATATGTTCGTAAAGTAGTTCAGCTTTTTTGAGAAACGAACAGAAAAAGTTTTTCTTTTTGAAAAATAAAAGAAAAAGTTTTTCTTTTTGAAAAATAAAAGAAAAAGAAAAGTCATGAATATTTAATTATTTGATTATTTAAGGAACTATATGAATGTTCCCCTTTAATAATTGTCCTTTTGGCTATTAGAGGTTTTGGTTAATTATTTACTTCAACACATAACTGGTTTCAACTTTTTGATTTAATCAACCTATGTATTTCGTTATTGCTTTCTATTCCTCGTTTTAGCAAAGTCTAATAAATTACAAACAAAACAGATATTCACATGCGATTTAAAATGGTAGTATTCGATCGAAATATAAAATACTTCAAAGCTGAGAATGGGCCTAGGCCTGGAATAGCAATAGATTTAAGTGAGACGTACACCGCCTTGTCTGGTGCTCACAAGTAGTGCTTACCGTTTTCTCCTTTGTCTTGTGGATCTCACGCGGAACCTTAACTAAACACACACACACGAGACAGTCGAGGTTCTCATTTGTAAGTGGCACATGAAAATAGCAGAAATTAAGTAAAAGCAAAATGAGAAATAACAGCAAAATGTTGATTTATTCGCAATTTTTGTAGAGTAAATATTTTACCGTTATATATTTCCTTAATGTTGAATAATATAATCGCGAAATAGATAAATATAATATGTGATTTCACTAAACTATAATGTGATTAATAAAAGCCAGTGGAATCGCAAAATTATTATACAAATCCGCAACTTACTTATCAGACTTCGTAATTTTATGTTGTAAATGAGGAAAACAACTGGGAATGTACGTTTTGTGAAAAGAAGAACTAATACATGATCTAATCTTAAATTAGTAAAATTCATCGATTGTTTCTATTTAATCATACAAATGTGTTAAGCTGACTAAACTACTATGACGTATTGCAAATAGTATCATGACATGAGTTAAATGAATATTACAAGAATAATAATTAGGAGAAAGAGAAGAAGGGACCATGTGGGTGACATGAGGTCGATGAGACGCATAAGTAAGGAGCAATGAAGTGAATAATAAGGATAATTCCAGGATATACCGAGAGGATTGAGAGGAAACGGAACGATTCAGTATCGAAACCAAAACCAGTGATCAGACTAGCAACCGAGTGGTTTCAGATATTAAATTTTTATTTTAAATGTATGTAAAGAAGTAATTTTTTTTTTACATAATCAAGTGTTATTAGTTCGATTGAAAAAGATCTTAGGCAAAAAAAATTTTAAAAATCACAAAATCAAATAACGTTCGGAACGAAACTAATATTATATAATATGGTTTTGGATCGGGGTATTACGGATTTTGGCCCAAAATCTTTTCATATTTAATATTTTTTTTTACATATATTAATTTATTTAAAACATAACCAAATGATAAACATATATCAATCCTAACTATTTTTATTCTATTTTTAAAAATATTTTAACAAAGCTTTGGGATCATCAAAACATATTAATAAGCATGCATATACAAAAATATAGATGGTAAAAGAAAAGAAAAAGTTCATGTGATATATGTATAAAGAACAAAAGGCTAGGCTAAACTAACACGTGTGGACTAAGACCGTGCGATTCTTGCCGCAAGATAATTGCTTCGTAGTTAGGGCACAGCATAATCTAAGATTGACACGTTGGTAATATTTGGTTAGAAACTAGTGGTTTACTGATTACTTCGATGGTTAGCCCAAATGAGTTGGTCCAATAAAAAAACGGGTAAGTCGTTGTTTCTGTTCTGTGAAGTAATTCATGGGCGATCCCCAATTGCCTAGTCTCCAGCTTCAAACCCTAATTTCCGATTTTGGCGGTCGCCCGTTCGTCCTAATCCTAACCTATTTCTTCTCTTTTCTTCACGATCCTTCTTCGTCTCTAGAAGCTCTGTTTTTTTTGCCCTTTTCTTTCCTCCTCATAAGGAAAGTTTTGTTTTTTCTCAAATTAGATGAGTTTTTCTCTTCACTCTTCCAGGTTATTCTTTTTATTTCCAATTTCAATATTTTTGTCTTTTGGGCTTTCCTATAATTGGTAAATACTGACGAAAGTATGAATCTTTGAAGTGGATATTGTTTGCTATTCCATTAAAATGAGATGTTGGCACAAGGTTGCTCTGTAATTATTTTACCAAAAAAATAAAATAAAGGTTGTTCTGTAATTTGCATTTGAATCCTGAATCAGTGTAAGATAGCTTGATGGGTCGAGTGAAGCTAAAGATAAAGAAACTACAGAACATGAATGGACGTCAAGCTACGTATGCGAAAAGGAAACATGGGATCATGAAAAAAGCCAAGGAGTTATCGATCTTATGTGACATAGATGTTGTACTTCTCATGTTCTCTCCCGCGGGAAAGCCTTCACTATGCAGCGGGAAACACAGGTCTGATACTGATGACTCTTTCTTAAGACTACCAAAAGTTCTTTTTTTAGTTCTGTCTTTTGTTTGATGTTCTGTTTTCTTTTTTTGGGGGTTTTGTTTAGCATTGGCGAAGTCATTGCTAAGTTTGCTCAACTCACTCCACAAGAAAGGGCAAAAAGGTTACTTCTCTTCAGTCTATTGGAACTAAACACATTTATAGAATCTAGAATCTTTCTGTGTTGACATTACACTGAACATATCTCTTTGATTTTGTCTTATGTTTGAACAGGAAGCTGGAAAATCTTGAAGTAAGTTTTTTAATTGGCTCTGTTTAGTCTCTTCTCATCTCCAAAACTATCATAAGTAATATTATATTTCTCACAACATCTCAGGCTTTGAAGAAAACATTTATGAAGCTTAACCACGATGTAAATATATCAGAGTTTCTAGACAGAAGGTGTATATCAAGATTCTGAGCTTCGTTTTGAACTCTGTCTCTGTTTGTGAGTATTATTACTAATGTGACTTGTTTTTGTTCTGTCTTTCAGTAAACCAACATTTGAGGTATGTACTACTACTACTATGATGTTGATAATGATGTTCAAGTATCTCCTAATTCCTTTGGCAAGTGGGAACTTTCAGATTCTAAGCAAAAAAGTCATGAACCTGAAGACACATTTATCATATATACACAGACGACTAAGGTGCCAAGATCTTCCATATTCTTTCAGTTAAATGTTCGTTTTAGTTTTGCTATGTCATTTGCGAGTTATATGGTTCTCCGAGATAGGTACTGGAATGAGATAGAGAAGAGTGATAGCGTAGACGAATTGCAGCGAGTAGAGACTTCACTAAGATACACTCTGGCTCAAATCCGTACTCATAAGGTATAATTATCATCCAAATGATGAGTTAAGGTCTCATTTTACAAAACTTATACATCTTATTACGACTTATAGGACACCATGCGGCAACATCAGCAGCAGCAACAACTTATGTCCTCAGAATGCAAAAACCAGGTAAAGAAATAAAGATCATCACTTAGGACATTAAAGATGTGTATAAATTAAGCCCAAACATTGTGTGGTATACAGTTGCAGATTGAAATAGATATAGATTTCGGAATGGATATGGAGCAAGAGCTTGAGAATTTCTCATGGGTTCCTACTGATGAAAACATGAATGTTCCTCTTCAAGAAGAAGACCAGTCTCTGCAGCTTCATCATATGTACAAGGACATGGCGTGCTCTGCAAGTTCATCTATTGGATGTTACTCAGGACTCTTTGGTAAAAGCTCAGATTTCTCAACTCAAGAACTAGAAACCGGTGGAATTCCAGGGACATCGGCTGATCCAAGCCTGCGATTCAGCAATCTCAGTTTCCTAAATGATCCAAAGCTTCAGCAACTAGCTGAGTGGAATCTATTAGGAAGTCCCGCGGATTACTACGTTAACCAGATCTTGGAAGCTTCTTATAAGCCTCAGTTTGGAGGAAACAACTGGGATTCTTCTGAAACGTTACCTTATCCTGTTACTGTCTTTGATGATCCTCTGTTTTCACGGGTAAATATCGGTTTGAGCATCATTCATTAGCCTCACAATTCTGTTATTTATTCCAGGGTCTTGTTTTGCTGACTGTTTCTGAACATATCTAATATGCTGCAGCCAAACTGAGAAGTAGCTCCGGGAAAACACAGAGACATTGATCCGAAAACGCGTCTTGTTTTGAGCAGTCACGAATGCGGACGAAGCTAGGGTTCATAAGTTACAGGGACACAAATACTAAAAGTAAATGATACCATATTAAGTTACTTGTAACTCACGACATCTCCAAAAAGCATTAATTTATGGTTTTCTTTTCCTCTCTCTCTATTTTCATGACCTACCTTGATAGTTGATACCACTGCACATAACTTCTTTTCTCGGTATCGGTTATTCATATAATATAGTCCCCAAGCTCGAAACGAGAGATATAACTTCATCGGTTATGTATTGAGATTATTCTTGGCACTGCACTGATCTAAACTTTTCTCCTCTGTTTTTGTCTAGACATAAATATTGTTTGATTTGTCCACCTTACCTTAGCATCATCTTTTACATGTTTTTTATTATTATTAATCTTTTCTGTTTTAATGCTTATTTTATAATTGGAAATTTAAAATCTAGGACTTGTTTTTGGGATTTGACAACTTACAAAAGTGAAGTAGACAAAAAAGATGAAAGATGATTGAGTTTCAAGAGACCGGCTCAAGAGATGGTCGCATTGTCGTTGTGGTTGGTCTTAAAATAGGAATCAGCTTTCCAAAAAAGTGCAATGGGCTAAATAGTAACTGGCTTAAGAAGGTCCATTGACAAAAAAACAGTGTTAAATATGTTAGGGGACCCATAGGATTCATGTGTGTAGTTTGAACAATAAAAAATGTCAGAAGACCACATGGCTTCAGTCTTCTCTTTTTGTTGTCACGCTATGCGATTTTTTGCACTCCAATTAAATTATTATTATTATTGCAATTATTTTTAAGTCAGTTGAGTTTTTTTTTTTCCCAAAATGCTGAAATTTCTGTAGTCTCCAAACGAATTATAGGAAAACTAATAGATATGCGGAATTTGCTGGCTAAAAAAACCTGTCAAGAAACTGTTTTATGTTTTATTTGTTTCGTTATTTTTTCCTTGGATTCTCTCATATGTGTACTAATGATAAGAATATACTGGCTAAATTTTTGAAACACTTTTAATGATAAGAATAAATTTTAATGTAGAAGAAAAAGGATTATATTTTGATGAAGTGACAAATCTTAGTTTATTTAATAAATATTATCTAGCAATACTGTTTATTATATATGTGTTTATTTGTCAGACTTAAGTATATACGTTTTTTCAGAAAAATGATTTTACAATTATATATTTACGCAGAGATGGGTGGCTAACAAATTGCTAAGGTTACCGAGTTTAAAAGAAAATGATGCATTTATGTCTTTATAGTTCTAATTTCTAAAGGATTCTATTACGTTTGGGAGAGAGTTAGCTGACGGTTACAAATCGGCTTTCGTACAAGTGAGACAAGTATATTTTTTAAGAAACATTTATAAATATAATTCACCATATAGTTAAAGACTATGGGTTTATTTACTACTAAATTGTAGTCACTTTTTGGATAAAACCGCAAATTCATAAATCAAATTTGTATTTTTGAACATATTGTTGGTGGGCATGTGGTAGTTGATTCGAGACATCACATAAATTTATGTTCTGTTGAGTTTGATTTCTCTTTAAAACAACATTTATCAGCAAGTAGATTAGTTAGAATTGGGCTATGATCTAGTTGATATCCTGGTGGAAGAGCAGTTTTGGCTGACTCTCTCACCTTGGAATTAGTCTATATTACTTTAGTTGACAAAGAACATATAAAGAAATAACATGATATCATATAAATTAGTGTGTTGTCATAAAGATATATGATAGTTAAAAGCTCATGAAAATTTTATATTATGTAATTAAAAATACATGCAGTTAATAAACTAACTTATTTATGATTTTAGAACCTCTGGTTTTTTACAAATAAGAAGATGAAATTTGAATATTTAATCATGCAAATATGTTCTCTAAGACAATCAAGTGACCAAATCTCTTATCATGCAAATACACTACAAGTACCTTATAAACAATACTCGTCGAAAATGAGTCATTATTGGTAGGCTAATTTAGTTTTGAAAACTGATCACTAATTACCTCCTATAATAAGTACTTTTTGCTAACTTGTTGGTAGTAGATAAAATTAAATCGAAATTTAAAGCAATGATTTTTCGATGTGATCCCTGTGAATTATTTTATACTACATTATATGCCGATTGTTTTTAAAAACTCTACTGTGGTGATTTAATACAGACAAAGTAATATATCAAATCTCCAACATTCCTTGTAAAAACTGAAAATGTTACAATATACATGACTTGACGAGGATAATACAATCTAAAACTCTCCCTCTCGCTTCAAGTGGGATACAATGAGAAACTAGTAGCGGGTGGTACTTAACTCCACCTCTGCATCAGTATAACATAAAAGTACAAACCTTACCAACAACAAAACACATCACCATCTTATAAAAAAGAAACAAAAACCACAAAAATGACGTCATCAAGGCCTCGTGCAAAATCAAGCACTCGAAGTAAGGACCAAACTACTAATATACCCTTCTCTTAGCTTTGCTTACTGCTGCTGGTTAATGAGATGAGATGAGATTTTACCAACCTGCTCTTTCTAGCTATATCTGTGCGCCGGTGAAGGTCTGGCCAAAGGACCAGCCTGCGGAAGCGACGTTGTTAGAGACAATGGTTCGACCATCGCTTGTAGTGACTTTGAAAGAGAGAGCTTGTCCGTTTAAGTAAGAGTTACTCTGCCAGTTCTGTCCCCAGTTCCTTGACATCGCTTGCCACCCTGTTCTTGATCCTTTAACCGCCGCTGAGTGAACATCTCCGGCTCCTCCGACGTTCGTAATCAGAACCAGGTTAAAGTAAGAGTGTCCGTTTATCGTAAACCTTATTCCTCCTCTTCTTACACATGGCACTCTGTAACCAAAACAGAGTAAGATTCAAGAAAAAAAAACAAATTTGAGGATCACGAACAAAACAGAGTACTATGTTTCTTGTTTGTTTAAGGGTAAAAACAGAGCATTTTGAGAAAGGTGTTGTGTTACCTTCGGTAAGCGACAGGGACAATGCCGGCTCTGTATTGAGCGATGCGTTGAAAGACAGGCTGAGAGAGATCAAAATGCTGCTGAGGTGGGTTACACCAACCACCTGCGTTGTTCGGTAAAGCGTTGTTTGGTGGACAAAAGTTAGTGGCTGTGACAACGATTGAGCCAGGGAGACACCATTTTCCATCGTTTTGGCATCTTATCTCGAAGCAAGCACCACAGCTTAGACCGTTGTTGAACAGAGCCGTGCTTAGCGCCGCCGTGTTTGTTCCATACCCTTGGCTATAAAGGTTTCCATACCCACAAGCACCTCCTGCAAACCAAAAGTCAGATATTTTAAGAATTATGGTAAATAACGAATTTTGAAAGATTTAAAGCCTTATGAGAGAAGGTAATTATAATTTATACCCATTGTGCCGGAAGCATCACCACCGCCGTAGAATGTGGCGTGTGCGTTGACCCAACCTCCGCCGTAGCCATTGACACTTGACGTCATTACTCCGAGGATAGCCATAACCAAGACGGCGACTAGAGCCATTGTTTTTAAGCTAAAACTAGTGAATGCGTGTGAGTGTGAAAGAGAGAAAATGATTACTTGAAGCTTTGATCTTTCTTCCTTTCCTAAAGAAGAAGAAAAAATAGATGATTGTGAGAATATGTTGTTTGGTTTAGAATTGGAAAAAGCATAAGAGACGAGTCGTTCAATTTATAGAAAAGCTTAGAGAGTGATGATTTACGGTTTTGCCACTGTTAAAGCAACTAGCATGCACTCTTTTTTCTTTTTAAAATAAGACCAAAACTTGAAATGCAAAAATTTTCCGATATATATATATATATATTAAAAATGGGTTTATTAAATGTAATTTTAATGAACTATATATTATAATGAAACAATAAAATATTTTAATTGTTGGGACCAAAAACCGCTGAAGTCTTAACATTTAATGGCATGAAAAAGCAAAGAGGCAAAGACACATGTGAGTAC
Source organism: Cardamine chenopodiifolia (assembly GCA_963922655.1). Classification (NCBI taxonomy): domain Eukaryota; kingdom Viridiplantae; phylum Streptophyta; class Magnoliopsida; order Brassicales; family Brassicaceae; genus Cardamine; species Cardamine chenopodiifolia. The sequence goes on along the minus strand of OZ000476.1, from coordinate 13,652,260 downwards.
AAGACGGGAAGTGTGGTTTCTTTTTTCAGGCGTATTCGAACACACATAAACGTTATTTTTCCCTTGAGAAGTAGATTTAGTATCTCAAGAAGCAATCGTGCAAAAGAAAATAGAAAAAATGGGTAGTCTAGAATTTATATTTGGTATCTAGATGTAAATAGTTATGGTTATGGCTTAATGTCAATGGAGGCGAAGAAAATTTATCAGTGAGTTTGAAATTTTTATTGAAAAGAAAAGAAAAGCAAGAAAATAACATAAAGACAGAGAAAATTCAAGTTGAAATCCAAGTGGGTCACAGAGGTCTGCTTTGAGTTCGATGTCTCACGAAACGTATAGCTTTGTCGTTCGTTTACCTCAATCTATATTTCGATGTGTAAACATCTAAATATTTATGAAGATTTTCAAAAAAGAAAAATCTAAATATTTATGTGCAAGTGTAACCATCTAACTATTTACTAAAAAAATGTACGCGCGATGAAGTCGTGTCTGGCTTATGCGAAAAACTGCCGAAGTACAAAAATTAAATCACCTAATGACAAAAATAATTTACATGTGTTTGGTGATAAAATATCTAACTTGTAAGGACCTTCTTCCGTGTTTTGCAGAAGTATTTATTAGGGTTAGTTATATTATAGATTTTGAGTTACAATTTTAGTTTGCGCATCGAGAAAATAAATGCACATTAAATTTAATAAGGTAACTATTAAACAAGTTCAACGGCAGAAATCGACGGCCAAGTTTCCGTAATTTCAGCTCAAAACATGGGTCCATAAAATATCATGGACGGTCCGTTTGCTACTTGTCCATCGTCAGAAATAAACACTTTATAATAATAGTAATATTACGAACAAAATATTAAATTAAAAAAATGAAAAACAGAGATACCTCCGCATGTGGTTGACAGACGCCGTTTCAAGCTAAACGTTGTGAGCATGTATTGATAGATGAGCTGAAGAAAGTTGACACGAATCCATCCTCTTCGAATTGCTTATTAGTGTTGATAATGATTTTCATCTAGAAATGATTAGAGTAACACCAGCTAATCATTGATTCTCATCTTCCTCCCTAACTAAATCTGCATGTATTACATGTTTGATACATGAAATCATATAGGAAAAGAGGTTTTTGTTTTATATTATACGAATGAATTACGATTGTTTTGCTATTAGTTTATTTGGGATTATTTAAAAAATTTATTTATTTTCAAGCATCGCATTTCGATTTCCGTTAAGATATAGTATATTTTAGCAGAGTTGTTGTGTAGATAGATTATATAATCAGACATGGGAAAAGAAACATAAATGAGAACAATTTCTCCAGCAGGTAGCAGCATCTGTTGTGTTTAGCTAAATCACTATTATGAAGAGTGTCTTCGATGTTACGCATATTGAAAAATACCAAGGGGTTCGACATGAATTATACCTACATATCCAGTACATTTATCCCCATAACTCTATAAACATAAATTTGAATATTTCTCAAAAAGACAAAAATAATAATAAATTGAGTTTAGATGTACTTGAGGTTTCACTACGAGTAACAATTAGAAATTTAGAACTAACTGCAGACAGAAAAAACAGTGATGATTTATAGAAAACTGTTGCATTAACTAAAGAATGTATGCAGATATTTGTAACCTTCAGAAATATTTGTTGTCTTCTCTTTTTTAAAATGATGAAATATATATATATATATATATCGATTTATCTGTAAGAAGAAGTTTAATTAAGACACATGATCTTCGGGTAGATGTACTCCTTCGAGATTTAGGTATCATTTGAAGAATAAGTACCATCATAAAACAAACGATTGATGTGCGACAACTGTAACTATGGTTTAGGGGAACGCTTGATCAGGATTTATGTAGTTCAGTTATATTGTTTACCTGAGTTTTTTTTTAAATGTAGCAGGTACATAAGCTTTCCTAATTAAAAAAGAAAAAAAATTATTCAGCCATTGACTAATGAGTAACAAACAAAAACTTAAAATTAATTATGTCGCTGAATTACCGCTACTTATACACTTAAACAAATGGTCTTAGAACAATAATCCTAAGAAGCAACAGATATTTTATGTGCTTACACAATTGTATGCATATAAGAAAAAGATATTATATGTCGTTTTTTTGTGTGCTAATGTTATTTAAGTCTAGGAACTTAAATTCTTTCTTCGATAGACAAATTAATTTATATCCTTATATATAAATCGTGTGTTTTTTTCTTAGTCAGATGTAAATCAGACAACCACACTTTGCGCATGTTTGTCTGCGTGTATAAAAATATTCGTAACCATTAAGCGTGATGGTAGGAGAAACGGCAGATTGGTCAAAATTAATATTAAAATTAAACAAAATCAAAGCTGCCGAAGCCGGTTTTAACGACCTTTTAACTAACTCTCTCTGAGAATCTCTTTATATACAACTTTCTTTTTAAATTTAAAATTATTTCTAGTCGTCAATGGTTTTCCCAAGATTCCATTTTCACGGTCACATTAATTTTGAAAGATTTATTCAACTTTTGTAATTTTATGATTTCTTTTATGTGTATTTTATTACTTTTGTATATAACTTTATATTATCATGTAATGTTTCATTTTTTAATATTGTGTGTAATATTGTTTTTGGTGTATGTTATATATTTATTTATAAAAAATGTCATTGTTAGCAAGGACAAATTTAGAAATTATTTGTATCCAGAAAAACAAAAATATGGTGTAAAATAATACATTAATATAAACGATTCTGCAACTCTTTTAATAACTAGACTAATTTTGGAAAATTTTGGGGGAGTGGGGGAACTGCCCCTTCCATAATACATGTGCATCCGCATTGTTAGTAACCCTTGTTAGGATTATAATGTAAAGTAGAAAAAATTGTAGGTATGGATTTGAGGATTTGTTATTGGAGCAATACAACATCAAACCCTCATTTTTTAAAATGTATTCTCCTCAAAATGAAGATCTCTATTGGGGATACCCTGACGAGAACACTTGCTTTTGTTTGGGCCATTTTCTAATTTCTTTTAGAAAGGATTAGATTTTTATTTTTATTAATGCAGGTGCGTCCCCCTCTCAAGTAACTATTATATGCTAATGCCGACTAACCTTTTCTTAAATGACATTTTTATTGTATGGGCAACGGAGATGACATAAAGCCAATCATCAAGTTTCAGTGCCGAGCTCAGCATCACATCAAGTCTCAAGTTTCAAAGCCGAGCTCTAGCTTTACATCAAGTGTTAAAGTTAAATTCAGTTTTACATCAAATCTCTAAGTCGAGCTCAGCCTCGTATTATTGAGGGAGCCGAGTTCAGCTTCGCATTAAACAAGTCATTCTCGATTTATTTTAAGTCAGTTTTTTCTTAAATTCGCTGAACTCAAGTAAACATGCATTCGAAGAAGTAGGAAGGAACTAATTGTTGGTATCAGATTTAGCATTCTCGACATAATCTGACTCAAATCAAAAATCGACATGTTAAAACTTATTAAACTCGGTCCGTAACAGTGCACCTACATTAGTAGTAAAAGTGAAACTTCCCAAAAATAGAAATTATATTCAGAAAAAAAAATATCGAAGAAAAAGGAACATCATTGTGAAGAAAGAAAATGAAAAACATTTCCAATCTTCTCAAATCACTATAAAAGAAAAGAGACCTCCTTAACATAATTAAAGAAAAAAAAAGTAAAACACACATTTATAAACAAAGAAAACACGCATATGTAGACACATTTACAAATTTCTACAAAAAATCTAAAAAACACATCCAAAAATCATAATTTACTTAAACCAGTCTTTTGTAATATAAGTTACAAATGATTTAATCGTTTCTCAAGACATAACTGTAACATCTAAATTTTCTCTTTTCAAGTTAGTTTGTCAATTTAACAGACTAGTTATTTTTTTGTTATTTTGAACTAAAACTTCAATAATAACAAAAATGTCTGAATCTGTTTAGAAATGACTATTTTCGAAATAAATAAAAGTTAAGGTGAGTGTTTTCCACCTGTTTAATTTTGTAACCCACTTAATTCACTTAGTTACTTTGCACTTAAACCAGTCTGACCCAGATATAAGTAAGGCCCAATTTGTTTATACCGGCTTTTGGTCGTCATTTCACGGTCACCCTGTTTACGTGAATCTAAACCAATAAATTTTAGATTACCCAGAATATAACGTGTGAACCGAATAAAAATACTAAAGAAAAATAATAAGGAAGGAATAGCGAAAATGCATTTGTGTAATCGAATCCAGCTTGCCATCACCTATTTTTTTCTTTAAACTTTCTAAAATCTACCAAATACTAAGGTTATCAAATTGAAATGTTTCTACGTTTTTTTGTTTTGTTATGTTTCCGTGATAATATTATGATCTACATGTACATAATCACAACATCGAGATCAACCCAAAGGAAAATAAGATCCGTTTTGTTTATTTATACGAAAGATAAAGAAGTCTTTCAATTGACTCTAATGTTTTTATAATATTAAGAATTTACTGTAACATTTTTGAAAAGACTAAAAAGGTATTATCTCTAAATTTTAATAAATAAAGTAAGTTCTATATTTAAAAATGTTGAATATGTCTTTGACAAGTCAAACTTCCTTTTGATATGAGTGGTAGTGACGACGGCAGGCTCTTTAGTGCTAGCTGCTATTTCAATGATCGGTATGGATAATATTAACTCTCCATTTTCGTTTTCTTTCACACATACACATATTTGGGATTCTGGATAACGTCTTGATCAAGACGCATCTAACTTTTCTCAAAGAGTGTTAATTTAGGGAGGGCCACAATAAGCGGGAACCAAACCAAATTGAAATTACTCAAAATTGAAACCAAACCAATTCTACTTTTAATTTAACTGTAACAATATATTGTACCTAAAAAACCAAATCGAATATGAACTCAGCTAATGGTACATTGAAGATTGATATTTGAGTGATATACATTTACTACTTGTATAAACCGAACATAACTAACTCAGCAGATCCGAATGATTAAATCAATAAACAAATTACAGCAACCTAAATGAACTTAAATATCAGTTTAATTCGGTAATCCTTTAAGAGACTCGTACCGAACTAAAGTTTCAACAACCCGAAACTAACCGAATCGAATTAGTTTACATTTTAGTTAGGACTTAGGATATACACATAACTGAAAGATCTAAAACCCGACAAAATCTGACCCCTCAAGCCGGATACCCAGATTTAGTCGTCATCGTAATAACAGTATTAATAAAACAACTTACAAAAAAAAGTTAAGTTTTTCATCTAAAGGAGTTTGTTTTAAGAAGAAACAGTTTAGATGAAAACGTTAAGTTTGACATCGATTCATAAACGTCTAGCACACAGATTGTTTTCTGAGTGGTTTTTAATAATGTTCCTTTCCCCTTCCAAAAGAAAAATATTTTCCTTTCAAAGGGGCTCTTTAAATATTGGCCTCATGTTGGCACATGCCTATGTTAAAAACCAAGTTGCATCTCCTATAGCGACGCAACACGTACATGCTTAATGCCTAAACACTAATTAAAAGTACCTTTTGCCTTCTCTTTATTGAAAAGATAAATATACATGTATATATTCAGATCACACTATTCCTATTCTTCTTCTATAAATTCAATACAATAGTCTAAAACTGATTCTAAGCTTTTATAAAATGTAGTTCTCGAACCTACATTTATTCTCGAACCTCTTTATCATTGCAGTAAAATCTCTGTAAACTAATATTTTATAAATTAATAAATAATATAAAATCATATCTCATGAGTGGATTAATAAAAAAATTTAAATTTTTTTTTTTTTGAAATTCCTAGTCCCATTAGTATTATAAATTAATAATCACACATATATATATAAGATAATATATTAATGTATGGTTTAATATATATATATATTAAAATTCACTTTATTGAAACTTTTTTCTATTTTATTATATCAAACAATTGTTGTATTGTATTTCAAATTAACTATATAGTATCGATTATAATTTTATTATTAAAATAATAATAAAAATTTGTAAGTTTTTAACTTTTTAAATTTGTATTTTTATTTTATTTTTAGAGTCTTTAAGATTGTTGCAATAGGACATCTGATATCATTAAACATAAATTTTAATTTATATATATAGTTTGCATAAGTAAATTTGTTAGTAATTTTGTTCTTTGTTTGTAAAAATTCCTGACCTCCTATATTGAGTTAAGAAAAAAACAGAAAAAGGACATGACACTACGAACATGGCTATCTAGCTGGGACCGATTAAGTAAAAGCTTTCCCATCATTTTTTCGTTGTTCGATGAAATGTCAATGATTTTGATTCTTTATGAAATCTTGGATAAGATATCGTTATATACATTAATAGTTTCCATTGAGAATTAAGGTTAGCCTACAAGCCTAGCCTTTGTTTTCAGACTAATCTTTCACGAATAAGTCTATATTTTCAGAAAGTTATCTTACTTTATCAATATCCATTCATTTCCTATTTTGTATAAATCTTTTTCTTGTGGATATAAACCCAAACATGTCACGTGAAAAGAAGTAAAATTGGTCCCTACATATCGTGGAACACTTGACACTTGACTGAACAGAAGGAACCGCACAACTACTATGTATTTTTCCATCGTATGGCGAGCCACAAACTAGTCATTATCATAAATCGTCACTAGATGAACCATTATCTATTCGTTTATACCAGAAAACACTAAGACATAATGTGTATTTTCGTAATATATGTATTCCTGAACGATGGTATTTCATGTAAAACAGATTACGCCATTTTATCCATCTGAAATATTAATCGAGAAAAATCTAGCGATTTCCTTTAAATTGTTATCATCAATATATTGTAAAATGAGAAATATATATGTTTTCTGTTTGTTAGTTATATTTCAATATGTTGTTAAGAGTCTTGACGACTATTAGTTATTCCGGTAGGGATTCTAACTAAACATAATGAGAAAAAGAGATTTTATATGACTTTTAGAAAACGACTTCTTTGTATATGAATTGATGGCTATGTATTTGTCTATTACTAACGAACCAACGGTGACATATTACAGACCTTACTTATTCTTTTAAAATATGTAAGAATAAAAGGAATAAAATAATGATGTGACAAGTTTCTATACCTAATTATTTCGAACGAAAGTAGTCAATTATATATATACAAAATCTATAATAATAGTTAGAAATCAATTATTATTATTATTTGTACCATAGATATTTATCCCAAACTGAATTGAAATAAAACCAAAATCAAATCAAATAAAAAACTTTCGAACCGAACCGAGCCAGAATAAAATTCTGTTAGGAGTATTTTTTTGAAAATTCAGAATAATTTTTTTTTTTGAATCGAACTAAACTGAAAACCCGAATGTCTATGGCTATGATAAAACCACTTAAATTTTTTGGAAAATATTATGAAGAAAAAGTTGGAGCGTTGGGTACGTGAAAATAAACGGCGCTTGTGAGAAAGTGGATAAAATAGGACAATGACGTGAACCTCCCTCATGTGGAACTTTGGGAACACTAACATGATTCTAATCTTTCTTTCTCACTTTCGCTGGCTACAGTCTGCATCATATCCTACGAGTAGCGACATTTTTTTTCTGTATATTAACAGATAATCCTTAATCTCATCTCTTCTTTTTAATTTGGATACTTTTTCATTTTGTGGTCTCTAATTATACAGATTTATAATAGTTAAAGGGGTAAAGTACTTACATGGCGTGTTACCGTCTGGAGGATTAAACACTAGTTAAAACTTAAAAGAACTTCTAAACCTTTTTTAAAAAAACTTATAAATCAAACATAATAACTGTGTCTCGAAGTCAAAACATTGAACTTTCTGTATATTCATTCTTATAATATTAAAACTCGAAAATTGGGAAAAAAATACTGTTTTGGTTTTAATATTTGATATTATTGTCTAAAGATAAATTCAACAATTATGGTCCATTATTTTTTTGTAATAAAGGAGAACGTTTCCCATGACCAAGCATGGGCTTATGATTTGTCTCATAAATCTTAGCCCAAAATTAGCCCGGTTTAGTTCACAAACAAAGCCAACCACTACATACACACCAACACAACTTTTCATAGGAGACTTCTCTTGCAACAAAGAGTGGCAAAGGGGGAACTGAAGTCTAGAGTTGACTCTGTAACTTAAGGCACGGATGATGAACCTTACTTGTACGCCACTCCATAAACATGAGGTCTTATAATCCAAGGGAAGCTATAGATTGCTGCATTATTGATCTCAGTACCACCATCGAAACCCGCAGCCGAAATGTATAAGTCAGTGTTTCTTGTCAAATGGCATCCATCTGCAACTACTTGCTGTACTGGATCCAATACCTTCTGAACATTCCTCAAGAAAGATCCATCTGCACCCCAGAAAACAAAAACTTAGGATTTCAGATTTGTCTTACTTAGGTGTTTGATGTGCACAATGTATATATACCTTTAGCCGCTACGTGCTCGATGAATAGGAAAATCCCACCCGGTTTCAACACTCGCTTGATCTCTGAAAATAATAGTCCGGTTAAGGATTATCCAATGAAATCTCTTATGGGTTTAATGAAAATTACCTTTGAGTGTTTCAGTGACATCAGAGACAGAACATAGAACAAGTGTTGCAATTACTGCATCCACAGAGTCATCATCTAATGGTATAGCTTCTCCTACCTAAGATCAACAGAGAAATAACAATTACAAAAGGAGAGGTCTCATAATCAAAACCAAACAACTTACTTACTCCTTGCATGAATCTAAAGTTTTCAGGTTTCATCCCAGCTTCTCTAGCAGATTCACATGCGTATTTTTCCATTTTTTGATTCGGGTCCATACCAAAAACACATACGTTTTCATTACTCGCATAGTACTTCAGATTAGGACCTGTACCAATACCAATCTCCAAGACTTTTTCTGCTTTACCAGTTAGATTATGAAATAGTTTCCTCTTGTAATCAGCAATCTTACAAACACATAAAACATAAAACTCAGATTATGAGAAGGTATAAGAAAAAAAAAACAGACAACTGAAATCTCTGGGAATGGATCAGAGAATGATGCATCCAAGTCACAAAGACTGACCTCTGCTTCATAAGATCGCATTCCTTTGCTCAAGAACAAAGCAAAAAGCTCCTTATACCAATCTGGTCTCTGAGGATGAAATGTTTCTGAAACATCCTAGTGCAGATAAATCTTGGTCAGTTACATTTCCTCCACTTCTCAAGTATATAAGAGTGACATAATCATTCGGAGTACCAAACTTGGCATTTGAAAACAACCCATTAAAAAGCCACAATCTTTATTCTTTACTAGTAAAATCATGCTACACAGGTAAAAATGTGGTGTTTATACACAAAACACATCTATAAGAAAGATACAAAGAAATCAAAACTGTTAGAGATAGAAATCCGGAACCAGGATAAAAACCAAAACTCTCTTTATTAAAAGTAAAATAATGATAACGTAATAAGAACACAGTAAAAACTCCCAAGAGTCTCTCGGCCTAACTCGATAGATTCCTCCTAAGCTTTCCTAGTTTGGATGAGTAATCCTAAATATTTTCCTAAATCACTAAGTAGAAAGATTTGTATCAAAAATCACCTTGGAACGCGAAGCATTAGGAGAACAGATGGGAAGAAAGGGCATCGTCGGGCTAGCTGCTTCAAGAAAATGTTTTCTTCCACATGAACATAAGCTAGTGGAGGAGGAGGAGCAGCCTGAAGGAAGGTGCTGATGACTCTTTAGAGTTTCAACGTGAAGATGATGATCTCGTGACGCTCGAATTGCTCTGCGAGGTGAGTATTTGAGCGACGAGACCAGTGAAGAAGGCGATGAAAGCACTTGAGTCATCATCATCATAATGGCCACAATGATCTTTCAATCACAGATCTCAGTCTTTTAAAATGTCTTCAGATTTGTAGGGAATTATTTATCTTATCTTGGCACCTAAAACACGACCTATAACTTTCAAAAATGAAGCTTTTTTAAAACATACAATACTTGTTTTATTCAACCCATAAACATATTCTAATTGTTACTGATGGATTAAGTGTAAGAGTCTTTTTCATGTTTTTTTAATTGTAAGCAACACCATAGACATGAGAGCTTATGTAAGCAAAGCTAGAGAGATATGCATTTTTATTATCTACACCATTGTATTATTATAATTAGTGATGTTAGTCAAAGTTATTATTCTCTTTGAGTGCTTTCGTGGTTTTTGTTAATTCATTGAATTTCTTCCATAAATTCATTTTATTTGATCATGTTTCTTACTATTTATAAATTGTATTCTCCTACACAAGTTGAACTCATGTACTTATATTATTACGAGAGACTAATAATATTCTTCCCATTCCATTTATCTCATCATCTCTGCATGGTATCAAAGCAGATTTTGCTCGAGTTTCGATCTACCGAGCAAATTCATATCTCGTTTTTTTCTTCTTCTATTGCCTTTGTGCTTTCTTTTCTTTTTTCTCTAAGTCTAATGTTTTTTAAGTCGATGCTTCACTAAACTATCGAGTTTCTAAATCATATTTTTTCATTGCCAAATCAACTCATTTATGCGACAACGTCATAATCCGCATCATTACACTCACCAAGCACATGCTCCTCCGTGCTTCTCTAATTCAAGTGTAAGTGCTTCTGAATCCAAGCCTTCGATCTTCTCATTCTAGTCTACTATGGACCTCTGAATCCATCCATGTCAAGTTTTCTCTTTTATTTGTTAAGATTGGACTCCACACCCCTAATTCATCTTAAGAGGATGTATTAGTATAATTAGTGTTGTTAGTTATAGTTATTATTCTCTTTTACTTGTTTTTCTTAATTCATTGAATTTCTTTAGTAGATTCATATTCTTTGATTTTGTGTTTTAGTATTCGTAAATTGTATTATCGTATATAAATTGATTTCATGTATTTAAATTATTACGAGAGAAGAATAATATTCTTCTTGGCACGTAAAACACTGACCTAGAACTTTCAAAATTGAAGATTTTTAAAACATACAATACTTGTTTTATTCAACCCATAAGCATATTCTAATTATTACTTTACCTTGGATTAAGTTTAAGAGTCTTTTTCATGTTTTTTTTATTGTAAGCAGCACGATAGACATGAGAGCTTATGTAAGCAAAGCTAGAGAGATATGCTTTTTTAATATCTGCACCACCACTGAACCGAGCTTCTAAAATATAATCTCCGGTATGTCTCGTTAGGTGACATCCGTCAGCAACAACTTGTTGCAATGGGTCTAACACATTTTGCACCAACCTTAGTAATGATCCATCTTGCACAGCCAAAAAAAGAGAGAGCCAAATATTATATTTAGTTTCATCATTTCTCTACAATGGAATTTGATGAATTTCGAGTTCGAAAAAGATACCTTCTGCTGCAACATGCTCTATAAAAATGTAAATCCCTCCTGGTCTTAAAATCTGTTTAATCTCTGAAACAAAACCATAGAAATCAAACTGTTTTTGAGCCATCTTGAGATGCTGGATTTAAAGGAAGTAAACTATTACCGTTGAGTGTTCGAGTGACATCTGTGACAGAAGAAAGCACAAGAGTTCCCACAACTGCATCAACCGATGCATCTTCTAACGGTATAGATTCTCCAAGCTAAGGAAAAATTAACAAGAAATATAGCAACTAGCATCAAGATGCATCTTCTGGCCACATATGAAATCTTTTTATGGGACGTCTCTTTCGATGATTTCAAAGTTTAATTACTCTTTTTGATTTTTTTGATTAGTAGTAGTACTACTAGTAGATTAAGTTACAGAATTTCTCATAAGATTCGCATTTTTTCCTCCTTAAGAAACACATAATTCAGTCATAAATATACTCAGAATCAATCCATAGATTTCATAGTTAAGAATCAAAAACAGAGTCTTGAAACAGAGTTCTTACAAGACTAGGATCAAAACAGAGTCTTGAAACAGAGGACTAGAATCAAACAGAGAATTAGACTTGTAAAAAAATGGAATGTAAGAAGAATGCATCCAATCTCATGAAGTCACTAAGTAACCTCTTTTTCGTACGTTTCCATTCCTCAACTCCTAAACCAACCGTATAGCTCGAAATACCAATCTGGCTTTGGAGGACGCAATTTGTTCAAGACCTCCTAAATTAATATGAAGAGAATTTAGATAGTTACATATTTATCTATACAAGAACTCCTCTTCTTCAATGTTATCTTTCTATTTAGCTACATTTAGAAGTTGGTTAAGAATCTTGGAAGGTCTATTAGCATACCAAGCAGAGAGAGATAAGTTTAAATTTTGGAAACAACCGATGAGTTGGATCGAGAAGCATAGGAGGGAGAGATGGGAAGAAACGGCGTCGTAGCTTCTCCTAAGAAATGCCTTCTTCCGCACGGACATAAGCTGAAACTAGACAAGGCAGAATCTGTGGCAATATTGAGAATATTCTTCTGGATTCTGACAGAATCTCGCGAACTTCTGATTGTTCTTCTTGTTATTCGAGGTCAATCTATCTTCACTGAGATCACTGAGGAAGGTGTCAAATGCAAGATCGACATTGCTATAACTCCTCCAACTTACTCGTTTCAATATCTTCTTTAATATAATGTACCGATACACATCTTCTTCCCAATCAACTTTTTTAGAGCTTCTTTTTAATATAAAGTTTTCCATTTATCTAACGAAAAGAAAAAGATCGCACTGCTGATTGCAAAGTGTAACGTCGATTACACATTTCCTGACTTTAAAATGATTTTTTCCCCATTATAAAAAGGGGAAATTGTAAAAAATACATAAAAAAAATAAGATATTGGTGTACCTAAACGCTAGTTTCTGTCACATGCAACATCTCTTCCATGCAATGTCTCTTATGGGCTCAGACTTGAAGTTCATGGGATGTAGCCATATAGGGAAGACTCGTAAGGCCCAAAATTTTTTTCAGTTGTATTCGAAATTTGGCCTATGCTACTGGAAATTCATCTGGAGAAAAGTTGAGTTGAGTCCGTACCTTTGAACTCTTTAAGCATTGTGAAGAAGAGGGGTGAAAACACAGTGTAGTATCAGTAGAAGGAGGAACAACCTCAAGGAAGGTGAGTCTTCTGGGTCTTAGAACAAACATGGTCTCCTTATTCCTTAAGGTCCATTTTAATGGTGGGAAGTGGGAACAAAGTTACTTTGGCGAAGGTCAAGCCAAGAAGGAAACAGCAAAGAAATGAGAAGAGTAGGTGAAAAGAGAAGATAAAACAAAAATACCTAAGGCGGCAAGTTGACGCTAATGGTTAATTAAGTGGTTGGAATTGACTTTCCAATTCCGAAATTTTAAAGCTTTGTTTGAGTAAGCCTTTAACATAACTCACAAGGACTTTACTTTAACCTTGGATCCCATGTCATATCGCGACAAATCAGCAATTATAGAAAAACCAAGATTGGTGCTTCAGATAAATGAGTATAGAACTTGATTTGTGTAATGAGAAGGCTTTGATGGATCATTAAAGAAAACCATTTGGAAATCGTCCAATAGACTTTCCGAACCAAGAGGTTCATATGTGATACAGATTTGCTGTCCCAAGTATGATAAGGTAAGAGACTCGATATTACAACCATTGCAAAGCAAATATGGTCACTTATTCTTCTGTAAAGTGACTCAGTGATGTTGTTTGTTTTGCTCCTCAAGGGATATGTTGTTCAAGATTTGATATTATCTTTCACGTCGGCATTGCTTCCATCATCCTTTGAGTTGGTATTGTCAACAGCTGATGCGGAGCCTTGGTCATGGAGAGATTCGTTGTTGTCAGTCTCAGAGTCTGATTTCACGAGATGCAAGAGAATACATTGAATGACTTGAATGATATTGGAATCAAGAAAACAAGGTAGCAGATTCATATCTAATACATTACCTTCAGTGTTTTCGCCAGAAACATAAGCCATTCGTCTTGCTCTTGGTTGCTGTTGCGGGGTTGGCTGTTGCGTGAACATATATTAATGTCAAAAGAGTCAAACAGGAAACAAATGGAGAAACAAAGGAAGGCAGAGCTTTCACTTTACCTGCAGTTTTGGGCGGAGTGCTTCCAAAGGCCCTTTCGGCTTTTGTCCTTTTTGCTGATTAAAATGTCAATTTCAAGTCATTAGCTTTACTTACTTTAAGCCCTCTGTAACTAGGAAGAAAAGAAGATTCAAGAAAAGTTAGTATGCACGAATCACCTTTCCTAAAGCCCAATCAGCCGAGTCAAAAAACGCACGTTCATGGTCCTTGAATGAAAACATGGATACAGGTGAATTAGCTTCTCTAATGGAAAATGGCGAAGAACGGGAGATCTATAATTGTTTCTTGTTCTAACAAATGGTAAAAACTAATCTTACCTTAGATATCAATGGAATCTTCTTTGGCACCAATCCTCCATACTTATTCTTGATCGCATTTTCCTACAGTAAATAATACCAACAATGGCCAATATAACCAAAGAGTTAAATCTAAACAGATTCTGCAAAAAGCTTGTGTATACAGATCATGATCATAACTATGTCCCTAAACCTAAACTCTTAAGTGCTAATTCCAATAGTGATAGTAACAATTCGAAATTACCTCGCTCTCAGGTGATGGCTGTTTATGATTCTCCATCTCATCTGAAACCTTGTTCTCGGTGGGCACATCATCAAGAAGCTCCTTACCCTTAATGTCTTCCATAACTGAATTTTACACAAGTATGTTTTCAAGCTCAATCTTATACAATAAGATTATATTGTTCTAATGCATAGACCTTATTCTAACTCTCAATTTCTTACTCTGTACATTGTGATCCAAGGAATTAATAAGAACTAGGGCAAACTTCAAGTCCAGAACAAAAACTTATACATCAGTTTCACTACAAATTCAAAATCATAGTAACGATTGGAAAAGTCCACTTCCATTTTCAAAAACTTCCCGCGAATTCAATATACGGCGTGACGGAGAAATCGAGATCTAGCTAAAACTCTAAATCATATTAGAAATCGCCATTAAAAGATCCTTCAAGCAATGATTCATCTTACTAGAACATGAGAAGCCGTACATGATCAAACAGGATAAAAAAATCAACAAGAAGAAGAAAAATTCAATCCGAAACAGATTTTGGTGGGAGTATTTTACCTGAAAAGAAGGTTGAAGAGATACGCCGGTTACCGTCTGGAGATTTCCGACGAGAACCTGGCTAGATTCGATCTGGTTATTATAGTGTTGTTATCTTTCCGGCGCTGACACGATGAGCCGATGCCGATGCCTCAACTTAACGCAGCAAATATTCTCTCATTTGGGCCTTAATGGGCCGAGTATTCCAACAACATTAGGATTCCCCTAGTCCTAATCACATTCGTATCTTAGGTTTCTGGAGATGTGTTAATGTTGGCTTTAACAATGGGATTAATCCAATAGATATACTAATTAATTGAGAAATTAGGATTACTTTTTTTTGTTAAACAGGAACTTCCGACGAACAAACCACTCACCAAATTTTCTAATAATCCTAAACCATGACACCATTTTGACTGGTCAAATGAAATGATTTAAATAATTTTATGTTTTGAGTTTTTTCTCAAATAGGAATTACTAAACCACCATCATTTGATTTAATAATGATTATTTTCATAGTGGATTTTTTCTTGGATTCCGTTGTCATTAGAGATTCTTTAATACGTTAGACAGATCTATATAGTGATCTTATTTGGTGGTTTGAGTTTTTGAGAACAAAATAGTTATAAAGATTTTAAAATACTTCTTGGATCATTTCACATGGATTTGACTTGTATAGTCTATGAACGTCTGGATACAGTATGCCTCAAACCATGCGCCATAGTTAAGATCGTCATCATCCGATACTTGACAGGATGATTTGGCACCAAATGGAATTTAAAAAATCTGCAAAGAATCGCCATTGCCATTTTTATTTGAAGATAAGCTGAATCCTTTCCCAAACATATTCTAGGTCCAGCCTGCATTCACACAAGTAATTAAACTCATAATATTTCATGTTAAATAATTAAATTATCCATCAAGATCTTGTAAGTGTTTGATTATAAATACCTGAAAAGCTGTGAACTTGAATGGAGATGCATTCTGAAAGTTTCCATCTTTAAGCCATCTTTCAGGTTAAAAAGATGATGCATCTGATCCCCAGTTGTATTCCATACGACCCATTGAATAAGGAACATATGTAACCATTCCTCCAGCTTTTACTCTTGTTCCATTAGGTAATCTATCATCTTCTAATACTCGTTTCGGATCCTAAAATGTCTAAAAGATCGTATATATATATATATATATATATATATATGTTTTCATTCTTTGTTTTCATCCCAAATTTAATGGATTCTTTGGTGTGCATACGTACCTGAGGAACCGCAGGGTAGAGACGAAGTTTTTCTGTTATCACAGCATGTAAGTAGTGAAGTTTTCCTAAAGAATCGTAATTCAATAGTCCCGCGAATTGCGCTACCCTCTCGTTGAAGGCATTGAAATCCTCTGTATTGTAATGATGCAATAATGTATTAGCCTCTTCTGCTCTTTCTCTTTCGAGTTCTTGTAGCTCTAAGTAAATTTTCTCAGCAACATGTTCACTCATCATTATCATGTATATAGCCCAAGTGAGAGTTGTCGCTGTTGTATCTCTTCCAGCTATTACAAAGTTGAGGACAATATCTCTGAGGCTTTTCTCTGTTTCTTTGCTATCTGGTTCGTCGCTGATCTCGATGAACCGCTAGAGTATGTCATGCTTCACCTGGTTACATAGTATTTAGAGAAAAAAATGTTACTACTTTGTAAACTTTGTGACAAAGTGTATATTTACATTTTTGAGTTGTAACAATTTTTGTTACCTTGTTGTTGTTGTTACCAGGAGATTTATGTGATTCTAATAACTCTGCTTTCCTTCTTCTTATGACTGAATAGGTGAAATCATCGACGATTTTTATGCTTTTACCAAGTAATGCCTCAGAGCCTATGTTTAAGAACTTTTTCAACTTCCAAAGAGGATCTATGCAACGAAGTGTTATGATTACCGCAAAAGCCTTTGCAAAGTGATTCTTTGGTAAATCTGGAGCCAATGTCCCTATCTCCACACCAGATCCTACTTTACATATGGAGTCTAGAGTCATTCTTATCAACAATTCCTACAGCCAAAAGTTCTAAAATAGGATGTAAAATGTTCTGTTAACTAAGTTTATGGATTTGATAGATTGGTATATTTTGTTACCTGCATATCAACTTCTTGGTTTCTGAAAGATGCTTGGCAAAGGATAGTGAAGAGCTTGAGACTATACTCTTTAAACACTACAGTGCTAAAATCTCTGAGATTCTTGGAAGCAAATTCGAAACTCGCGGTTTTCCTCTGTTTTCTCCAAAGCTCTCCATCTGAATTGAAAATCCCATCTCCCAACAGAACTTCCATATATGAATGGTATGTCTCTCCCTTATTTAACACAAACACACAAAAACATAAATGACTTATTGCATTATAAAGATACAAAGAGTTTGTTTTTCACCTTTGGATAATTGGAGAAATTGGTTTTGAGGACATGTTCAACATTGATGGGATCTACTATGTATGTATAGGTGGTAAAGGGCATAGGGACGACCACAGTTCTTGAATCATAAAGATACTCAACGAGCCAATCATGCATTCGGTCAAAATTGGTCAACTGTTAATAGCTGCTCCAACCAAAGGCCAAGTCTTTGGACCTCTCTTGTTTCTTTGTCCCCATCGGTGCAAAAAGATCCATGAGATCAACATGCAAGCTACAACCATACACATCGACATTTTTCACCTCTTTGAATCTGAAAAATGAGGTTTAAAGATTCATTCATAGAGTTTTTATATCTCTATTTTGTTGTTTCACAATCAGCCAAAGCCTGTGAGCAATCTACAACTCAACTAACAGTCTTTTTTTTTATAACTTCTTTGCAAAAATGTTTCACTTCTTTGGTGTGTTTTTTCTAAAACTAGTCTTGGTTTTGTAAACCGTGTTTGGTACACCAAAACCGGTCAAATTGAAACCAACAAAAAAGGCCCACATTTTAATCTTACATTTATGATAAGTTCTTTTCTTTCCATGCATCCATTAATATTTTGAGTCTGCGCAGACTGAATCAAACAAATTGAGCTATAAAGTACGATGATGACGACAAGTAACATTTAATAAAACGACAAAGATAAGTACTTAAATGCATTGCATCTGGCGTTGATTCCACCACTCGTCATCGACTTTATCATTCCAAAGTTAACGTAATCTCAATCTCTCTTTTTATTACTTAAAAACCATCGTATAATACAAATCCAAATCCAAATCGTCTTTTGTTTATTAGTTAGTAATGTAAACCAACTCCGTGACTTCGTCTTTATCATGCTGAAACAGTTAATTTTTAATTAAACATGTCTTTTCATTTCACATTGGGAGAAATATAAAATCCCATTTGGGTTATATTTTACAATTTTTCTGTACCCAAACTAACGAAAATATGTACCAAAAGTAACTTCCCAAGCACATATTTTTAATTCTTCTTGTTACTACTAACTCATCACTAAAACTTAAACATAGCTTGACGATGATGATTCAAGATCTCGTTTTGGTTAAACTGTAGATCCCCGAGCCAACTAGACTCCGAATCTGGATGATGAAGATGATCGAACTGAGTAAAATTATCGGTGAAAATGTGAGAGATGGGTCCCATGTAATCCATTTCCAACAAATGAGCAAGCGAACACGTTCTTGGAAGTTTCGTCGACGATGTCATCATCGTTTTCTCTTCCTCATTTCTTCTCTCTGCTTCGTTCCCAACAATTGTTGTCTCATCGACTAGAATTTCGTCCATGAAACTCTCTTTCTCATCCAGAAGCTTCCCTGCTCCTTTCTTCTTGTAGATCCTACACAGTACCCATTCATCTAACTGCAAAAAACATTTAAAACAAACATTTTTAACAAACAAGGTAAGAAAATAAACATGAGTTTATAATGTTGTTTCTTATGCTTACCCTCATAGAACCATTACGTGTCATTGATGCTTTACGTGAATCGTGGAGACGATACTCGTGCATGATCCAATCAGTTTTGATCCCTTTGGGAGGTCGACCTTTGTAGAAAACGAGAGCTTTCTTGACACCCACGTTACTCGAACCGCTGTGAATGGCTTTGTCTGTACCGGTTGCTTTCCAATAACCGGAAACCGCAGCCCGGTTTGGCCTGACTCCGTTTGGATACTTTCGTTCTCTAGGGCTGAAGAAATACCACTCATTTTCTCCAAACTCTGTTTTCTCTGCAAATTCACAACAAAAATCAAATAAGCGAAGAAGTCCAAAAACCTTAGCACATAGAATAGATCATTATTGAGAAGTAACCGGGTCGAACCGGGTAATTGCCAAGGATCGAATTTGTAGATATCAACTTCTGGGATGATGGAGACAGGACATGGTTTAGACATGGTCTGATTTCGGAGATAGTAGACGATGAGTTCTTCGTCGGTAGGATGAAATCTGAATCCTGGAGGGAGGGTAGATTGGGAATTTGATTCCATGGTCTTTGGACAATCAGATCTAATGGAACAAGAACTGTTTTTTTTCTTGGGGTAGTTTTTAAGGTTCTCAAGGTTTTTGAAATGTAAGAAAGCCGAAAAGGTTGGGGTTTTATTCTTGAGATTTTTGTCGTTTAGTGTGCGTCACTTCTTTCTTACTGGTTTGTACATTGTGATTTAAATAATAATTCATTTTGTCCTGCGAATGTCCTATGGATAATCTCTAGCCACCTATTGTTCTTCTTCCGTATAATATTGTAAAGTTGTGTCATCCTCGAGGCCAGAGCAGTCGCGGTTAAAAAAAAGCTTACAAAATAGAATTTGAGTTGGGATTTTTTGTTAAAGAGTTTTGAGTTTGACTAGATGGTAGTTTTCATGATAACATATTTAGCATGTCAACTATATGTCTAAGAAAAAGTTTTAGTATCTTCGGTATTTACTTTAAAGATTTTTGGTTCTATAAACTTTAGAAATTACAGATATAGGGTTGTGGCTATTATATTAAACATCAGTAGGTATTAAGAAAATATATAATCCATTTATTTGAACGGGAAATAAGTTAGAATTATCCAATAATGTAGAAAATGGCTTTTCACTGGAGATTCTAAAGGGACTTCACAGAAAAGAAGAGAATGAAGAAGAAGAGAAGACATATAATGGAGTGTGCTTGACCACTGATTTGTTTGGTTGCATTGCATGGCTTTAGTATTAGTATTTAGGTGAATCTCCATTTCAAACAGAAGTATATTCTTTTGAAATATTCGTCCCCTGAATTTTTCTTTATTACTTTCCTCCTCCAATCTTTGTCTACCCTATCCGTTATTCAACTTAGAAGCCCAACTATCAAAAGTCATATCCAACATTATTATCTGCACAATATAGTCTACGTTACATTGACAAAAATCTATAAATGAATAACTTTATAATGCATATATAATACTGATATTTCAATAACCTTTTGAGAACTTTATAATCAACAATTTCTCGCAATTATTTACATTCCGTCTAGATCTAACTATTAATTTTCTTTCTATATGGAGAAAAAACAAATAACAAATAAATTGCCGGAACATGTACTTGAAAATGATATATTTACGGAATAAATTTTATTGTAGATGGACTATCCTTCTGATCATATTATCTCGTTAAAGTTTTTTTATTTGACTGCCAAAAATCAAGGGACGATGAAGATTATTTTCTTATAAAAAAATATAAACTTAAAAATATGTTAATACTTTCAAAATTAATATAATATTTCGAGTTTAGGATTTAGTTTTTAGACTTCAAATTTTCTTTTTTTGGAGTTAGGGTTTCAGATTTCAGATTTATAGTTAAGATTTTATGGTTTTAGCCTTTTGGATTTAATTTTGTTAGGGTTTAAGATATAAAATTAGACTTTTTAAAGCAATTAAAATATTGATTCTTTTTAATTTAGGTACAAAATATTTAATATTTTAAAAATCGCAAAAATGATTGGATACTAAAAATAGAAATAATAAGTCATTAGCTTATAATAATATCCATTTAAGAAAAACTAGTAATTATAAGAATCCAAAGGAGAAGTACTAAAGAACTTGTATTACAAAAAAAAAAGAAATGCAAAAGAAATCGTGTCAAGACCATTCTTGGTCTTAATATTTGGAAAAGAAACGTGGCACAATATAAGGGAGGGGGGGTCCAATTTCTTTGCTCCTGATGACGTGTCCTTTCACATAAAAAGTCATTAGGGATAAGGATTGTGGAGGCCACACACCCACGCGCCAAGGCGGCTTTCTAAATAAACGATAGTTAGATGTAACTAATTAGTTGTTAGATGACATTGAGCATAATTAAGTGATTTCATTAATGGTCTCATAGTATTTTAAGTAAGTGTTAACTTATTGTGAAACCTAATATGTTCTTTTCAATTTTAAAATTCATTTTAGAAAGTGACAAATTGGATGGTAATTAGTGTAAATAGATGACCAATTTTGATTATTTCTTAAATGTACTTCTAAAATGTTATATGTATAAGATTTAAAAAACAATTTAAACAGAGTTGAAAATTAGATTTATGAAGGATTTTTTTTCAAAATGTATATATTTAAAATTAAAAAAATTGTAGATTTGTTTGATTATATAAATAGTAGGGTGAGATTTGTTTAGCGTATGTTTGCAATAGAGATAGTAGATCTAATTGTCTAGACACTTATCTTTTAACAAAAATTTTTGTGTGTGCATTATACCAATATCATATGATGTAACTGTTTATGTTTTAGTAATGCTGGTCCCCTATAAATTTGGAGTTTAGGTCTCTCAATAATTAAGGTTTGAAAGATTGTTTAGTGGACAATGGTATACAAGGAAGTAATCTTCTTCCTTCCACAGCTAGTGCAAACAGATCCCAAGAGAGTGTATTCCAAATTAACAGAATTGTTTTCTTAAACCCAAAATATTTGCAAAAATAGGAAAATATTGCTCCAAATCCCACCTTCGAAAAGGCTCTTATGTCACAGTGAAAGCGCATTTGCTTAGACAATTTTTTTTGGTGTTGTTATCTGTGAGAAGGCAATTATGAGTTTAAGAACATTTCCAATGAGACACTATCCCACTAAAATAGTGTGAAAAAATTGTTTTATGTTTTCTAATGAAGCTTCATAAGTTACGTTATAATAGCGTTTTGGTGCATTTTGCGATACTATATTTTTTAAAAAAATTTAAACTCTTTAATAATAAAAATGATATTAGTTAAAATTTATTATAAAAATTTAAAATAGAACAGAAATTAAAAAACTAAATTCAATATTACACAATAAACTTTAATTAAAACATTAAAACATAAAAATTACAAAATTAAAACCAAACAAACATAAAAACTAAAAAACAACAAAATATATTTTAAAAACATAATAAAAATTTAGATAATAATCTAGTAACCGGAAAAATAAGTTCCGCTTCCGTTAAGATAATAATCTCTTGGCTTTTTTTTGAACCCATTGGTCTTGAAGATAAATTAAAAGTAGCTTCTTCAGTATTCATATTAAGATCAATAGAACTCATACCCGGAGATGGTGATGAAAATGATGGAGACGATTGCACATCACAACTTTCTTCTGGGAATGAAGCGGGTGTATTATTCTTCTTGTTTGTAAAATTTTCAATACCTTTAAGGATAGGCCAAACGTGATCGAACTTGAATTCTTTCGAGTCTTTAGGATCTTGTGCTAATAACATCTTCGTTTGGTTTACCTGATTAATTATTTATAGGAGAAAAAATGTAAATAATATAGTAAGTACATTAAAATAAAAATAATGCATGTACAAATACTCTAAGTGTGTATATAGAAGACTTATAATGTCTTGTTCAGAAGCACCGCTAGGATTCTTATTTTCAATCTGGTTAACACATCCCCTCAGCTTGGAGACTGCAAAAAGAATTATTGCCATTCGAGATTGATCTTTTGATTGGTTTATTCCTATGATTGGATTTTGAGAGACATCAAGATATACATGACATAAGTGCACATCTTCGTCAATTGAATATGATGATGATCTACTTGAAGTCATTTTAGAAGAAATATTTTAGAGGTAAGAAAATGTGCTGAAGATGTGTGGTCATTCAAAGAGTAGTATACCTTTATATAGAAAAGTGAAGAAAAATCAATGCAACAGTTAGATCTTGGGTGAACAAAATAAACGGTTTAGATTGAATGCGCTTTTCTCAGAAGATAATAATGATAGAAAACATGAAGTGACTAATCAATACAACGGTTAGATCTTGGTCAATGAAAATGAACGGTTTAGATTGAATACGTTTTTCTCAAAAGATAATAATGATAGAAAACATGAAGTGACTAATCAATGCAACGGTTAGATCTTGGTCAATGAAAATAAACGGTTTAGATTGAATACGCTTTCCTCAGAAGATAATAATGATAGAAAACATGAAGTGACTAATCAATGCAACAGTTAGATCTTGGCCGAACAAAATAAACGGTTTAGATTGAATACACTTTTCTCAGAAGATAATAATGATAGAAAACATGAAGTGACTAATCAATACAACGGTTAGATCTTGGTCAATGAAAATGAACGGTTTAGATTGAATACGTTTTTCTCAAAAGATAATAATGATAGAAAATATGAAGTGACTAATCAATACAATGGTTAGATCTTGGTCAATGAAAATGAACAGTTTAGATTGAATACGCTTTTCTCAGAAGATAATAATGATAGAAAACATGAAGTGACTAATCAATGCAACAGTTAGATCTTGGACCGAACAAAATAAACGGTTTAGATTGAATGCATTTTTCTATTAAATTGATATCATGTTTTTAAAATTATCTCACCATCATCTTCTTTTTCTCTTAAGATGAATTATAACTACAGTAGTTCATCTCATATACCATCTTTTTCTTCTTCTTCATCATCTTCAGATGATGATATAGAAAAGCAAGTTGTATGTCAAATTACTGCAAACAACAATTTTCTCATCACTCAACAACTACTTAACGAGAGATCTCATGGTGGTTCTATTCCTGGTCATATAGCTATTAACCGTGATTGGGAAAAAGCATCTCGGAATCTCTTCAACGATTATTTTTCAGAGAATCCTTTGTTTTCTGAGATGATGTTCCGACGAAGATTTCGGATGAGTTGTCATTTGTTTATTCGTATTCATGATTCTATACAAAGACATGATAATTACTTTTTCCAACGAAGAGATGGAGCCGGTAAATTAGGGTTGTCTGGTTTACAAAAAATAACTGATGTATTCCGAATGTTGGCGTATGGTTTACCGGCGGATTCCACCGATGAGTATATCAAAATAGGAGAGTCTACAACTATAGAAAGCTTGAAGCGATTTTGTCGTGCTATTGTCGAGGTGTTTGTAGGCCACTATCTTCGATCACATGACGCTAATGATGTTGCACGACTACTCCACATTGGTGAACGTCGAAGATTTCCAGGTATGTTGGGTAGTTTAGATTGCATGCATTGGAAATGGAAAAACTGCCCATCAACTTGGGGAGGACAATATGCTGGTCGTAGTGGATCTCCTACAATTATTCTTGAAGCTGTAGCCGATTATGATCTTTGGATTTGGCATGCATATTTCGGTCTACCAGGGTCTAATAATGATATAAATGTGCTAAAGGCATCCCATATATTTGCTAATCTAGCTGAAGGTACCGCTCCACCAGCAAATTATGTTATTAATGGAAAACATTATAATATGGGTTGTTATCTAGCTGATGGTATCTACCCAAAATGGTCTACTCTTGTTCAAACAATTCATGATCCACGTGGTCCAAAAAAGAAATTATTTGCAATGAAACAAGAAGCGTATAAGCAAGACGTGGAACGTGCATTTGGAGTATTGTAGTCAAGATTTGCAATTGTAGCTGGACCATCACGCTTATGGAGTAAGCAAGTGTTACATGATATAATGACAACTTGTATCATAATGCATAATATGATCATAGAGGATGAACGTGATGTTGATGCAACATTTGAAGAACGAGCCGAAGTCCCACGCGCAGAAGTAAAGATGACGGGTGACGATGATGCTCGATTTCAAGAATTCTTATCTTGACACAGACAAATCAAAGATCGTGATGCTCATTTTGAACTTCGAAATGCATTGATAGAACACTTGTGGTTCGAATATACTAATTCTGAGAATTAGTATTACATAATTTTGAGTTGAAAAAAATGTAATATGCAATTCCGATAATTATTAATATATAATTTATCTTTTATTATTTTTTAATTTATCGTAATTATTTTATTAATTAAAATTTTAATTAGAAGAATAGTAATTTTTATTAAAATTCTAAATTAAAAATAAATAAATTTTAGTTTAACAATATAATAATAGAAAATATTCTTTTTAATAATATAATAATAATGAATATTATTATTAGTGTAATATTTGGTGTTGTTGTTGGAAATAGAAAAATTTTTAGTGCTAAAATTATACTAAAATAGTATAGTTTTCACATTAAAATAGTCAAATGGTCAGAAAAAAAAAATCCCACCTTGCAAGCTTCTAGTAAATGGTGTTTTGTATATAATTTTTTTTACGTTAGACATGATTTTTGTATTCAAAAAATAATTAGTTAGGGTAACTATGTTTTGTAGTATTGAAAAGACTATCTCTAAAATCATACGCCTAAAACAAAATCAACGATGTAGTCGCACTTATCCCTTCGTTCCATTTTATAATAGCGCTTCCTTCATCGACACGTGTTGCTAAACCGTTGACTTTCCATATGTACAAAACTACCCTCGTAGAGACCTCATACAAGCATTTTAGATAAGGGCAATTCGGGTAATAACAATAAACAAAATTGGGAAGCGAGGGAAGGCCTAAAACTGATTGAATTTGATAAATACATTTGTTTGATCTTCGTTTTATTGACCGTCGATTTCAAATTTGATTTTATATGCTTTGTTCTCATCTGCTCTGCTTTCACATCAATAGCTCCTTGAAGATTTATGGCCAAACGATTATGAATTCTGGATTTGTATTTTTTTTTCTCTGATTCGTGGTGCGTTTTGTTTCGATCACTTAAGACTTTGAAGCTTTCAAACGCGTTTTTGGAAATTTGATTTCGCAGTCTCAGACGCTCAGGTTTGATTCTCATCCGTCTCGTGAGATCAGTGATTGATATTCTTGGCTTTTTAGATCTAAAGCTCGATTTTTTTTATTATTATTATTTCATATGGATTTATTGGAGAATGGGGAAAATGTAGAATCTTGGCTTTGTGTTTGAATTTGAGCTTTTATAAATCGTAATTCCCTATGTGTTTATTTGTTGGATTATTGATTAATGATCCAAAGGCTTGAAATTTACATAAACTGAGCCCTGTGTTCGTACTGAGTCATTTGGATTCTTAGTTTTTATAGCTTTGTCCACTAGTTTAGTGATTGTAACTTCGAATATAACTAAATAATTTGAATTTGATCTCTGTAATTTTCAATTTTTGTTCCTATAATTTCTTTTTAAAACTACTAGCAATTCATAGTGTAAAGTTCACCTTTTTTTTTTACTTGGATTTGGTTTGGAGACGTATCTTTGGGCTTCTGATTTGATATATATTATGCAGTTCTAGAGCTGAGTTTGGACAAGCTTTGAAGTATTGAAATTGTCTCCAGAAGATGCTTGTGTCTGCCCTTCTTATGTCTGTTGGGATAAACTCTTGCCTCTGTGTATTGCTCTTCATACTTTATTCTGTACTAAGGAAGCAGCCACACAACTATGAGGTGTTTTTACCTCGTCGACTTGCAGCTGGGACGTCTAAACGTAGACGTAACAAAGTGTCAAGGTATATCCCTTCTATTCGTTGGATTTGGAAAGCATGGAGGCCATCAGAAAGGGAGCTGATGGAATCATCTGGCTTGGACGGTGTTGTATTTATGAGAATGATAACTTTCAGGTAATTCCAACTCTACATACCGGTAACTTTCATTTGTTTGATAATTTTAAGCAACTATTATATGTAATTTCATCCTGGTATTTGTAACTATCGTAGACTTGAGTTATTATATAGTTTGTACATTTGCTTTGTTTATATATCATGCATGGTAATGATTCTGTCATTCTGCAGTTTGAAAGTGTTCTTGTTTGCTGGGATCATTGGAATTTTTGTTCTCTTGCCTGTGAACTGCTTTGGAGATCAACTTAACGGGATTGACTACGCTGACTGGTCAGCGAATTCCTTGGATATATTTTCAGTTGCAAACCTCAAGAACCGCTCACCATGGTAACATCAATCTTTTATTGTTATTATTGTTATGGTTCGGATGTAGTAAAGATACTGCAGCTTAGTTTCAAGCCAGTTTCCTTTCTCCTAGGCTTATCGGACATTTCGTTATAGCTAAAGAAGTTTTATCTTGTTATTTAAAATGCTTTATGTAGTGGGTAAAGTTTCACATGTCTCAGTTGACAAGAAATTTTTGCAGCAACAGCAATAATAGTTCCAAAAAAAGTGATTAGGTTTCCTGCAATTAGTACTCTACTTTATGAAAAATTAAAGATCTTACTGATACCAGCTCTTTTTGGTTTCTTGCAGGCTATGGGTTCACTTTGGAGCTATATATCTTGTGACTGCATTTGTCTGCTGTCTTCTTTACTTGGTAAATGCATGTCTTCTGTTTACTAAAATCGAAATGACTACTTCACAGTGATGATTCTTTAAAAAATCACTAGTATTGGCTCTCACTCAGATAGATTGTCACTCGTATCAGCTTTCTTTGACAGGAATTCAGATATATTGGTTTGAAAAGGATTGAGCATTTCCATTCATCCAAACCTCAGCCACATCAGTTCACCATATTGGTTCGCAATGTACCCTCTTCAGATGGAAGCAGTGTGAGCGACACTGTTGATAGGTTCTTTAGAGAAAATCATCTCTCTACCTACCTGTCTCATGTGGTTATCCATCGAACAAGTAAACTCCGAAGTGTCGTTGTAAGTTATTGAAACAACTATTCTTCCTTCCATTGAACAGTATGTCTTTGTATGTGCATGCTGTCACGACCTATTACAACCTTAGCTCTTGGTTACACCACTTCTTCAATTCTGGCTCTTGCAGGATCAGGCCAAAAAGTTATATAAACAAGTGAAACATAAGAAGCCAGATAAGAAGAAGCCAATGAGATTCTTCAGTCGCAAAGACACTCCTGAGGGTCACTATGAGAAAGTCTTACAGGAGTTGGAACAGAACATAAGATTGGGGCAAGCTGAAGTTGCAGCACCTGGCAAAGTATGCCTCAGATGGTTTAACACCTGATTATATCTCGCTTTCTATGGATTTTCAATCAAGACAATTATGTTTCGTTTCATTCTCATTATTTGCATGTTTCCTCTCACATGTAGGAAGTTCGAGCTGCTTTTGTATCATTCAAGTCTCGATATGGTGCTGCAATGGCACTCCACATGCCACAATCAATCAACCCTACTTATTGGCTCACAGAACCAGCACCAGAACCTCATGACGTCCACTGGCCTTTCTTCTCTGCATCATTTATGCAGAAATGGCTTGCTAAGATTGTGATTGTGTTCGCTTGTCTTCTCCTTACTATTTTGTTTCTTGTTCCAGTAGTACTTGTCCAAGGTCTCACCAACCTGCCTGCACTAGAATTTATGTTCCCGTTCTTGACATTGATTCTATCAATGTACGTTAGTATTTTTCATTTCCAATACCTTGAACAATACTTTAAGGCCATTGTGCTAAACGTTAGTTATCTCTGTTGCAGGAAAATTGTAAGTCAAATAATAACTGGATACCTTCCAAGTCTTATACTTCAGACTTCTCTGAAAATCGTACCTCCCATTATGGAGTTTCTCTCTTCTATCCAAGGGCACATTTGCCACAGCGATATACAAAAGAGTGCTTGCAACAAGGTGATCTGGTTCACAATATGGAATGTGTTTTTCGCAACTGTTTTCTCTGGGTCAGCCTTCTACAAGCTTTCCGTAATTCTTGATCCAAAACAAATTCTGGTCAAGTTGGCTGTGGCTGTTCCGGCTCAGGTAAAGAAACATCTCCCACCATGTATTGGCTCACACAATGGTCACAACTCTTGGTTGAAAACTGAAATGCCAAGAATCAGACTTCATTTTTACCAGGTGGTTTACATCTTTTGCAGGCATCATTCTTCATCGCCTATGTTGTGACAACAGGATGGACAGATACTCTGACTGAACTCTTCCGTGTAGTTCCCTTCATGGTCAGTTACATAAAAAGATCATTTGAACCAACAGATGACAATGAATTTGTTGTCCCGCCAATGCGGTACCACAGAGACACCCCAAGAGTTCTCTTCTTCGGGCTTCTTGGGGTTACATACTTCTTCTTAGCTCCATTGATTCTTCCCTTCATTCTTCTCTACTTTTGCCTTGCATACATCATTTACCGTAACCAGGTATGTATAACACATCGTATGTACTCCTTTAGACTTCTCCTTCCATTAGACTTAAGCACTCAATTGCGTTCTTGGGATGCAGTTCATGAACGTGTACGCTCCAAAGTATGAAACGGGTGGGATGTTTTGGCCAATGATACACTATACAATGATATTCTCTCTTGTACTCATGCACGCAATTGCAATCGGTCTTTTCGCGCTAAAGAAGATGGAACTAGCCACATACTTACTTGTCCCTCTTCCCGTTTGCACTCTTCTCTTTAACGAGTTTTGTCGTAAACGCTTCATGCCTATATTCACTGCTTATCCTGCTGAGGTACAAATCCCAACCCACACACACAAGAAAAAAGCAAATCTGAAATTATTATGTATGGAGTTAACGCTCTGTGTTTTGTGGTGTCTTTAGGTGTTGACAAAGAGAGATAAGGAAGATAGAAATGATCCAAGAATGGGTGAGTTTTACAATAACTTGGTCAGTGCATATCAAGATCCTGCTCTGCTCCCACTTCGATTCTCAGGAAGTAGAAATGATAGCCTCACTAGTCCCCTTCTCTCTTCGTCTGAGGCTTGATTATCGTCTCTCTTATTTTGTATAGACATGTGCATATAAATACTTCACTCATACCTCAAAGCATTGGACATCTACATTGAAACTCTTATCATAATTTATTTGTAAATCTTTATTCACTACAAAACCAGTGAATATTTATATCGTAAATGAGGTGTTTATTATTGTGTTGAGCTTTGATTAAACAGGATAATCAACATTTTAAATATTGACTAATAACAGTACTAACGTTACACTTTGTATGTAAACCTAGTAGTCACGATATAAAATGAGCAATAATTATGCTTTCACTTTGGACTAAACAATGATTACCACTATCTTAACCATGCTCTTATTTTCACGACATCACTTGGTCACAAATTTTAATCATTTTAATACTAAAATTTGAAATCGTTGAATCGGACAATTTTCACAAAATTATCATATATACTAAATAATTCCATGCCATCCATCTAGAATCTATTATTGATCATTTTTAGCATTACTTTAAATAATTTGGATACATAGCTTCACGATACCTAATATTGATGTTGAAATGATGGTTTAAGCCCATTGTTCATAGCTAGATCTTTCGCGAAATAAAATTTTATTCAAAGAGATAAATTTAGTGGGACCTGTAATTGTGGGAGACATTGGTGTGGGTGTTGGTCACCATCAAAGAATCATGTTAGTATACTTTAATATATATATGAACAGTAAGAATCATGAAGCTAGCTTTTAGAATGTTTCAAATTTGTATACTTGTCTTGGTCACTGGATCTAATCGAAATTTTGCAGGGGGATTGGAAAACATGTCATACTTTTATAAACAAAATGTTCGAAAATTATTTGTATTAATGAAAGAGTCCAAAGTGTCTACTATTTATCAAGTACGAAGAAATGGTACCAAGAATAAATAATTACATAGAATGGTCCCCATAACTCGATTTTAATGAATGTATCGGTCCATTTTGTAAAACATGTCTACAACTTGGGGTTTACGAAACCATATGCTTACTTAATCATTTATGCCGTTGAAAAAACATATGAATGTCTAATATCATCGGTAAGACTCACACCAAACAACATTGTTTTTCCCATTATATAGAAATATGTGTTTTGCTTGATATGCTACAGTTTTATAATCCCGACCTGTCTGATTATACAAAATCCCTATATATTACCAAAACTTCATACATAACCTTTCTTTTACTATAGTTTTAAGATTTAATTTTTGTTTCACAAAGAATGTTATTTGATGTTTTTGATACAGATTTTAAGCTAAATCTCATTTATACCCTTATTATTTCAGCTTATTAATTAGAACATTTGTATTTTTATTATTTCTGTTTATTAATTAGAAAAAGAAAGTTGTTTAGAGTATTAGTATAATATATAGAAAAAATTTACTTAGTTTTTTTTAATATGTGTAAAAAATGTTAGAATGACATTCTTTTTTGAGAAAGAAATATTTATTACAAAGGTTTTTTAATTATAAAAATCTCAAAACCGACATTTTTTTGTAGTTTTACTATCTATCTCTAGAAATGCAAGTTAATCCTACGAAATCATTAACAAATATGTCCCTTGAATAAGGTGTTTTTCCTGAAAGCTTATAGATTTATGATGTGACTGTAGAGGAAATCAAATACTCTCTCTCTCTCTCTCTCTTTAGTTCAAAACACCCTTTAGAGTTTTAGATTTCAACTCGTGATCACAGTTGAGTTTTCATTTGTACTTTTTTAAACATACGTTGCTAATGTTTGGTTCTCAAAAGGTTAAAGATATGTTTTCATTTGCCACTCAAGGCCAGAAACATCAATATTCTCAAACTATTTTTAAGGCAAAGTTTAAAAAAATACATCTCAAGTACATATGTTCTCAAACCAAGCTACTCATCATTCTTTTGACATTTTCTTCTCATCATTGCGTGGCATAGCCTTGCCGCGTCAACATTATCTCTAACATTATGAACTCTAATGATATTTGCACCTTTTAATATCCCTGCAGTACCACAAGAAACAGTTGCAGGATCTCTTTCACTTGCCTCAGGACGACCACAAATATCTCCCAATAATCTCTTCCTTGAAAGTCCTATAAGTATTGGTGCATGAGACAATCCTATACTCTTCTTAGCCATATCTTCCCTAATTCTTGGCAAATCCATAATAATATCTAAATTGTGATCTTTTCCCTTTGAAAACCCAATCCCTGGATCAATCATAATCCTCCAAGCTGGAATTCAGCATCTCTTACTCTCAAATAAAGCTCTGAGGCCACATCTTTACATACATCATTATACTTCAAATTCTCTTTGTTTTGAATTGTACGTGGATCTCCTCTCATGTGCATAATCATATGAGGAACATCAGAATCCGCAACTACTTTAAACATAGTCGAGTCTAAATTTCCTCCAGATACATCATTCAAAATGTCAGCTCCATTTCTTATTGCTTCTAATGCAACCTCAGAGTAAATGGTGTCCACATATATGAGCTTTCCCTTCATCTCTGGCATGCCACGAACAGCTTTTAACACTGGAATTAGTCTTTCTAACTCTTCTTGAATAGAGATTCTTGAGGCCATTGGTCTTGTGGATTGTGCATCGATATCAATAATATCTACACCTTCAATGATCATAGAACGAACTCGAGAAACCGCAGTATCTATAGACTGAAACTTACCTCCATCACTAAATCTATCAGGGGTAAGATTAAGTATACCCATCACATAAGTTGTCTTAGAAAATTCCCATAACTGATCTCCGATTGGTATAACCCTTTGCATACCTTCTTTCCCAAGCAATGCTTCGCCACCTAATCAATCCCAAGCTTGGAAGATTCCACCTGGATGGATTGAGAGTGAATGCCAATATGCAACTGTATGATCATTATCAACATCTTCTGATCCAAGCAAGTCTACCAAAGGAGCCAATACAAATGGTCTTTCCCAGATTCTATCATGGGGAATGATGAGATTATCATATGCTATATTCTATGCTTCCCATAGAACAATATGTCCAAATCAAGTGGTCTTGGTCAATTTTCTTGAGAACGTTCAAGAGTTCTTGAGGTTTGAGCTTTGTGACTCCTCTCACTGCAGCATTGAGAAATCTTGGTTGGTCGGTTACATGAACAGGCTCAGTTTCGTATAAACAACTGTGTTTGACTACACAGATCCCATAATCTTTCATCAATCCTAACGGTTCTTTGAAACTATTCATTCTGTTTCCAACATTGCTTCCCAAAGCAATCACAACTTCTTCGAACGTTGTAGTTGTTTCCGAAGATGCATGGAAGCTTCGTAGGATAAACTAGAGATCCATCTCAATTTTATTAATCCATAATACAATGAAACTCAAAAACTATTTATAATAAAAGTTGAAAATCTTACGATCCCTAAAATACTATATTAATTAAATAAAAGATAATAATGTCAAATATCTGGCTGCATTAATGCCAAATTTGAGTTACACCAAAAGTTCACATATATTTGCATCATAGAAGCTAAAAACCCAAAGAAGGGAATGGTTATATGGTCTTTGTTTAAACTCATGTTTTGAAGGTGAAATCGATAACAAAACGAAAACACAATTTGTTTTCAACGAAAGGGAAAAAAGATGAATAAGGATAACAAACCCATTTTAGATATGTTTGGTATGCTCGGCCAAAATTTTCACTGTTATCTACTTCGATCTGATCTGAAGATTTAAAGTTGAAGATTCAGACATGATCACCTTAATTTAGATATAAGTATATATATAAATAATTAAAGGCCATATTTTATGAACTAGTTGTGCCATTGAAGTACCTTTTGTCTTTCACTCTCGTTAAGTCAGCTTCTTTCGAATTGGATATGGCTCCGTTTAGCAGGAAAACAAATTTTAAGAGAGAAGTTGAAATTTGTAGTAAATCTTACTAAATCATTGAGGACCACTTCCTAAATTTTGAGGAACTTTCTATAAAATATTTTTCAGTTTTACACATAATAAACCATAAATATAATAGTGTTTAGCTAATTTAAAAAAAAATCTAAACCGTATATAAATTAAACATTTATATTTAAAATTTTCAAATTTATAGTTTTTTTTTAATGTTAATGAAATTATTAGATTTTTGGGTCGATCTCGATCCTTTTGTTGTCTACTTTTATTTAACCAGTAAATGTTTCCGGACCTAATCCTCGACACCTTTACCGATTCAAATAAGAAAACAGTAGAGAAGAAGAGTCTAGACGTTTTCGTAATCTCAAGCTTCTTATGTAGCGAGAGTGACACCTACCTAAACTCGATAATAAACAAGAAATAAAAGAAACACACAGACACTTCAAAGTGATTAAGCAACGAATACATCAGAGTTATCTCACAAATCAGACCAAAACTCCCGTTTCGAAAGATGATTCAGCGCATTCAAAAAAATATGAAAGTAACTTGCAGAGAGATGAACATTTTTTATATTGATTATTGACAAAATAAGACCAAAATACGAATGAACATGGGCCATCATGACATGGGCCATCATGACATGTGACAATCTCAAAATGTAAAGAAACAAAAAAACAAACAAAACAAAAAAAATGCTCAACTAAGAATCTCCTTTCATATACATCGCCTCTCAAATTTACTTCTGATCCAACTAAACTCTTTTGACACCTCCTTTGCATTATCTTCAATCCTAAAGTTCTGAAACTGAATCCAATCTTAGAGAAGAGACAAATCTTGTGACACAATTTCACCAGAAGCCTCCAAAGCTTCAACAGCTTCCATACTATAAGACCGGCAACTAAAATAAAACACTGCACTCATCATTGTATCAATAAGCACCACAAATGAATACACCACCACAAGTAGTGGACATTCCCATAACCTTGAAGACCCATCTCCATAACTCAAACTCTTCACTCTATGCTCAAACAATCCTTCCACAAACGTCAATCCTATTGTTGATCCTAAAAATATCAACAAACCAACCTGAGTCTGTCCTTTAATCAAATCACTTGCTCTAACCAAAGCTCCTGGTCCCGAAACATCTTCAAGAATCGAAATCACGATCGTAGTGTTGCAGATTATTATAACATTTACAAACACAACTGAGAACACTAAGCCAACTAAGATAGCTCCATAGGGATTGAAATCAGGAGAGAATCCAAGAACATAAAAGGAACTACACACCGCGACAAGAAACACACAGAAGCTAGTGAGACAAACAACAATGACCATACAGATCCACAAGTAAGTGGAAACAAGACGTTTCCATAGTCTCTGCATTATCACCAAGAACTTACTTAACACAACTTTCTTCCTTGAATAAGTACAATCCACAGAGTAAACCACAGCAGCTCTAGACAATAACGAGAGAGTTATGAACAATGGGAAACACATTGCAGAAGAAACAGCTGTTTCAGAGAATTTCTGACAAGAGTTTCTCACAAAAGGCAACAAAGGAAGACCACTGGATTTAGAAACTAAAAGAAGCGTCACTGTGAATGAATTAACAACTGATTGATCAACTAAAAGGTTTGGTAATAGAATTGCTGAAACAGGACAAATCAAAAGAACCGCGATTAACATGAAAGCACCAAGATTATACCGGAGAATTCGAACAGTTTCTCTCAAGATCTCAAGCGCATTCATCGAATGAAACTGATGATCAAGTGGTGATGATGATTCTATCTCCAATTTCCGAAATTTTGATCCTTGATTCATCATCCCAGATAAACCCATTTCCATAATTTGTTTGTGTTCCAACGAAATGGGTTTGAAGCTTTTCAGCTACATACCATAAAAATCAATGCAAAGTGAAGATTTTTATAATCAAAGTGAGGATTTTGTTTTTGGATTGTATAATTAGCAAAACCAAATATTGGTAATAATCATAACGAGAAAGAGAGCGGCGCGTGTAAAGCATGAAAGCTTCACGAAAGCAATGAGAAAAATGGGATCTTTGAGAGGTGTAAGAAACAGAAATCACGCATAAGGGGCTTGCAGATATCAAACCGGGTCGAGGACGGTGACGAAACAGTAGACTTAAAAGCGTGAGATTCGGGGTTCGTATCTGAATCCGGGTCTGGGTCTGGGTTTCGAGACCGGGTTCCTAACAGAATCAAGAGGGAAGCCACGTGGATTGGATGAGGTGGCGCAATTTGTTAAAGAAAAAGTAAGGTATCTGTAAATAAATTAGTTAATACAGATTATGATCCCATCTTATTTATTTTTTGCTATGCCAATTTCAGAAGATTTTAGTTTGGGGTGTTCAATCCATGTTTCCATTTCGTTTCGATTTGGATTTTTTGAATTTATTGTTTATGAAAAATGGTTTTTGTTTTTTTGGATAAAAATGGTATTTAAATTTAGATAATTATATTTGTTACAAAAAAATAAATAACACGAGATTGTATTCAATATCCGGATAAATTGACTAAATTAACCATTTTTCAGTTTTTATTTTATTTTTCAAACTCATATTTTTTTAATACTGTGTACACATTTGCTAATCAATCAAGAACGTCAAAAAATTTATAATAATACAAGACAAGATAATAATCTCTTCTATATATTTCCCCTAAATACGAAAAAAGCGATCTATATTATTTTATTTTTGCTATGTCAATTTCTAAAGATTTTACTATCCAAGAATTACTAATTCAATCTCTTATTGGTGAGTTCTTTAAAGTGACGCAATCCCAAAATATTTCGAAAGAATAGATACTTAGAGCACCTCCATCTAAGGTTCTAGAGGAGGGGTTCTTAAAGTACACAAAAGAAAAATATGGAAGAAGAGGTTCTTAAAATAGAGAGAGAGGTTCTCAAATGAGAACTTTTAGAACTCCTCTCTTCTTTTTTAAGAACTCTTATAACATATATGTATTATTTTATCATTATAATTTTTTTAGAACTCCTCCATTAGAACCTGTTGATGGAGGTGCTCTTAGATTAGTGGGTGCCTCTATTGGCTAAACAAATCCCAAATTCACATATTAACATTGTTGATCGTTCTCCGCTTATTGGCTCATGCAATTAAAATTATAAAAGAAAAATAAGCTTTTAATCATGAATTGTTGTATAGTCCAATAAACCCCAACACTTTCTTTGAATCACAATTTTGACATTTTTCATAAGAAACTATTTTTCCCTAACAAAAACAAGCAAATAAAGTTGTAGTCAATCTCTAGAAGAACATGTTCAGATTGGGTCGATACCTTAAAATAAAATCTTAAGAATCCACAAAAGTCTTCCTTTTTTCCACTGATGATCATCCTAAGAGCTTCTGGCAGCAGGCACTGTGACAACCCCATAAATCATTTGCCTTTTCTTGATTGATCCATTCAAATATGACCAAACCATATATCAAAGAATGCCTCAGAGGATTCCAACCCTTTTAAGCCAAAACTAGAGTGATTATAATATGGCTTCTCATCTTGATTTGTGGATGTTTCTAGAAGGAACCTGATCACTGTCTTCTCCACCAGATGCATCATAGCCATCACTTGTAGACCTTGACAATGGCACCATCATCATCATGGCTTGTTGTTGATATTGTTGTCCTGGTCCTCTCTGTTGACCCATCAGACCAACAGCTGAAGCAAACCCATTGAGCTGTGCTGAATCCTCTGCTTCTGATGAAACTCTAAAAGGGTGAATGTCGTGCGAGTCTAAGCTGCTCTCTGGTGAAGATGTCACCATAACATTACCAGACCCTGACATTGCCCGACTTGTCTGAAACGCGCTTCTTGCTTCTAGCTGAAGAGGAGCTAGCCCTAAGCTAGTTGATGTCTCCATCGCTGCTTTTTTTTTAACACTCATCAACGGTTCTAGAGGTAATTCTGCTGGTAACCGTATGCGCTTTGATTGCCTTCGCTGCTTTCCGTTACTTTTAGCAGCTTCAAATTTTGCGGGGAACATTCTACGGCCACTGCTTCCAAAGCTTCTGTTTGCTTCTAAGCCAACAAATGGAATCTCTCGTCTCGCCACAGGCTGAATTATTTTGGATTTCTTTCTTGCTTCTGCTGCTGCTTTTGAAACTTCTTCCGCATTGAGACGCGCTAGAGTCCATGGACTGATCTTCACAGGTTGGGTCTTCTTGACACGTTCCTCAACCGCTGTCTTTTTCCCATATGAACTTACAGACGCATTCTCTGGAGGGACTACGTCAAACTGCACACATAAACACACAAATTAGAGCAAATCATAGTCAAAAAGGTCGAAAAGTTGGTGAATAATGGTGTACCTGATCCTCAAGAAACAAACGCGGTGGTGTGCACCATGCCCCACGATGATATGTATTGAAGGAGCTTGCACTGCTTTGTCCAGTAAATGAGCTGATCATTGACATTTGAGGACTTTGTTGACCACCACCAGCTTCTTGCTCTTGCTCTTGCTCCCTAAGCGCAACTATGTAGTCATATGTACTGATTCCCTGTTAGAGAAAAATAGCTTAGGTAAATCATATAAGTTAAGGGAGCAAGTTTTAGCATGCCTTTGAGCATTGGAAACAACCTTCTTAATGAGAAGAATGTGGAAGAAGAAAAGCTGAGCAAGTGGTACCGTTGCCAGCATTGCTAATAGAGTGCAAACTCCCTGCAAGAGAAAGAAACCTTTATATCTTAAATTCAGGAAAAGATAGGAGAAGATCAACTTTACAAGAAGATAACTTACAACGACTATAACGAATGGAATTAGTGAGAAGCTACTTCCCAACTTCAAGGCAATATCTGCATTAAACTGGTTTCTTCGGAGTAAACATAATACCATCACAAAAATTCCAGTTGACCATTGCATAATGAGCTGCAATCTCAAACCAAAAAGGGGAATTAATGATGTTTCGACTGGTTAGTGACTTGAAATTTGATGCAAGAACTAGCTCTTTGTTACATCAACAAAAGAATTATTCAGAACATTTCAAGACAGAGAGATAAAGAGAAGAAAAATTTCCAAGAAATCGTGAAATACCAACACAATCTTACCAAAAAAATAGCTGATACCATAAGGCTGAAGAATTTTCGGTAATTGCGCTTGCCAATGCAGTTGTTTAGCCACTACACAAGTCCATAAACAAACAAAGATGAGAAACTTAAAACAGATAGAAAAACCAAGAAGTTTTCAGGAAAAATCTTATCATACCCTGCAATGATGGTCAAATCGGTCCACACATTTGTCGCAAACTCTGCAATGCTTGCTGTATTTGAAGACCTGCAATAGGAAATACAATGTTTATGGATTAATCCGATTATTAGTGCTGAACTTATGTAGAGCTCTCTCTATATTGAACTGTGAAACAAGAAAACTTCAAAGCCAAACAGAAGAATGATAATACAAGTTTGTGATTCATATGTTCCCCGCACCTCAACTTCACACAGGCTACAATAAAACATCCCATCCTCACTCATCTGGTCAGAAGATTCATCTCTTCCACCGCAACAACTACAGAGCAATGCACAAGGGGAACAAAGCCAAGGCTGAAGAGAAGATCTTTCTGATGACTCCACTTTCTTGTTAGTTTCATTTTCTGGATCCTGTACATGTGTGCTGTCACGAGATTTAGCACCACCTGTTGCTGATCCACAGCCATCTTTTGTATCCTTTGATTGAGGAAATTTCCCATTTTCAGGATATTTAAGGTACTTCTTTGAACGGAAAACTCCATTGTCTGCAGGATCTGAAGCCGCACACCATATATACAGTCCAACCACACAAGTAATCTGAAAAGAAGATGTCACTGACTCAAGCAGTATCTAAGACGATACCAATCCGTCCAAAAAGGGGAAAAGTAAAACACAATTTTCAAAGACTTAAGGTGTACACAATCTCTAAGACTAAGCTCTCAAGTGCAGCTCAAATAAAAGCAAATGGATCAAGTTAAAAGAAGAAATGGCAAATCCACAGATGTAAGATCCAAGTTTTAACCATAGCCCTAAAATTGGCTCGGAATCAAGAAGAATCTAGAGCTAACTTGTCCATTTTCAGGAATCAAAGAGGCATCTAATCTCTTAATGGGACCAGATCAAGATCCAACTAGAAACCAAGTAAATATAGTTTCCCTAAATTTCACAAAACATATTAGATTGTGGAACCAACGGTCTATGTACTTCAGCAAAAAAGATAAGCATTTTCCAAAAAGAGAAAGACAACAAAATAGAGACAACACATAAACGGCCAATAATAAGTACAACTTTTGATTTTGAAAGCTTTCAAGATTAATTGAAAGCAGATTTCATTTCAGACAAATTAAGCTTACCAGGGGAGTGTAAATGCCCATCGCAATGTACTGATGAATCTTCTTCCCAACAAAGGGAGCAAAGAAGACATAGAAAGCAAACCCTAAAGCCAAGAACACAGCAACAGCCACCACCTACCCAGAAAGTAAAAAAAAAAATCAAAACTTTAACCTCAAAATCAAAACCCACCAAAGTAATATCACTTAGAATCGAAAGATTTGAAGAACCTGAAGAGGATGATAAGGAAGTTGCCATCCATGTTTCCTCATTTTCCCCTAAAATGCTGCAAAACCCAGATGTAGATCGAAGAGACTCAAGTCAAATAATCATTAAACGTTCCCTTTTTCCCTTCATATCCTCCAAAAATCCAACATTTTTTCTTCTGTCACGGACTCAAAAGTAACAAAGAAGTCTCAGACCAAAGGAAAGAGTAGTAGAGAAGAAGACATTTGACCACAGTGTGAAAAGTAAATAGTACTACCAAGTAGAAACAAAAAGGAAAAGTAGACTCTTGGTTTCTTCTCTGATTCTCTCTATACCTTCTGTGCAAAGATTTGAGCTTTGAAAGCAGAGATCTCCAACTAAAGAACCCACCATTGAAGAAAGAGAGTGGGAAAGGAGTTATAATTAAAAGCAGTTACCTTTTTTCCAAGGCCAAATCATGTGTCACAGTCCTGTTGCTGGCAAATCCAGTAACACTTGTTTTTTTCTTTCTCCTTTGTTATCTCTTCCCCTGTTTTTTTTTTTTTCTTTTTTACCCATCAATTTGTTGTGATGAAATTTGGATATAACTAGATTTTTTTAGACTTAATTGTGATTACGTGTGTTCTTGTTTACTTTAATTACAATGTGTCCTAGTGTAATAAATTATCTCAGGTCACATTAAATGTTTTGTACCAAATGACTATTTTGTCTTAAATGTTTAGTCTTCCAAACTGGTACCTACTCTGCACACTTTACAGTTCAACCTGTTACAAAAATCAAGCCGATTTGGTTAAAGAGAATTTTAAAACTCTTAAGAAGTAATATTACAAGGAATATTATTATAATAATAAAAAATAAACGTATAGATGGAGGAATATTATTCGGGTAGCTCCATAGTCCCATTTGATTTTCAATATTCAAGGAACGAGAGTGACAGAACATAGCACCAAGAAAATGACGGTCCGGGAAGATAAATAAATTTGGCAAATTAATTTTCCCTATAAAGTTAGGATTATTGTTTTATTTTAAAAATTTATGGTTTTTGTTTCGATTTTAAAAGCTTTGGTAGTTGGTGCTATGTCTCTTATGGTCTCTACTTTGTCAGAAAATTGACTTTTTGTAAGAAAAGGAAAAAAACTTTATTTTTGTAATTGGTTTTGTGTTTTAGTACCTTTTTCTTGCTGCTTCTCTTAAAAAGGGTCATATGGATCGAAAGCCAATGTCTTACATGTCTATTATGTATAATATATAAATTAATATACGTCGACTTTGCATGCAGAGCCGAAATTTTTTCGGTTTTAGGATGGAATTTTTTTTTAATGTCTTTCTTGAATTGATTCACATATTCGTACAAACATGTAACGAAAATTAACAAAAATAAAATAAAAATAAGAACATGAAAGTGAGGGCCGCTAAAAATTCAACGTTTTGACATTTTGTTTTTATTTACAAATAAAGCTATACATTTTTCTTCTTTCATTGCATTATACGTAATAAAACTTCTA
This sequence comes from Cardamine chenopodiifolia, assembly GCA_963922655.1. Classification (NCBI taxonomy): domain Eukaryota; kingdom Viridiplantae; phylum Streptophyta; class Magnoliopsida; order Brassicales; family Brassicaceae; genus Cardamine; species Cardamine chenopodiifolia. Next base: position 13,610,349 of record OZ000476.1, on the reverse strand, counting down.
TTTCATTTTTAGTTTCTGTACTTCTCTAAACTAACACTAAAAAAAAGCCATTCGTACATATAATTTTGCAAAACCAAAAAGACACACGTTTTGTCTTTGGTCAAGTCAATATTGATCTAAATGCGGTTTTATTGAAATTAGTCGGTGCCCTTAAGAGTTAAGATTATGTTTTGTTGAACACACGAATCTAAAAAATTTAATGGGTAACGTAAATAATAAATTAAAATATAATTTAATGTATAAGGTGAAATTCTATTTGAATATTTTCCTTTAAACTAAAATAAAAAATTTTAAAAACTCAATAAGATCATTAAAAAGGTACGAAAGGTGTGTGGGTGAAGGAGTAAATGTGAAGCATTAAATTCTAAGGACCTCTTTATGTATGTCGTTTTCCTTCTTCGTATTCTTTTCTTTCTCTTGGGAGAAGGGATTGCAATATAATAGTTTATCGATAGAAGAAGAAACTCGATGAGGTAGACAAGCATTATTATAAAAATCCTAAAAACGTAATTCAGTATAGGTTTTTTAGTACAATACTACGAATAATTAAAATAGCTAATATTCTCTTGTTTCGAACTAAAAAAGGATTTAAAATAAAATAAAAATGCTACGCCCGGTGAATACGGCTGATCGTTTATCGAGATATCCTGTCGCATCAAACGTTGAAGGATCCCAAATGAATATTAAGTATTGTTTTTAAAAAATTTGTCTAATATAACCCACTACTTTTAAGAAATAACTATAATAATCTTTTTTTACTTTTTAAACAAGACTTACTTTGAAAATAGATTTTTTCATAATATCAAAATTTCCTTTTCTAACTAATAAATATTTTAAATATATATTGATAAATTATTATTTTCTTTTATTAACTATTTTTTATTTTTATTTATAATTTAAACTACATTTTTAATTTTGTTTTATCTAAAATATTTGATTAGGGTTAAAGAATAAAGTTTTTTAAAAAACTTAAAAAATATTACAAAAAACTATCAAATATTAACAAGACTATCAAATATTCGTAAATTCTATCTAATGTTCGTAAAGTGTGCAAAATGTTCGCAGAATCTGTAAATTGCTCGCAGAATTTGCCAAATACTCTCAGAATTTATCAACTATTCTATAGAATCTGTTAACTATCCTGCTGAATCTGTCAAATATTTATAAAATTCGTCATGTATTTCTGCAGAGTCTATTAGTTATTCTGTAGAATCTGCCAGATATCTGCAAAATATCTGCAAAATATCTGCAAAGTCTGTTAGATTTTCGCACAGTCTACCAATTACTAAACATAGTCTGCAAAATATCTGAAAAGTCTGTCATATGCTCACATAATCTACCAAATATATGCAATCGGTCGATGCTCGCAAGAGTTTGTCAAATGCTTGCATAATCTGCAAAAAAAAAAAAATATTTCTCAAATTTTAAATTTTTTAACAAGTTACTTTGCTTATTTCAAAAATAAAGCAGATTATTGTGACAAAACACTTTTTTTTAGGAGACAAATGAATATTATTATTTTTTTGTCTGCGAAAATTAATATAATGTACCATTTTCAAAGAAACATGGTTAATGTTTTGTTTTCCTTTAATTACAACTTATTGTTGAGTCTCTATATAAACATATCTCAAGCTTTATGTTTCGGTATCTTTGTTAATTTTTGTATCCAAGAAATAATAGACCGAAAAGTCAATGTTAGCATTTGACTTTTATTGTATATACAATTTTGTATCCAAGAAATTTTGGAGTCTAGCTTCTCTTACATGGTATATTCAAGTACAACCATAAATTGACAAATATTTAGAGGTTTGAGAGAATTATAGAATATTTTCACTATACGAGTGAAAAATACATCAACATCAAGATATTTGTTGATGATAGGAGCACGAGGAACATTGTCAAGGACACTTCTTAGTCCATACATTTGTGTATTGAATCAGTGGCGGATGCAGTAGTTTTTCCTATTTGAGGTACAATTATAAAAAATCTTAAAATTTTATTAATTTCATTAGATGTATTAAATAAATATTAGGTAAAATTTCATTATTTTAAAAAGATAATATGTGGCCCTTGCCTCACCTTCACTAAAGCCTACGTTCGTCCCTGTGCCCAATTTAAATTGGAATATTTTCTAAATATTTGTAATTGATGAAACTAACCAAATCAACAGCCACGACCATGGAATATATTGCGCCACGCATGAAACGGCTGAGAGAACTCATACCACATTCAAAAAAGTTATTTCTTAAAGATGAATGTTTTGAACTTTTCACACATTTTAAAAACAAATTTAAAATACCAAATATATTTTCCTTGTAATCTTATTATTTCAAAACAAATTCTTTTATAACTCCTTTATCGTATTTAATTAGTAAAAGTGAAACTGGTAAACAACTATAACTTTTACATTAGAAACATAAAACTTCCATCTTTATAAAACAAAAAAATAATCTAAAACATCCATTTTTAAGAAACAGAGAAAATATTAGAGTATTATATCATAAGTATCGACCATTTTAGAAACGCACCAATAAAGAGTATGAATAGCCAAGTTTCTTAGCTAATAAGGTTTGATTAAAATCATTAAGACTCCGTAAGGCAATCTCAGCCACAGATTTGGCGTTACAAATATTCTTCTATGGGACTCAAATATTGTCCCTTTTTCCTTTCACATGAATTGGATCATCGCATTAGTAAAATTTGGGGATTGGATTGATTTTTAGAAAATCAAAACCAAAACATAACATAAATTGGAAGAACAATTGCAAGCGACTTAAAAAGCACATATTTTCCTCAAAACATACATATAAAAAGATAATCAGTGGAAAGCACTTTTGGTTCCGGGTTAATGTTTCACAATTCACACCAACTCTCGAGTAGATTGTAACTTTTTTGTGTTGGTGTAAAATTATCGATGTAGGTTGAGACGTGACTTCAAATAAGCATGTTATGGATAGTCAACTTTGTATGGTGGGAACAACAAATCTCCATTTGTTATATGCTTAGATCTTCTTCTTTTTGTAGTATGCACATAATTTCTATGGATATGATCAATGATGATGTACAAGCAAAACATATATTTAACAAAGCACATAATTAACATGTATTGATGAAATCAAGTATATAACTTATACAAATGTACAAGAACATTTAGCCTAATGTTTTGACTTTTGAGGTAGAGTTGACACTATTCACCATCCGGATTCAAACCCACATAATTCATATTATTGGAGCCAAAAAAAACTTGTAAAAATATGTCTATTGTCTACCTCGAACTCCATTAGCTATTTACTGGATTGCAAACGTTGATGAAATACCTCTAAAACGAAGTAGAAGACATTAGAATTCAAATGAACAAATTAAATTCTATATCAAATTTTGAACGAGGAGTAAAGAGTTATGTTTCATATAACTCATGTTCTTCTCATTTTCATATTTTCGTCATGCTTACCACATTTAATACTTATCTTTGTGAGTCTTCTAATGCTTCACTCACTTAATTGTAAACTGTTTATTTTTTCATAAAGGAAGAATAAGCTGTATGTGTGATAATGAGACTAACAACAGCCATGGAGATAATGAAATAACATAGTCTTAGTACAGCTTTCTGACAGTGACGACATATTCATCATCGTTTAAACACAAAGATATGACTCATTAAAATATGAGATCCTCCTATACAATAAAAATACACAGCTGGATCGTTTTTATTAACTAAGAGCTTCTGAACATTGAAACAAGCATAAATATATTATCCGTAGACTATCTTGTGACCCTAGACATGCCAGTAGAATGTGATCAGATTAAAGAAATGTGAACTTAGGACAGAGGAAGTCATATATTGAGATCATGTTTTGAATACCTTATCAACATTTTGCGCGTCTAATTTCGGAGATATGTGAGCTGTGGATGATCTCAAGACACAGTTTTTGGAGATCTTTCATTGTATGCATCACCATCTAGCCAACAATACAAGCGAGTCAAAATTAGCATATAAAGCATCTTCATATAATGAACAAGGAAGACTTTGCGGTTTAGGCACATCGGTTCGGTTATCGAAGGAGAACCGCCCAGAAACTTATTGGATTTTTATTCTTGAAATGGGCCTTCGCATATTGGATTTTTCTTTCCTTTTAAAATATTTTGAAATGATCAGATATGAAATAACATTTTCAATATAACTGGAATAAAACTGAGTCAAGTCGGCTAAAGAAAACAAAGATAGCCGTTCCAAGAGAACGCTTAGGTCTTCTTCTTCTTTCGCTCCAGCATCCATATTTTGAATTCAAAATTTCTTTTTCGAGTTTTTCTTTTAATGATTTTGTTGAAAGATATTCATATTCTTTTGGGGGTTTCTCAAATTTTGTGTGATTTTGTGTCTGTAATTTTAGAGTCATTCGAAGAGCGTCTTCTTCTCTCGCTTCATGACCAGTAAGTTTTGAAACCAAATTTGCTTTTGGAGTTTTATTCTTTTAATAATTTTGTTTAAGAATATTCAGATTCTTATGGGTTTCTCTCAAATTCTGTGTGATTTGTCTGTTTAGTTTTGCATTTGTCGCTACTGTTTTCTAAATTTTGAATCGCCTTTTTTCTTCTTCTTAATTTGGGTTTTTTTTTTAAAATTTTACTGGCGAAATCGATTGATAGATTAGGGTTACCTAATTGTAAATTTTATTGATCATTTCTTTTAGCCATAACATAAACATAGCGATAAATTAATTAAAATTCATCTAATTTTCATCTAGCGGCTTTAATTTTGATGTTTGGGGACAAAACCCTAAATCTCCGTTACTCTCGCTTCTATGGAAAGCTCAGAGACGCATCCTCCCATAACTTGCTACAAAAAGTAAAATATCTTGCTTCTTTCTCACTGAATGTTTACTCATACGACTCCAAAATTCAATTATATGATCATTTGTTCACATATACTTTTGTCTGTGTCTTCTGAGATTGTTGATTCGTTTTTGTTACAATAAAACTTGTAGAAATCAATCAAGGGGCGTACAGGGCTATCAAACTTTGTCAAGTCTGTTCTTGTTTTTTTTTCATCTTCTCCCAAGGTATGTTATCTTAAATCCTCTTCTTTTGTTTGGTCTTTTGAGTTTGATTTTACACTTTGATGTTGTTGTCTCTTTTCTTCAGCATAAACAGGTTTCATAGTCTAATGTGACGTATCTCAGAAACCAAAGAATGAAATATGGGTTCTTCTCAATCACTTGCATTCTTACATACATGCACATATACATTCATTCGTATATGCATAAATGCATACATACTTCCTTACTTGCTGCCTTATTTGTTTCCTTGATTTGTTTTTTACTTTCTTGTTTGTTTTCTTGTTTTCTTACTTGATTCATTGCTGACTTGTGTGTTTCCTTGATTCATTATTTACTTTCTTGCTTGCCTCCTTGATTCGTTGTTACTTTCTTGCTTGCTTCCTTGTTTCGTTGTTTACTTTGCTTGTTTCCTTGTTTGTTTACTTGATTCCTTGCTGACGTGTGTGCTTCATTAATTCATTTTTTACTTTCTTGTTTGCTTCCTTGATTCGTTGTTTGCTTTCTTGCTTGTTTCCTTATTTTCGTAATTGATTCTTTGCTGACTTGTGTGCTTCCTTGATTCATTGTTTACTTTCTTGCTTGCTTCCTTGATTCATTGTTTACTTTCTTGCTTGCTTCCTTGATCCCTTACTTAATTTTCTTACTTTCTTCCTTGCTTCCTTGATTCATTGTTTACTTTCTTGCATGCTTAACTTGCTTACTTAACTTCCTTACATACTGGACTTGTTTAACTTCTTTAATCCCTTACTAACTTCTCATAATTAACTCGCTAGCTTGATTTCTCAATTGTATTAGATAGTTCTAGGCTACTATTTGAAAATCATACAGATCGAGACTCCTGAACATCTATCAAGAAAAAGTCCTTGTTGTCATCAATGCCTTCACGGAATCCAGTTATACAAGAATCAAGGTCTATAATCATTCTGCTCTCTATACTTCTTTATCAAGTGATTCATTGTAGGGATTATATATGTAGATATGTACCATGGGTTATATTGATGCAAGGTGATCTCGTTTATATCTAAATCTTTTATTTGTCTGTTTCAATTGTTCAGGATTTGAGATCTTGGCGTTATTTGTGACCAGCTTCTGAACCAAGAGCCTCAAAAATTCTCTGGCACCATGAAAAAATTCCTTTTTTTATGTAGGACTCATACCAACAACTCTTTGACAAATATAATTTCTCAGATGTGTTTGCTTATTGTTCCTTTTTGATACATATAACTCTTTTCAGATGCCTTGGGAATATTCTGAACTAGAAAAGATGCATGCTTACTTGCTTAGCTTTTTGGTTGTGTTTCGTAGGAATGCCCTGCAAAACACTCCACTAATCTCCCGAAAAACTAGTTAGGATGGCAGAAATGACATGTCGACTTATTTGAAGAAAACAACTACATAAGGTAATACTGCCTCACTTAACCATTCATGAAGGACGTTGTGATATAGTGGTCTTGTTTCCTCATAACTGATCATCTATCTTTTGATTGATCTAACTTTTTCAGGTGAAAATTAGTTGAGCAACAAACTCCAGATACTGAACCA